>CM042238.1:6681971-7281971 GCA_023566465.1 Cottus gobio | reverse complement strand
TACAGAGGTCGCCTCACCACCTCCACCACGAGGTAACACGTCCGTGCCCATGCTCAGTCTGTGTGAGCCACGCTCCCTGCCCACCTCGACTCATCTTCTTCTCATTCTACAGAGCTGCCAAAGGAGAAGAAACAGAAGGACAACACGGGATTCCTCAGCCTCTTCAGAAGACGGAAGAAAAAAGGCGAAACGGTACTGTGTGGCGTCGGCCTGGAGATGAAGTGAGCCGGTACTCGTCGGTGTTTGTGACCCTAACTTTGACATTTCCCACTTTGTAGAGCGTCCCAGCTTCTCCAAGCCGCGACGCACACGTGGAAGTCGCCGTTTCCTCTTCGAACACCCTGCCAGCAGATGTGCCCAAGAAGAGACGAGCCCCTCAGCCGCCCATGAGTGCGTCCCAGAGCGTCCCCAACCTCGGAACCTGTCCCGTCGGAGGATCACAGGTGAGTTCGGTGGGGCGAGAAAGTCTTCTTCGGGGTCTTTTTCCTGTTTGTGTTCCGGTTTCTTTTTTTACGACTTCTACAATTTATAGCGTCGGGCGCCATCACGGCCACAATGAAGAAATGCTGAAATACACAGGAGGTCATTTAATGTTGTTGTCTCCGTAGAGGTCTGCAGAATCCACCTTAAGGAGGACCAAGAGGAGGGCCCCACAGCCTCCCTGTGCAAACGCCCCCCAGGAGCCGGAGGCAGACCCAGAGGTTAAAGGTAAAACCGTCTTTGATGGCCGATGGATGAGCTTTAGTGACTGAGATTAAAAAGAGGAGCTCCTGGATCCTGTTCCGGACTCATTTTATTATAGGGATTGAGATCTTGAGAAATGATGAGGATTTTACAACTCACCTGGAAGAAAACATGAATGATGTTATTCCTATTTAAGTCCTATTGCACCTCATCCTCTTGTGGCCGAAATGAGTATTACACCTACCAACACTTGATTCTCACAAAACATATTTTTGATAGCTCAGACTTGTATATGAATCACCAGATTTCTTTCTTTCTTCCATTAATATAATATACATATAGGGTCAGTCCCATTACAGAGTAATCCGTGTTGATATTTTGCCTGCAAAGGCACTATCATTGAAATAGCAGACGGTTTGAAACCTGCGGGTGGCATAATCCCAATTGACCTTTTACAGTATTCCAGTGGAAATCAAATGGTTCCAGAGTGGGGTGGATTCTTGTATCTGCCAAATCCACACGGCTCCAGCCGCCGCCTGGCGGGGTCAAGTTAAATCAAGATTAAAATGTCAAAGCGGATACCATCAAACGGGATGATTTAGCAGTGAAATCCGGCACGAAACGCCTGCTTTTATCAGTCGGAACAGTTTAACCCCATTCAGGGCAATTAAAGTGACCCGGAGAGCCTTGTTCATTGAACACGGCGGCTTCAGTGTGTGTTCCAAGATAAAGCCCTCTATTGTCCAAGCTCTCATTCCCCTGTATTAGTCCGTCTGGTATGCTTTCTCTTTTCATTCTTTTCCCACCTGGCTTCAGCATCCGTCCGCTCTACTGACACGCTTTCAACGGACAACGCCAACCTGTTGTCAGGCATAGGTTAGAGAGCTGTAATTATGCGAGAGACACTTAACTGTGCACTCAGATGTAAAGAAAAAATAAGTGAAAGAAAAGGAAAAGTTAGGTCTAAACTCGGAGTGTTATAAATTACCCTCAGTGGTGTCTTGGTTTGCTCCCGTGTTTTCTTTCTATATTTTATTAGCCGTGATGGAGCTGCTGAGTTGGTTTGAATCGTAGCGTGGAAAAACAACTCCCAGCCAAGAGTTGATGATCACATTCTTGATCCCGTCCTCCTACACGTACATAAACATGTTCGACAAGGCTTTCTGTTCCCGTTCGCATCATCAGGAGTTTTTGAGTTGTTTGTCAGGCCGCTGCCCTAAAGCTTTCTCTCCTCCCTGCTTCCAGACTCTGTTACCTGGAGGGGCTGATTGAGGGCTGCTGCTGTCTCCTTTCCCTCCTCCTCCTTCCTCCTCTCCCTCCTCCTCCTGCGTCGGCCTCTTCTTCCTCCTTAGTGGCTTTTACGGATGTCTGTCACTGTTGTGCCTGCTACACTTCGGTGCTGTTTATTTGTCCTGTTTTTTATTTGTTTTATTTCCTCTTGTCCTTCTTATCTGTCGGTTATTTTTTGTGTGGAATTTCTGTAATCTTCTTTTTGTTCGTTTTTTTTGGAGGATTTTCCTTTCTGTGTTACATGTTGTAAACTAATTGCTAAGTGCCTTTACTTCAAAACAAAAGCAAGAACAATATTAATATTTGGTAAATTAACCAACTATTGTGATACATCTATAAGCTTTATTATTATATTTTAACTATTTTATTAGTATATTCATTATTAATTAATTTATATTATTATTATTATTATTATTATTATTATAAACGTTTCCCTGTTATGTTAAATGTTCATTTCTTTCTCTGTTAAGTCCTTTCTACCTTTTTATGTTTTACATACTGTATTTATTTCATTATGATTCTTCTTTATTTAATCTTTATTCTTCTGAGGACTCATTTAGAAATATTTGGGAAAATGTAACGTTTTACAATTTCATATGCCTGTTTTATTCATTTTTAATGAGTATTTATATTATTACAATAAAAATGACAACTAATTTAACCTAACTATTTTAATTTATTCTTTAGAATGTGGTTAGGTCTCTGAACATTTGACCAAAAAAAGTGTGTCTGTGTTTCTTATGCATTTGAAATATTACATAAAGATAGTCATTTCTTTAAAGGGTTGACCTAACTCAGCCTCTCCTGTTTCCCAGGGACTCTAGTCTCCTTGAACGCTGCGGTGCTGAGAGAAAGCGACGAGTCCGACTCCGTGACCCTATCGTTGCCCTCATCTTCATCATTGCCGCATCCGTCACATCCGCGGCCCTCCTCATCCTCCTCGCGTCCGTCATTCGCTCGTCTCCATGAAGGGACCCTGCCTTCGTTTCGAGGGATGGACCTGTCCGACGCCCGCTGTGCTCTCGCCAAGGTCCTGACGTCTTCCGTTTCCAAAGGAACCCTGGTCCAGCGTTTAAGGAACTCTGCCAGCTTCCCAAAGTTCTACAGCAGCTCCTCCTTTACGACCCAGAGGGGGTCGGATAACGGGCTCTTCCGTGCACAACTTGAGTCCGTCCAGACGTCCAACCTCCCCACGGAGCACGAGGATCCCACGCTGAGGAAAGGAATGACCACGTTCAAGGTGGTTCCCTCGAAAACGCTGAAGTCCGTCGATCCAGTACCCACCCCGGACCAGATGACGGGAGAAGACGACCCGGAGAGGGAAGCTCCTCTGGAGGCCGAGAGAAAGCCAACTGAGGCTGAGGAGGATCCACCTTCTCCTGGTGGATCAGAAGCTCCAACACCTTTGCAGAGTCCAGAACCCCCTTCTCAGGAGACTCCACCTTCTCCTCCGCTACCGCATGATTTAAACAACCGGGAGAGTCCTGGCTCTCCCGTGTCAGATGTCGGGGACACCGTTGAAAAGCAGACGGAAGAGGATGAACCTGAAGTCCTGTCCGAGGTGACGCCAGCAGGCTGCAGTGATGGGGAACCAACCGGTGAGGGTCAGGAGGACCAGACTGAGTGCCAAAGCCCCAGGAGACTGTCTGCAAGTACAGACATGGACAGTTGTGGTCCATACACTGAGGAGGCGGAACCTGAGGAGGAAGTGGTACAAGAAGGGGAAGAACAGGATTGCTTCCCTTCCCCTCCTCCACCTATCGTCTTTGATGAACACATGGAGGGGGAAGATTCGACAGCTTCCTCGCCGCCATCTTCTCAGCCACCAAGTCCGACCTCCAACGGGCTGAGTAGTGCATTCAGCGCGGACCGCCGTCCCACTTCGGCGCCGTCCGCTCAGCCACCGAAACCTCTGGACAAGATGAGCGCGGCCCCGTCCAGATTTGCACAGGCGGTGGCGTCAGCCGTGCAGAGGTCCCGTCTCCAGAGCGGCGGGAACGGTTTAGGCCCCCAGGCACCCAGCCGTCCACTTCCCTCCCCCCCCATGTCCACATACCAACACGGTGAGTACCACTGACCATCTGATTTTAGTCGTGTAGCTCTAGAGTAGGACTGCTCACGATACTGAATCGGTTCAGTATCGTCATTGTGCAAAAGTCATGCCGCAGGAGTGCAATGCCAAGAAAGGCAAATTAAAGGGGACGTATTGTGGTCCTTTTTACGTTCAGTTGGTATTTTGGGTTTTTATAGAACGTGTTTACATGCTTTTAATACATTTTTTAAATACTGCCATCTGAATATTCCTTGAATCAGCCTCTGTCCAAAACGTTCCGTTTTAGCGCCTGTCTCTTTAAGACCACCTGAAAATTGAGTCTTTTGATACTTTCACAGATACCTTTTATAATCAATCAAAAAAGGCAAGGAAATATTTAATGTGCTTTTTACCAATGTGTTAATGATTCAATTGCTTAGTTTTTTATCGATCCATCGTCTTAATGTTGTACTCCAAAAATTAAACCATAAACAGATACTTTATACTTCTGGTGAAAATACCTTTTTGTAATGTATTTTTACTACTCCCAGAGTTTTGTGCTGTACTTTGATGTGATACAAATAAACTGAGTCCACCAACGCTGAAGTGATGCCTCCCGTGAGAACGAGACCTTCTGAAAATAGTTGTTCATGGAGAACGCAGCGGCCTGCGGGGTCCCACGTGAACACACGGCCTTTTGCCAAAGTTGGAACCGTCTTAGGCCCGGGAATAACGTTTCCATTCTGAGTACACGCATCATGAGAAACAAGGAGAAAGAAGGGATAGGCATGCTCTGTTTAGGCTTTGTTGACTCTGAATGCATCATGACCAGTTTTATTTCTGGACATTTGATGAGTGTTTGCCTCCAGAGGAAAGAAATAATGTGATGTGTCTTTCTGCTGCAGGTGCCTGAGCGGCTTTGAGCAGAAGTCCTTGTTAAGTTGAGGAAGGAGCGAGGACACTGTGTTACTTCCACATAACTTCAACAAAAGGAGACGGACTGCGTCGGTTCTTACGCCGATGAGCTCCTTGACTTAATTTCTGGGATTGTTTTTTATGTATTATTTATCCGTTTTTGGGAAAGACGCCTTTGTTCAGTCTCATGTCGGGAATTCACAGGTTGAACATTTTTCCGTTGGCCAAACGTACAGGACACAAGTTGTTGAATGGACAACATCCTGTTTTCTTCTTTCTACTTCCTTTTTGACTTTTCACTGAAGACGTGCCAAGGGCGGTCACGGTGCCGAAGAGAGAGCTTTTTAAAAGGTTTTTGTTCGTGTGAAACAGAAACGATGTCCTCACATTCTAAAAGGCTTATTTCCTCCTTTAGGGTGTTTAATTTGACGCTTTAAGACGACAGCTGCAGTAAAACCTGCAGTAAAACCTGCTTTTTTTTAGCCACCAGGTGGCAGAAGAGCATTGTTTCTGAAAAGGTGTGTATATATATATATATATATATATATATATATATATACACACACACACATATACACATGAACGATATCCATCTGACAGGTTCATCCTATGAGTTTCCGGTGGATGCATCATATTTTGTGACACATTATGTATCATTTAAAGACGAACGCCAGTAAATATTGTTTTTCTGAAAACTGCAGATTATGAATGAGCTTAAATGACATATAATGACAATATTTAAGTCTTTTGAAGGCTGTCTGTCACTTCCATTTAAATGTTCCCAGAATAAAAAAAAAAACATTTAACGGGGCCATGAGAATTTCCTGCCTAACAACCTTGTTGGAAGCATCAGTTTAAGCGCCGGGCGTCTCAACACCTTCTTGAATAAACTCAATCCACTTTGCGCACACACACACACACACACACACACACACTGCTGTGTCTTTAACGGACCTGCACCTCGGGGCAACACTGCTCAGCTATACTCGGGTGCCAAAAAGAATCCGCACTGCTCTACGTATCGATCCGGCCCTGGCCTTGGAGGAGCGGCAAGGAGCTGTGCGAGGTAGAGACCTAGCCAGAACCGCCCGTGGCTAAAGCTCCACGTTTGCCAGGGCTGGACTGAGTGGGCTTGCTTCAAGACTCTCTCTCTCTCTCTCTCTCTCTTTTTCTCTCTCTCTCTAACATTCCTTGCTCCACCTGAGGAGAGAGAGAGAGAGAGGATGAGGAGGACGAGTTGCTGGTGGATGATGGGAG
This sequence comes from Cottus gobio, assembly GCA_023566465.1. Taxonomy (NCBI): domain Eukaryota; kingdom Metazoa; phylum Chordata; class Actinopteri; order Perciformes; family Cottidae; genus Cottus; species Cottus gobio. The sequence goes on along the minus strand of CM042238.1, from coordinate 7,275,793 downwards.
GTGACCGTTGACCCTGTCGTGTTTCCACGGCGCTCCCCCCAGAGGGGGCGCCCGGCCCTCAAGGGCACAGCCGTGTCACACCGCCGTTGTCATGGAGAATGCCATTACCGCCCCAAAGGGAGAGAGCCATGTCTGACGTTTTCCTTTCTCTTTTTTTTTTTTTTTTTTTTAAGTCTGTGGAAAAAGAAACACATGCCGGAGAGGAGCTCTTTTCCTGCCCAAAGCAATGATATCCACTGAAAGTGACAACTCTGGCATTATCCTATTTTAGCAGTGAAAGGTTGAATTTCAACCCCGAGCAGCGATGTTTGCGATGCTGCAGACAAAAGAAAGCCGGATCCCTTAATGCGGCACAACATGAAATGCTACTGATGTCATGTGCATTTACGGTGAAGATGCTATCAGCGCAGATGAACCTTTTTCTTTTTTTTTAAGGGAAAAACAGGCGTCCGCACAAAAGAGGTTTTTGACGCTTATTGTCTCGGGAGAGAGAAATTCCTGGAGGACACTTCAGTCGCTCGAGCACATCCTGGTTCAGAGGAGGCCGAGTGGCAGATTAACCACATGTTCCTCATGTCGCGTGGAGATGGAATATGTATTTATGAACATAAAGGGGTTTTATCACCGCAGACACCTTTGACCCCGCACGATAACCTCAGAATAAAAATGAAATGTACAACAATATGAAGAGATTACAGAAAAATAGAAATAACATAAATAACTAGATTAATGATACATGCAATTAATAAAACAGTATCATTGTTTTATATTTATATAATTTAATTTCAAGGCTATGTACCCAATTCCTCACTTTTCTTAGACAACATGCTTAATGGGGGGGGTAAATAACAATTTCCCCATGCACTTCTTATTGATATTTACATACAAAAAATAGGATGTATCATTTTATAATTTCGTTTGGCAACGAGGTGTTTCTATATTAAGCAAATGAATACAAAGTAAATTAAGTACCATATGTGAAAAGAAAATGATGCAAGCCTCTGAAATGTTTTTGTTTATGAGCATCATGTTTAGTTCGGCTCACTGCAAAACAGTCAAGGTCACGAGATCACGACTGGAGAGTAAAGAAACCGGTCCGACGTCCTCTGTGGCTCCAGCGGCCTACGTCTTGACCAACTTCAGTGGGAATAATTCTCCATGAATTCTGAATAAATAAGACTTTTACAAAGCTCTGACCCGACAGAGCTTGGGTCCAGTTACAAGGACATTTCAACAAACCACAAGTTATGATCCATGATTATTATTATTCTTCATCATTTGGTTCCACTGGTCAGCAGGTGTGACGGACTAACGGGCTCCACCAGCCTGGATCTGTTTGTGAAGAGACGTTCAGAGAGGACGTTATGCAAAGGCCAAGATCAAAGCTGCGTTCCTCTTCTGTCATCCATGAGAATTCTTTTGAAAAACCCTACGCGTGTTGTTTAGCACCAGAATAACGATATGATGACTGTAGTTTTCACCAAGAAAACCAGCCCGAATCAATAACACAAACCATGCTAATCCACATTTCTCATTTATTTATTCCTTCATCTCCTCCTTCATCTCTACTTAGCCGTCCATCAGATGCTTCTGCTGGGGAGATGCCCGCGAGCTGCTGGAAGTCAGAATGTGATTATAAAACAGCGAAGGTAGGCCGCGGGGCGCGTTTCACCGCGTCTGCATGCGTGTCGGGGGGACACGCTAATATATGTGTGTTTACATGGCACCTCCATGCTTGGGTAGAAAATAATCAATAGATGAATCACCCAAAGCTGTGCAGCTCACCCCGGGCAGTGTGGTGCAGCTATTCTTTTCCATTCACCTTGGGGACTGCATCCATCGGGCCCTCCCGCCTCCTCCTCCTCCTCCTCCCCGAAAGTGAGGCAACTGCTGCCTAAAACATCACCACCGCTCGAGGGGGGGCTGCTTGGAAAGTGATGCGGGGAGAGCACAGTTGACCCCGCTCACCTCCTCCATGTTTGCGCTCGCTTCCCTCCTCTTTGGCGGAGCGGCATATCACAGAGCTCCGGCCTCATTGGCGTTGTCAGGCGCTTACAGTAGTGTTTATCTGCATTGTGCTGGTGGTTAACTGGTTCAAATGTTATGGAAATGATATTTACCTCTTCTTTGATCCTGTAAACTCCAAACACGCAGGCCTTTTTTTTCTCCCTCCCCTGGTTGGGGGAAGAAGGGCTTAAAGAGGCGCTATAAATACAAACAGGGAGGGAGGGGGTAGATGTCCAAAACTCAGCTGCGGTGTGTTTAAATCAATCACGTTTCAAGGCTCTCTACTGCAACTGAAGCCTTTTAAATCAGCTGCTTGTACGCTTAAAGGACACGGCGAAACATTTTTTGACACGAACGCGCAAAGTCAAGCCGGTTTGATTCATGGCGCTCGGCGGGGAACAGAAGCAGGGGCCACGTTTGATGGCTGAACGCGGAGTGGACGGCCCCCGGTCGCTCCCGTTGATAGATAGTGGACAAGGCCCGTCTCTGTATCATTTTTCTTCATTCATCCCTTATCGCTGGATCCTGAGAGAAGGGGGGACGAAACCGCAGCTCTTCCCCGTGATGAATGGTCGACGTCCCCCGATTCAACGCGGAGACAAACTTGACACAAATCGCCGCGGTTAATTTGTCACCGGGGGGCTGTCGCTTTGATCAACACACCCTGCCCTCTGATTCTATACAATGAGAGCAACGAGCACTTAAATGCAAAACAATGCATCTTTCCTCTCTTCTGATTCCCCCCACTCTCGTGTATATCTGTGACTTCGCTGCCGCTCAAGTGTAATCACTCTAATGATCATGGCCTTAATCTCACTGAGAACTTGCTGGTAATGAAGCTTTGAATAATAATGCAGTGCTGATTTATAACCAAGAGGGGGCACAGTAATCCCTGCTTCAGATCAGTGATATTAAGATGGGCCTGAGAAATACATCCACTTTGATGGGGGTATTGAGATACAAGCCCAGGACAATGATTGTTGAAGTTTTTGCACATTAGGTTTTACTTTTTTGATGAAATAATCCAGAGCTGTAAATAACGTGTTATGATACGATAATAAAAGTGGAGAACCCTGGCCAGCTTTTATGTCCGCTCACAATATAGCTACAATAAACAATATAGAACTCAAAATACACATTGTAGTTTCACTGATTAACAAACTTAATTGCAATTTGTTGGTCAAAAAATGTTAGTCCAGCACTGCTTCAGCTCATAATGGGTATGCTGGAGCAGAGTTCACAGCTCTTGAAAAGGCTTCTGTGAGGCAATCTGAGGAGAAAAACTAATCTAATAATGTAATAATATAATAAATGGATGTAGGTGGAATGAGCTGATCTGTAATTACAACAACAACGTGTGTGGGATATATTAAACCGTAAGTACAAGGTGTGTGGGCTGTAATTACATGGTAAAAACAAGGTGTGTAGGCTGTAATTACATGGTAAAAACAAGGTGTAAGGGCTGTAATTACATGGTAAAAACAAGGTGTGTGGGCTGTAATTACACCGTAAAAATAAGGTGTGCAGGCTGTAATTACATAGTAAAAACAAGGTGTGTGGGCTGTAATTACACGGTAAAAACAAGGTGTGTAGGCTGTAATTACATGGTAAAAACAAGGTGTAAGGGCTGTAATTACACCGTAAAAATAAGGTGTGCAGGCTGTAATTACATGGTAAAAACATGGTGTGTGGGCTGTAATTACATGGTAAAAATAAGGTGTGCAGGCTGTAATTACATGGTTAAAACAAGGTGTAAGGGCTGTAATTAGACAGTCAGAACAAGGTGTGCGGGCTGTAATTACACGGTAAAAATAAGGTGTGACGGCTGTCATTTCAAAGTCAGAACAAGGACTGTGGGCTATAAGAACAAACTGTGCAGGCTATAATTACACAGTAAGAAGCACATTTGCAGGCTGTAATTACACAATAAGAACAAGGTGTACGGGCTGTAATTACACCATAAGAAAAATATGTGCAGACTGTAATTACACAGTCAGATCAAGGTGGACAGGCTACAATACACAAAACAAAAGGGAAATTTTCCCCGAACCTCTGTTTTGTTTCCCAGAACTGTAGCCTCTATTTACAAAAGTATTGACTAAAATGATAATTTATTTAGTACCAATAGGAGCCAGTAAGTATTTTATTGGTAACTGATCCATACAACAAATGGCTCTGTAAGTCATGAGCAATATTAATAAGCGCTAACTTTTACAGTCTCAAATGCAAGCCTCTTGATGGAGCCGCAGCACTCAGCAGCAGTCCTAAAAATACTAGTTTTCTTTTTATTCTCCTCTTTCTTTTTTGTCTGTCATCATTAATAATTCATCTCTTTTCTCGGATGCTAAAACAACAACAAACAGAACAACAGCTCAGATAATGTATTCAGTCAAAAGCTCATTGTCTAGGGAAGGAGGAGAGGGGACAGTGAAAATGTGCACTGGAGTGAGACAAGAGAGCACCCCGACAGGGAGAGGCTCAATGTCACTCCGCAGCATGGCGGGAATGAAGAAAAACAAACGCCAGAGGGGGAAAAAAAGAGAGCCAGAGAGGAAGATACAGTTTGTAAGTCATAAAAGCCCAATTAGAGGCATTAGGGTCATCAAATGGAGGATTACAATGAATAATTTGTGACTGCAATTTTTTTTCTGACTGATTGTGCCATTAATGTGGATGACAAAAAAAGGATATATATTTTTGAGACGGGATAGTAGAAAAGCTCTCAATGCTGAAAAAAAACGAAACAGTAATTCAAGGTTACATGAACATGGTGCCAAATCTGCACCCCGGCCATCCATTGACTCAGCTGCCTTACTTTAAATCTCTTCACTCCCCCTGTCACCCCTTCATTTGAAGTAGCTCAACCTTGGATGTCTATGGTGTGAACCAGTGCCCCAGCTTTCACATTACGCCAGAAAGGATCCTGACTCATTCAATTTAAGCCCATCAAGAAAGCACAATACAAGGCAAATTAGCTGCCATTATTTAGACACTTTCATGCCCCCAATTTGAGGTTATATGACAATTAGTCACATTTGTCTATGCTGTCTTCATGGTTGTCCTGTTCTCTGTAACATACATGGGCCTCATCAAGAGGATTTTGATATTTATTTCTTCAAATCACAAATTAAAGGAAGTAGCCAATTTAATACTTATTGTGGCACATATATCCAGTGTTCCATTTTCAGGCTTTTCTTTATTGAAAAACAGCACACCGAACAATTGGCTCATTATCTTCATGGCAGCTCTGAAAATATCTTTTTCTGTTTCAACTGCCGCAACATTCATTGGAGTGGGATTTCTGAGGATTCAAACACGGGCTGTGCCCAAAGTCAGGCAAAATTAAAGTTATTATGAAAAGAGCTCTCCGCATATTCAGCAATGCACTCCTGCGTGATTGTTGGATTCGTGATGGACGGTTTAAAAAAAATATTATCAATGCTGAGCAGCCAGAAATGTTGTCTTTTTTCAATACTTTCTTCTTCCTCGTCAAACCCTGGGACCTGCATTACCCACAATGCAACTCAACCATCTAGCGTTTAGCCGGAGGTTTGGGTGTGTTTCGCTCACAGCGACGATCTTGTGGCTTGTCAAGGTGAGATGAGTTGCAACAGTTTCGGTAAGTTTCTTTCTGAAGACAAAATTATACTTTCTGTATCCGCAAGGATGCGTGTGATGTAAATATGTTAATGTATGCGTCAGCTCTGTGCAGACAACAGTGTAAAACCAAATAGTTGTGACCGGCGAGACAAGTGATGGGATAGCGTTCTAATGCGCATGAACATGGACTCCAGAAAGTAGTATAAACAGAACTACTACGTGTCCGTAGCACTTATAAGCTAACGTAACGGATTTGCTAGCTTGGATCAGTTCTCTGGTTCATTCTTAGCTTCAGATGGCAGTACAACCAAAAGCCAGTTGCCAGTATGTGGTTTATTTCTTTTGAAACATAATCTATCAGTAATGTATTGTTTCCTTTATTAAAACGAGAGAGAGAGAAAAAAAAGTCAAGGAGACACGGGAGAGAAAAACCTGGCAGGAATCCATTTGAGGCTAACGGGAGTACAGAAGCGCTTTACTTCCAGAGAGGAAAGATAAAAGGCTATCTTTGAACGCAGTTAATGACTTTTCTCACCCGAGGTCCGTGTTGCAGACTGTTTCCTGAGTTTACCTCTCACCAGGCCTGAGCAGCGACAACCCAGACCCAACCTGAACCTGCTTTTCCATTCCTCCTCCTCACAGAAACAGAAACGTCTCTCAGAAGCGCATCGGTCTCAACTTTCTTTCTTATCTTCCGCATTGTTGCGGTACGCACACTTTACATCCATCTCTGCTCTGAGTTTAAGGTGGAAGGTTCCGAGGAAGAATGATGCGCTGCCGCTTTCAAATCTCATCTTGATGAGTTTGTTGAAGAAAAACCTGTCAGGGCCGCGCTATTAACAGGTGTTCACGCCACCTTCCAGCTTTCGCTCTTTATTGAGCCTAAAGGTAGCTTTAACCTCCGTGCCGTCTCACTTAGGGTAAACAAACATGAACCCTACACACAGCAGGAATCTGCTATTCAGAATCAGTTTTTTTATTTTTTTACGTGTGGGGAATCGTGATATATCCAAGAAGATATACAGACTGCAACGCCACTTTGTCTGTGTGATGCTTTTAGAATTTTGGCAGCTTTTTATGTACAATGCGCTACAAAATGAAAAGAAACGTCTGGGAAAAAACCTTGTAATGATACGGATGTCTTATTTAAAAATAAAAGCTGTAAACAGAAGGTCTTTTTTCCTTCACAAAGTGGCCCCAGATGTCTGCCAGAAACAATTTAGCACAAGTTAAATCTCTATTAATTTGTCTGACTCCTGCCTAAGCTGTTTATGGAGCTTTTACCATAGCCTTTCTTGATACTTGCATCCATCTACCTCATCTGCGTACTCGGGGAAATGTACAATAAAATAAAAAATTAAATAAGTGCTTGCTCGTAGCCGCCAAGAAATTCTAGGTTTTCAGCCACTGAAGGAAAATCTTTATCATGTGCTCTTCATTTGTCAGTGTCAGTGAAAAGAGATGTTTTCCAAGCCAATTGAGTGATATATGTTAGAAGCATTGATTTGAGCATCTGTAAAAATAGCACCTGAATGTGTGCGTGTGTGTGTGTGTGTGTGTGTGTGTGTAAGTAAGAAGCACTCTTACAAGGCAGCCTTTACTCGTCCTCACAATCTATTTTCAAGGCAATAACCAAAGTTCCGCATTGAAGAAGGCTCTTCTAATATACTTTTAATTGTATGTTTTTAGGATATTGTAAAGTAAAAAAAGGGTTGAATACCTAGCTCTATCCGTCTCAAATGTAATATGAATTCATGGTGTGATACCTGGAGTTTATTAATTCAGGGCCACAGAGACAGCTGAATAATGAAATTTAATGAAAATTTTAGACGGACTAAAAGTCAGAGTGCTTCCATCATTAATTTTAAAAGCACACATACCATCAGTCTTCACACAGTAATGATAAATTCCTCCATTGGGCTTCATGTTATACAGTATAGCAGGGGTGTCCAAACTACGGCCCGCGGGCCAACTGCGGCCCGCGGGTCAGTTTTTATTGGCCCGCAGCAAATTCTGAAAATATAATTGAATATGGCCCGCACATGGCGCTTGAGCTCAACTCTGTTGCACTTCTCAGTTTCAACACTAGATGGAGCCAGTCACAGAAAAGGTGCTTCTCCACTAAACAAAATTAAGCAAAGAAAAATATTTACCACGAGTCACCAGAAATGGCAGCACCGAAGAAACGCAAGATAGCAAGTGAGTGTAGAAGATTTCAAACACGGTGGGAAAATGAATATTTCTTTAAAGAAATCAACGGAAAGTGTGTCTGTTTGATTTGCAATGAAGATGTTGCCGTGATAAAAGAGTATAATGTCCGTCGGCACTATGAGACCAAGCATCAGAGCTACGCATCGTACACAGGTGCCGAACGAGCACAGAAATTCAAGCAAATGGCAGCTAGCCTGCAAGCTCAACAACAGTTTTTTTTTCGTGCTAACAAAATACAGGAAAACGCCACAGCAGCAAGCTATGAAGTCGCACAACTTATTGCCCAGCATGGCAAACCGTTCTCAGACGGTGATTTCATAAAGCAGTGCCTCATCAAAGTCACAGAAGTAATGTGCCCGGAAAAAGTGCAGGATTTCAACAACGTGAGCGTATCCAGAAATACAGTGGTGCGGAGAATCGAGGACTTGTCAGCTAACCTGAAACTTCAGCTGAGAGAGAAAGCTTGTGCTTTTGATTTTTACTCGATAGCATGCGATGAGAGCACAGACGCCACAGACACCGCACAGCTTTTAATTTTTTTGCGGGGAGTCGATGATAATTTTTGCGGTACGGAGGAGCTGCTTGATATGATGAGCCTAAAAGGCACAACGACGGGTGGAAATATGTTTGACGCTGTGTCAGAGGCAGTTGAAAAGATGGGGCTTAAATGGGACAAGCTCTGTGGAGTAACAACGGATGGAGCTCCGGCCAAGGAATGGCATCCATGGTGTGCGTCAAGGTAAAAGAGAGCGGAGGTGAGGCTGTTAGGATGCACTGTATAATCCACCAAGAAGCACTGTGTGCCAAGACTGTCCAGCTGGGCGATGTGATGAACACTGTTGTAAAAACTGTCAACATAATTCGAGCTAGAGGACTGTACCACAGGGAATTTCAAGCTTTCTTATCTGACGTGGATGCTGAATACGGGGATGTACTCTACCACTCTGATGTGCGCTGGCTCAGCCGCGGCTCTTTGCTGCAGCGGTTTTATTCGCTGAGATCAGAAATCGACAAGTTTTTGAAAGAGAAGGGCCGACCTCTTCATAAACTGAGTGACCCTCTGTGGCTGGCAGACCTGGCATTTTTAGTTGATCTCACTCATCATCTGAATACACTGAACAAGAACCTACAAGGCAAAGAACAGCTGGTGTCACACCTGTATGCGCACATGAAAGCCTTCTGTGTAAAGCTCCGCCTGTTTGAGACACAACTACGAAGCTTTAATGCTGCACACTTCCCTGCGCTGTCTGAAATCAAGTCTGCTTTTCCAAAGGCAGACCTTTCTGCTAAAAAGGAGAAATATGCTTCTGTAATTACATCTCTCGTGACAGAATTCAACCAGCGTTTTCAAGATTTTTCTGTCATTGAAAAACAAATCAAGCTGTTCTCGACCCCCTTCCTGGTGGATGCAGAAGAAGTGGAGGAGAGTCTGCAGTTAGAACTGATTGAAATGCAATGTGATGATTCTCTGAAGAGTCAACATCAGCTTCTCTCCCTCCCTGACTTCTATCAGAGTTTGGATCATGCCAAGTTTCCTCTGATGAGACGCCACGCAAAAAGAATGATGAGCCTGTTCGGCTCAACATACATATGTGAACAAACATTTTCTCTGTTAAATCAGAACAAAAGCGGACTGAGATCCAGAATGACTGATAGCCATCTCTGTGAAGTCCTTCGTGTCTCAACCACCAAACTTTCTCCTGACATCCCAGCCATCCTTCAATCCAAAGGACAGCATCACTGCTCCCACTGAGAGCAATGTTCTTCACATTATAGGTGAGTTAGAAATACACACAGTAAGCATGTGTCAATATGTCACCTCTTGTGTGTGGCCCCGGCCTTTGCTTATTTTTCTGTATTTGGCCCTCACCAAAAAAACTTTGGACACCCCTGCAGTATAGCAACTATACTGCTTAGAAAGGACTTCAGGTTTTTCTGCGTCCAGTTGGATTCAAGGTCCCGGTATATAAAATTCTGAAAAATGTGCACTATTGGAGAAGAGTTTACTTTAAAGTAGCAATATGGACTGAAGGCAACAGATTACAACTGATTATAAAAAATAAAAAAAGCAAGGCCCTCTCTTGCTTTACTAAAACATTTCAATGGACCCTTCGTTTGAAAAAATAATGCGTCACCTGCCAAAGTAATAATTCAGAATAATATGCTGTGTTGAATGGGTAATCAATCATACAACTTAGGGTGCTTACAGAATTTAAAATGTGTATTGTAAGATATATAATTAATAATAATGTAATGTTATGCTGCATAATGAGAAGAGATCTACTTTTGATTCTCTCTGCACATGTGGCATTATAAAGCATTTAAAAACCCTTTTGGATATTCTAACAAAAATACATTGGTGTATATTGGCCATCACAGGTAGGTCAAATTTATATATATATGTGTGTGTGTGTGTGTATATATATATATATATATATATATATATACCAGAGTCAGAGGAGGGAGGGGGGAAATACTATTTGATGTCCCAGAGGAGGGACAGCATCTCACTAACTCACTGAATTGAACAGGAATTACGTAACTCTAAATGAGACGATGAGGGTGAAGACAAAAGGTAGAGTAAGTCAGATGCTTCTCAATAAATCATAACACGCGGGCACAAACAACTGGCTGAATTGTTCATTACCGCTGCTGCTACAGAGCTGCTGCTGCTTCTCTCACTCGCAGTGGGTACTTACAGGTTTGCCATCATAAAGCAACAACTTTGCAAACTGATTTCTTCAAAGAGAACATTTTTAAGACCCTTATGTGACCCTTCTTCTTCTTTTTTTTATTTTTTTATTCCAACAAAGATTCTTCAATGTTTTGTAGCTACAACAACTATCTTAGCGCTAATACGATGCTTTATTTCATAGTTAAAGTATTAAAACTTAATTTCCGGAAAGAACAATAAATGTAAACCAATCAATTATTTTAAGAATGATAACCTCTAAGGAATAGCCTTTAATATGTATCATGAATTCACCTATTTAAAAGAAATCCTCGTTCTTTTCATTTGCACACTTCTTCACAATTAATTGGGTTATCAAATTATTTTCAAATTAAGAACGGTCACAGGTTTTACTCAGTAAACATGGACCAAAAGCCATATTTTAAGTGTTCATTTTTCAGCCGGATGGCCTTCAGTTCTCTTTCTCCAACCAGGCTTAATTTTATTTGTTAAATGATGGAGGGACTGTTTTCAATAAATAAATGAATGAATAAAAGTGGCCTTGTTACATCTTGAAGCACCACCCTCGCCGCCTGCCTTTATACTGTCTCGCCCTGAGTCCCTCTTTGTGTCTGTGTTGCTTATAACTTATTGAGCCAGCACAATAGTCCACTACCAACCAAAAAGGATGCTGGCAGGAGAGTAAATCCACTCAGATCCCTGTGGTTTACTCATCCTACCTCACGTCCCGTGGACTTGCCACTATACCTCCGGCCCAGCGTGGGCTGCATTCAGCCAGGCATGGTGCTTCTGGACCGGCCGCAGAAAGCCCAATGTACTCTGACCCCAGAGGAGATTGGATCCGTGGTCGCGGGAGGAACTTGGCGGCGGCAATGGCTGCCTCCGTGGCACCGCAGTCCGACTCCTGACTGTGGGGTGATTTGTTAGTTGTAGACTGATAATATTCCAGGCTGCAATAAATCAGGAGTCAATAAAATGAAGAATGGATGATCCTCTTCACTTATCTTACTTTTCCTGTGAATGTTCGAGTACCGTAGGTTTAACCGCCACGCTTTCCCGTTTCTGCCGTTTAACGTCTGGTGAATCCTGAACTGTCAGTAGTACTACAATACAATACATTTAAATACATACAGTGACTGTACAACAATTACTTGATGTGTGTAAAGTTCCACACACTAAACAAATTCAATGGACTCTCCACTTGACTCCTTAAAATATCAGTGAGGAATTGGTACATTTCATTTTTTTTTCAATCAGCTTCTTGTTATAAGTGATGAAATCCCACATGAACACAGTTTGTTTTGCCAAAATTAGAACAGCTTTGCTAAGGCTTTATGCATTTTTGTTGTTTTGTTCTATGATTTTTAAACGGGCGGGTACTCAGAAAAAGGCAACATCACATATTTCTGCCCACAAATCAGGATTTTTACATTATTCTATTATTATCAATAATGTGGTGGCAGTTGTGGAGTTGTTTGCTTAAGTAGCCCAATCCATCAAATGGGATCAAACCACACCCTGGGGTTGCTATTGTTGTAATGATAGCTCTATCATTTTAATCTTGTTTCACAAGATTGACTCACATTGTTGTCAATCAAATTTCAAATCTGGGGTGATAACAAAAGATACTTTAATACCTTAACTTAATACCTTTTTTGAATCCCCTTTAATCCTAATAATGTATATAAATTCCTGTACATCTACACTTTCAACTTGTTTTTCTTTTTTTTTTGCATAAGACAAATATGCCTGCATTACCCTTTAAATTTGCCAAACAACACAATTGTAATGAATATGTATCCATTCTTTTCCAACACCGTTTGCGTTTTATTATCAACCACAACTGAGATTTTGCTTATCAGTCAAACCACATTAAGTTGTGTGTTGAAGGTTGCTAAATGTAACCCTGATGTTTGAAACACACTCCAAGCCCTAACTCTGTCTAATAAAAACAAGAAGAAAAACAAACATTAGCCCATCAACTTGGTGTACATTTGGCAGCAGAAAGGCATCCCTATATTTTTGGTGCGGGTATACTGTCGACTCTTTTGAAGCTGTTTGTCTATGGAGTGTCAGAGCTGTCAAATGATGTTGTCACGTAAAACATGTCACTGCGACATCCAATATCGAGCCCCCGTCCACTTGCTGACAGAACGACGCTTTCTCTGTTAAATCCTCTCCTTTCCCGGCACAGTAGGACTCTTCATAAACAAACAAACGGAGACAAAAGACAGCCGAAATTCTCACATGTCGAAAAATTCAACTCTTTGAAAGCCGGCAAAAAAAAGAAGAAGATGGAAGTTCTTCCAGTGAGCGGGCGTAACAACCAGAAACTCTCACTTTAACTACCCATAGCTTTTGAATCACATTAGAATACATGAGGACTCTGAGACAGAGAGGTGCTCTCCCCTGGTTCCTAATGTATGACTATTTCATATGGACAGGAGAGTGGGGGCGAGGGGGGCTGTCTGTGGGGGTGATTGACACAGGCCCACATTAGGAGCAGCTTTTGGAAATAGGTCCGTGGAGACTCTGCGGATCGGGTCTGCAGAAGGAACGGTGTCTCCGCGAGGAGCCGTGCCTTCTTAACCCCACTCATTGGTATGCCGATGTGCGGGTAGCCAGCCGTGCTCCGAACGGCACAGCCTTCCAGACTGCTACCCCCCCCCCACGCACCCCCCTCAACCCCCCAACACACCGCTACGCAGACACAATCCCACCGAGGACCCGTGACGATATGCAGCGTGGAATACTGAATCAAAATAAGACTCCAATTAATAATCACATAGTTAGTTCATTTTCCACAATGTGGCCTGCAGGAGAAGCTTATCCTTCCAGGAGTTTCAGCACGGAAAAAGTTTGGTGTAAATAGTTTCGATATGCTGCAACACACACACACACACACACACACACACACACACACACGCAAGCCGTCAAACATGTCAGCTTGGAAATAAGAAAGCACGGGCCCTTGAGTCTGTCCCTCCTATCCCACCCGCATGTGACAAAACACAGGCAAAATAAAATGTTTAAATTTGGTTTTAGATCTCACTTCTTGGTCTCTAGAATGAGAGAAAATAACATGTCAGCATTGAGACATACTCTGCTGTCAGGTAGGAAGACAGAATATCATTTTACCCTATTGTGACTTTGAACTATATGACGGTAAGCAGACAGATTGTTTTTGTCACAGAACTAACTGACCTTGAACCCGAGCGTTCTCTTTTCAAACTCTTCCTCCGTACATCTAAAAATATTCCCATCAGAAGCGAACTGATAGGATTTACAAGACCTAATGTCATTGCAAAGAAATATTACCACAAACATACAGTACATATTTTTGTCTTTATCATTCGAAGGGAGTTATCATTTAGCAAGCTTTGAGGTCCAAGGTGAGACAGGAATATTTGAGTATGCCTAATGAAAGGCAATATAAAAGGTGCCTCTTGTGTTGTTTGAAATCCGCTTGTTTTGTTTTTTGGCTATGTTACATGTGCTGGCACTAATTATACAAGCTAGGTAGTCCTCGCACATTCAAAAAAGAAAACTCGACCATTTTTGACATGTTCATTTAAAGTTACTAATCAGATGTAAATATGCAAAGCAGGTCCCAATGGGATTTCTTTGATATGCAAATTGAAAGTGCAAACAAAGGTGGGGGACATGAAGGTTTTTTTTTCTTTTTCAAAAAAAAAAAAAAAGGGAAAAAAATCTCAGAGATGGTATTGTCATGACATTCTGCTGGAAAATAATTATGTGATATACCACCTTCAATGGCATTTTGTAAGACCAAGGCCGGAGCTGGTGGAGTTGCTGCAAATGTTTGTGCGTGATAAAAGTAGAACAGAATTTCACCACAGACACATTTTTGACTCTTATTCATACATCAAAGGCAGCGTCCGATATGAATCGTGTCCTATTTGCTATTCCTCTACATCAGAACATGTAAACAGGCATGATGGTGTTCTTCCCACTCCTCCTATCATAACAGCAACTTACTGGCCAGTTATCTGTTTGATGGGATGTAAAGGGAAGGTCAGTGTTTCCATAATTCACTCCAGAACCATAAATCACATTATATGATCTCCCCTGCGCAGGGAGATGGCGAGTGCTGTTCACCCCGACTGCAGAGAACGACCAATTCACTACTGTATAATATGGCACTTACGGGCACAGGTGGAGCTTTTAAAGACGTTGTTTTCCTCTTTCTGCTGCTTGCTGTCTACATGTGTGTTCGGATTAATCGTTAAAACCGTAAAGGCCGTAAATGCAATCACCATTTGCTGCACGTTAACACAATATTAGCCGTCCAGCGCTCTCACTGTCGCTGACAAAAGTCCCTTTGTGGTCAGCGATGAGAAGCAATGGAGGGAAACTGACTTTTATTGACACGAGGCTGTCAGAATGGAGACGGCGCCGCTGTTCATTTCCAATTTCAGCCCACAGATTGGAATCCACCGCTGGGCTCTCCAGTGTCTCAAGCACCATTTTCTGAACCTATGGTGTGGAAAACATGATTTAATTCCTGTTCAATGCTTTTCATCAGATTCTCCATCTCTCCAAATCGTCTTTGTGTGGCATCATATTGAAGGAGTAATTGTGCATCACTGTGAATGGTGGAGTGCAACATCCACTGGTAAAGCCAGGGGTAAAATTACAGCTGGACAGTTGAGCAACAAAATATTACGAGTGAAGTTGTTGCATCTGTGGCACATTTACCACTTGTGAACTGCACAAAAATGAGACATCCTCAGGCACTGTCGCATCATTATGTTTCAATGTAATGCCTTGCTTCTTGTTTGCCCTGTATTGACTGTTTACCAAAGCGCTCTCATGGAAATGTGTGTAATGGCCTTGACGGCGCGTTACGTTGTGGAACGAATTGTGTTCAAATTACTCAAAGGCAGTTTAGGAATAAAATGCATGTACAATAAGTACATGTATTTAGGTTTACGCAAAATAAAAACACTCAATTAGGTTTAGGAAAAACATTATGGTAGGACTTAAAATATAAATAATATCCATTCAGTTAGGTATAGGAAGAACACACACAAATAAAATAAGTACGTAAGCTTTGGTTTAGGCAACAACCCAGTTAGGTTTAAGAAAAACATGGTTGGGCTTCAAATAAATTCAAAACACCTCAGGTTCAGGAAAGAACATAACTTCATAGTAACTCAAAAGCATTTAGGGACCAATTACCAAACTTGGACACTGGTTTACTGGTTGAAAGTCCTGTATTTGTTCAGTATGTCCACCTCCCATCCTGTCCACTGTGAGTAGTCTTTATTTACTCACTGTCTATTGGATGTGAATGTGTTTATCGAAACAAATGTATTTCTGTGTTGCTGACACGCAATTTGAACACATTAGGTGCCACCACCACTCAATGGGCTGTTAACAGGTTGTGGTCATTTCTGTGAGATCAGGTAGCGTTTACTAAACTGTGGTAATGTTCTTTTTCAGTGTAAGTGACTCAGGGGCCGCAGTCACAGCAGTGAAAACAACTGCAAATAATGAAATGTGACTGTATACCAATGCCTAGCTGTATGATCAATATTTTAATTACATCTTTGTGGAAAGCCCCATGATTCTTCTCTTTTACCAATATCCACGCAAAAGTGGAAGATAAATAAGTTAGATTACCTCTTGTACAGGTGTTACTTCATTATGCCCCCCCCCCCTCCCCCCAAATGTTTTTTTACTAAATTACCAAAACTTCCTCACATGTTACATTTTATGTATTTTAATGTGTGGAATAATAAATGGCCAAGGTACAGTTTGGGGGTATTGACTGACCCATTAACAGCTTGCTTAGTTCTGGTGATTAGCAAACAGCTGTTAAGAACAATTAACACAATTAACACACTTTAGCAAATCTGCTAATCAAACCTGGTCAGTTAACTTGCTATCGTTAGCAAGTTTGCTAATAAGACACAACATAAAACACAGGTGACACAAAGAACATGAATGCTGACTTTGTTAGCCTATTCAAGTGTCTCAGGAAGCGAACACAGCATGACATTAAACTAATAGGCACATAATGAAGGGCCTGACTAATTCAAGAGGTCTTTATTTGTTGAAATATATCCTGTGAGAAAGACTTCCAAAACAGCTTTAATTACAGGAGGACCAGCTTTCTAATGAATTAATCATCTTGCTTGTGTTAAAAGGGCTTGCTGCCGTTAAACCAGATTACTAACGTTCAGGTAGTTTGCTAAAGTTCACCTAGTTTGCTAACGTTCAGCTAGTTTGCTAACAATCAGATAGTTTGCTAACGTTCAGATAGTTTGCTAACAATCAGCCAGAGACCATACTCACCACTGCTTACCTCCAGCAAAAGAGATTACTTATTGTAATTATTGTAAAATTGTGCATTGCTGCTCGGCTGGGTGGTTGTATTGCAGTTGGTGTTTTTAACCGTCCACCATGACAACTGAACAACTCATCTGCTGATGAAGACCGAGTTTTAAAAATGTGACTATATTTTGAAGTTTATACTAGCAGACCATCTTTTTATATACATTAGCCTCGTCGTGAGGATTTTTATCCAAAGTGCATACAAAGAGGATACTGCCTTGAACCTTTAGTCAATTCTGACACACTCTTTCATTTGATTATTGAAAGAATACCAAACTGTAAATTGGGGTGAAATGTTAATGCTGAAATCCTTGGAGAATTCACCTATACATTAACTTAAAAACATCATATTTGTAGATCCTTTTTTGGCTCAAGCTGGTTTTCATAAACAATGAAGTAACAACTTTGATGAATAAAGTCTGCATGCCTGAGACACATCAATTATTCTGAAGATAAATGCAAAACTTGGCTAGTTACTATTATTTTTAATCACTTGTAAACATCAATATCTCAGTTTGTTGTGTGGTAGAGTTCATCAATAGAAAACATTCATAATTGCTTCAGGTAGAAGGTATTTATCGCACCAAAATATCCATCAAGCCATGTATATTGTACTTGTTGACGGGCTATTGTGGGCCAGGCCAGGGCTGGAAGTATGGAGGGAAAAATAGAGAGAGGGATTTATTATCCTGTATTGAAGTTCACCCCAAAAGAGCTAGCATTTCACAGGAGCTGCACGCTGACCTTTCTGACAGCCAAAAATGTCATTGAAGGTTTAAGGCAAAGAAATCCAGTTGTATTTAACCAAGCCTTCAAAATCTTTGACATTTCTTCTGATGTTGCCACAGGATGGCACCCTGAAGACTGGGAGCTGGCCTTCTCATAGAGCGCTGTAGCTTTCTACTCATACAGGCTTCACATGGAAGCAGCCCTTGTGCAAACACCAGTCTTCACTATGAAAAGAAGGGATTTAGAGATATGGCATCGCAGCGGATAAAAGATATGATTTGATCCTTGTTTTTCCTCAAAAGGCCCCTTTTGTCTTCTTTTTCTCTCGCATGAATGGGATATTAATTAGGAGAGGCACACGCAGGTTATGTGGCAACAGTTGCTGATAATTTTAGTAAGACAGGTGAAATCAAGATATTTTTCAGCTGCTAATGCGCCCCTTTCACACACACACATTTCCCTCTTTCACTCTTTGCAGTTTGTTCCCTCTTCCATTAACCCACACATAATGGCTCGCACATCCCCAAACACACACACACACACACACACACACACACACACACACACACTTCACTGAATCAGTATGGTGTCAGACTGCATCTTCCCTGCCACTCACTAAATTGGAGAGAGAGCAGGGCTGCGCTCAGGCAGAACAAAACTAGGAAGTGCTAAAGCTGGAGGCAGAAACAAGGGACAAGGATTGGAGGAGGGGGGGGGGAGGTGGATTGTGAAAGAGAACACAAGGGTGGTGGGGGTTGGGGGGTTCGAGGGGGGACACACACACTCAACACCACTGGATACCACCGCGGTGGTCCCACGCTGATTCACATTCTCCTAATGCCAGTTGGCAACCTCTTGGTCAGGCACATTCTCCACGCACACAGCAACACACTCGCTTCCCCCACGCCGCTACAACTCCCTCACTCTTTTAGGAAAATGGACACAATGGTGTGGATGGGCTGGGCTCTGGACGAGGCACAGCCGCAGATTGCTGATTGATTGATGACTGTGCATGAGATGCGCAGTCATCTCGTGGATCGACATCACCTCCAGGAAAGAGGCTGCGCTACTGAAAAGCTAACCCTCCATCAGGGACAACTGAGGATACGGTATTTATCACCAAAGCAAAAGCAATTTTTCATTTTCTCAAGACAGAATTATTATACAGATTATCTCTTTTGGTCAGATATGTAAAATGGGAGGATGGAAAAATAAATCTGGAAGAACATGTACGGCCCAGAAACGCTGAAACAAATGGTATTTTATAGATGACTGACAGCTAATGGAATACAATTCTGAAGACAAACTGCAACTCTATTCCTCTGAAGTTGTTTAAAGAAGTGAGTGTCTCCAGAGGGAGAGCTGTGTGAAGTCTGATAAATGTCCCAATATGTGGCTCTTAAAAAGTACGTTGACGCACAAGAGGGTGGCGTATCTTCCCCTGGATCGCGATCGCAGTGTTGAACAGGTGGGAACACGTTGGGAATTGAAACAAATACCTGGTGAGGTTTTCACACGGGACTCAAACAAAGGTCTCCTGGTTAAATGGACCACTGTGACACACGCCCTGCCAGCTCTTTTTCCCCTTTTACACAAAACGGTACAAGCATCTTTGTGGTCTATAAATAACTTCACATATAATATGAAAGTGACTCCACCTACTGAGCTGCCTGTTTCAGGTGACCTGCGTTTGTGGTTATATAGAGGCCTTTTGGGCTGGATCAAACCAAGAACTGAAAGTCCCAGACCAAACAAGGTAGGGCAGCGCTCGTGAGCCAAGAACCGCACTCCTCCAGATATCGAGATGATCCCGCATGTCATAAAGAAGTTACCGTGGACCGGTGAAGACGTGCTTATCCAGATGGCTGCTGTTATCAACTTAAGGTTGACACACGCGGTTCCTGGTGTTCAGCATTGGAAAAACAGGTACTGCAGAAAAAATTCTATGCAAAGGCAATTTGTTCAGGCAATCTGAAGGTCTGCCTCGTGTTTAAGTATTTAATGTGAGCCTTTTTAGAGTAGAGAGTAGAAATATATTCATCTTTTTTAGTGAAGCAGGGAAGGAAGGGCAGAATGAAAACACACAATGCATATGTATATACTTTGTGAGTGGATGTATATAGAATAAAAAAAATGTAGGAAGTACTTAAACACTTTCACTTTTTCCCTCAACTTGGCTCCCTGCCAGGAGTTGTGACACGCAGACAGACTAAAGTTTAGTCCATCTGGCTGTGCTTTCTCACTCCCCAACATTCACACATGCATCTTTATTCACACTCAACCTCTGCGATTTTATGCAGGGCCCGGGCTGTGCGTGAGCGCTTACCTTGAATCGTGAACACTCTATATGTTGGGAAGAATTTTCCCGTAGGCATGAAAAAAAAAAAGAAAAAAAAAAACATGATTTCTTTTCTTCTTCCTGTGTGTAGTTTCATAAGTGTGTTTCACCGCGTTGGTTCGTGTCCGGTGTCCTTTCACAGAAACAATAGCGGTTACCTTTTGGACCGGTCGGAGCCAGTCATTTAGAAAGAAAGGGGGGAAAGATTTTCTATATGAATTAATTACAAATGCTTCGAAATGTCAAGTATAGATAAAGCTTAATACCCTGTCTCCTCCCTTCTGCAACAGAGAAGCTTTTAAATGGCTCTCTGCCAGCCCCTATCTGCCAAACGACACCAAGGTTACTGGGGGAAGCTGAAATATTCATAATATATGCAAAACCACCGCTGTCCATGGACAGTGTTCATTGGAATTCAAGAGCGAGCTTCAAACCTTTGACAACTGCTTAAGTAATTAGTTGCTGGGAGAGCGACACCCCCCCCACCCCCCCTCCTCCACTACCTCGGCTGAGCAGCTGAAACTGGCAAGTAAATATTAGAGCATTTTATCTTTTCAGCTTGATAATATAATTGAATGTGTTAAGGAACGCTTGTTGGGTTTTGTGCAATCTCAATTCATCTAAAAATCGTTTGATATGAAATCATCCACTGTTTCGATTCACCCGACTGTACGACTAAATATCTCACTCGGATAATTTGGACTACAAAGCCTGCGTCACTTTTTTTTCTTCCTCTTTCAGTAATTTGAGGAACTGCACCAGATTGCACCGAAGGCCTTTACTGCATCCTAATTCAAACGTGCAATGCAAATTGAAAGGCTGCATGTACGAGAAGAAGAAGAAAAAGTTCATTTCCATCATGCATCTTCAATCCAGAATCTTGAATTCTGCGTGACAGAAAAGTTGTGCGACGCTCCCGAGTTTTGGGTTTGAACAAAGGCGCCGCGTGCCTCGTTCTGCTGCCTTTGACTTACAGATTGCGGCCAATGTATTATTAATAGCGGACAACAAAGAACAACATGTTTTGTGTCGGAACAATAGTATTCGGTGTCGGACACGGACCCGTATCTTCGCCCCCCCCCCCCCAGCAGCCGCTCGTCACTGGTCAGTCCGTCGAGGCTGGGAGCTGCAGCACAATGAGAATCATGCCCGAATTTGGAGCGCAGCCAAAGCCCATTCAGAGCAGCTCCTCGTGCCTCGCGCATTACCCCGGCCTATTAATCTGAAGAGAGCGTGTTTTTGTGTTTACTAAGCATGATTTGCTTCTAATTAAAGTGAAATAATTATACTTCAAAGGAGCGGGGAGGCAGGCGAAACTGTTCAAAGGCGGGAGCACCTCTCTCGTCACGTGGAGCGTTGCCTAAGAAATGCGAAAAAAAATTAATCAAATGTATTGCGGAGATATTAAAAATCTCTTTTTTTATTGCACAAGTCGAAGTGTGACGTAAATCACAGTCGATGTCACGAACACGGCAGCGGCGCACATTAATTACCATTTCTGAACACGTATAACTAAATTATTTGATTTCCTCTGCGTTTGTAATTTACAACGGAATGAACGATTAGATATGTATTCTATTCAGCAGATGTCCCCCTCTTATGCTTGATAATTTATAGATGCAGTTTTCACGTCGAGCGTTGCATTTAATTGATGTATTCATACAAAGGAAAAAATGACCGAACAGTCAGTGGCATCTACAACTCACAAATCGGAGCCGTGCAGACCGGCTAAGTGAGTGTAATGTGAACATGTAAGCCTGACTCAAGGCTTGGTTCGCGCTGCCATGGCCGGTGTGAACAATTGGACCACCCCTTTTTACGAGCACAAGTGTCCTTGTCCTTGGTAAGGCGAAGGTCGATGCGTTCCCCCCCCTCTCTCTCCCGCTGTGGCGCTTCCACCGGCCATTCATTTGGGCCTGTGATGGCTCTAATAACATCTCCATCACATTAAAACTGAACCAGGCTGAGGAGATGTTAATACTCCCCTGCACTCGCTGCGGGGAAATTGGTCATGTATTACAACAAGTGCTTTTTAAGGGCCTCTGCGGCCAAGTCTATGGACACGGCAGATATTCATGGCTGCCTGCATGTGAAGCTCTTAACACGGTGGATTTTCAAGTTGTGACAGTTCAAGGGAAGCGCCGCTGTTAACATATTCAGAATGGTCCGGAAGCAAGGCCGTTCCTCCAATTCCTCTTTGCATCTCCACTGCTCGGCTGACAAGGCTGTCTTTTATTTTATTCTTTTAACATGGAGATTAGAGGGGAATGCCGCAAACACTCAACTCCAAAGCGGCGTCTGCTAAAAGGATAATGGTGGACTCAAAACACCATGCGAATATATGTGAAATCAGAACAAACAGTATGGATGCTACAATCAGTTTATTTCACAGAAATGGCTTTATTAAGTGGTTTGAAATAGTCTAGACTACTGGCATTTCTGCTCCTTTAACCTATGAATTAATTTCTCTCATACATTATCTTTTTTTAATCCCACCTCTTTGATAGAAAAAAAGGCCAGGTTTTTCTGATCTTATCTGATACAAAGTGACAAAGCTATTGGCTAAAAAACTAAACAGGACACCATATATTAATAATAACTAATAACTGTTTTCCAATTTGACCTCGTCGTGCTACTTAGAAGTGGTCGGTATGGGGAAAACAAACATCTCTACAGAAAATTGAATCCTTTCCGGAACCGTATTATCTGTTGATATCCGACTAACGTGTTTGTTTACATGCCTGATCAATAAAGAGAAGGTAGGCTTTGGTCCTCGGCTAACTGCCATCGCCGGTCGCCATGGTGAGGTGGGGATTGATGGCGCCCATTGGCTAGTGAAGATGTATACATCATGTTGGTCCAGAGCTGCTGCATCCAGATGGACCCGGGCCATCCATTGTCTGTCAGGGACACAGCTGTCTGAGAAGCGCTGTCCTCCCCTCTCCTCCTTTCTTACCCTAACGAGTGTTTCACCCGCCACGTAGGATCACGTTGTCTACGGAGGGAGGAGGGGCTCTTTCTCCTCCGCGCACAAGGTTTTTTTCCCGGAGTGGCGTGATGAAGATGTGCTTACACGGTTTCCTGACACCGCGTCAGAGCAACATCGCTCACGGTGATTTGTCATTCCTTTTTTGTCTGAGCAGAAGAGAAAAAAAAAGAAAGATTTTCATTGTAACATTTTGAAGTGTCTGGACTTGAGCATCTCAAGGGAGTATTGTGAGAAGGTGAAGGATACGGTAAAGATAAATGGTTATTAGCACTGTTTATTTTCAAAGTCAGGGAAAATGGCAAGGAGCCGGGCATGTTTACTTTTGTCTTACAAGGACGAAGTGCTGGTAAAGTATCAGTTATCGATTTGGACGAAATAGGTTTCTTCACATGATGCTTCAAAAAGTACCAGTTTGTATTCAGACATCCTTGCTTCCCAATGAACAAAAACACCAGTAGGTGTTTATTTAAAGCTGGTCTGTCCCTTGCAGCCCAATCATCTCTGCTCTTTACAGGATGTCCGTGTCCGTAGGAAATTGTTGTATTTGAACACCTCTTCACATGTTCATAATTATGCGTTCATAATAACTGCGCTTGTACATCTGGGCCCCGGAAAGCTTTCCAAATAAACGTAAATTCAACATAAATCCTTTCAAACACTCGTATCTGAGTCTGACTTGAATTAAACACAGTTAGCAGCCCCCTGGGTTAGCTGTTGCAGCTAACTACATAGATATGTACTTATGCTGCAACATGCCAGCTAACGGAATTAGCTGCGCGCTGGTTTGTTTACATGACCGAGGCTGTGGACTGCTGTTGATGTAGCATGTGTCCATGCAGAGGGAGAGGATATTTATACACCGCTCAAATCTGTACACCTAATATGAATAAGGATGAATAAAAGTGCCAAGAAATCGTTCCGAACATAATCGCAACAATGTATCTTGTATGTAGCTTTTGATGTGCTGGTAAGTGGGTTTAGATACCTTTCAACTGAGCCGTTTACAGTCTTAGTGCTAAGCTAAGCCACCTGAATGTAGTTTCATATATAACAGCGTTAATAATTTCCACATCTTTTCAGGGCCTTTTCACACACAAATGTATGAAACCAAGGGTCGCCTTTTTGTTACATGCCATACATTGTGGATATACAGTTAGGTCCATAAATATTTGGACATTGACACATTTTTCATTATTTTGGCTCTGTACACCACAACAATGGAGTTGTAATGAAAACATCAAGATGTGCTTTAAGTGCAGACTTTCAGCTTTAATTTGAGGGTATTTACATCCAAATCAGGTGAACGGTGTAGGAATTACAACAAATTAAAATGTGGCCACCCTCTTTTTAAGGGACCAAAAGTAATTGGACAATTGGCTGATCAGCTGTTTCAAGGTCAGGTGTGTGTAATTCCCTCGATATTTCATTTACAAGGAGTAGATAAAAGGGTCTTGGGTTCATTTCAGGTGTGGTATTTGTGTTTGGAATCTGTTGCGGTCAACTTTCAATATTAAGTCCAAAGAGCTGTCACTATCAGTGAAGCAAGCCATCATTAGGCTGAAAAATCAAGACAAAACCATCAGAGAGATAGCAGACACATTAGGTGTGGCCAAATCAACTGTTTGGTACATTCTTAAGAAGAAAGAACGCACTGGTGAGCTCAGCTACACCAAAAGACCTGGAAGACCACAGAAGACAACTGTGGTGGATGACAGAAGAATCATTTCCCTGGTGAAGAAAAACCCCTTCACAACAGTTGGCCAGATCAAGAACACTCTCCAGGAGGCAGGTGTATCTGTGTCAAAGTCGAAAATCAAGTGAAGACTTCACCAGAGTAAATACAGAGGGTTCACCACAAGATGTAAACCATTGGTGAGCCTCAAAAACAGGAAGACCAGACTAGAGTTTGCCAAAAAACATCTAAAAGAGCCTGTACAGTTCTGGAAGAACATCCTATGGACAGATGAGACGAAGATAAACTTGTACCAGAATGATGGGAAGAGAAGAGTATGGAGAAGGAAAGGAACTGCTCATGATCCAAAGCATACCACCTCATCAGTGAAGCATGGTGGAGGTAGTGTTATGGCGTGGGCATGTATGGCTGCCAATGGAACTGGTTCCCTCGTATTTATTGATGATGTGACTGCTGACAAAAGTAGCAGGATGAATTCGGAAGTGTTTCGGGCAATATTATCTGCTCATATTCAGCCAAATGCTTCAGAACTCATTGGACGGCGCTTCACAGTGCAGATGGACAATGACCCGAAGCATACTGCGAAAGCAACCAAGGAGTTTTTTAAGGCAAAGAAGTGGAATGTTCTGCAATGGCCAAGTCAATCACCTGACCTGAATCCAATTGAGCATGCATTTCACTTGCTGAAGACAAAACTGAAGGGAAAATGCCCCAAGAACCAGCAGGAACTGAAGACGGTTGCAGTAGAGGCCTGGCAGAGCATCACCAGGGACGAAACCCAGCGTCTGGTGATGTCTATGGAATCCAGACTTCAGGCTGTCATTGACTGCAAAGGATTTTCAACAAAGTATTAAAAGTGACAATTAGATTTATGATTATATTAATTTGTCCAATTACTTTTGGTCCCTTAAAAAGAGGGTGGCCACATTTTAATTTGTTGTAATTCCTACACCGTTCACCTGATTTGGATGTAAATACCCTCAAATTAAAGCTGAAAGTCTGCACTTAAAGCACATCTTGATTTTTTCATTTCAACTCCATTGTTGTGGTGTACAGAGCCAAAATAATGAAAAATGTGTCAATGTCCAAATATGTATGGACCTAACTGTACATACATTATTTTCCAATCATAGGAGAGCACTTCAGAACTCTTCATGACATATCTACATCCTGTAACCGTCACCTACTTGACATTGATTGATCGACGGCCTTTCTCATCTTGGAAACTCCTTTACACCTTCTCAAAGTGACTTCCTAGCGTGTCGACTCTCTCTCTGCCATACTCTTGCTACGTACACACTACCTTGGGCAAAATGTTTCACGAACTCAAAAGCCAAATTTGCTTACTGAAATGGAAAATGTTGGCCTACTAATAAATATGAAAAGGAATGAGGATTTGGAACATTGAGTTGGGGAAAACGAATACAATACATTTAAAAAAACGTTAACTTTCATGTCCAGAATAGTGGTTATTTGATTAAACATTTTGAGGGGGCATTAGTAGTTTTAATAATGTATAATAAGCAGCTTGGAGCCAGTGATTGGAAGTTAAACAGGTCATAATTTCATCTCTTAATTATCTATTTTAACAGAGTTGCCGTGGGCAAGCGTTTATGTGGAACCCAGAGAGATATTCCTTGAATGAGCTTCGCTACTCTTATAACAGAGTGCTGGCCTGCAAAAAGCTTCCTGCAATTGGTTTGAATGTCCGAACAATCCAAAAAAAGCTTGAACTGGACCATAGTTCGAGTTGATCGTGTGCACCAAACAAGCTTCTGCTGTTTCGCCTGTAATTTTGGTTCAGATCCATCTGAAGTCTAAACATACCGACCAAACCAGGGTGGCGTGAAAGGGCCCCAACTCTAGCCGAGAAAGGGTGGAAGCAGAATTTCCCACCAAAGATGTTGAACTATTCCTTTTAACTACACCAAAAGCAGGTGTGACAACTGCACACACTTATCCACACACACACACACACACACACACACACACACACACACACACACACACACACACACACACACATTCCAGCCAGCCAGCCGGCAAGTTCATCCCTTCCCCCCTGTGGTGTGAGGTGGGCCCAGAGAAGCATGGAGTTATTCACTGTCTGCCTACTTGGTTCTAATAGTCTGGCACAGCGTGACTGACGCTGCCCCTCTCAGCCGCGATTGAGTGTATTGATCCTGAGCCGCTGCCGCCGGCGAGCTCCCTGGACACCAGGCGGGAGGAGACCAACAATCAGATTCTTCACTGGAGGAAAAAGCCCTCCTCATCTGCCTTAATCATCCGATCGATGATTAGTGCGCTGCCCCACTCATGTCTTTCTCTCGCCGACAAAGACATCTCCTCCATCTCTGCTTGCCGTTTGCTTGTTTTTTTTTTTAGTCCTCACCTCCTCCCCCTTATTCCTTCCTTCATCTTGCTCTGCGTGGCTTCTCTATGTCAGTGCTGCATTGGATCCGGTGAAATACTCTTCGGCATAAAAGGCCCTCTGCTGACCGTCCATTTTTATTTTTTGGAGAGAAAGTGAAAAAGAAAGGGAAAGAACTTGATTAGAAGGGGAATAGGAGAGACAGATTGAGGAATAGAGGCAGAGAGAAAAGAAACCCAAAGACGGGGGATGTAATGGAATCTGACAATAGGAACTGTTGAATCCAGCTGCTTTTTGGGCTTGGGACCATTCCAACCCTCTCCCGGTTCCCCCGTAACCCCTCCCTGCTGGCCTCAGCAGCCAATGATGCGCTCCTCCCTCCATCCTTCCGCGTTGATTGGGCGGCAAATTGCTCCCATCACCTGGCATTACTCCAAGTCTCACCAGTCAAAGCTTTTAATCTGATCATTATCCCGGCGCTAAGCAGCAGTGCCACAGCTTCTGTTTGGCGGAACAAGATATTGCGGCAGATTGAGTGAGGCGGACGGCCGCGGAACTCCAGTTCCAGTCGCTCTCGATCCGTTTAAGGGTGCGGATTATCAGCGCCGGATCACATGGCCTCCGTCGATGGCGCTCCGCTTCTCGGGGAGATCCTCTCACTGTCTCTTTACTTCTTCTTCTCTTGTTAATCAAGTTGTTTCCGCTCCCAAGGTTGCCACTGTAAATAGATTAGATGGAGGCAAATAGTGCTGTTGTGTTGCTATTCAGCACACATTCTCCCCCGTCAACGTGTCCTTCAGCGCGGTGGCCAGGCCTCATACGCAACATTTTGCCTTTACACAAATGAAACGTCTAATGCATGAAGCGTCTAATGAAAGCCTGTCGCACAAATATAAGGTTGGCAAGAGCAGCTGAGGGTGAGGGTCCCAGGAGAAAGACGGACAGAGCCACACGCTTCAACTCCTTGAGCAAGGCTCCTCGTTGATTTTTACATTTTTTTTTTTTTTGTGTGTCACGTTTCAGTAGAACTTCTCAAGGCTGCTGCCCACCAGCGACAAGTTCAGCGCGAAAGAAAAGCTGCGAAAAGTTGTCCAAGCGAGCACATGATTCTTTCTTCTTGTGTGTGTGTGTTTCGCATAGCATCCGCTAATGAGCCCCTCCATTGCATGTAGAGTACAACAGAGTCTAGCACATGATTATGGCAGCCCTTCATTGCGCACGAGGAAAATACCAGCCAGCGGGCTTCTAAGTGCTCATTTTCAATTACCTCCTATTAGGAATCCCAGCATCTCCTGCCCTGCGCAGAGAACCCACTCCTGCTGCCCACCCACTAACCTACACCCACTCAATCCGCCGCCCAAATGGGCCCAGAGCCCGCCAAACCTGCCAGCCGGCGGAACAATGCATGATGTAAGTTTGGAGAGGCACTCCACGCAGAGCATCAGCCCGCGCCGTCTCTTGAGGTGCGAGGGTGGCCGAGGGGAGGGGAAGGGGGGAAGATGCGGGAGCGAAATGACTGTTTTTAGAAGATCCACTTCTTCCTGATGGAGCAAAATCATGGAAATGGCTCTTGTGGACAGAGGATAACCAACACTAGAGATGGGTAGTTATTGTTCAAGTGGCGTCCTCTAACTTGCAAATAGCCCCTCAAATCTCTGTGGAGGGCTTTGCTTTCATTTAAACGCTGGAGTGTTCCCTCAAGGTAAATGAAATAAAGAAATTAGAAGCCACACTGGACAATGGGGGGCTGTGAGCGTGTGAGAAGTCAATCCAACACTTGCAGGAGGCCTTGAAAAAGAACTCATGATTCTTTTTGTTTCATGATAATTAAACAAGTGCTGTAGTATGTTGGCTGTGGCTCAAACCCAAACAAAGGAGAAGAGGCAGAGCAGGCGATGGACACAAATGGACCCCCCTCCCCCTCCCCCTCCCCTTCCCCGCAGTAAGTGACTAATACGCGACATCAGTCTTCACTAATGTCCGACCGACTGTCAAGTGTATTTGGCGTGACACGAGACAACCACCCTGTTGTTTCACTCTCCGATTCCGGAGGAGTTGATGGAGGGCGTCGATTGCCGCGTCGTTCCCATGACAAACAGGAGGCAGGGGAACCAATTAGTTCCGACGGCTTTTAACATTCTCCTCGAACCCGGGAGGAGACGCGGAGGTTTGCGCCATGGTTTGCTCGAGTCTGCCAGTGGCTTAATTATAAAGAGAGGATGTTTTCCCAAGGCCAGCGCATGCAGACATATTACTAATTCATTCTCCTGGCTTGAATATATTGAGTTTTGTATGCAAAGTGCTTTGGACACATATGAATACTCACTTTTTTACATTTTCTTTACTGATAATCACGCATTATGTGTACGGAACCACTCAGGATAGGAAAACAAGATCTGATAATTCCTCAAAAAAAATTATGAAAAATTGAAATGACATTTTCTTCAGAAGATGCAACATCTTTCTCTTCATAATCCTCTCCAGGGTCACACTTGGCTGAGCTCTGTATCAGCATACTGTGTGCTCAGCTCAACAACCTGTCACAAGGTCAATGACAGCTCTGTTAATTTCCGTGATCTATTTCAATTAATTCCAAAGATATTGAAAGTAATCTAACCAACCCTGGCACTATTTCCAGATCTGTACGTGATGTTCCCATTAACTCCGTTATTTATTCATATATGGGATTTGAAGAAACCACTTTCTTTCAAATAGCTATGTCTACTTGTGCTGTATTTAGTTTTCAACATTTCCCAGAATGCCTCTCCAGAGACCCAACAGAACATGGCTGGATTCATTGTAGGTTTAATTTTGCGTCCTCGATCAAAACTGAGACACAAATATATTCATTAACTTCCTCTTTAAGAACCGCAAAACATGGCTACAATAACATAAAACGTAGCCAACATGAGAAAATGTTTTTGCCAACGAATAATGTGAATGTATTGAAAAAGTCATATTCGGTGACCTGTTTGCATCTGTGGAATCACATTTTAAGCAATAAACACACTGAATCTCCCGTATGAATAGCAGCAACAGTGGCAACAAAAAAGCTCGGTCAAAACACATGAACATGCAGGCCCAGCGGGTTTGGAACTTATCTATGAGTTCAGGATTAATGCAAGTCGGGCGTTAACATCTTTAAATAAATGTTAACCAAAAGAAAATGACGCTGTTAGCTAAACCCAGTCAGCAAATTGTTTTTAAGCTGGAGCCTCAGAACGCTAAGAAAGGCAAACATTTCACTGATGAAAGCCAAAATGTGGCTAAATCTCACGCATTTCCAGGATGAAGCTGCATAAAAACATCAGGTGCCAAACTCAACACTGGCTGTATTCTATGAGGTCGGGGCTTCTATGCGACTGCCGAATAACGTTGCCATAATGGTGCTTTCAAGAATCCCACTCGCTCTTTGATTCTGATCGCTGCAAAAATGTCTTTCTTTCAATCTCCACCGCTGAAAGAACAGAACAACATGACATAACCTTGTGCGTGTTTTGGCGCACTCTTCCACATCTCTAGAAATTCAACACATACCACCAATCAACAAAAAATGGCCTGAGCACCATTAGCTCAGCTTTCCAACGCCGTTGAGGTGGATTATTTATCACCTTCTCTCGAAACAAATCATGTGCCGGGCTGCTGCTGACTTGTTGGACTTCGCTGTGTAAATGGCTCACCGCATATGGCAGCTGCAAGCTTTGGGGCCAACTTGTTGAACTTGATGGATAGTGAAAAGGCCTTCGGGCTTGCATGTGTTGGCCCTCCCTACCCCATACTTTCTTGCCTTCTCTCCGTCTTTGTTTCCTCCACTCCGACTTACTCTCTGCGCCTATTGATTATCAGAACTTCCTCGCGAACACTCTGATACGTTACCTCCTCTCCTCAGCGTGCCTTTGCTGCTCTGACTGTTGGAGGTTCTCCAGTACACTCTCCAAGCAGGTCTGATCCTTCGCAAAGGTGAAGGGGGTTTGGAGCTCGTTGTGTTCCAGCACAGCAGAGGTGAACGGAGAGAGGTCTGTGTTCCTGGCACACGATTCCTTCAGCGCGCTGTCACGTCTCTTCAGCTCTCCCCCTCTCTGATGTTACCTGACAGGTGTGTGTGTGTGTGTGAGTGTGTGTTGTTTCATGCATTCTGCAGCTTGGGTGGGGGGAGAAAGAGGGTGGGGGCAGACGAGGAGGTGAGAGAGGAGGACAAACAACAGGATACGGATAGGGTCGAATTGGAGGGGGCGCGAGGGAA
Organism: Cottus gobio; assembly: GCA_023566465.1. NCBI lineage: Eukaryota > Metazoa > Chordata > Actinopteri > Perciformes > Cottidae > Cottus > Cottus gobio. Next base: position 7,244,560 of record CM042238.1, on the reverse strand, counting down.
AGGATGCAAGGAAGAAAAAGAGGTGGGAGGTAAAGTAAGTGGGAGACGAGGGGAGCAGGGTGTATATGTGCATTGTGGATTTATGTGTGTCTGTAAGTATGTGTCTATCGATTTATGTATTTGTGTGTGTGTGTGTGTGTGTGTGTGTGTGTGCCATGGACAGGGAGGGTGTGTGATGGCAGTGCCCTCAGGCTCCTCCAGGCGTAAGAATCAGTGAGCAGGTGGAGCGCACCGGCATCGCTGTCTTCTGACGAGTCCCCGCCGTCTCCTGTTTTGTCAGGACCCCTGGAGCGAAGACCGGCGAGTGTGTGTGTGTCTGTGTGTCGACCGGTTGGGATGCACTGTGATCATTAGGATTCACAATGGCTTTGACAGCGGGGCTCTGGAGCAGCGGACGCAGCATATGCACAGGGAGATAACCGGTTGGCTGACTGGTTATCTTACCGGCTGGTCCCGGCGCTAAAACTGTGCTAATAAAAAACCCTGTCTTTTAATTCTAACAGACTCTAGATACAAGGCCCCGATCTGTGTAGCCCACTTGTCTGTGTTGCATCAGGCAAGACCATGATTCTGAATTATTTGTTCGCTTGCAAAGTTGTGATTCATTTTGCAGCAGTCTCGCCTCCATTCATGTGAATTTGACGCGCCAGAGAGAGAGAGAACGTGTTGGTTTTGTTATGTGAATATTTGGGACGGCTGCTACAAAGATGTTGTAATAATGCTGAGGATAAATAAAGCGTCATTTGTTCTCACGTGCGAACGCTTTTGACCGAAAAGGAGTTGAGTGTAATGTGTGTGTGTGTGTGTGACTCTCCTAAGTGTGTAAGTGGCTCAGGTGGTAAAGAAAGGACGTCCTAATAATAGCCTCCTGTCTCCACACTGGGTCCACAGGCTGTAGCCGTATCGATTCTGCCTCTCCATCCTCAGCGTTGCCCGGCATCGTTATAGACCAGATACCGAGGGTTGTGCAGCGCACGGCAGCGATTTCCTCGACCTGAGCTGGATAAAGCCGAACGCCCCCCGAGGGTGGGGGGAGAAGAGACAGCAGTGTTTTTTAATTGTTTGTAGTGTTAGTCGGCCACGCCGGAGGCGACCTCTCCGGGGACGGGCCTCCAGCCCAGGTCCTGACCTCGCTCCTCACACACAAACACCAGCGACAAAGCGAACGCGCTAATGCACACAGGTGAGCACATGCATCCATGGGAGGTTTATAATGAGAAACTCAATCAGCGTTTGTTCTGCCCCCTTCTAAGGATTCACAATTCCAAGATACATTGGAAACACTCATTGCCGCTCTTTCTTTCACCACACCTCATATTTGAGGGTCTTCATTACACCGAACACTTTGCTGTGGTGCGTTATCTTCGGCCTCAGCTCATGCAACCCTTATTTTCTTTACATTACATTGGAAATACGTCAACTCCATGCACAAAAAGTGTCTGGTTTGAAATAAATGTGCTCTGATTTTTGCATTTAAGTGCCTTTTTAATCGTTTGCGAGACGATAATCGTTCATAGCGGTGAGCACCCAAATGGACTTCTCATAAAGAAAAATCTACAATCTCCCCCCCCCCCCCCCCTCATCTGCACAAGTGGTTGTTTTATCCTTTGATCTGCAGTACATTAAAGTAATACTGTGGGTTTGAAAAACCATTAGGCGGCCTTTTGCAGGGCAGCAGGTCCCCTTTAAAGGCACAATGAACCTCCATGCAGATCGGGTTAGAAACTTAGTTAAAGGCACAATAACACATAGTCTCAAATTAGTCTTAAATGGTGTTAGCCCTCAAATAAGACCGTTGACTTCTGACCTGCGCCGCCGCGGTCCAATTACACCTACGGCTTTCTCCTGTTTTTCAGCTGTTCGGTGGCGATGACGGCGAGTTCTCGCGTTCAGTCCGGAGTTAAAATATTCGCTTGCTGTGTCTTTTGTCTCTCCGCCCGCCTGTCTTACCGTCCGTCATGCTCTCTCTCGGTCTCTCCGTCTGTCCGTCAGGGTGGCAGGTCTTGTTGAATAGAGAGTGGGTCATCTCCCTGACAGAGCTCAACTGGTAGTTATGGCAGCCTCGCCACGGCTGGCTGGCTCCACACAGTCACCAGGAGACGGGGGATCATCAAGTCTGTCCTCCTGCTTCCACCACCACACACACACACACACTCACACTATGTTGCACACGATCATGCGCTCCCTCTCGTGCACCTATAATGATAATAATGGCTACAGTTGTGATATCATTATGATAGACATGGACACATTTGTTCATTTCCTAACCTTATTTGAAGCTGGCAAATTGTCATATTTATATACTGTCAATGAGAATTTTGAGTTAATCTGAAATAGAATACACATTTTGCGAAGAAATTTATTTGCTCCAACTGATGCTCTTACTTGATCAAAATGTTAATGTTTCTTTTATTAAACAAATTCTGCATTAACACTTACATAAATGGCTGACAATGTTATCACAGCAAACTAATCCACCTTTACAGCCTCGCACCTGAGTGGTTTGTTTATAACCTAACGTTAGCTTTTATTATTACTCTTCAAAAGCCATAAAAGTGGTGTTCATCTTGTGAGGATTATTTTTGCTAAACAAAATGTGCAAATATCATAAACTTGTGTTTATTTTTGGCATTTTATCCAAAGGAAAAATCCCATTGCCGTGTTGTGGAGGGAACCGGTGTGATGCTAATTTACTGGGTTAGCCGCTGCACTAGCTAGCTTAATTGGCTTCCACTTTAGTATTGGAATACAATGTTAACAGCCCAATGTTAAATATTGTTTCAAACTGCTTGAATTGCTCGTGGCTTTTAGTCAATGTTAACGTTTGTTGAAAAGAAGGAAAAGTCCCTTAATCAATGTTTGTAGACTAAACAACATGGCGTTCTCCCGTTAGCAGCGCACCACTGGACCTGACAGAGCCGTATCCTGGCTGACAGACAACCGCTGCCATGGGACAAGTCTCCCCCAGTGGCTCCAAGCCGAGACATTGTTTCCTTCAAATTTCTCCACAAACAAGAATATGGTCAGTAGCTGCGGCACTGTCATAATTAATATTTCCTTAGATGAGAAAATAACAAAGATTTCAGTTCGACAAACATATATTTTGACTGCTTGGAACATAGTTATCTGTAAAAGAAAAAGGGAAAAAGCCACCAGTGAACGTCCCAGTTATTCCACAAAGCCAACAGTGTTTTAATCTTCTCCGCCACTTAATGTCCCATTTAAATGTTCTGCAGCCTTCAAATATGAATCATGAATATGTGCACCCGGGGGTTGGCCAGCACAGTCTATTAGAATACATCACTCCCGTACCAGGGGACCACTTTGTGCATCCCTCTCAAATGTATCATATCTCTACTGTAGAGAGGGAGACATGACTTCATGTGTCTTGTGATGTAAGTATTATTACAATTCATGAAATTCAAACACTTATGGCAGGGCCATTAATTTGAACCATAAGCCGTTGGGGAGAGATTTACAGTTGAGTTAAGGGCGATCACGCCATTAAAGGACTTGGGAGGAAGACAGAGAGAGATAACTGGTTGGAGCGAGAGCTCTGCAATAGCAACCGCTGTTTGAGTTTCTTCATGTGTAAGTGCAGCAATTAATATTTCTCATTCAGGCTCTCAGGTCAAATGCGCAAACATTTCCGCCAGAATTAGAGAGGGAACAGTCGAGTTCTGAAGGTTCACCAGTTAAAACATAACCCTTGCCTTCCGCCTTGGCTCCGTCTCGGTCTACATACAAAGTGCTGAATTTTGCATGAGCGCCTGAGCGTATAGCAACTGGAACCCTATAGCGTTGTTTACTGATACTTCCTCGAGGCGTCTCACTCCGCGCAGCCCATTCTGATAAGAGTGCGAGCAGCTGAGACCTGTCTCCCGTCGGTGCTGTGTGATGGTCTTGTTATACAGCCGAGCATGAAGAAACAACGGGCAGAGGTCAGGACATGCAGACGTACTTCTCTGGTTCAAAATGACCAATCAGGAAGTCTGCTCCCAGCCAATGTTCATTTCTCAGATAGAACTAGTACAAATTGACATGTGGCTCACTGCAGAAATAGTCTGGGTAGTCCTTCATGCTGTAAGTGAAACAAAATGTATTTCCCTATTCCGAGGAAATCGATATTAGGATTTTACTCTGATATGGCATGACATATGGAAACTTTGAATACACTTAGTCTTGCAGTAAATCTCTCTCTTACTGTATATCAATTAAATATGACTTACAGCTCGGAGTTCGTTAGCATAAATACTGTTAGCAAGGGAAAATAGCTAACCTGGATTTGTCCAAAGGTTAAATAATACAATTGTTTTTACACCCAGATATAACACCTTAAAGAAACAGTGTGTAGCATTCCTGCGTCTCTATTAGCAGAAATGGAGTGTGATATTCATAACTTTTCATTAGAGTAAATTGACCTGTTAGCGTATTTTATTTTGTAGAAAGCCAGGCTGCTTAGTCCGTATGCTAAACTAAGCTAACGGGCTCCAGGCTCGAGCTTCACGTGTAGCTTTCAGACATGAGAGTGGTTTCCATCTTCTCATTTAACTATTCCCTCGAGGTAACTTGACAGCTTGTTGAGGAAATACAAATTGGTTCTTGTCAACTGAAGTGAGCAAACTAATAATCACAAACATAACATGAGCGGTGAAAACCACCAACCAGAAGAAGAAAAAAAAACCTGCACCTTCAGTTTGAACTCCGCTGACTGTAATCTTCTCCGAGGGACTCGGGCTCTGTGTTTGCTATCATTTGTCACATGGCCACAGTGTTATGGGTTCAAACCGAAATGTGCAATGGCTCAGTGCACTCCAACAGCACAGTTTTCCATCTCCGCTCTCCCCTGGCCCAGTTTCATTATCCTCAAGGTATTCAAGGAGTAATGGCTTCTGGGGCCAGAAACCCCGTTGGCCATTTCAAGTTCTTTGCTCCTCGTTATTGTCCGGGAAGTGCATTGTAAGTGTTTGGAGAGACGGGACAAAATCCTGAAAAGATGTGCACGCCGAACTGCAGCTGTATCTGCTGACGTCCCTTCGATCCTTTTCAAGCTGTACATCTGTTCTAAATCTGATGTTAGGATAAGTAAGCAACGTGATCTCTGCACTTACGTCTGTGATGATTTGAATACACTTTTTGATTGAAAATTGATTTGACAGTTGAAAAAGTAAAAGAAGAAGAAGAAAAAAAGAGGATTTATTTTAAGTGTATGTGCTCATGCTCCCATGCAAGAAATCTTCCACAATCACTGACAGCCAGCAACCACAGGAAGTAGAAGAGTGCAAACATAAAACACCTTTCCGGGCCAGTGACAACAATTAAGCAAGTTAGCTGGCGCCGCTACATGTCGGCGAGTCAAAAATGGCTTTGTTTACGCGCTTTAAAAAAAAGAAAATCAGGTTCTCTGCGGTTTCTACAGGGGTAAGAAGTGTCTCTGCATGTAAACATCGTCTGAGAACCAGGCCGCCTTTTTTTTCCTCCGAGGAGCTTGCTGCAGTGTAACTTCGGCTGCATTGAACATCACCCTTCACTGGGTTTGAGGTATCTGATTGAGTCCATCCATGTGGAGCGCCATTGAATCAAAAGAGTAAACCTCAAGGACATGGTCCAGCACACACACATTCTCCTGCGTCGGAAAGCTGAGAGAAACGCTCACGCGGACGGCACACGGCAAACACACACTTAATAGTCATTGTAATAAAAGAAGAATGAAAAATAGAAAGAATAGGTTCAGGGTCGCCTATAAGTACCGGTTTTAAATTGATCATTTACAATCAAGTCAATTCACTGATTTTCATTCAGGAATGTAAACCTGTAGAATTTGATAATTTGATTCCAGCATGCGTGATCTGCTGGTCCACAACCTTGTTGAGATGTTTGGCTCTTTTGTCCCCACCCCTCATAATTATATTGTTCCTGTGTGTCAGACGTTGATTCACACCAGTGGCATATTTGTCTCATTTCAAAGAGGCCAAACAAGAGTGAGCTGCTGAGAACGGACCGGTCAGCAACAGTACACCCCCCCCCCCCCTCCCCCCACCCCTGCAGGAGAAGAGGATAGACTCGGCTTCACCTCTCAAGTGGTTAATTAAACGAGTCCACGCACGGAGCTCGCACACAACGCTTGGTTTACCATAAGCAATGTGATTAAAGCGGCCATGGGCCAGCCATGTAGAGTTGAGAGGAATAGAGAAAAAATAAAAAATACTCAGATCACCATGGAGATGTGTGAGGGAAAAAAGAGGTCTGAATACAGACAGGGATGTCATTATTACTTTTTTTTATTCATTATTTTCATAATGACTGTCATTATGCGCGGGCTCTGATTGAATTCCATTTTGTTAGTCAGGTTTGTGGCGGGCAGAATAATTATCACTTAAGCGATATTAACATTCATGCTAAACATTTTCATGGTCAGAGCCTCCACATGTTTGGCAAAAGAAAAAAAGGGTGGGGGTGCTGGCTCGTCTTTTGATTATGAAAGAAAAGAAGAAACAGAAATGTTTGACAGTTCTGACTGATTAGAAAAAGGGACAGTAATATTGCAGAAATACTGTTCCACGAGCATTATTTCCGTTTGCGTGGCCGGTCCTCGTAACTTGGGAGTGCGAACGTCCAACGTAAGTGTCCATTTCACACAAATGCATCGCATTATTGTTTTGGCTTGATTACTTATATTCACAATCAACATAATCACCAGCTTCATTTGGTCTACATCCGAAATTCAAATGCAGTCATCAACTCATATAAAAAAAGGGGTGATTACATCATGAGCGTAATCACCAGCGGACTCGTTCATTTACAGCATGTGAAGTGTAAGAATTGATTAAATCTGTGCGGCCATTAAAATGTTGTTTTTTTTAAGCAAGATGGAGGATAATGTGGATGTTAAGCTGTGAGGAGACTCATCTCTGCGTATCGGTACTTCCTCTCTGGGTCTAATTGAAGGGATCCTCCAGGCTCCGACACAGCTCCAATGGGAATCAGATGAGGTTTTGGAAATATAATCATATCAATTCTTACACATGTTACAGTCTGATGACACAACGTTTCATCATAACGTGTGATTTTACACTGGTCTGGTCTGCTCTTTCCCTATGGCTGCAGCTGGAGGATATATATATATATATATATATATATATATATATATATATAATCATATACATATATATATAATCATATACATATATATATATATATATTTCTTTTTAATATATATAAATTATGACTGAAGAGTATTAAATATAGTATTAAAAGATTAAAAGCTGGTCAATTTAATTAATTTTATAATATATAAAATATATACAAAAATAGATAGGAGACACTCACAATGAACTCTTTCATATTGATACCTGATACTTGAATGCACAACTTTTACCTGTAATAGAGTATTTCTATAATGAGGTATCATTTTACTTATATATATCTATATATCTATATATATATAGATATATATACATATTTTTTTTTCTTCCTGAAGCTATATAATGTTAAAATCCACACGTTCTTGTGTACGTTATTACAACTATAAAGTCTCATATTTGGATGAATATTGCTGGAGAGCCTCAACAGGTCGACCTCTTGTCGATCTAATTGACCCCAAACGCGAGTACAGTTACTTTTGTAGGAGAACACACAAAGGCAAACATATTTGTTTTAATATTTATTCCACAATATGATCCATTCTGATGGGATTGTATTTTTTTAAATATTTCTCTGAGATTGACCCAGTGTGACTTATTGGATTCTCATCAGCACGGATAAACTTGACTTGCTGCAGAGTTGATGTAGCGACACGCATGCACTCCCACACGGAAGAACTCTGTTTCTCATCTCCCTGTCTGCTCCCTTCTCTCTCTCTCTCTCTCTCTCTCTCTCGGCAGTGGCCGGGCCTGCAGCCTACCAATGCGTTCAGCAAGGGGGATTTGGCCGGGGCTCTAATCAATCACTGACAGATTACCTCCAAAGCCACTTCCACAGCCATTAAAGCAGGACAAATGCAGAATTGCAACTGAACAAGTTGGAGTTTTTAAGCCAACACCAGGACTTCCTGGTTATTTGTCAAAGTCACTGCCGCTGAGCCGCATGAGTGGCTGCGCGAGTGTGTGGGGGCTCGGCGACGTTTTCGCAGTGTGTGTGTGTCTGTGTGTGTGTCGGGGAGACTGAGGGAGAGAGCAAGAGACAGTAACAGAGTGAGTGAGTTATTGTTAGTGTGTGTGTTTTAATGCTCTCAGGTTTGTGGGTGTGTGTGTGTGTGTGTGTGTGCGCGCGTACACACACGCCGCCGGCTGCGTCGCTCTCGGCCCACTGGAGCTTACAGTAAATCACATTCCCCTTTATTGCCAAATTTAGCAGCTTATGCTCAATAGGCTCTGCTCAAATCTGCGCCGTGTCCCATCGGGGCGTTAGCCCAGGCTTCGTAAACGTGGATTGGCCACACACACACACACACCCACACACACACACACACGGCTCACCCTCTCTTCTATTTTCCTACGTTTACGTCCCCTCTTCTTTATCTCGAGCGGCTGGAAACACTATCTGGGCTTTTCTAATCTCCCGTTCTCCTCCCTCTGGATTTCCCGCTCTGAGACTCCCCGCCATTGTCCCTCATTCACTGGGGCTTTGTTTATGCCGGGGCATATTTGATAGAAGACACTAAGAAATTGGATATCATAATTTTAAATGCCTGTATCACCAAGGGAACATAATCTCTCTCTAAATGCACAGTTTATAAAGAATGGACTTTTTTTTATTATCCTATAAGCTTTCTTCTTCATCCAAATTGATTTTGGCACTGTTACGTCGTCGCAGACGCGGCGGGGTTAAGTGCTGATAATTATTTGGTAGAGATAAATCAAAATATGAAATGTGTCTCGAGGAGGTGGCATCAAAGCGCCGAGGGGTTGTGTTGCATGTTTTCCCTCTCATACCTGGATATGGAACATTCACAGTGGAGGTTTGATTAGTGTGACGTTCAATGGGGGTCCTTTGATTGGGCACTGATTGTGTGAAAAAAAAAAAAGCCTTTGTTTTTGCCTCGTGTTAAAGAGTATATCAATTATAACGGTTTAATAAATAACGCATGAGGAATATTTCTTTCATTGAGTGTGTGGAGGGCTGAAAAAGTGCAGCGGGGAAGGGGTGAGGGCCGACACTGACGTCCTGCAGGCACCGGAGTTGAAATTTGTGTGTGTGTGTGAATTCTTTTGTGCTTTTCTGCTTGTGTGGGTGCCCATGTGTAGTGTATGTGTGCTGCCCCCCCCCCCCCTCCCCCCTTCACACACACACACTCCCATTCAATTAAGAGCTTAAGCTCATTAGTGGCAGACTTACATCATTACCTCTCCAATGGCTAATGAGTTAAAAATCTATTTAGATTTATGTCGCCGTTAAATCTCCCCAACCGCACTCACTCACACACACACACACACACACACACACACTGTTTGTCACAAATCAGAAAATATGTCACACACACATTCAATCTGAAAATGTTGAGATTAGCCACATCAACGTGTGGCCTTTTAATAGCAACAATGCATATTCAACACACTTGAGTTCTACCTTTGGCTCCGGTATGTAAATGAGAGAGGAGAGACCGAGCTTCTGCACTAATAAACCGCTAAAGCTCCGTTTCCCGTCTCTTACACATTAAAAGACGATAATTTGAGGCTTTGTCTAATTACTAACCAATAATTAGCACTGCGTAACAAAACACAAGAAGAGACTTCTTTACACAGCGATTAGTGGAGTTTTCAATCCATTTTCCGTTCCGCTAACAAAACCTTGATTTGCACTGCGGGGCGTGACACGTTTTTAATGAATTTGACGAAATTGTAAGAAAAGACAATTAATTACAGATGGTGCGGGTGTGGGGGGGAGGTGGAGGGCTGCGGCTCCCAATGACGGAGCGCATCGGCAGGTGTGGAGGAGGCAAACAACTCACCCTTCTACGCATGTGCACCCTGATTCCACCATGGGGGGGGGGGGGGGGGGTTGACTTTTTACACCGTTTTATTAACCCCTTAAATTTGATTTGACCACATTACAGTATTTTTTTTGGGGGGGGGGGGGGCGGGGCTGACGGCACGCGCACCATGAACTTGCGCGTGTGATGGAGAACAATGGACTGGTGGGCTTTGATGTCTTGTTTAAGGATCTGGTCTCCCCCTGCTGACGCTTTGATAACTGGCTAACTGGGACATTTTCATTCTAATTAGGGCTTCCAATTGCTAATTCCATATTGCTGCTATAATTATCACGGGGAGGCGCGGGCGCGTTTCGCGGTCAGATTTCGGGCAGACAGGGAGGCGTGTTGCTCCCCTCCTACACTTCAGTGGGTTCCCAAACTGTGGCCCGGGGGCTTCTAGGGGCCCTCTTATGAGCTATATATGGGGCCGTTGTCCAACTCTGGGGGCTTTTAGAGGCGAGAGCATGTCATCACTGCCTGGCTCGCTAATAAACCAGTTAGCATCTTGATAGCATTTGCTAGCAACAGCTTTCTGGGGGATAAAATGGGTCCAGTTTGAAATGATTATAAACACGTAAACTGCAGATGCTTTTAAAGAAAAATAACTCTTCCATATATTGTGTTAATAATTGTGCAGCAGGGCACTGGCTTCTCGGTTTAGTCTTTTGGCTTCTAAACACTTCTCGGCTCATCTTTCCCACCATTTGAACTCCCGTTTTTCACCACTTTGTCACACAAACTGGACGCCCATAATAACCTTATGGGCAGTAATTGGAATTTTTTTTCTTCTCCCCCCTTCACCACCACCACCCTTCCTCCTCCTCTTTACCCCGTCGCACGCATGCGCAGTGGGGAGCGTACTGGTCAGTCTGAGAAGCAGCTGTTCGGGGCTGGTGAAATTCCAACATGGCAGTGGCTGTGGTCAGTGTTTCCTGCGTTCACTTGGGATGGTTTCAGCTCGCGCGCAACTCGGCTTAACCCTCGGCTAAAAAAAACAACAACAATTAAAAACGTTCATCATCAGCAGCAGACCCTTTCCCGGGATCGATGCGACCCTAGCACACTCCCACCACCACCACAACCACCACCACCGACAACCCCACGCGAGAGGTCGACCTGTCGCTAAAACAGCAGGTAAGGAGTGCTGCGGTCTGGAGGGATCCGCCGCGTCCGCCGCTGGACACGAGCGGTCAGAGCGGACGGGCTGCAGAGGAGAGGAGACGACCGCTGCAGCCCCCGCAGTGCACGTCCACCTCGGAATCATGCATGCGCGCGTTGTCGTTGAACAAGTTGCCCGAATCGCGAGCGACACCTGCGCGTGAATTTCACGGTTTGTCTTATACGCGCCGCGGGGGTAATCTCAAAACCCGCACAAACAGGTCGGGCTGCTTGTGTGAGGTCGGCTGTGCGCCAATCACTACAAAAAAAAAAAAAAAAAAGTAAGAAAAAAAAGACCCAACTTGCATGCACGCGGAGGCTTAATCCAGCCTCCACCAGGCGGCTGCTCACAACAAGTTGGCCCGCGCGTGCCGCGCAGAGAGCGGATACAGAAGCCACCGCAGCCCGCTGTCGAAACATTTTAGGGCGTTATCGGCAGATTGAAGTCCGAACAAGCACCGAGCTGCACCGGGTGATTATTCTCTCTCTCTCTCTCTCGCTCTCTCTCGCTCTCTCGCTCTCACCCCTCCTCCCCCTCCCTCCCTCGCCGCTGCCTGTCATCCCGGGCTCCACTTCTAATGAGATGCATGTAGGTTAGACGCCTCTCCTATTGAGTGTCTCGCGCCAGTACTTGAAGGGCCCACCTTTCACACGGCTGGAAATCCGAGCAGCGCCGCTGGAACCGACAAGAAATTGAAACATTACCAAAAAATAGAAAGAAAGGAAAAAAAAGTGTCTGTCATGTTTCTCTTTCTTGGTTGAAGGGGATTTTTTTTGTGTTCTTCACAAATTTTAATTCCAATGCTCTCATCTCCTCTTCCTCTCCTTCTTCTCACCGTTCCAGCACGAGATGATCAGCAGCAGCAGTGTCTATGGTAGGTGGAATTTACATTACACTTGTTATTATTATTACTACTATTACAATTATTATTATTATTATTATTATTATTATGCATGTATTAGAAGGTGCACAGATGAGTTTCACTCACTGGTGTTTTATATATATATATATATTACTGGAGCTGATCTAATTTTGTGTGTGTATTTCTACTGTGAGCTTTATTTAAAAAAAAATATATATATATATATATATTTATTTATTTTAATTGGATAAATCTCCAAAATGTTCTGTTTATTTTGTTATTTTTTTATTTAGCATCTTCTATGTTTTGCTCACATCACACTAGCACATCCTGCTAATTAATCTACCTAGGCTACATCTAAATTACACAAGACGTTAATAATCTGCTGTCATATATAGTTCTCAAACTTTTATTTTTTTGATAATCAAACCTGTAGAAGAGTGAGACAGACGTGAGGCAGAAGTAATTTTTTTTTCAACTACTCTTGTGAGAATTCTTTTGACATCTGAATACAAAAACATGCTCATTATGGGATGGGACGCCGTAGACGTGAGCCACAGGCCTCAGTTGCTGCAAAGGTATATTTATAATCAGTGTCACACTATACTCCACGTTTCACGTTAAACACTTTATTGCTGTGTGATTATTATTACGCAATAACAATCACGCAGCAATAAAGTGTGTTATAACAGCAACAAACAATGACAGACTGGGGAAGACTGGTTAAAATTCAGAAGAAGATCCATGTTGGAGTGTCAGAGCAGGAAATGCGTCCTGTGTTCACATAGAACAATGGTGTATTGTTGAAAAAGAGAAGAACAAAACTAAATAGCCGTTCCACCCTGAGATGTGGCAGCAGATAGTTTTCTGATGTTTTCTTTCTGTCGGGCCGAGCTTCCACGATTGCACATTCTTGGTTTTTGTAGCAGTTATTAGTGAGGACTCAACCTTTCACCTTTGAACTCTCTCTCTCTCTCTCACACACACACACACACACACACACACACACACACACACACAGTTTCTGGCTCCACGTCATGTGCTGTTTCCTCCTTTCTCCTGCTGATGCACTTGTGTGTGTGTGTGTTGTGTTTGTGATTACAGGCTTGTGTGTGTGTGTGTGTGTGTTGTGTCCACACTGTCAAACTTTCCCTTTAATGAGAATACAAATGCCACTATTTGGACCTCAGGTGTTGCACACAACAACCACACACACAGGTGTGCACCCATTTACTCGTTAACAATGTTTTCTGCAGCCACGTCGCTGCATTTGTCTCATAAATGGCCGACTCTAGATTGCGATGTGTGGACGTGATTCTTTATTGAAGGAATTCAATTGTTCGCCACTGCTGTCATTCCGGAGGAGCGTATGGGGGAGCGATGTGGTGCATGGGTTTTGAAATGTGCGTGTGTGTGTGTGTGTGTGTGTGTGAGCTGAGAAAAGCCCAGGCGTGCAGCTTGTGTGTGTGTAAATAATGTCGCTACTCAGCGGCCTGTTTATTCCTCTAAGTCTTATTTGTTTGCTTACAGTCTCCCGGCTTAAGATCCGTCCCTCTGCATCCGCTGTCTGCGCGTGTTGCGGTGACAGCGGCAATAATCCCCCTCATTATACACATAATGTATCGCCTCACATCTCCGCTGCACCCCCGGTACAGCTAATAGGGACAGAGAGAGGAGAGATAATAGGAATGGAAGAGAAATTGCTCTACAAACAGGCAACCCTTTGCTGTGCCTTTATTTATCTAAATACGCCCCCCCCCCCCAAAGGAACAGAGAGAGCAGAGTGTGCTGCGAGGGTGGCCGAGCGACTCCCTCCGGTGGGACCGCATAAATAAATTATCCTGACACTTCCTATCAAGTCTGTAATGTTTACCATTAAAAGCTGTTTTAAACCGTCCCGCCGCCCGCCGCCGCCCGCACCCGTGGGACCTGGAGCCAGATGTAAAAGAGGGACGTGGGGGGGAATATTGTGATATTTTATTATTTATTTTTTACACACACACACACACACACACACACACACACACACACACACACAGAGATACATGTGTTGGTCTCCGCCGGGTCTCTCCTGTCTGCACGTTCCTGAAAAAAGGGGCCGTCCTCAAAACGGCAGCCAGCCAGCCAGGGTTGTCATCTTTCAGCAAATATGTTAAGTGTTATCTTTTGTGCCGAGCTGGAGCCCGGGACCCCCGTGGGAGCCCCCGCACATGCAAATAGGACAAATCCCTCTCGGACCCGTCCGTCTGTTTCACTCTCTCCCATCTCCTCTCTCTCCCCCCCCCCCTCCTGCTTCTTCTCCTCCACGTTTGCTCGACAGTGCGTCAGCCCGTCTTGTCTCCTCTTGGCTCTCTCATCCACTTCACTCTTTGTCCACTTATTTCCCCTCCTCTCTCGCTCCCTCCGTCCCAGAAGGCAGCGATGCCGGGGCCGCGTGTCAGCTAACTGTAGCGCTGGTTGCGTGAGTCTTTGTGTCCCCCTCCCTCGCTGACAGGCCCCCCCCCCCCCCGCCCCCTCCTCCCTGATCTAAGTTCCTCTTCCTAGAGATGGGGGACGGGAGGAGGGGGGGCAGCTGTCGGTCGCCCCGCTTGCCCCCCGAAACAGGTTTGTCTCCATAGATGAGTGGACGGCCACAAGTCCCCTTCCTCCTTCTGTGTTGATACACTGGCTGCATCAAATGGGGGGGGGGGGGGGTTGGGGATTTAGTGTTGCTGTGACTGACAGTTGTCGGTCCGTGGATTATTTTCTTTTCTGATACGCTCCCTCACTCCCAAATTACACTCATTCTACACTCCCAGTGCTGACTGGTTATTATCCAGTCAAAATCTGATGGGTGTACTTAGGGGGGTTGGGGGGAGGGGGGGGGGGGGGGGGGATCCACACCACAGACTGACTCCGCGGTGGAGTGATACTTCCAGCTTACTGCTGCGGACACTTGCTGAAAGCCGCGGCGGCTCGATACCAAGAGAACGCTTTTATGCAGCGCGGCTCATGAGAGATCAGCTGTTTGCACCGCTGGGTATTGTAACAGATCAACAACAAAAGGTTCATCTGTAATGCGATTCAAATGATCTCACAGCGGTGTCAAGTTAAAACACAAGAAGTTGTTGTCGAACTAACAGATGAACCTCCCGGTAACAGCTGGGAACCTTTTGAGCAGCCGAAACCGATCTGAGATCAGTGTCGCCGATTCTCCAGACTTTTTCCCGCCTCTCTTCTTTTCGAGAGAGACACTCAGCTAAATTCATTTCCATGTTAATTCCAGCATTAAAAGCATTATCTCACTCTCTTTGAACTTCGAGTCCCCCCCCCCCCCCCCAAAATGTTTGAAGTTTCTCCGGTTTATGTAATGCGTCGTTTTTCATAGGTTTTAATCAAATCAAAGCTACAGATTTTTTTGGAAACATTTCTTTCTCGCTCCCTCTCCCACCTCCTTTGCAATCCGCTGCCCCCTCTCCTGAATTTTAAGCAGACCCCCGCTCACCTCCCTTTACTCTTTACCGGCAATCTCCACCACCCATGGCCCGGATTCTCCGGCAGATATTAACATTCAGCGTGTGGAAGCGTTAAATATGCTAAGGACTTATTTAAAAAAAAAAAAAAAAAAAAAAAAGCTAACTTCCACTTTGGAATATTCCGCACCATTAGACCTCAATAGACATGGCGGCGTGCAGCTTATCCTTTACATTGTGCCGTCAAATGAGAAGGCGCCGTCTCTAATTAGGTTATTGCCGTGGAAGTCTTAAGTTAAATTGTGCATTGATATGCGGGGGAGCTCGCCACTCATTTGGCCCGGCGGTGGAGGACGCCGTCAAGTTTTTTTTTTTTAAATTTTTTCTCCCCACAAGGGCCAAAGAAAATGACAGCCAGGAGCAGAGGAAGGATCTGACCGTAATCTCTGGCCGCTGCTGCTGGATGATCTTTTTTTTTTTTTTTTTTGTCTGGGCTGGATCGTGGCCGTATGCTGCCGCCTCCCCCTCCGTCTGCAGCTCAGCTTGAACGTCTTGATTAGCGAGGCGTCTTGCGCGAGCGGCAAGTAAGTCGGACACTTTTTTTGTCTGCGAGGCGGCGAAGGTGTGCGTGAGCGTTAATGAACAATGGAAAGAGCCGGCGCGTGTGTGTGTGTGTGTGTGTGTGTGTGTGTGTTGAGGCTTGGCAGGCTGCCAGGGGATGGACACAAAGGATGTTGAGTGGCTGGGCGTGTGGCACAGCATCACTGAGCCGCTGTGGCCTCTGGGAGACGGACACGAACCGGCGAGCGAGAGCAAAAAAAAAAACTGCCGTTGCTAGGTAGCTTTACCGCGGCCATTGTCGGGCAATTTACAGCCGTTATCGATTAGCCTGCCAATTCTGTCTCTGTCTTTGGTGTAATGACCAAATAAAATCCCAATCAAAGCTCCCTCAAGGCCAAGATGACGTCTTCAGATGCCTCATGAGTACCACGAGTGGCAAACGCTCCCCTTCGAGAGGCCGGAACCTGAGAAGCCGTCGCTACTTCTTGATAGATGGAGTCGTGCGTCGCTAACGTTTCCAGATCCGGTCTAAATTGCGGCGGTACATTGGCGGTCAGTAGGTGAAGCATCGCGTTCTGTTGTCCCGAACCCAGAGACGTGGGGTTCACGATCATGCAAAGCAGCAAACGTTAACCATTTCGCTTGAGGAACAACTTGCAGGGTTACCCAGAGTCCACGGTATAAAACGGCTCGTTTCGTCCGACTCATCCTGAAGAGTTCGCGATCACATAAAGCAGAGAGAAGCAACAAATCCCCCCCCCCCCCCCCCCCCCTCACCCCATTAGAGAGAGAACTTTTGGTATTTGTGCTTAAAAAAAAAAAAGAGATCTTTAAAAACTGCATTAAAACGGGTTTGTGTACCGCGGCCTGCTGAGCGGAGGGAGGTGTCGGTGTGCTTCCCTGTGATCATGTGTGTGTGCATGCTTGTAACTGTGTGTGTGTGCGCGGGTGTGTGTGCGCGGGCCAAGTCCCTCCCCCTAGCCCCCACTGGAAGCGGGGCGAGAGCATTAGGATGTTGCATGTACAACTGGGTTGGCAGGATGGACACATGTGGTAGATAGCTAATGATAGCATGCAGCGTATAATGAGATCCTACTCTCCGTCTGTCTCCTACCTGGCATCATGCATTAACCATACAAGAGGAAGAGGAGGCGCGCATGGTATTGACTTTTGAGTGGGTGTCTGCTTGTCCGCGGTTGGTTTTGTTTAGCACTCAGAGGTCAGCATGGCTGCAAGCGCCGCACATTTATAACAAGTATGTTTTTTTTTCTTCCCGTTTTTATTTTTTCATGGCGGGGCCTTGTTTTTGTTTTGTTGTTGCAAAATTATTAAAACATTTTTTTTCGGGAAGGCGAGAATGTCTCCCCGTCCGCACCTCTTGAGCTCTGTTAAATGGTCGTAAATTGATTTTGGAAGTGTTGCGATGTATGCGCTTAACAAGCCAAATGGGTTCAGTTTGCCGGGGTTAGTTTGCGCGCTCAGAAGATTATTCCGCTAATGTATTCCACACACTCATAATCCACAGTATGTTGTGAGGAGCGAGGCGTTGGCAGCGCTCCATCTTCGTGCCCGGTAACATATATTTATCCTCTTCACTACACAACCCCTCTAGGCTGCTCAAATCCTCCCAGGGGGTCCCGATGACATGCTTACTAATGTGTGCTTTGGAAACCGAGTGCTATTGTATCCCCTAAATCTCACAAAGCGCTGTATGATTTGCCCATTGTCGTTAAATCGCTTTGCTTGTGCCAAGTACTCCGCATCTCACAGAGGCTTAATGCTTTTGAGGGTTTCAGGGACGGCTTCGAGTTCCTCTTTTGTTGATTTCAGGGAAAAGTGCCAAGACTGCTGCGCGGAATATTGTTTTGAGCACGGAGGAGGGAGGGGAAGCAGGGCCACTGCCAAGCGACTCCATTGAGCCCCCGTGAATGGGCCATTCATATTTCGGAGAATCACCCAGATGCCATATTGTTGGCTCAACAACGCTAAATATTCTCCAACAAGGATGGGATTGTAGCAGGTTTTTGAATTGTGCGAGTGTGGAAAAGGACGTTGGGAAATTAGTGTGTGAGTGTGTGTGTGTGTGTGTGTGTGGTTGGGGCACTGGGAAAAGGGTGGACAGTAGACACCAATGTGACATGATAGTGTTCCAGCTCTGCTGGGAACGCTTACTTCATACAAGCATCAGGCCTCCATTGCTCCTCCAGTCCAACACAACTTCTGTAATACTGTACTATTACTAATTCTGTGACATGAGTTTAAAAGTTTAAACCTGTGCATTAATACTTTTCTTATATCTTCAGTATATGGTTACAGTTTATTTCAATACACTTATATCTGCTTACAGCCACATTATGGTTTTATAAATGGTATTGTTATGATGGAATATAAACTGCTTAGAAATACTTCATTGTGGGTGTTAAAGTAACGTGTAAGCCAATATTTAATATATTTCTTCATAAACAGCCTCAAATTGTATATTAAGCCTCCACTATTACTAATTCTGAATATGAATGATTCTAAAATATGATGAAAATGACATTTAGAAACACTGTTAAGTAGTAACTTAACTGTACTGCCAGCCTTTAAAAGGTTACTGTCCAAAGGGCAGATGGAAAAAAAGGTTCAAAACATCACTTTAGTCTGAGCAGTTCTGACGCCCGCTGAACAGACAGAGGGCCACGTGGTCCTCGGTGGGATCGGATCCCAGACCGGCGGGGTCGGGCATGATCGAGGACCACGCAACCCCTCCGGTTGCACGCGGGGGCCCCTTGAAGCCCGGCCTCGCTCAACAACCTTGAAGCGGTCCAACCCCTGTCACAGGGCCTAAGACGGGACTTAGCAAAATGTCACCGCGGTCTTTTATGTCATGCATGCACTGAGTATTAATCACGGCCGGATCTGCGCCTGAGAGGCTGATCAAATTTATTGTTTGGCTGCGCGGGACAGTAATGGGTGTTTAATTACTCAATAAAAGCCCTTTTATAGATCCCCGGGCCTCCTGTGTGTTGAGCAAATGGTATCGATCCGTCTCCGGGCTGCAACATGATAGCCTGTGAAGGAGAATTAGAGCCGCTAGCCTGCTAGCGCTCTCTCATTCATTAGCCGCATTAGCCAGAGGGTGGTTAAGACGTAGCATCATGGTTAATACCAGAGTCTCAGAGGTTGTTTCTGTGTGTGTGTGTGTGTGTGTGTGTGTGTGTGTGTTTCCGCCTTGTGTTGTAAAGCTCCGCGCACCTCATTTACACAAATATGGATTAGATGGGCGATGATGTGGAAAGTGCTTCAATAACAATCTCCAGGAGAGTCGTTTTATTTTTCTCTTTTCAACATTTCCCTCCTGCCACAGTGTAATCCACGGGACTCAATTTGACAACGCCCTTAGCCGAGCTGCTGCACCGCGTGTTTAATCCCACCTCTTCCCCGCCTTCTAATCTGTAATCTGACGGCTCCTCCTCCTCCGAGGCCTCTCTGAAGGAGGGGAAGCTGAGCGGTAATGGTCCCCGTGGTTCTCTATGCGAGCTTACGCGTACCGGTGTTCATGTCCAGGCCTCTGCATCGTTCTTTCCATCTTTTTTTTTTTTTTTTTGCATCTGACTTGCGTCCATTGTTCTTTTATGTTCAGAGCATATTGCTGCCTCTGTGAAGCAGCCCCACTTCTCTTGATGCACGGCAAAAAAAAAACACTGCAATATCTCCCTTGATGTGTCCATATCAAATGAATGTGGCTTATTACAGACGTGGATGAGTCCGTTGGGCGGCTTTGGGGATGGAGAAAAAAAAGGGCCTGCAAGGGGGACCATGAAAGAGACATTGTCCAATATGGACCGTAGAGTTCCTTTGTAGATAAATGGATTTTCATGCTTATCAACTGGGACACTGACATGAGTGAAAACTGTGGAGAATGTGGGATTATTCTCACTCCTCGGCCGTACACTCGGACAACTGTAGTTCCAAGTGTGTGTGTGGTCTTCCATTGTCCTGCAGCAAGTCTTTTTCTTTTTTTTGGGTTGGGTGTAACATTCAATTTAGAACAGTGTGCACTGTTAAGGCCACAAATGGGCATCGAGCATGCGGCCAGCTAGATCCTTCTGGGAAAATGTCACCCACTGAACTCCCAATTCCACTTTTCCACATCAGGTATGTACTGTTGGTACATGTTGTTGGTGTTCAACTTCACAAAGCAAAGCTGGACTCACATTTCTTTGGGACAATATGGATGAAATTGATACAATAATATTAATAAGACAACTTTTCTACGACAACTTGTGACATTATGGAGTTTATGTTGAGTGCAAACAAAAGAAACTCTTCAAGGCAACATATCTTTTACTCATCAGCTTTTAATAATAAGTTGCTTGGATACAACATTTAATTGTTTATATATATATATATATATATATATGTATATGACATTTTCAAATTGCTGAAATTTGACCATTAAGTAGATTAATAACTTGTATGTATGATATAATCAATAATTATTATTTAAATCCCAACCTCACTTTCTCCTCAAACCAGATCTTAACCAGTTTTTGATTCCTGCTCTTTATTACATATCTGAGCAGCAGAATTCTGTCAAATCTTTTCAGATCGTATGACCTGATATGAAACATTACGGCTCCACCCCAAAACCGCGTCATCACCCAAACCCCCAGAGGAGCGTAGACCATCACTAAAAAAACTACCATGAATGAGGCCTGAAGGCTACAACATGCAAGCTGAGAGATGATGAACCCCCGCGGACATCAACCGCCCCCTCGCTTGTGTGTTCAAATCCGAGGGACACGTGTACATGTATGCGAGCGTGCCCACGCAGACGCACGCTAAACATCCCACCGCCCGGGGGGGGGGGGGGGGGGGGGGGGGGCGATGTCTGCTCGATGCAGAGCCAGTGATCTAGGTAATCTGCCTCTGCTGGGGGACAGGTCTATTGGTCCACAAATCAATTGGCTTCGTGTCCGTGCCATTAGGCTAACATGGCGCTGCTGCGGCGCTGAGAGCGGTAAACAGACTGTTTAATTCCCCTGGACGCCGGCCAGGTGGACACTCCTCCTCCTGCTGCTTGCTCCTGATCCCTCCGTTTTTTTTTTGTGTGTGTGTTGTTTTTTTTTAGCGTCCATCCCCTCATTCTATCGTCCTCTCACATTGACTCCACTTCAGTCAATGCGGTTATTCTCAGTGGACAAGTGCTTACAGGAATATTGCTTGGAGGGATTGTGTGTGTGTGTGTGTGTGTGTGTGTGTGTGTGTGTGTGTGTGTGAGAGGAGAGATTTTGGCCAATGAACCCTTGCTGTGCTCTGTCCTCCAGTGCTGTGTCTATACTGAGTAAGTGATCCCTTGGGATGCAGTACGCACATCAGCATCCCTCTGTGTGTTTCTCTCTATGTGTTTGTTTCAGTCTTTGTTTCTCTCTCCGTGTATCTCTTTCCCATTCTGTCTCTCTATCTCTTTACACGCCGCCTTTTTTTCTTTCCATCCCCAGACAGAGGCAGCAAACAAGTACAGTAATATAAGGGGGCAGCATCGGAAACACACACACACACACACACACACACACACACACACACACAAACTCATGATTAGAAAAAATGCAGATGTGTGCCCGGGCTGCAAGAAGTTTGTCACTTCCTCCCCTGCACAGCCTCCGTCCTCAGCGTCTGGTTTCCCGTCATGGACGTGACTAATGACTTCGCTGGTGTAACGCCAGCGATTCCATTCCGACCACTTCGCCGGCGCCGTGCACCCTGTTTCGGTTTGCGCCGCTACAGTATGGTAATTGAGCCCGCGTGTCCTGACGGATGAGCGTCGGCGGCGGTGTCGCTGCGGGGCGTCTCATTTCCTGCTCTCCATTGGCCGATTGACAGATAAGATAAGAGGCCCCCGTAGCTCCGGCGCCTGCTAACAACCTGATGAACGCCGGCGCTAAAGCCATGATGAGGGGGCCGGGGGGGGGGGGTCAACATGTGCCATGTACAGAACGAACACGGGATGAGATTTACATTCGGAGCATTATTTGGCGATCCGCTGGACGGCGAAGCAATCACAACCGACACGGGGCAGAAGTCCGTGTTGTGGTTTCAGATTTTGCACGCCGCGCCGGAGCGTTGTGCTGTTGCTAGGAGACACTTGAAACCCCCCTTGACATGTCTGGTCAGCTGTTGGCAGCCGACACATTTGTTGACAAGGGTTGGAGCCCCTGCGACAGAGTGATATTGTTTACAAAATGAAAGCGTCCGGTGACTCGATGTCATGCAGGTACTGTAGAGCTGCTGCTCAGCGTTTCATTTTGCAGGAAATGAATGCATCACGACAACTTAAAAAAGAAAAATGAAAATACGGCCTAAATTCCAGGCTGCGCTGTCGGCCCTCCGTTCCCTCGGCCTTGACTCATCTCCCTCCTGGGACCTCGGCAGAGGAATGACATTCCCCTTCCGAAAGGACAGCGGAGTCGCTCCTTATCTTATGTCACAGCTCATCTCTCCGATAAATACTGCACACCCTTTTCCCCCCTCCACTGCTCTTCCACCCCTCTCCCTGATCATATTCCCATCTTCTTCGCCAGGCGTTTATCTCCCTCTGCATTTCATTCTGTTATGTGGCGCTTCTCCGATCAACTTTTATTCGCAGCGTAACGGGGGACGCGCCAGAAATATCGGTTCCTGTTCCGGTTTCCCAAACCGGATCCTCATTCGTCTCTTCGGAGAAGCGGCGTTGGTGTTTCCCGTCCGGATGACAAACAGGCAGAGCTCCCTGCATCTGCCTTCGGGGTTGGAGCTGCGCCACACAGTAATAAAGCTGGAATTATTTATTTAGTAAGAAGGAAAACAGGAGTTTTGAACCGCGGCTGCTGGGAGAAATATTGCACTGAAAATATGTGAAAGTATATTAAGTTGCCAACGCGCATCCACGCTGTTATCAAGGTCCTTGTCTTTCTCACTGCAGAGCTCCAGTCCAGGCAGAGCCATGTAGGGAACACGCAGAATAGTGAACAGAGGTATTAAATATCTCTCTTTCTGTCGGTGACTTTGAGTGTGGACGTGATGGTTGCTGCTGATAACGTTCATGATGTACTGCAAGGCTCTAAGTGCGAGGTGAAGCATGTTTCTGGTGACGCTTTGGCTGAAGATGCAGGGTTGTCAAAGCAAAAGGTTATTGGGGGTTAAGAGATTTTGTTGACAGCTCCTTAACATAGACGGGCTCCATGTTAAGTAGCTGTGCAAGCTACACCCAGGTCACATTTCAAGTTCAACACCGACCGGAATGTCCAGATCCTTATCAAACATTTGACATTTTTGTCAGCAGTATTGCAGCGAAAAAGCAGCTGAATGAACGTAATTGTTTTCCGAGCCAACGTCGAGACAGAAAACTACAGTTTGGGGAGATGACGTCTTCTGGCTGCTTATTAAAGCTGAAATGTTGAGACCATTACTGGATCAGTCAGTAGACAGAATATGTATCAGCAACCTTTTAGATTTTTTAAAAATATAAAAAGTTCACAGCTCCCTTGTGAGTATTGGCTGGTATGAAGTCAAAACAAAACACTTGAAAGACAGTTTTTAACAATTTGATGAGCTTTTATTAACCAAACAATGAATGTGAACTTTTCTTAGCGTAGCTCGGTCTGAACAGAGATAACCCTGACCAGTCCCTTTACTGATCGGCTCACTCCGATACAAATATAATGCTGATTAGTGATTACTTTAACCTGTTTCTGTATTCAGAATATTTACAAATCAAAATTTGTACAAATTTGAATATATACGTCATTTGTTCGAGGTAAGCGAATTAGCTCAACCCCAAGCTAATGTTAGTGTGACGCGGTTAAGCTTTCCCACCTGTGTGGCCAAATCGCTTCCTCGCAGGACTCCTCAGGTAATTTGCTTTGCGTTAGCTAAAGAAGCTATCGCGTAGACGGGTAGCGGTTCAATGGCTAAGAGGGACGGGGAAGAGGAGCACGAGGAAAAGCCACAGGATTTAGAACGTAAGCTCATCATTACATATCTGATATATTTTTGATGTATTGATAGTTTGAATTTCGTATAAAAAGTGACAGCCATAATTAATGAATAGTTGGCTACCTTCAGGTGCAGTTGGTATTTTATTCCCCACGTACACATTATTATAGGCAGGCTTTTGACACCCGACCCATGTCGACAGCAGAGTACAGAGCTTTGTTTACGTCATAAATAAATGATGCATGTGTTTTCTTTTTTTTTATTAACTTGCAAGTACCGCTAAAAGGAATCTGCCAGCGCCTCTTGTCAGTTAGCTTGTAAAGTCGCCCGTCTGCGGATAAACTGTTCACAGCACAGAGCTCGCCGCCGCGTTCATCGCCTCTGAATGTGATTACAGCTATTGATCGATCGACAATGACACGGCGCTGGCGGATGTCACCTGAGGGGAGAGAGTGTGTGTGTGTGTGTGTGTGTGTGTGTGTGTGTGTGTGTGTATTAGTGAGTGGGATGACGTGAATGTGTTTGTGTGTGACAAAAGGAATTGTGTGTCCATATGTTGGTGTGTTGGTCCATATGCTGGTACATGCATACTGTACGCCCCTTCCCCGAGTGTGCGTGCGTGCACGGGTGCGCGTGTTCGAGCCCAGACCCCGGCGTGGTAATGTGAGATCAGACGTAGGCTGTTAGCCAGAGCCTTACATCTGCTGTCAGCCACTCGCTCTAACTCTGTTAAGGACGTTATTGATTGCTCATTATTACCCCGTTCCCTGAAAGATGAGCGTCCCCTATGATCACATTAAATCTCCCCTCTGTCCAATTCTCCTGAGATGCCTTCTGCTCATCGGTGCCCATCACATTTCTCCTCCAGAGATCTGATATCAAGCAGCCTGACGTGTTTTTTTTATTGCCTCTGGTTCTCTTTGCGTCTTGTTTGATTTGCTCCAAATAACTGTCTTCTTTTCCTTTCTTGTCCTCCCCCCTCTCCACTTTTATTTATTTTTTTAACAGACGCAGTTTAGCTAATTGATGTCTTTAGTCTGTGTAATGGAAATCAGCACACAAGGATGAGCAACATTTGAAATTATGATTTGTTTTCCTTTTATTACTGCAAAGAGGACGCTTCAGGTTCTCATGTAAACTTTGTGATCCGTGTTTATTGACTTGATAGCAAACACGAGGAGCTGACAGGGGAGTCATAATATGTACTTTACTTGTCAGAGTGGGGCCTATTTTAGCTGTGTTCCATCTTATTTAAAAGGCGGCAGCGTCTCATTGCGGAAGGCTTGTCTTCAAACTGGCGTGTCAAACTCACGCTCTTGTTCAAAACCTACAAATCTTCCTTTGAATTTGCTAACAAACCCCCCCCCCCCTCCCTTTGCCCCTCCCTCCGCCCTTCATCGAGCCTCCCCTTTAAAGTTGCGTGCCCTTTGCCGCGCCTCGCGTTGTCATTTTCGCTGACGATAAGCAGTTGTTGAAGGTGTCACGCGTCCGCCAGCCCCCGTAAAGTTTGGGACAGGCTGAAATCCAGCCCTCAGTGAGAGGCCATCTCATCGGGCCCCTGGCCGTCCCCTCCATGAATAATGCAGAGCTATCGACTGTGTCAGTCGAGCGCGGGGAGACGCGGCGGCAGCCAGCTTGATATTCAGCTGCCGGAGCTGACTGGATGCCCTCACTTTGAGACAAACTGCCGGCAGACCGCTCCGACTCCAGCAGACAGGACCTGAATGCGCTCATGTGGGATGAGCGCCGGTGTGCCGGTGCTTCTGTCAGAGTGGGTGGAGCGGCGCGGAGGAAGAGCGGCGTGGAGGAGAACGTGTGTTCAGAAATCTGTATACAGGCGTTTGCAAATATTTGTATTGTAAACCACACCAGATCCTCAGCAGTGCCGGCTGTATATATATATATATATATATATATGTGTGTGTGTGTCTACATATTGTGTGTGCAGCGAGCTCTAGTGAGAATCCGCTGCCCTCCTCGACACGACCAGTTCAGTCTCAATGCCACCGATCGATCGGGCGCATTGATCCGCTGTTTGACTGTTTAGACAACCTGTGCGAATTCCAGCATTAACGCGAGCCACAGTGGATTTAAAGGCGGCTCCGTCCTGACACCCGGAGCGGCGGTGTGGGTTTTAAAACCGAGAAAAAAGGGGAGACTATGTTGCCTGTGGAGGCCGGAGCTCGGAGCTGGAGTTTGAGTCCGGCCTATCTTTACATCCCGCTGTCACACAAAAGCCAAAGGTCTGATAAATTACTCCCCCCATCCCGCTCATTGTAAGCAGAGAAAAGGACATATTTTTGCGTAACTACATGTTATTTTCTTTATTATACACCGTTCTCGTCTTCATTTGTCCTTCTTTTTCGGGTTGCGCTGAGAGAACGCACGGGTTGGCAGATCTTACCACAACCCGTATGAAGAGTGCGGGATTTGACACTTCAAAAAACATGCGCCGCGAAGGCTCCTGCGAGTGCACAGGCTGGGGGTAGAGGTTATCCCAGCCTGGGCCCCTTCAGTAATCCACACAGCCACCGCAGGCGGGACGCACACATGCGCACACACACCTTTGCGCGTGCGCCGCGCACGGCGAGCGTTAATCTCCACCAACTGCTGGTGAACTCTAATCTTGTTTGCTTGCCAAGGGTTTCACACACTTGGAAAAAAAAAACTGAGTCCCGGGTTTTAAAACCGTCCTTTTATTTACAAGCCACAGTGATCAGACGACTTTCAGGAATTTTCAATTTTAGTACATAAAAAAATGGTATTTTCCCTCGCTCCTTAGGACAATGCTTCTACTTATTTGAAGGGGAAAATATTTTAAGAGTATTGATCTGAAATCTCGCAAAAATGGGCCGTTTTTACAGTGTAGTTAGTATTTGGCACCGAGTTTGTCTGCTGCTGTCGGAGCCGTGGTCCAGTCTACTGTCTGACTCCCCACCCCCACACACACACACACACACACACACACACACACACACACACACACACACACACACACACGTATAAATAAACACACACACACACACACACAGCCCAGTGCAGACAGACATAAATGCATCCACAGATGGTGACACTCCGGCAGTCACTCCTGGGCTCTGTCTACGTGCCAGCTAACACACACACACACACACACACACACACACACACACACACACACACACACACACACACACACACACACACACACACACAGACAGACAGACATATGCACACACGTACACACCAGCCTGGCGGCAACAAACACGGCAATGCATCATTGAGCATCGGCTGGTTTTTTTCCTCTAACTGCTGAGGGGGAATCAGTGTGGTGTTAAGTAACCATTCATGTGGAGCCGAGACCACACAAACAAACATCACACCCACACTTCTTAAAATACATTTACCTCGGCAGAATAATATAATATGATTGAATAATGCGAAGGTTTCTCTCGTGGACACGACTTCTTTCGGATACTATTGAAGCTTTTTTCTTTCTTTCTTTTTTTCCCCACAAGTGGGGGATCATTGATATGTTAATACACTCCAGCATCACTATTTAATTCCCATGACAAATATCTCTTTTTGCTCTTTTTTTTTCAAACTCTTACTTGGATCGTGGATATATTCATTTGTTGATGCATTGTTAATGTTTCCACTCTGGACCGGAGTGTGCTGTGCAGGTAATCGCCCACTCCGGGCGCCGCGGCGCCGCTTGTTTGTGATGTGGATCTTTTCCCGAGGATTGTATTTGAATAATGAGGGAGGCTGGAGCGTTCTCTTGTGCCGAGTGTCTCGCCGCTGCCGCAGCAAATGACCTCTGAATAGTTGTTGTGGATTAGCCATCAAAGTCTTCTCGCGAAGTGGCCAATAGATAGGTACTTCCAGAAATGAGTCACTTGAAAAGGATCATTGCCGCCGTTGCTGTATAAGATAATGGATAACCATTACACTCCATTTTCCCCCAGCTCCTCACCCACACAACGCCTGCTCTTGAAATATGATGCATCCACTGTGCTTAGCGAGCACTTAATGTCCAAAAGCACCGCGTTTGTTGAGATTTACAACTGCGCCGGCAGGAGGGGGGAGAAGAAAGAGTGCGTCGTCGGCGTCTAATGTTGTTCACTCAATAATTATCTCATTTTATTTATGAAGACAGACAGTTTTGGACGAGGTTAGAGGCTTCCTCTCTATTATCTCCACCTGCCACCTCTCTACTGCAGCCCCCTCCTCCACGCCGGGCCACAAATGACGTCCTTCACGTCGAGGACTTTCCAAAGTTTTCCACCGAGGAGGAAAGGGGGCGGTGGGGGGAGGGGCCGTCCTCAACGCTGCTCCACAGAAAGAGAGTGCATGGGGGGGGGGGGGGGGGAGCCCGACAAAGTTCCACCGCAGCTTTCCAGCACTGGGAGATCGATGTCATTTCTAAAAGGATTAGGCCTCCTCTCAGAAATCTATTTTAATTACTGAGCACACAGGTAAACAAAGTGGTGGTGGTCCACAGGTATGGATCTGGGCGTCAGAGGGGTATTGATGGTGCGTGGCCCACGTTAACCTCGGGGCCGCGCCTCAGGTAGGAGCGGCGGCGGCGGCGGGGAATGTAGATGTGGGGCCGCTGCTGCTGTCACCTGACGGACGCTGCAGCGGGGCGCCGGTGGGGGCGGGGCCACGCCTACGGCGTCACCCGCTCTCTGCTGGCCTCTACGAGGCCGTCCAGAACGCGGCGCTTCAGCTTGTTGGGTCACCATGTTAGGCTGCAGTGAGACGTACTTTAGGGATTGGATTCAATTATGTATTACACATTATATGGTATGTAAGTATGGGTTTATAAATTGTCACTTATTCTTTGAGTTAATACATTGTTGATCGGTGCTTTTGTAGATCAGTAGTATGACTTATTCAATTATATATTAACTTAATCAAGCCATGAATAACAAGAATGATTCATTGTTGCTAATGGCTTTATCAAGTTGATCTATTATTTACTAATATGAAAAGATTAGTAAAAGGAATTAATAAGGAATCATTAATGTGGTAAAAGTAACTACTTGTAAACCTTTCATAAAGTTTACTTTAAATTGTTACAAGTTAGTTCAAATCAACTGAAATAAAGTGATTTATTGACTTTATTTGCCTAAAGTAACATATAACTTCATATAAATTCACCTTATGTTTTTCTTTTGATTTGATAAAGTTCACACATTGTTGATTATTTTTAATAGATGAGTAATATGACTTAAATTAACTTATACATCTTTGATCAATAATTACTCATTGAGCTTCTATAAGCAGTTGTTAATGACTTAATGAGGTTGGTCAATTGATTATTAATATTTATTGATATAAATGAATACATGATTTACAAAGCCATGAAGTTTACCTGATAAACCTTTGATAAATAATTATTCATTAAGTATGTTTTACATGTTTAACTGATCTTGGATCATTGATATAAATTAATACATTATTTATTAACTGGATGAGTCAGAAGCAACACATTATTAATCTTTAGTAAGACATATTTTATTCAGGCTAAATCAGTCACTACTGATGTCTTTATGAAGTAAAACAAATTGTATCGAGGTTTAACAGTGCAATACTAAAGGTTTAAAGGTTATGCCTACTTTAAAAAGTATTAACTTAATATAGCCATTAGTTGTGACTAACTTGTTTCTAATAGCTTTAGGTGAATAGATTGTTTGATCATGTTGTATCGATCAAAAATAAAAAAACTAACTTAATAAGTAACAATTTATAAACCTTACATAACTATGCATTATAATTCAATACAATATATTTGTATAGCCCAGTATCAATTTGCCTTAGAGGGCTTTTTAATCTGTATTAATAGTACAAGTTAACGTTAAGCACATTGTGTAATAATGTCATATAGATCAGTAATAAGCCATTATTAAAGAGCAAAATCTATTTGCCTATAACTAATCCTCGAGTGTAACTTCAACCCTAAATATAATTTACATTAAGCTCATATCCTTACAGATGTTTCGTCCCCCTGATAATAATAATCTGTTTGCCTCAGCGGGCCTGATGTTTCCAGTCACGTTGGTGTGTGTGTGTGTATGACCGTGTGTGTGTGTGTGTGTGCAGGCAGGCCTGTCTTTGAGGAAGCAGCCCCGCGTGGAGCCGGGTGATTAGGCACGCTGCGCTAGTCACAGGAAATGGAGTCGCTGACGGACAGGCCGAGTGCATTATAGATGAATGCCAGGCGTTAGCCGGCTCCGAGCCCCCGCCGAATATCTCTCAATTTCCTCTCTGAATGACAAAAGAAGCCACGCACAATTTCCTTGATCCGGAGCATTTGTTTAACTGCGCCCTACCCATTTAACCCACCCATTCAATAGTCTGTCTAGTAAAAGGAAATTTAGACAGTGTCAATTTATACAGCTCGGATGAAGATCTGATACCGGCTGGCAGGGCGACGATGATATGCCTCTGGAATTTAGTGGGGGATTTATGGCGAGTTAAGTCTGATTTCTCCCGCGAGCTAAATTTAGAGTCATCATTAAATACACCCTAATATTTTTAGCATTTACATAGCAGAACCAAGCCTATTTCTCAAAGCTGGATTTCTTTTCACTCACAAATCGGCTCCACAAAGACGCTTCAGACTTTGATGGTCGTAAAACTTATCACGGGGTCAAAGATCACACATTACAATGAATATTTGATTTTTTTATTATTTTTTTAAGATGCTGTCATTTGTCAAATATCCTTATATCGCAGCTCTGAGCTGTCATCTTTACAGCAATCTCCCCTCCCCCTCCCCTTTACTGTCTTTGAGTTAGTGACAGCTCATCTCTCCCCGGTCACTGCTCGCCGTCTAGACTTTGAACTCGCTCTGTTTACTCCCTTATCTGTTGTTGTTGTTGTTGTTGTTGCCGTTGTCGTCGCTCTGCTCGAGTCGCTGTAATGGTAAGCTGCGGCTCGGACCGCCGGTCTTCAAAGACGGGGATTCTCGTTGGCTGCTTGGTCGTCCCGCATGGGGACGGAAGAGGAGCTGAGTTTTGTCTTTTTAATTCTGATTACGATCAAATCGCACACGACATTAGATCTTAAACAAATATAACGTTTTGCCACTTTGTCCCCGCAACTGTTGCTCGAAAGACGACGTGAACACAGGGAGGGAGTTTTGATTTGTGCACACGCATGAGTGTGTGTGAGACACCAGCTTATGACTAATTTCATAATTAATTGCCTTTTGGAGGACCTAATCACATTATTTGACTCTCCACTGCAGGTTGTGTGCCAATACAGCGTAGCCCGTGGCTTAGTCACAGTATGCTGGACTCATTAACAAGGTGGTCCGGAGGTTGTCAGACACACACAAGGCCCTGCGCACACTCGTGAAACAGTAGCTACAAGCAGTGTGTGTGTGTGTGTGTGTGTGTGTGTGTGTGTGTGTGTGTGTGCAGCGATTTAGAGGTTAAAAGATGCCCTCTGGTGTATTTGATAAGGATTTGAATAAGCGGTTAGATTTCCCCGGTGGTGTGTGAAAACAGGTCTCTTTTGATGAAGTTATCGCCTGTCATGCGGCTTCTCCTCCTACACTTTTCTTCTTCTTCTTCTTTTTTATATATATATAAAAATATGACACGATAGCTTGTTTTTGAAGATCTTCAGTGTCTGTATGTGTTAGAAAGACAAAAAAAAAGGGCACGCACTCTTGTACGTCTTGTCTCAGGTTGTGTGTGTGTGTGTGTGTCGGCATCTCTTCTTCCTCACACACACACACACACATGGCTTAATTATGACGTTACTAAAATGGGCAGTTTGCTCTGACACCCCGCTTGCAGAATCACACAGCGGACAGACTTAAAAGAGCTCATTAGCTCTCTCTAAAGAGCTGTTTACTGCACATACACGCGTGCACGGTAATAGGCAGCTCTGTTGATGCAGATGGATGCCGAGTGTAATGAGAATGATTAGGCTTCTCTATGTGGAGGCTGGAGGAGGAGGAGAAGAAGTGAGAAGGGAAGAAGAAGAAAATACCCAAGCGCTGGCAGGCTTGACGCTTCAGAAGGTGATGGAGGTTTCTGGTGGATGTTGTCTCAGCTGAGTGCACAGTCTTTCTCTCTCTCTCTCTCTCTCTCTCTCTCTCTCTCTCTCTCTCTCTCTCTCTCTCTCTCTCTCTCTCTCTCTCTCTCTCTCTCTCTCTCTCTCTCTCTCTCTCTCTCTCTCTCTCTCTCTCTCTCTCTCTCTCGCCCTCCCTTTTTTCCTCTCTGCAACACACATTTGCTCTTTTTTTTTTTTTTTACCCTCGCACTTAAATGTGTCCATCCAGATGCCTCGTAAATTTCCCCCAGGCCACTAAAACAACAAAAACCCTTGAAAGCTTGTGGAGAAAATCAAACATGGGGTACGCTGCGAGCTCGCAGCTCCATCGCAAGCAGAAAAAAAAAGAATGAATGAATGAATTGCAGCCAGAATACACTAATTTCACTGTAAAAAAAAAAGCTTGGACAAATTGGGTTCCACTGAATTCTTTTCATATAAAAAAAATTATAATAATAAAGGGAAGTGAGAGGGTGGCATTCAGCCCTTGTTATTAACATCCAGAGAAAAACACAACGAAGGATGTTTGTTTATTTTGATCTTTTTTTGTTTTCTTTGTCAGCGATTTGAAGGACTTCTTAATAACTTTTACGGTCTTTTTAAAAATGAGCATAAAGGAGTCGGACTACCTTAAATATTTGCCCCGTCGACGCTGCCCACCCTGCGCCGCCACATTATGTGACTTTGCTTTGCGCTGTGTTGCCCTTGGTTTACATCACATTGAATTAGAGGATACATGCGGATTCCAAAGTCAATCCTCCCTCCATCCCTTTCATATGTTCTGGAGCAGGAGCGGCGAGTTCAAAGCGCTCGGTTCAAAGTAGCCCTCCTCATTTGAATAACTAGAGTAATCGCTATTACCTTATTTAAATAGTGCAAGTTATCATTTGGCCTTCATTTGCATTGCCGGGGTAATCACTGCGTCTCCGCATTAACCTCATTATAGAGGAGATGAAAGCCCTGATGGAGCCTGACACACTCTTTTATATATGTTATCTTTATTAATGGCGGAATTAGAAAGATTCATGTTTCTTTAAATGGAGGACACATCGTCAAACCATGTGCAGAGGAGCGTGCGTGCCATTTGCGAGGCTTGTTTTATTTTTATTTTCTTTCTGCTCTCCCTCCCTCCCCCCTGTTCTCCATCCGCACTTCTTCACATCTCCATTCCTTTTCTCTGTTCGCCTTCCTGCACTGAGAAGTTCACCCGGAGCCCGGCACTGGGAATGAAGCCGACACGCGTCCGTCTCAACGCGTCGTAATGTTGTCTCTTGTTTATACATACTGATGGCGGGGTGAGGGGGAGGGGGGCTACCACACGAGGTGCCGCCTGCTCATCAGGACTAACTGACATTCATACTCATACATGCGCCACAGGCACAGCTTTCGGGAGGCAATTTGGGGTGAATTGCCTTGCCCATGGGCCGCTCTACCACTGAGCCACAGACGTCCCCCAAAAAATCCCCTTTCTGTATTGAATTATCTCTTTCAGATGGAGATTGAGTGTCAAATTAGTTTTTTACAATCCCTTAATGCTGGACTACAAAACCACAGATGTAACGCTTTGGACAATGTTTCATGAGAATTGTTGACGTCATGGCAAAAAAGCCTATTGCAGAAAATAAACTTTTGAAAATGCAAAACAGGAATCACAAGTAAAGATTTATTTGTATACATTACATAGTATACTAAAGTGGATACTAATGATATTGAAATTGATAAAGTAATGTATTTAATGGTAGCCACAACAAAGTGGCTGCTATATGTTTAACCAGGACTTGCAATGTTTAACCAGGACTTGCAAAAACGGCTGATTTGGTAGCTAAGAAAAGTTGCACATGTTATGCTTTTAGCTTTAGAATGCTGAATTAGAACACTAGAATGGGTTAGAATGCTAGAATGAGTTAAAATGAGTTAGAACGCTAGAATGAGTTAGAATGAGTTTGAATGCTAGAATGAGTTAGAATACTGAGTTTTACTGTATTCAACTAGTTTTATGCAGATATAGCTATTGTTAGCTGTCTTGTAAAAATAAATACTGTCGAGACACATAACAGATTTAGTCGGTGTGTTCTTTATACTGACAGTTTTCCAAAAATTATATTGAAATAATTGAAGTATCACCTCGCTGCATCGCAATGTATTGCGACATATTGAATGGTAACCCTGTATCATGACGTGCATCGCTGGATTCTTGACGGCACACAGCCCCTCGTCACTAAGAGAGCTGAAGTGCGATGGCTTGTGCGATGGTTCTCGAGTCCAGAAAAGAAAACCAAGCCAGGCAGGAACTGCAACATAAAGCCGGAACACAGGAACTGCACAGCTGGGGTAAAGGCCACGGTGAAAATACGACATTGATACCTTGATCACCAATGGCGGTCCATTGAACTCCATCGCTGAATGGCAGACTACTTGCTGTGGCATTAAATGACACGTGAGGGCGGATATTTCTGAGATGCATAGATTGACCCCGCGGCTCAGTGACTCACCCCCCAAGATTGGAGGCCGCAAAAAGACGCGTCTGGCCTCGGAGCCTTTTTTACTCCTCACTTTCCCTCTCCTGCGTATTATCTATTAATGAGCCAATGTTGAAATTATAGACTGTGCATTGCCAGACCAGCGCTTTTCGCTCCTGGCCACAGATCAAACATGTGGTTGGAGAGTACAATACCGAGAACAACCCTGACTTTAAAAGCTCTTAAACACTGATTTACTCTGTAGCCGTGAGACACGAGTCCTGCAGTGATCTGTATTTGTTTGCACTGTGTCGGGATTACACGGTGTTAGGGAGGATAAACAACCACATTTATTAGATACAATAGGATTGCCATATTGACGAGATGACAATTGATTGTTATGTTTTAAAAAAAAAACTGTATATTGGTGTCTACAAACCAAGCTGCTGTGAAACCTGGATTGGCCTGGAGCCTAATTTTCTCTTATTTTGTCCAGTATTCCTAATGTTGTCCTTGATTGTGCTGCTATTATATCCTCAATATTAAAGCAGCCTCCGAGCTAATACAAAACTTTCCTCCGCTCAGCCTTTTGTCTGAGGCATCCCCTGCTCGCTACACTGGAGGAGGAGGTGGAGGGGTGGGGGTGAGGGGGGATTGACAGGCTTGCCAGCCCCTGCTAGACTCCCCTCGGCTAAAATGTTGTAAATTAACACAATTAGCAGATCGCCGTTCTGCTAATTAGCCAGTGGCGTCTACCGAGATATGGCTGAAGAGGAGAATCAGAGAGGAAATGGGAGTCTGGGGATTCCCCCCCGCCCCCCACTCCCTCCCCAGTGTTGTTACCAAACAAACACAGGGCCTCGGAAAAGGGAGCAAGAGAGTGTGAACGTGTATGTGTCTGCTTTCTGTGTGTGTGTGTGTGTGTGTTTGCGGTAGCATAAGTGGATGGGAGGAAGGGGGAATATGTGCTCCTCTATGAATGGGTTTCATTGTGCATGCTCCACTCACACAAACACACGCACCAACCAATTCTCAAAGGCAGGGATTCGCTCACCAGACCCCCAGCTGTGGACCCCTACATGCATCCGCAGCCAGTCAATAAGTCGGAGGAAGCAGCCTAAATGACACCAATATTATCCTTTATTTGTGAGCACTAAGTCAAATCAAACGGGGGTTCAATCTGCCGCGGCGGCTGTGATTTACGCCCGTCCAGCCTTTGATGCCACCGCGGCTTTGATAGCGAGACGACGATGGAGTCGCCGCGCGACTGTCAGTGTTTGCAGATGGCATTGGCTGGGATTAAAGGAAACAGTGGCTCTCCAGCCTCCTGAGGCAATAAAGGAGAGCCAGGTGAGTGTGTCTGAGATGAGATGGAGCAAGGGGAGGGGAGGGGAGGAGGCAAAGCGAGCACACGGGGAGTAAATAAGAGGAGGGGTGGCCACGGAGAAAAAAGGGAATAAAAAAGGCGAGATATCGAAATAGATGGAGTCAGAATAAAAAGGGAGGTAAAGAGAAATAAAGAAGGATCTAGCGGGAGGGGTGGAAAATGGACGACAAAAAAAATCAAAGAAGAGAGACGATGAGGTGGGGGGTAGACAAGGCGGCAGGGAGGCATGAAGAAGAGGGGCAGACAGGAAGGTAAAGAGAGCGGTGGAGAGAGAGAGAGAGGTCAAGGTGGAGCCGTGCAGACAGGAACTAAGCTTGAGACACAATGTGTTGTAATTCATTGCTCGCTGCAGCTCCTGCGCGCGCGCCCTGTGTTTGTCCGTCTGGGTCAGTGGACGTGAGGGTGTGTGTGTGTGTGTGTGAGTGAGAGCGTGTGTGTGCACGCCTGAGTGCAGGCATAGGTAGTGTTTTTTCCTGTGTGTCTGAGCACGGGTGTGTGTGTGTGTGTGTGTGCGATGAAAGCATCATAAGCAAAGGGGGGGGGGGGGATGTGTGTGTGTGTGTGTGTTGCTTTGTGGTACCCTGCGAGGCGCATTTTCAAACCCATCTCCAGCCACCTCAGATGAGCCGGGGATTATAGAGTGACCCTCAATGCCTCTGTCTTATTGGTCTGGCCAGGGTGCATTAGGGCTGCCGTAACCAGCCATCCCACAATCCCTCTGTGCCGCACTGTACCTGCCGACACCCACTCTGTCCATCTTAGGATCTGTAGAAATGAACAACTTATGTGGCGATTGGACACAAAACCCTTTCAGAAATAAGAGCGCCACGCTGAACAAGCCTCCTGATGAATATCACCTTTTTAATTGATCACCCTCCATCCTAAGCAATTTGAAGGTGTTGTCATTTGTAATTATTGCTAAAACGGTTTTAACATGTCAATGTTGTCTTTGTCTCTCTCAGGCTTAAAGATGCAGTGGACCCCTGAGCACAGCCAGTGGGCCGAACAGCACTTTGACATCTCCTCCACCACGCGCTCGCCAGCCCACAAGGCGGAGGCCTACAGGGCGGTGCCTGGCCACCTGCAGCGCTCCGCCGCCTACCAGTACGCCTGGGCCAATGACGACATCTCGGCCCTCACCGCCTCCAACCTGCTCAAGAAGTATGCAGAGAAGTATTCCGGCATTCTGGAGATGCCGGGCTCCTACTCGGAGGCCCCGGGGTTAATGAATGGACGCAAAGGTGAAACGGAGCCCTGGCAGGATGGCGTCTACCCCATGAGCTGCATCCCTGAGGGGGTTTCCATCCGAAAGGGAGGAGTGGCGGCGGCCTCAGAGGTGGTGTCTGGCATGTGCAGCTCCCCGGGCCTGGCCTCCAGCACCCTGAGCGAGCCCAGCTACTCCAGCAGCAGCTGCGGGAGCCACAGCGCCACCGCCCTCCACACCTCCTCCATGCCCTCTCAGGAATACGGCCCCCCGTACGGCAGCTCCTACCTGCACAGTAGTTACAGCTCCCAGTCTGCCCCCGCCCCGGCGCTTCCCTCCCCGCTGCACAGCTCTGGGCTCCTGCAGCCGCCCCCTCCACCGCCCTCCCACCCCACTTTAGTCCCAGCGTACAACGGAGGCTCCCCCAACTTGTCTAGTTATAATTACCCCCCAGCAGGCTACCCAGCTCAGAGCTCAGTCGGGCCAGGATACAGCCCTGGGGGAGCACCCCCTCCATCCTCCTACCTCCCCTCAGGCATCGCTGCACCTACACCCCTTCCCCCCTCTTCTGCTTTACCTGGATACCCATACCAGAGCCACAACTTGACCCCAATCGCCCCCACGCCTCTCAACAGTAGCTCCTCCAACTCACTGAAGAGGAAAGCCTTCTACATGACAGGCCAAGGGGAGATAGACTCCGCTTACGGTAACTTTGGCTACGGCCAGGCCCGGAGCGCCGCTGAGAGCCCCATGTACAGGATAGCTGACAGCAGCAGCACCAATGGAGGCTCTAACAGCGCCGGGGGTGTTGGATTCGACAGAGGTGCTGAAAAGTCGTCTTTACCTTTTAATCCTCAGAAGCTGTCCACAATGTCCTCAGAGCAACAGCAGAGGAAGTACAGCAGCCAGGCAACAGGTGGTCCGCTGACCCCACCGGCCTATGTGACCTCCACCCTGGGGGGTTCCCGCTCAACCGATTCCCTCGCCAGCTTCACCTCCCCGTCCCTCAGTGAGCAAGGCGCCGATGACCACCGTCTCCACCTCTCCCACTCGGCGCCAGGGCCTACATCCACTTCCTCCTCCCGGCCTGCTGAAGAGCAGCTAAAAACCAGTGACCCCCACCTCCTAGACATGGTTACCTCTGAAATCGTCCAGCAGGGGCCCCCAGTGGACTGGTGTGACATTGCAGGACTAGAACTGGCCAAGGCAACCCTGAAGGAGGAGGTCCTGTGGCCCATTCTGCGCCCCGACATGTTCAGCAGTTTAGGACCAGCCCCACGTTGCGTGTTGCTGTTTGGCCCCAGGGGCAGTGGCAGGACGTTGCTGGGTCGCTGCCTGGCCAGCCAGCTGGGGGCTCCGTTCCTCCAGCTCAACGGCTCCACGTTGGCCACCAAGTGGCTGGCAGAGGGGGAGAAAATAATCCGGGCGTCCTTCCTTGTGGCGCGCTGCCGGCAGCCTTCGGTGCTGTTCATCAGCGAGGTGGACATGCTGCTGTCGGCACACCTCAGCGAAGAGAGCCCCATCAACCGGCTGAAGGGGGAGCTCCTCGCCCAGTTGGACTCACTTCTCATGGGCTCAGGCGAGGACGGAGGCAACCAAGTGTTAGTGGTTTGCTCCACGAGCAGACCCCAGGACATGGACGAAGGGCTGCGCCGGTACTTTGCTCGGAGGGTCCTGGTGCCCCTGCCGGATGGCGGAGCCCGACACCACATCGTGGGTCAGCTCCTGGCTCAATCTCAGCACAAATACTGCTTGAGCGAGGAGGAGCTGGCGCTGCTGGTCCAGCGTACCGAGGGTTTCTCCGGCCTGGACATGGCCAGACTCTGCCAGGAGGCCCTCGTGGGTCTGCTACACGTCTCTGCACAGGGCATGGACATGTCGGGTATGATGCCCCGGGGGCAGGTCAGGCCCCTCACCTACCAGGACTTTGAGAGTGTCTTTTGTAAATTCCAAGCCAGTATATCACAGAAAGAGATTGACACGTACACTGAGTGGAACAAAATGTTCGGCTGTAGCCAGTGAAAAGATAGATTCCGCCCTTGAGAAAAAAGAGGCATCCACAATTCCTCCCCTCAGGGCAGAAGCATTGTGCTGGAGGGAAAGGCACACAGAAGGCCAACACAAGCCCACTGAGTTCTCACAAGCAGGGTGTTAGACTCGCCGGGAGACCTGGTTTGATGAGACGACTGGCAGGTTTGCAGTTAATGAGCAAGAGTTTTAATTTGAATGCTTGACACTCCAGAAGGCCAGGCATTGTTTACACATTGCAAGCAAGTTGGCTTCAGAAGAGACGCCCCAGTGTCTGTGTATATATATCGTTATGTTCTGTTATTTAGTTGGCTATCCAAGTGCCTGAAGTGGTGCTTTCTGATTTTCTTTCTTTGTTTATTTGCCTCACGATCTACATTCATGGCATGAGCTGACGATTATTAAGAGCTTTAAAACTTAAGCGGCGAGTCTGAGAAACAGGATTGACAGTCGGCATTGTCTTTATTGGCCTGCTAGGGGCGGTAATCGGTCAGGGCGGCAGTAGTCTGGGCCCTGACTCGCACTCATCTCTTCTGATCCCGTGTTCTGCTAAACGAACAAACGTGACAAACAAAACTCAGGAAAGCGTTTGTGAATTGTACAGTACCTCAAGATATCTCCACGAAAAAAAGCACTAAGATCTGAGGGGAGAATCCGAGGTGGTTTGGCTTGGTTTATGTTTAGCGGAGCAGTGTTAGCTGTACCTCGACTGGCTAGGATAAATAGCAAAGAGGTGACAATGAATGTACTAGATATTTTCTGGGATGACGGGACGTAATCAAAAGCGAGAGTTAAAACATTATGTCTTTTTTCTTTTCCTCAAAGCAGGTGCTTGAGTTACTTGTTTTTACTTGACCAATCTTAAAGCTTATTTCCATCGCTTTAGAAAAAAAAAGTTACTTTTTTTGTGGGGTTTCTAAGAGACGAGCAGGTGTTGGGGGTGATGGGAGTTGTATATTTATTGAAACAACCATAATCAGCATTGTTTATATAAGCGATCTAGGCTATATGGTTAGGCTGCATGGAGGCTCCATCAGTTTGTCGGCTAACTTCTGCACAAATTATCAGCTCATTTCTCATATTATTAAGTGGGCGGAGATTTATTCTCTGACAGGAATGAACTTGATGCTAAAAACTCCTCCAAAAAATCCAAAGGAGCTGTTCGACATTTTGGGAAATATGCTCATTTGCTTTCTTACCAAGATTTAGTGTCATATGGCATAAAAAAAAACAAGGAACGTAACTAAATTTGTTTTATTTTTCTGCTTATTTAATCCATATATAAACTGAAGTTTCAAAACAACAATTTGCGGTTTTACGTGCCGGTGAGCTAACGGCTGTTGGCTGTCGCCTCGTATTGACAGACCAAACATGAGAGCGGTAATCGACATTCTCATCTAACTCTAGCCAAGAAAGCAAATAAGCATATTTCCCATAAAATATCAAACTACTCTTTTAGATCACAGTGATATCAAAGACAATTTACTGTATCTCTTTGTGCGAATTAAATGTTTGACTTAATGTCAGTTCACTGAATTTCCCCCCTGGGGATCGATACAGGTGCATCTTATCTTATCATTCCATCTAGTTTACAGCAGTTGGTTTCACCCAGAAATGCTGTATTGGAAATCAGTAAGCAGCTCATCTGTTGCGTTCAAGGAAAATCAGTTTATTTTTAATAACAAGGATTAAGGGAGCTCATTCCAGATATCCTCCCAGTTTTTAAGTTGGACTTGATAGGTGTCACAACCTAGATATGGAAATATGGATTTTGCAAAGTTGCCTTGTCACTCACGCTGTTCAGCTGCATTTGAACTGGATTATCTGTAGAATGGGATGCCACTCCTGTAATTTAAATTAGACTAGGTCACTCATCCAGCACATATCTTACATGCTTTTTACAAGTGTGGAAAGTAGACAGTAAATTACTCTTTTTGCTGGAGGCCAGAGGTAATTTCATTATAGCAATTCTGATTGATTGACACCTCTGTAATGCAAATAGTATTATTAATATCCAACCAGCAGGTGTACATAGTCAGCAAAACTTTAAAAGGCACATTTTAATAAAGTTACAATCAGAACATTTAAACCAAACGACTCGGGCCCAGACTTGCTAATCCAATTCAAACAGCATTTTTTTCTTCTTATCTGTAACTGTATTGCTCAGTTTAAATTTTTCACTATATTTACACAGATAAATGCATTTGGACACATACTTCCCTTGGCTGAAAAGCTTTGTAACATGAGTGAGGAACTGTGGCACTACTCTTGAAAGTCCTTCGTCTCTGAAGGTTATCTGTTGCCCATTGTGTCGCATTGAAATGCATTATTTTGTCTCTCCCTGTAAGACGCTGTCCTTTAGCTCCACTGTTGTGACACAGCAGTGCGTAAGGTAGTTCAATGTCCGTGCACTGAAGCATTTTGTGTGTAATATTGTTTTTATTGAGGTATATTTGCTTCGTCTGTCTGGTATTTATCCTGAGGGAGATCGATGATCAGCTTTTTACACTTTTATTGTACATCCTGCTTTAAAAAAAAATATATACAAAGTATAAAGTAGGAGCTACATACCGTATGTTCAGGCCCACTCTGTTGCTAAACCTCTGGTCGAGGCACCGTCAGTGCAGCACCTGATGCGGGGTGGTGGTGGTGGTGGTGAAGGGCTGGGGGGGATGGGGGCTAGTTCTGCTGAGCGTCAGCAAAATTGACGGAAAAGGAAAGACAGCCAGGCAGCGTGGCGGCGGCACAAGGGGGGGGGAAAGCAAGAGTGGTCCGTCAGAAAACCATCCTCAAAACAATCTGGACCAGAATTCCTTCTGTCAGCAAATCCTCTGGAGGGAGAGTCCCTTCAGAGCAGAAACCCTACTAATGCACTTCAGAGCACACAACAGCAGCACAGGCTCCATAGCAGACGGACAGAACGCCTCGAACACGCCGTCAACGCTACGCTTGCGTGTTACGTGTTTTGTGGTCCTTCTTTTTTGTGTCTTGACCTTTTTTCTACATGGTGTTTAAATCAAGCTTCTTTTTTTTTTTTTTTTTTACCTTTCTTTAAATGGACGCTAGAGTTCTTCTTTAAAGCATTTCTACCTCATGGCTACAAAACACACGTGGTATTTGATTTATCCAAATGTCAGACATTTGTGGGGAAAAAAAAAATGCATTAAAAAAATTAAACGACAAAAAAAAAAGAAATGAAGTGGAGAGAATAACACCATGAAGTTTTGCGCAGTCTACCTCAGATGACTGTACTTAAAACATTTAGCTGATGGTGCAACCAGGCTGCAGCGTAGCCTGCGGTGTGTGTGCACGCACGCCTGTGTGTGTGTGTGTGTGTCTGTCACCGTGTGTCAGACGGGAGCTATAGGTCTAACACACACGCCTGATAACACTGATGGCAAAAAAAAAACACACTCACAAGCGATTTGTGGGGCGGGAACAGTCGGGGTCGACCTGAAAGGCGACCTAGAAATGTATAATCCGATACATTTGCTTTAATCTTTTGTGAACTACTGTGGTTGTGTGCGTGTGAATGTGTATATACGTGGGCACACTCTTCTGTTTTTTATTTAGTGTGTTGAATTTTATAAATTGTTAGTATATATAACACACTTGCACAACTTTAAAACCAGAGTGTAACGTGTTTTCTGTTGTACATACCTATACATACAATACAAATGCACCACTTGTTTATATGTGTGAATATGTTGCCATACTTGCAGTCAATGTATTTTCATGTAATCTTAGGTACAAGCAGCAACGAACGATTCATTAAAGACATTTTCTTGGGAGATTATATCGTGGTCGTCTTTTTTTTTTTTTTGTTGCTCTCGCTCATTTACGTCACATTACGGCTCCGAAAATACATTTAAAAAAAAGATTAATTACAGAATTTATTTATCAGTAGAATGGAAAATATATGTATTGTCCTGCCAAAAAATAGCCCAGCTGAAAAATCGTCTTAATGAGCCTTGAGTTAGTCACCCCTGTGTGCAATTATAAAATCATCCATGTTGCGCAGGAAGCCGGCGCTGTCGCTTCTCTCATTAAAATGTAACAATTCATTTCTCTTGCTGTGGCGAGAGTGGCAAGACCAAAACATTAAAGCATTAATTATCTTCCTCCATCACAAAGAATTTGGATTACGCGAGCGCTCCTAATGAAAATGATGTGCATTAGCCCACTACATTTCCAAGGTATCATTATATAGCTGGCAGAGAGGTGTGGGAAGCGGCTGTATAGGCCTCTATAATTATCTGTGGAAACTCAAAACGCT
Source organism: Cottus gobio (assembly GCA_023566465.1). Classification (NCBI taxonomy): domain Eukaryota; kingdom Metazoa; phylum Chordata; class Actinopteri; order Perciformes; family Cottidae; genus Cottus; species Cottus gobio. The sequence goes on along the minus strand of CM042238.1, from coordinate 7,201,191 downwards.
CTGCGAGAGGTGAGAGTGCAGCGAGGGCTGCTGTTTTCTTTATTTTCCCACTTTGAAACATGCTATAGCCATGATCAGGAATTATCTGTGACACAAGCTTTCTTTTTTTGTCCATCAAATGTGAAGCTGTTTTTCTTACAGAGTTTGAGGCAACCATCAAGAAGAGATGTGATCCCCTCACTCATCTTTTATTATTTTTGCTGTAAGCTTTATAAATACTGAAGCAGCGAGCTGCTCTGTAAAGCTTCAGTGGGTCTCGGCTCGACTACATACAGGGAAAAAAAATCAGGGCGCAGACTGTTGGTTTTATTTGTGATTTAAAGGTTCCACGTGTATAAGAGGACTGTGTGCGTGTGTCCAGGCCCCGAGGTCGCCCGGCACTTTAAAGGGTCCTCGCTCCGTAAGCTTTGCCTCGCACCTCTGCTCACACTTTGCACGACAATTAAACTATGCTAAGTGATCATTTTCCTTAAGTAGTCTTAAATGTGCAATCCGTTCAAATATGAGAGGAAATTGCCCACAGCTCGCAAAAGAAGGGAGAAAAAAACGAGAGAGAGAAGGAAACCAAAGGTGGTTGAACAGAGGGGGTAAAGCCGGAATAAATTATGCAAATAACACAAAGGACTTTACCACTTAAAAGCCTAATTTTCCTATAATCAGCACACTGTCGCCTGATATCCCCCACCCCCCACCTCTTATTAAAAGTGACTGTTCTTTTGCCGATCATCGGATGGCTCTATCTGTCACCGGCCTGTGAGATGACTGCAGCCCACCAGACTAAATGCTAAAGCGTTTTGCCGGAGCTTTTAGATGATGGTTACATTCCCACACAAGTAATTATGCGTCAGAGAGTCCAGAAATAAGGTTTAATTATACAGTAATCGCCCGTGATGGACACTGGGAAGCGGTGAGTACCGGCAGACTGCAATCCATCAATGACAAACCTCTGGCCACTTTTAATTCCTCCTCATTTGCATCCTAACCTCCACACCACGTTGCGCAAACGCCGTTAAATGTTAATAGGAGCTGTCTCGCCACTCAAAATGAATGCTTAAGCCATTTTTTAGTCACTTTTCTCTCTCCCCTCCTCCCCCTACCCCCCTCCCTTCCATTTCTTGTCCTCTCTTTATCTAGCTACATAACCCACTCTTTCTTTTATTCCCTTTCCTAAGCCACTGTCTTCGTGCCATTCTCTCCTTCTCTGTCATCCCTCCTCCCAATTTCTCGCTTCCCTCGCTTCCTCCCTCCCTTGCTTCCTCCTCGCAGGCCGCACCGTGGAGGAGGCACAGAGCGGTCACTGATGCACTAATTGGGAGCAACACTTACAGTTTTATCTCCCCCCATCACTAATGGCGGTCTGCGCTGAAGCAACTCACCTTAGGAGAGGAATGGATGGGGGTGTGGGGGGGGGGGGGGGGGAGTGGGGGGGGGGGGCTGAGAAATTCCTCCATGCCAACCGCGGCGCAGACTCGGTGTGAGATTGGGCCCTGAAGCCATCATGGTTAATCCATATCCCGCAGGACCTCGGACTCAATTCCCTGCTTCATTAATTGAAAACGATGGCCTTTTTTTTCTTCTTTTTTTTTTTGTGTGGCGTGAGTGAATAAAACAAGGAGCCATTTATGAAAAAAAAGAGGGGAAAAAAAGCATTTTGTCTGGTTTTGTCTGAAGTAGCTGCAGTCTCATTACGCCTCTGCGCTGCATTTCAAAATGTGCTATCATCTTTGTCTTGATTGTCTCGCAGCGGCGGCAGAGATAAATACACAACGGCGCTTTGCTTTGCCGCGCTGATGCCAGGACTGTTTTTCACTGAATCATTTGAAGTCTTATCAGCCTTTATGGAAATAAAGCCTTCGCCTAATAAACTGTTCCGCCGGCTTTGGGAGGGTAGCACGTAAACACCTTTTTTCTCCCGACAACGCCATCATTAGCGCATCTTGTTCAATGCTTTACACATAATTGGAATCAACATCTATTGTTCGTGTTCTTGACCTTCCACTTGTTTTCCGGCAGACACTCAGAAACGGTGTATTACTGCTGAGAGGGAATCTTAACTAGCAGAACACATGCTAAGTGCCTTTGCTTTGTTTTATCAGGGGCACAATGCTTCACTTTGAATACAACTTGAAAACCTATACCTTTCTGATTTAATGATGAAAATCACGTTGTGTATTCCAACATACCATTGAAATTAATCACATTGTCCTGTTGACGTCTGTCCATGCAGGACAATAGTATGGGAAGGAGAGGCCAGCACACGGTCCAGGACTGGTGAGCAGCTCAGTAACTGGGCTGCTCCTTAAGTGATGGTAAATAAGTAGATGTACTTAGCAAAAATATTTCCTTTTGGGAGTTGGTGGAGACCAAAACGGAGCAAAAAGGAGAGTACAAATTGCACTTTTATTCATCCGGTTAAAATAAAACACAACTCCAAATGAATGCTTATGTTAATCTGTAGGCAACAAATCAGTAGCCATGAGTGACGAATATGGGTAAATATTTAAAGCTAAAACTCAAAGGTTAATAATAACAAACAGATTAATATAGCAGAGAATGAAGTCCCGCTCCCTCTGTGTTGTAATCAGAGTTTTCGGGAAGCAGGACGCCAACCTCCAGGACTCGGGTCAACCCTTTCTGCACTGTTCTTGCTGTAAGCACCGTTAGCTGCTAGCCGCCGGCTCAGCCGTCGCCATGTTGAGAGCCATGTGGAGGCAATCCCTCAATCAAGGACGTGCTTTGAATTTAGAATTTAGCAATAAAACTAACGGTGGCACAAGTTGGGAAGGGTCATAAAACGAGGGAAGCGTCTCAGTGTTTACAGTAATATCTGTAAAGCTCTTGAGGGTACTAAATTGAGCAAGAGTGCATTTTATGCACATTTTGTCTCTGCTTTCAAATATTACACCATCAGCTTTCAAAGTATCAAACTCATGCGGGCCCGTTATTTTTTTATTACATATTATTGATTCATATTAGTGATGCATAACGTGTAAGTAGAAATTTAATGTCGTGGCTGCATGGGTGAGGTGGCACTGGTTTAACTACTTTACATACTGTTGGATGTTTAAATCAATAAGGCATGATATTTTATGTATATCTTATGTCAAATCTGAATTTGAGAAGCAAACTAACGTACATCTATTAGTGCAGTAGAAATATGGAATGAGTACTTGAGTGCATGAGCTTTCCACCTGTTCAGCACCGGATCAGCTGCTAGAACGACGACTCAGCGCTGAGACTCAAGATGAAGATGTCGTGGAAGCTGAATCGGCTTTTGCTGCTGCGTGGAGGTCCTGTGTGGTTTACAAGAACATCTCCCATGCAAATGGTGGTCTTGATTATGCAAATATATTATTATGTTAATGATGCCCCGTCTTTAATAATGCATGATGTTGGCATATTGATAATACATTGCATGTATTGTCATGCAAATTATCTGTTGGAGGCTTATTAATTGACACTTATCAGAGATTCTAAATCACACCGGGAATGAGCTCTGATTTGGTGGAAAATAATAATTAATAATGTGATATCACACTCATTCATTCTTATCTAAAAGGTGTCACTCACTATTCGAGATCAGATATGTTCTTTAGGTTTTAACAGCTGGCGGCTATCAATCCGGCTCTCCTCTTGAGAGGCTCCTGTGCAGCCATCATCGCGATTCAAAAGGCGGCAAAAAAAAAAAAAAAAAATGCGGTCCATTTGATCGCGCGGCCCCCCTCGCTTACCGGGGGGAGCCAGACGTGAGTCATCCTCACCGGCGATGCCCGCCTCCCTCGGCAGAAAAAAAAACAACTTAAAACGAGTCCATTCCGGCGTCACAGGAGGGTACCTTCAGAAACGCTCTTGTTTTTTTTAGTTTTTTTTTCCCCCCACCGTGTTGTCAGATTGGCGGGCGCTTGCGGAGTGTTCACAGGCACTCGGGGACGGGCTGTCGTGTTAGCGGTGAGTGGCAGACTGACCGACTGACAGCCGCCGAGGTTGTCTCTGGAGGATTCCTGCTGAGGAGGTGTCGCTGAGTGAACTATCGGGGACTGTGATGTGCATTAAGCTGTGCACGAGACCTCTACAAAGACAAGTTTTTTTTTTTTTAGAGTGGATGGGGTGTTTTTTTTATTATGAGGGATTCATTAGCTGTCTGCGTTCTTTCAGATCATTAATCTTCAAAGCCTTTCATCTCTCTAGACAGTGATGGACGGGTTGAAATAACTCAATTCCTGCCTCTCTGATTGATTTTATTACAGCGCATACTGTACCATCATCTGATCCCTTTTTTTTCTTCCTTTACTGCAAGGAAAATCCCTCACTGCTGAACTCCCTCTTTCTCCACCACAGTGTGCTGGAGGTGTAGTTTCCCTACGTGATTTTCTCTCGCCCATAATGCCACATCGTGTATAACTGCCGATGGAGACATCCAATTAGTAGCCAGTCAGGCTGTGTTAGCTTAGTTAAGAACACACACCTACGCGCACACACACATCACACGTGTCGCAGATGTACAAACACACACACGCGGAGAGATGGATGCACGCGTGGGGAGAAAAAAAAAACCTGCACACAACCACTTGCTGTTTCCACATGAGTACACTCTGTAGGGATGGGGGGATGGGAGGCCAGAGATGTGAGGGGAGAGCGGGGATCGTGGCGGCAGCAGCGGCGGTGGTGTGGTGGCAATCTCACCCAATCATGTGTGCCGGGAATGACTTCATTAGCGAGGCCCTGTAGAAGTCCGGTGCCTGGGAATTGCGTTTGCGCCGGGGATTGGAGGGCAGAATGGAGCGTTGGGAGAAACAGGAATGAGTCCTGAATCCCTCTTTTATCCGGCCTGTGATGGAGAGATCCAAATCAACAGCTGTCAGTCAGGGGGGCCCCAGGGCGAAGGCCTCCGGCGGGGGAAGGTGGGATGGAAAGGGGAGATCTGGTGGAAGTCTGATGGGGCGGGGGGGGCTGGCAAGGACAGGGCCTGACTGATGGGGTGAGTGTCAACCCTGGGCTCCTCCACAGGTCTATCACATCATCTACTGGATCACACAGGTTGGTGATTTGCATGTTCAAAAATAACATGTAAAACAGTTCAAGAACAAATATTATTTATGCCCATTTTATCAAACTGCTTCATGAAAGATAAAAGAAGAAAGAAATACACTTTTATTCCTATTTGCTCATTTAAGAATATTATTAATTTATGGTGTTTATTTTGGCCTAATAATTCTCCGGAGGCCTCTGAAGTCGGTGCAGAGTAAATCCTGGATGATCGCAGCACACAAACGAGAAGTGATGGTCGTTTCTTCCGCCAACGATTTTTATTTGATTTGATAGGACGTCCCGCCTTCTACACAAATGAAATGAATGGGAAAAAAATGACAATTACAATCTTCCCTAGAGGTCCAAGGTAAGCAGTGTGTAATAATGATGGGAAATGATAACGGATCGACATTTGATTGCGAGTGGTGACGTTAAAAACCTTTTGCGGGGCTGCGCTGAGAGTTTCATCATCAAATATGAGCCCAGTCAGCGAGAAGCTGTGGATGGCTGCGTTCATGCAAATCATGGCTTTGTTCATGTATTAATTACATTCAGTGCAGATATATTTAAGAGGGATGTTTGTATCGTTACCGTGCATTTCCCAGAAACCAATCTTTCTTTGGTTTGTTTATATTTTCGAGGATACCAAACATTCCTCATTACTGTATAAAAGCAGGCCATTATGTAAATTGTATATGTACTCATAGTCAAATCCTGTAATAAACCAAACCCCCCCGGGGGGGTAGGGGGAAGAGCAGATGCGGAGGGAGAGGTGAGAGTGTTTGAGCTGCCCGCGAAGGTCACTCCAGATTGAGAAGTTTGTCCAAATGTGATGACATCAGCAGTCTGTAAACTGTTATTGGCCCTCGCTGAGCGTCGGCCACGTCCAAACTGTCTGAAATTACGGAGGAAAAGAAAAGAAAACACACACTGCCACCACTCTGCCAGAAATGATTGCCTCCGAGGTTTCTTTTTTTTCTTCTTCTCCCATCTCCCCTTGTTCACCCATGCCTTTCCTGCGCCTCCCCTCCTTCGCCACCAACAACAACACAACTCATATCCCCATCCCCCACTGTCTCTCCGCCTCACATGCTCACACTGTAGAAGGCAGGCTGCCAGATGGGTGCAAGCTTCTGGTCGGAGAAGGAATAGGACAGAGAAGCATGGATCTGGATTTAATGACATTAAACATGCTTTTTATGCTCAATAAGAGGCCCATATTATGATTGATCCAAGACAGTCAACACTTAATCTGGACACAAATGGAATCGTCCGTCACTGAGTCTATTGAGTCATCAATATCCGCTGTAGTTATTCCTCTTTTTTCCCCCCTCCTCTCCTCCTGGATCGTTTACAGTGAGTAATCATCTGTCTGGTCGCCTGCGTCTCGGGGGTTTGATCGGATAGCGCTTTTGAACACCGGCGGAAACCTGCCTGACAATCCAACAAGCCACTCATTGAAGATTGAGAGGGCCCTATTATGTCGGCTGCCTGTGGCCATATCAGAAGGCTTTTTCTTCTCCCTCCCCTCGCCTCTACATAACACACAGCGGTAAATAAATCACAGCTCCGACTCTACTTATCGATCGGCCCCGCTGCGAGCTCCTTTTTCTTCTTCTTCTTCTTCTTCTCCTTCCCTCTCTCGTTCTTCTCCGCAGGATGAATTGTTGCTTTGTGTATTGAGGAGGGCGAGATTGTCAAAACACAAGAGGTGCCGTGTCAAAACAAAAAGGAGACGGAGGGAGAGGAGGGGAATGCGCTCCCGACTGCATGACCCACTGTGACGCCGCATACTTAGCCTCGATTAGCGCTTCATATTAATCGAAATCATTTCAATTAGTGGCAGCGTTTGCGTTTGCCTTCCTGGAGGGGAGGCCCGTGTCCTGCTGGGACTGCTCTATCGGTGCCATTGTTTCAGGCAAGATCAATTAGTTACAGAGAAGTAATTGGAGCCATTTCTGAAGACTTATTTAACCAAGACATGCGGCTCAATCAAGTAACGCTTCGCCGGTGTACCGAACATTCATCCCAAAAAGTGACTAAATCATTGATTAACTAAAATAAGCTAATTGTGCTAAATCAGTTAGATTAAAGAGGTGCTAACACTGAGATAGACCAATTCCTCCTGCTCGGGGCACTGCATTTCCCCCATAATGGCAAACAAATTAGTCAGAGATCACAAGTGACATACAAGACATACACTGACATTGTATGCATATAATCTTTTACTCTCTAACTGCTCGGCTCATCCCAATGAGCAACATATAAATAGAATAATATTCATTTGACGAGTACAAATGGAAATGGCTATTGATGTTTATGGTGACAACATGACGATGGGGACGTGCTGTTTTGTCGCAGCTCGTCGGGAAGAGAGCCAACGCAGCTCCAGGGATGGATTAATGGCTAGTTAGCTATGTCCTGGATTAATGCTGGTTAGCTAGGCGCAGGATCAATGCTAGTTAGCTAGGTGCTGGATTAAGGCTAGTTAGCCAGGAGCCTCACTGAAAGCGGTGGGGAGTGAGGCGGAGGGAACGTTAGGACCAGCAGCCTGCTGTTCAGTTCATTTTCTGTCACCAATGTAGCATTAAAGCATAGTGGAATGGGCAAGCTAACTAACTAGCCAGCTCTCTGCTTTCCTGCGCTGTGATAAGAGTACGTGGATGAAGCATTACATTTATTATTTTAATGTATTGCTACGTGTGTCCCATTCTGCCTCTCTGGCTCTCCATCCAGCCACAAACCCAGTCGCTGCCATGCACCACCTGTCCACCAGATGCCCTTGTCCACCTGCACCGTCAACTCACTCTCTGCCAGTTTGTCACGCCATGTTGCCCTGAGCGGCAAACCTTAGCTTTCAAGCTTTCGCAGTCACCCACCGTGACACACCGTGTCTTTTGATTTCATCTTATTTATACAGCCCAATATCTCAAATCAATCTGGGATGTAACAGATGTATTAACAAAATGGTGTTTGGCGAAAAGCTATTATTAAAAGTGGACATTCCGGTTTTTTTGCGATCCAAAAGATTGATGTGTTCTCTTGTGAAACTATACATTATATAGTTCACAGTCTATTTATATGTTTTCAACAATAATTTTTTGACATGTGCAATGCGTTTCAAAACAAATCTCCGATTTGACTTCACCCAGACTTCAAGTTTTACAAAAGTGAGTCGGCGGTGAGTTGCAGAGAATCAGAATTTAATTTACAAGCCAACAAAAGGTCACTACGCTCTTATTTTGAATTTGTTAGCTCTTCCAAAAATTGGAAGCTGAGCTAACAACACAGTATGGGTTGACATCCAATGCCAACGCCTGATGCCAATTAATTTAGTAGTTTGCCCTTTATGTTGTGAGGCCAAAAATAGGGGTGTGTAGGTCGGGTTGACGTTAGCCTTTTTATTAACCTTGAACACAGTAGCTACTACCCTAAGCCTAACTGTAGCCAAGTGTAATAGTTACCCAATCCTAGCCATACAGGAACCATACTATAGTTGCCATACACTTATATTGTAGAAAGCAGGAACTTGATGTTAAAAATCTATCCTTATCCAGTACCAGGGTTGAATACAGTACATTGGAGGCATTTCAAAGGACTCAAATTTGATAAGTGGAGTCAATACCAGATTCATATTTGATAAAATGGTATCAAACCCCAATTCCAGTAATGCTACAATCCCCGTGCATCTGTGAAAGGGTTAAGTAAGGTGGGTTCCCGAGGCAGAAGACGTCCTATGACTAGCAATCAGCCCTAATAAGATCCATCTTCTCTTAAAAGACTCGGTGAAAAGCCCTAAATCCATTCCGAAACGCATTCAAAGGGGAGATAGGAGGGAGCCATGTGCTGTGATGTTTTCATGTCCCTCTCCCTCCCTCTCTGCCTGCCTCAATCTCTTTCTCTCCCCCTCCACTTCATTATCATTCCCAGGTTATCCCGGCAGCCAAGTGAATCTGGAGCACAAATGAATTAAGGGAGAATTAAGGGAGCCTGTGCAAAGTGAAGCCTTTCCAAATCTCGGCACAGATGAAAGGTGGACCTGCTCATACATGTGCTCACATGCGTCTACTCCCCACCCACCCACTCATACACACACACACACACACACACACACACTACCGATGTGTACTATGTAGCAGGTACGTGTCGGTAGATTTGTGGATGTCAGTGAGTGTTTGTTGGGAGTGTTTGTCCTCACCTTGCTTCTGGGCCTCGTGCCAAGCACAACTTCCTGCAGTCCTCGGCCAAGGCAACACAATGGCGCTTAACGGAGCCCAGCATAATATATCAGCTGGGGAAAAAAGTTGTTCAAAGAGAGGACAAAGAAGTACGCAATCCCTTCTACAGAACCATATACAGGTACAGCACACACACACACACACTCACACGTACTGTTTATGTACTGATGTTGAATATATCAATTGAGCACAGTGTGTTAAAATGCAAATGATGTAGTATATTAGTGGAAGTGGGAGATAAAGTGTATACTTCCCCTCCGCATATGATGTGGAGGACACAGCAGAGAAGTTTGACATTGAAATTGTTCAGCAAAATGTGACTTTCCCTCCTATGACCTCAGTCCCATTCCCAGCTGATACAAGTGGCGCAGGTTTTGATGAGCAAAGCTTTTTCTCAACATATTTGAGTTGCCTGAGCCCAACATGTTGAAATCAACTAGCGTAGCATAAAATGTCAACTAGTAACATGATCAGTTTGAGGGTTTTACATTCTAAAATGGCACAAATTATATCATGACATTTTGGAAACTATATTTTTAGACTTTATAGGCATAAATATAATGCATTTCAGGGTTTTTGGTTAGCTTAGTATCTACATACGTATTGCTCATTCTAAGCTAACTATGCTGCTCCAGCTCCTTTCACAAAGACTGCCATGTTGCACCATCATGTCTTTTTGTTTTTTTTGGGCTATACAAAATAATCTGAATTCTACAGCAGCCCGGACCAGACCAACCAACCACTGGCTGTAGAGAGAGCCTTTCATGTTTGAAAGGCCACCGTGGTTCTCTACGCGCTTGTGAAACGACGGTAACCGCCCCCCGGTTTCTGCTCTCAAAGTTCTGTTAGTACGGTGAAGACGGCCTCTGAGCGAGGTGAACGGCGTTAGCACAGTCTGGTACTCTGCGGCATGAATGCACATTTTAACGAATACATAAAGTCTATATAAAATAGATTAATACATAATAGTAAGCGTTTGATGGCTAGTCCAATATTTCTTACAGATGTCGGGTTGCGCTGGTGGAATTTGACCTTCATATTTTTTTTAACCTGGTAATTGCCCTGGTTTCACAATGTTTTCTTAATCCTCTACAATGACTTTCTATAACCATAAAATACTTTGAAATGTTTTTTTTTTGTTGAGTTGGATCAGTAGATTGATACCACTCTCATAAAATATGTAGCAAGAGCCAGCATTTGATTGGGTTAGCTTAGCATACAGACTGTAAACAGCTAGCCTTACTCTTCCCAAAAGTAAAATATTAATAAATCCCAGACTATAGGCACCACAACTCACTAATTAGGACAATCTTGTTTATTTAATCCACAAACCAAAGTGTAAAAAATAACAAATTGAAATTTTTAATCAAAAGTGTTATAGCAGAAAATGATGAGGACACTTAAAATAAAGAGGTATATTCACCTTTTCACACCTGCTTTGCTCTCGACCCTGTTCCCTCTGTGTCCCACAGTTTTTGCTCGGTTTGCGTCCCACAAACAAAACAGCTCCCTGGCCTGGTTGTCAGGAGACCCATCCTGAGCAGCCACCTCTCTCCCGTCTTTACTCCGCACAGTAGGACTCAAAGAAAGGCAGGGAGAACAGAGACGGGGCTGATGGGGGAACGGGCCTCCGCTGTGGCTTTGTCAGCCTCCAATATTGGGAATTTAAAGAGCTGAATACGAGAAGTAGGTTTTCTCATGCTTTTCCTTCACGCTCTGGCCTCCGCCTTGACATGCTGTCGTTTAAAAAAATAAATATATATATTTTTACACGTTACGCTGGTTACATTTCAAGCCGCCAGCCTTCCTTTGTTTAGATTTAATATAATCTGTTGGGATTATTTCTCCACCCGTTATTATCTCATGTCCTAATCATACAACGGAGGGGTGGAAAAGCTATTTTTCATTGATTCTGCAGGGATGCGGATTGATCCGGCTAAATTTGCATGGGAATCCATTCCGTTTGAGCCAAGAGATCATAATCGATTAGGTGGGATGAAGCCTGTATCTGGCTTGCTTGCCTTTCAAAGGTTAAGGTGAAAATTAATTTGGCTGTTTGTTAGTTACATTTCAATCCTGTAATTAAGTCTTGCAAATGATTAAAATGTAAAACAATGTTGCAATGAGTGTGACTTTGATTGCTTGTTTGTTTTATTCGATAACATGATCTGTTGGCCTGATGACCGCATGGAATCCTAATGAAGGTGAGTGAGCTGCTGGCTTACAGAAACGCATCCTGCAAAATACAAAATTACATATTTAATCAGAATAATGTTTCGCAACAAACCTCCACATTTTATGACAAACGTTCTTTATGAACAATAGGTTAATTTCAGGACTTTTTAAATCCTATTTTTATTATTGATTGCACAAAAGTAAAACTGCAGTGCCATGACTAATTCTTTAGATGTAAAGAGTGTTCCGTCAGCTTTCCTGCTAATTTATTATATTTTTTAACGGAGTTAAATATTGAAAGGGCAGAAGTGTATTACGTGCATCTGCATCATCTATATCTTTTTAAATTATAAAATATTACTAAAATAATAGAAGGATATCGATTAACCAACAAGGTCTCACGGAATTACAGGAAAAGGCCGTGACCTCTTCACAGCTCATTCCGGCATTCAACGGCTTAGTTAGGTTTGGGAAGAGAAGATCATGTTTTGAGTGGACCCTCCCATACCTGACCTCCATTTGCGAACTTTGATTCAAACATATTTCCATTAAATGTGGGAATTCATGTGCCCACCCCGAAATAACTGAATTGTTTCCGTAATTCTGTAAGATCAGACCACAATTGATACGTCGTCTCATTGTTTTTAATCCGTACACAAGCAGACAGACATGGATGTGTTGAGGGTTCACAGACTTCCTTTGTTTTATTTGATTGAGCCAGGCTAAATGTAGCTTCATATTTAGGTAAGAGAGTGGTATCAATCTTCTCATCTCTATCTCTCTCTCTCTAAATGTTGATCTTAGGCTCAGAGGCAAACACATCTCTCAAACTGCTTTTACAATTTTCAGCGATGGCAGGACTCTTCTTATTTTCCAGGCGTCAACCATCACGTTTGCTGGTTACAACAACAAACGTGGCCTGTGTCAGATTATCAGACGCAATATCAGAACCCATCGGCTATCGGCCGTACGAGGATGAGCCTCTGGGGGAAAGGGGCTCCATTTCTGGGGCCGTATTCCGCAATTATCCGGGGCAAGACCTCCTTTTCCGTGCGCTGCTCACTGTTCACGGTAAAATTTGCGACTTGAGATAGGGAGACTGCAGTTGAGAGCCAACCAGATTGTTTCACAAATAGCCAGTTTACAAGGTAATTTTAGACCAATAAAAAAAAAAAGAACTCATCGCTAGACGTTTGCCGAGCCCACCAAGAGTTTTCCAAGCAGGCAGCAATATTTCATCAGCTTCTCAAAACCTGGGGGTGAAGCCGAGTGGGCTGGGGAGGTGTTCGTGGTATCGACTGCTGGACAAACGCCACACTTTAACGAGGCAGTTCTCTATTGTGGATGTGCATCTGTGCATGTCCGCGCATGTGTGTGCGCACACAAGCTCGAAGCCTTCTGGACAGGGCCGAGGGTGAAGGGGAATGCTAACACACTCTCCTTGTCAGCGGCAAGGGTAATTACTCCTGGCTGAAATTACTCAACATTTGTTTATAAGCTCCCCTGAGCACACTGTAAATAGATTGTCTGCTCAAACCCAATGCCATTGAAGCCCCGCTGTCCCCAGCAAATATACGCGCGCACACACAGACACACAACCACACAAACACACACACAAAGCTTTGACTTCAATGCCATCTTTACCGCTTCGCACGCGTTGAGCTAGTTCCGTTTTAAGCGTTTTCCTTTACACGTTGGTTTTGTTCGGGGCCTTGGCACAGCTAAATGTTGCGGCACTCCTGTCGTGTCGAGTGACTTCATTCATCCACTTCTTCGAGTGTTTCTCTGGGGTACTCGGCCGGCACTCTTGATATTTTTTGCTCCTCGTATAAGTTTGCATGTGGTCGCGTTGAATCTATTATTCCTGTAAGAGCTCTGCTTTGCCGCCCTTTTCACGGCTCTCCACTTTTCCCATCTCTCCCATCTCTCAATCCCTCCCTCTTTCAGTACCAACAAAGCCGAGATCTTTTTAGCATGCATATGAAGAGAGAATGGAGGGGGGGAGAAAACGAAAGCACTTCAAGTCAAGGTCTATCCATGTAGTTATTGTATGAGATGGTTCCTGTCAAAGATGACAGTTTGAAACACTTGACCCACAAAAATGAATTCTTGGCCAGGGCCAAGTGACAGCCTGAAGTAATTCATTCTTTTGAAATGTTTAGGGAGATAGAGAGAAGTGAGGAGAAAGGCGGTGACAGGGAAAGCGATAGAGCAAGACAGAGAGATGAAGAAGGGAAGAAGATGATATAAGCAAAGAGAGAAAAGAGAATTAAAGAAAGTGTCAATAAATAAAAAAATCAAGATGAGGGAGGAGTGAGATGAACAAATTAAAAATAAATAAAGGTTCACCGTTAGCATTAGCTTACACCTGCTAGCTACAGCCGATAGAATCTACTTTGTTTGCATTTGGGATTTCAGCCAACAAAACTCCACAACTGTCGGGAAATGTTGATGGTTAATCCGTTATTGGAAACTGCATTTTTGTGCTGTGCCAGAACGTAATGCCTGACATTGACAGTGATAGAGGAAGGCAGAGAGATGGAGAGCAGGGGAAAGAAGAAAGTGGCAGCAGCAAAAAAAAAGTGATGAGAGGAGAAAAGAATAAGATTCCAAATTAAAAGAAAGCAAGGCATCTTATTTATTTAATTACAATGCTTAAATAGGTTTATGTGTGAATATAACAACTGTTTACTAGGTTTTAACAGTAGACAGTTTCACCGTTAGCATTAGCTTACGCTGGCTAGCTACAGCTATTAGATTATAATGACGGCATTCGTCATTTCAGCTGACAAAATCCACAAACTGTCGACCAGAAATGAGAGGCTGAGTGTGTCTGAAATCAATGAGCCATTGTTAAAAAGTTACTGAATGATTATGCATGCTAAATCTACCGTTGTAAGCAGCATTTGTGTTATCGAAAGCGTAAAGCTTGGCATAGAGACGGGCGACTGTGGCTCAGTGGTTAGCAAGTCGGTCTTTCAATCTGAGGGTGGGTGGTTCGATCCCCGGCTCCGGCAGTCTGTGTTGTTGTGTCCTTGAGCAAGACACTTAACCCTCATTGCTCACCGTTGCTGTGTCTACGGTCTACTGTATAGCATGTAAGTCGCTTTGGATAAAAGCGTCAGCTAAATGTAATGTAGAGAGGAAGGCAGAGACACAGAAGGAAGAGGAGAGAAACAGACAGTGACTGTGAACACGCTGATTAAAGAAGGAAAAAGATACAAAATTATAAACAATTAAAGCATCTTATTTAGTTAGTTGCAAGGTGGAAAATATGCTTATTTCTAGACTCTTATTATATGTTCATATAGGTTGAAATAAAACATTAGCTTCATTAACTTGTGCTCGCTAGTTGCAGCTAATCGATTCTAATTTCGGCATTTATCACTTTATCACTTTTATTTATCATTACTTATGCCTGAAATCAAGGAGCCATTTAAAAATAAAATACAGAATGACTTTTCCATCAGTAACCTGTCACTAAACTGCATTATGCTGTGCCGTAGAGAAAAGCTCGACATGGAGCGTGAGCGATGAAGGCAGAGACCTGGAACGCAACGGAAAGAAGATGCTAGTTTCAGTTCAAATAATTGACTTTGATAATTGGCTTTCAGTTTCATTCAAATAAAATGCCCCATAAAAACCAGAAGCTGAATGTTTATTTGATGGTTGTTCTTCCACCACTATCATTGCCTACACCTTTGCTGTTTACGAATGAAGAGCTCAACATTGAAAGTCATAAGAGCTAGGCAGAGATAATGGAAATCAACGGAAAGAAGACAAGAGAAACAAAGAGAGCAAACGTTAGAGAAAGTGGCTTCAGCAAAAAAATAAAAGTGACTAAAGGAGAAAGGAAGATAAATAAATGAAAAGAGATCAAAGCATCTACAAGAGCTCCAAGGTGGAAAATGTGATTCTGTTTACGATAAGTGATTTGCTAATGATGATTTTGATTGTATTCTTCTGTACACAAACCTCCCAACATATGTTGTTGTTATCGCAGGCTGCCATCCGGGCTAATTTGTCTTAATTACACTGAGTGTGTTTGCTGCCTACCACCGCCGTCCACCGAGAGAGACAGACACGTTAGATAGAGTGGAGGGCGGGAAGCGCAACATCTGTCTGCTGAAGAGTCGAAGCACACACACACACACACACACACACACGCAATTCCAGAAACACGTACTCGCATACACAAAAAAATATGAACACACCCACACAGAGCATATCCAGTGAGAAACACACACACCCACACACACACACCCACCCCTCTAATAAAACCTTGGTCCAGCCACCTCACCACCATCCCTTAGCCCGAACCTCCCATGTCCTGCTAATGGCGGCCACCACAGAGGTGACTGTGTGCAAATAGGGCTGCAGCGCCGATGGCCATCCATCACAAGGCCCCGGAGCAACATTACACCACTCTAATGGCCCACTCTGGCCTTCCTTATGATATTAATCCACCGCCTCACAGCACTGATTTCATTTGTAAAGTGGTGGGGGGAGACAAACTGTTTTTTTTTTTTTCCTACAGGGTGCTAACGGGAGTAGCCGCTGCGATGCAGACACAAACATGTCAGCTCGCACACAACGCCGCATACATTGCCCTGACCAGCATGTGCAGGTAGGTTCACTTACACAACGCCATAAAAAATGCATCAGCGGATGCACACACACACACACACACTGACTCTGACCACAGCCTCTTCTTCTTTTTTTCCTCCGCAGCCCCCTCAACCTGCCATTACAGGGAGTCTAATTATATAAAGCAACTACAACAGGCTGCATACATCTCAAACTCAGCAAGCAAGCAAAAAGAAAATGATTACTATGTGAGACTTTTCTTTGCAGGCTGAAAGTATCAAGAAAACAACAATTAAATTGCTCGCTGTACCTTAGAGATTTGCAGGATGCATCAATCCTCAAACACGTTTTTTTACTTTGAACATCTTAGAGATGTTTGCTGGTCGGCCCCGCGCAGGCAAGATGCTCGTAACCTGCAATTAACACTTTACATTTCGGCTGCTTCTGCAGCAGAAATATAGAAGAGCATTGGACACAAGATACTGTATCCTTTTATGTCTGCACATTTATCACCTGAGCTACACAGTAGCTGACCTGAAGTCCAGCAGCGAGTATTTTTTTTTTTAATTTACTCTCTTGTCAGCTGTCTTTTATTAAAAAATCTGTTCGAATGTAGATGGTAAATCTGCCACAAATCTGGGGTTTAGGTAGCTGAGTTATGTAACCTGGCTCCACAAAGATGCTTTTTGTGTCTTTTCATGTATGTTGGTGTTGAATATGAGATGTCAAATGCCCCGTCTCCGAGGTTACGTGAGGTGTTTTCTGGACATGTAGGAAACAGCCAGACGGTCGAGCTTCCTGCACTAAGAGATGCGTTTAAAAATGGCTGTCAGGTGGGGAAGTTGCAGTAGACAGGAAATCAGAGCTCAGTCTCTTCACACATCAGTGCATATTGAAACCAGTTACTAAGCTAGCAGGCAGTGTGTGGAGGGAGGGGGGGGGGGGGGGGGGGGGTCTGTTGACCTGGGGAGCAGATGGTGGGCTGAGAGGAAGGTCTGCTGGCTGGACGTCAGAGCCCAAGACACTCTTTGTAGCTTTTTTTTTATTTATAATTTCTTTAACAGACCACCACTGGCACAGGCAAAACGTACACGGATACTGGTGTGCAGTGCCACACACACACACCCACACACACACACACACACAAGCCGTATGAATGTCAAAAGCTAAAAGTGTCAACCTCAAAGGACATGGAGAGGCACGTTTTCCTTAAATACCATCGTACATCTCGCAAAAGGAACATTTTATGATTCTACTCTGACACATGAACCTGGATATCGTCTCGTCCCTCGCGCATCTGCGAACACACACACACACACACACACACACACTCTCGCACACACACTAACCCCTCACTGGAACCCGAAGGCTTTTAAAACCACCACGAAGCATCCTGCAGAAAAGCAGCATGCTTTTTAAAAAATTTTTTATCAAACATTAAATACATCACCACACAATACCACCATAAGGCTTCCTGCTCACCCTCCACGCTGTGTTGAATTATGAAAAAAGGCAGTCGGCCCTATGTAAAAATTTCATCGCTTGCTGCGGATGAACAGAGCGGTTGCAGACAAGCGGAGGAGTGGAAATGAGGAGAGCAGAGGAGCGGTGATGTCTGGCGCTGAACGTGTCGAGCCAGAGGTCAGCCAAACTCCGGCGAAACCCAGAAACAATAACACACACGCGCACGCACACAAACATATTCGCATTGTGTGCTTGTAAATTGTTCTATTCACTTACTGAAAAACACTGACATTTGGATAACCCCCCGGTCATGAAAACAAACCTTGTGAATACTGAAAGATTTTGACGCCTTTATTAAGGATTGACTACGCTTTGAGTTCATCTGAATCGTCTTTATGATGTCCATGAAAATTCTAATATGTTGTGAATACTAATGGCTCAGTGGGCAGCGTGTGATAAGTGATGAAACGTCTTTGAATGCCGCGCCGTCCTTGGCTGACTAGTGGGTGCTGTTTCATTATGGATATTCTCACTGTACTTTGAAAATTAGCAAAAACCTGGCAGGTATCAACGACGTCAAAACGCAGTGTCTTTAAGCGCTCCTCTGTGTTCCCCTCAGCCCTTGAACTTAAAAAAGAAAAAAAACGTCTTGAAGACGCATAAGAGACTGGAGTGATATTGGTGAGCAAAGAAAATTAATATAAAAGTAAAAACACTTAAAATACAAAACTCTGTTGCCAGAGGTAAAATTACTGTCAGGGATGGCCTTCTAGCCTTAATGACAGACTCGGCTCATCATGAGAGAGAGACAAAGACAAACACAGGTGGGGACGCGATATTTCTATAGATATTCTCTAATGAAAGGATGAAAGGAGGCAATAAATAAAGACGGGAACAAGGGGAGGAGTTGGCACTTTACCGTAACACGGCAGATGAAAGACAACCACGCCAAACGACGGCGGCGGAGGAGACGAAGAAGAAAAAAGAGATTAGGGTGGAAATAGTGAAGGGAATTAAAAGTTGGACTGAACTATCGAAATCACAGAAACCCTCTGCGGAAGAGGCCAGGAGGGCAAACCAAATATTCCTTGACTTATCATTCTGAATCTGAATAGAAGCCGGCGAGGTTTTAAATGTAAATATGCCATTATGCTGTCATTACAGTGTTCACATCCGCGGGCCTACGGGTCAACCCAGCCACTGTTAATTTTGCAGGCAAAAGCTTTTTCTCCCCCCCCTCCCCCTCCATCACCGCACTCTTGAAATGTTAATAACTTTCTATTAGTTAATGTAGCGTGACTAAAATTCCGATTAGATATAATTCATTTTAATATCTGTGACTGGCCGGCCTGATCATTTTCCGCCGCGTTCTCCCGGCCGCGTTACACGATTCTAAATTGGACTCATTTACATTGGCTGGTTAAATCAAGGCCTTCTCGTGCAATTTAGCTGTCATCAAATCAATTTTGTAATTTTCTTTGCTCTTTGAGGTACGACTGTTTCCGAATTGAATAATAACAGCCATCACAATTAATTAGCTGTTATAGCATGTGTCAGAACAGGAGGGGATGCAGGCAACCTCTCAAATGCAACGAGACAGCCTCGGCGGCCACAGCTTGGACACATTAGGCACCAAATTGCGTTGGACAAGTGTTATTTTCCCTTCATTCAGGTCGAACCGCCAAACCTCTGCCTAATTATGCGCCTTTTATCGCTTTTCCTGAGTTAGAATTGTTTTTTTCTCTAAAAGGGAAGTCATGAAGTGAAACGTCACGGTCGTTTGAACAGTTGACCTGCAAGCACTCATCCTTCCTTCTTCCATCTCAAAGTCAAAACGACACCTCTGCCGCCACGAAAACTCCACGAAAAGAACAACAGCTCACAGTGGGCGTGCTGGGACCGTCGGTGGGACCACTGTGGGTTAGGCGGGCGCTGGAGTGGAGCTCCCATGTGGCTTTGCTCGATGGTGACTGAACCATAAGAACAGGGGGACAGAGGGCTGCACACCGCAGGGACTCTGGGAGAGCTCAACCTTCTCTGGGAGGACCGCTGCCTTGGGTAAGTGGCGGTGTCGCTCCAGATCAGAGGACGGCGAGGCTCTTGAGGGGAGGCGGAGCAGGGTGGGGCGGCAGGAGTTGGGAGGGGAGGGAGGGGGGAGATGAGGGTCGACCGAGGCAGGAGGACTGGGGATAGGAGGGCAGATCGCAGTGGGAATAGGTTGGTTGTTCTCTGAATGGATGGTTGTTCTCTGTGTTGGCTGCGGCTGATGAGAGATCATATTCAGGTGTGTTCCACCAAGATGTATAAAGCTACAGGACATGGACAAAATAATGGAAACGCCAGCCAATATTTAAATTTCAGCAATTCAAATCCTTCATTTTTATATATGAAAACATGGTGGAATTAGCAGGCTAACGTTAGCTAGTTAACTGGCTAGCCGCCGTTCACAGATGTGGGAATTTACCGCTCAGGAAGGGTTTTTGAGAGCTTGCTGAGGACATGTTGGCTTCATTTTGTTGAATGCAACTTTTAGGCCAGCAACCAAATAAACATGTAGCACCCAAGTTGAACAAAGAAGAGCCTTGACTGACGGTTAAATGCAATTTAATAGTGTGCCACGCAGTTTATTAAACTCAGAATTCCTCGTAATGCGGCACGTTATCAATCACTGGCACTAATCTTGCAACAAGGGCCCTTGAAATACTGGGGCACAGATGTGTCCTCCCTCTATTCCAGACATTCAAACTCCCGACACACATTATCGTAATACAGGTCGAGCCAGAACATTAAACAAAAACAAAATAAACCAGTCTGTTCCTTACCTTGACTTATATTTCGAATTATCATTAGAAAACACACAAAAACACTTTTTTTCCCCAGACGGTAGCTCTTGAGCTCTTCAATTTATGTTTAGTATAAATGGTCCTACTCATATGGGCCTTTCAGAAGTTCAATAAACATAGTTTGACTTGCCTTTGTAATTGTGATTCAGTTTCTTCAAAGCTCAGATATTTCAAGTGTTGTTCCAGTTATTGTGACCCTCTCTGTGAGCTTTTTTTGAGTACTACGCACCCCAGCTCAATGAAGCACTTGAGGGATTTGCTATCTAAATCTCCCTTCACTGAGATACATATCAAAGCCACAAATGTCAAAGGAGATAGCAACATTGCAGCTGTGGTAATCCACTGGCTGTTGTAGTCTTACGCAAGTGGCCCTGTGAATATTTCCACATGTCTCACTCTCTCAAGTCTGAGTGTGAGCATTCAAAACGAGCCACGTTCCAATCCCCCAGTGTGTGTACAGTATGTGTAGTGAATAGTATGCACAATGACGAATACATGAAGCCCCCCCACCCCCCCCACCCCTTTTGATGACTTCTCCCAGCTCATAAAATGATGTACAAACTCCTCTTTTAATCAGGAACACATACAGCTGATAGAACTAAACTCTCAATCCCTTCATCTTTTTTTTTTTTGTGATCTCCCCCAGCCCCCACTCTTCTCTCTCTCTCCCCCTTCAGCGTTGCATAGAGAGCGGCTGATGTTTTAATCATGGCCGCAGGGCTGATTGTGATGTGCAGCCACCTCTGGGGTCTCTAATTGTCTCAGGCCAGGCTGGCTCCGCTGATCACCCTGCGTCTGGAATGGCTAATGACTCACGGCGAGGTGGAGAGACAGAGATGCTTCACGTATGGAGCTCTTTCTGTTTGCTGTGTGTGTGTGTGTGTGTGTGAGCACAATGATTCACCGTGTGCCTATGCATGTAAGCACATAATGGAACATAGAATTAAGCGCACACAGAGGCTGATTACCGGCACCCTCAAATCAAGGCCAGCTCATCACCGGCCCTGGTTTCCATCACTAACCTCTCTGCTGCTGGTCGCCTCGAAAACACCAACTGGGATGACACTTCAGGAGGATTTATATTTATTTTTTTTGATGACGTGAACTGCACGGTAAGTACAAACCCACTACCACACACTGTGAAAACATATAGAGGATTACATGATTCAATTGCTTCAACAAAAAGCAAAACAGCACTTGTGTAACAGCTGAGCAAGACGAATATTAATCACTTCATGAGATACATGACATGTTTCCAGAATTAGCTGTGCTGTCTTCAATCAGGGAAAGTATACTATGTTGACGCTGGCAGTAACGTGACTGCAGATCCCAACTCGTGGTTCATGACCCCCCAAGAGGGACACACAATGAATCTTAAGGGTCGTAAGTAAGAAAGCTACCAAATTCAGACTTTATTTTTCAGACTTCTTAATCTTAAATGAATATATTACCTCTTCAGGTTTATGAAGACAGGAGCCTGGCAACAGAAGCCCACGACCACACAGTTATCAGATTTACTAAACTTGAATTTGGAGCCTATTGGTTCCTACTGAAGACGTCCATCTTTAAAACCATACACATACAAACAGCTGGCCACTGTGGTTTTCATCACACAGGAGGAAATGCTGCATTAGTTGGGGACTATTTTCAGCAGCGGATTAACCACATTTGGTCCAAAGGTGACTATTTAGTGTATGAGGGATTAAATGAAAAAAATAATCTGCAGTGTGTGTTCATGGCAAAGATTATGCAACAAATCAACTGGCGATCAATGTACGCCTCAATGTATGGCTCTTTGTAGTTAACCCGTGCGATACGTAAAAAGCTATTTAGCTATTTGTTTGACTCTCGTTGGTGAAACTTCTAAAGCCCAAACTTGAAGTGGAATTAATTTGAGCCAGAGGTTAAACGGTTAAGACGCGCTGCGGACATCATACACCATTAGGAACTGTTGCTTTATGAATGATACATTTCCTCCTCCACCAGATCCAGACTTTAATCTCCTTCTAAGCTCCGAGCGGCACCCTGGGTCTGCGCGGCCGGCCCGCGGATGATGTGGTCTTAGGGTAAAGGGCCTATTGCTTATGTTGCTGATTGTACACCTGTGGATAAGGCTTTCAGGTTCTGCGGACAGAGAGCCCTAAGCCCTTGGCGGCCTACGCTCACAGAATACAGATACTCCCCTCTCCAGCTTCCTTTCAAATGCGCACACAATCACACAAGTCCTGATCATGTCTCCGCCATTCATCAGCCTCTCGGTCATTCTTCTACTCCATCACCTCTCTCTTTCTGACGCGGGAGCTGCGGCTCAGCGAGCGCTCGTGTCACGACGCTAACGCGGCAGTCGCCATCTCGCATTCGACAGCGCATCGCTCCGTGGCGCCATTTGTCCTCCTGGCTGAGCGAGTGAAATTAATTTGGTGGCAAAACGTCTTTGTTTCCTGCCGAAAAGAGAGAACGATTTTCCTAAGGACTACATTTAATCCTTTGACCTTTTTTTCCAATCAAGCCTTTATGGCCAATTTCTACATACTGCACAACCAACACAATTCATAGAAACCGCTCGAGTGTCGGACCCTGAACATTAATAAGTAGCAGCAACTCAAGTGTTGCATACACTTAATAACAAAGCATGTCTCTGACTCCCCCTCCCCTCCATCCGCTGCCCTTATTAGCATACAATCTGAATGCTGAGAGCGCCAACAATGGTGAGGTCAGTGCTGCTGGATGGGGTCAATTCTGAGGACGGCTTGGCAACACGCTCTGTATGTGTCTTTGCATACTGTAGGAAATCTATTGCGGTGGGAAGTTAAGTGGCGGTGAATGCCAATAGTAGACCTTCCAGACGGCCTTCTTGAAAATACAAAGCATGGCCCTGCCAATGGCGTTCTGCTCCATTTTACCTTTTGAAGAGGCAATCCAAGAGTTTAACCCCCAGAATATTATCTCTCTCCCTTCTCCTATGAGCAGAATAGCCAGCACTCATCACTCCAACAGGAAGAGAAAAAAAAATACAATTTTGTTCTGTCGGTCTGGTCCAGCCTGCGATAATCCGAATCCACTTTTGGAGTACTGATAAGACAACCTATTAAATGTAATTATAAAATGGGGTGGTGCAAATTGTTAGTGCTGTAGCTATCTTCAAAATGTCTTAATATCTTGAAATGGCCCTGGTGATTTAAATCATTTTAGCATTTCCTTGCAATTAGCTTTCACATAATAAGACTGAAGCTAATTTCTGCACCACGTTTGACATTATAAATGTAATTGGCTCCCATTCACATCCCCACTGTGACACATCTATCAAGCCTCATGGCCGACATTTATGTGATGTGTGTGTGATGTGTGTGCACGGCGGCGAACACGCGTGCTAACTCTTGCATGCGGGCCTGCTTTCCCATCGCGCGCCATAAACAGTCACCTTTTGTTTTTACCCAAATCTATCACCCTGCATCGTTATACTCGCCATTGATTGTGCTCCCTCTTTCCATTTAACTCTCTCAATAAAAATAAGAATCTACAATGCATTCTAATTACACTTCTTAGCTGACCTATGTAACGACTGTTTCCCAATGAAGGCTCATTAATTGGCCTGTCACAGTTCAGTTGGGGGCTATTGTGACACTGTCCTTTTCATAGGCGTGCCGCCATGACCGGCATCACGGGATGCTCATATATAAGAGCTCCAATAACAGTTAAAATGCTATTAAAAGGGATGAGGCACGGCTATACTGCTGCTCTCTCTAATTTGAGACACTGACTGGAGGGCTGTGTGGAATACTCTCCGGGGAAAACTATTCCCCACTGACTCCAGCATATGTTGTGAGTGCACACACACACACACACACACACACACACACACACACAAGCAGACATTCTAATTGCCACTGGAGTGTAAACTGCAGCTGATAATGTTATGGTCGTAACAATCTCTCTCTTAAACAAATATTCCCTTGTGCACACTCATACACACACACACACACACACACACAGATATGCATGCATGTAAACACAGAGAGTTTCCATGTCCCTGACTGTGCATGGTGTGAATGATCCAGCGGTAACGTGTTTCCATTTCCGTCTCAAAAAAACGTTAACTTTGAAATAAAAATAAACTTATTTTACCCCAAATATGATGCTAAAGCTAATGTTAGGTGTTAGTTGCTAGCCACGTTCCGTTACCGACAAATAACGTGAGCATGCCCATATTCGCTGCATTGCCATCTTCAACTATTTATTATATAGTAGTTGCTTGTTTAATATGTGGTGATGAGAAACCAAATTCCTCCATTTTCGCGGCAAGCTTTTTTTTTGTATATATATTGGAGATAGGACATTACATTCCGATTCATTTAGCTGAAGCTTTTATCCAAAGTGACGCATTAAACCATGAGAGTACAAACTCTGAACAACAAGAATCAAGAAAGTCCAATTTCTTCAAGAAAGCAAAACTACAAAGAGCTATAAGTAAGTGCCATTGAAGTGTTACTTTCTTTATTTAAGTCGGAAATTATGTGTTTTTAATTTTTAGGATTCCATTGGTCAAACATGTATTTCCGCTGAAATCGAAGTCCGTCACAATATATTTTTCATGAGAACCCACAAAATCCATTTTCATAAACATTCCGTGCAAAACATTTTTGAACAAAAGAAAAATCTGTGATTGGTGTGAAACTGCTTCAAGTGTGTGCTCACATACAGTAGCTTTTGATACATTTTCCTTCAAAGCTATTGATGGTTCAGGGACAGCACACTCATATGCCTCGCATGAGTAAATACGTGATATTTCTCCATTAAAACACATATTACAGAGATGTTATGTCTTCCAGACATTTATTACTAAAAAGAAATGAATGGTCAAATAATGCAGGGAAATTTGAATACAACGCGAGGTAAGCCTTTAATACAAGGTAGTGCACTCTGAAAAGCAACGTCTCTTAAAGGAGTATTTGGTAATTTCAGACCATTTTGTTGATAGAGGCTAGCCTTGCGAGGGATAACAAAGCATCGCTTTTGGCATATCAAATTATTCTGTTTAAGGGCAATCTGTGACCAAGTTTTCAAATGAAATTTAGAAGAGAATAGAAGGTTGTCTCTCTTGGATAGATGCCAGGTTTCAAGTAGCACTCCTTGCTTATCGAAGCTCGATTCTGAAAGACGGCCTTTTATTCCAAATTTGAATGGCGCTCAAATGAGTGGACGCTGACGAACCGATTTTAACCAGAGTGCATGAATAACTTGCTCCATGCAGAGAGGAAAGGAAATTATGGAGAAAGAAAACATGTTTGAATGAGGAGACAATTAGTGATAATAAACATTAAAATCCAACCTTAGTTAAACTCTGCTCTTTCTCTCAAGAAAAACACACAGAACAAACTAATTATTTTTAATGTGTATATGCTTGGTCTCATTTCAGTATCTTCTTTTAATAACACAGATTTAATGGACTGGTATTTAGAAAAAAGACTACTCCATACATACTTAATACCATTACTGACCGAATTAACCTTGAGTAGATCTTAATTACATTTAGTTCCATTTGGTTGGTCATGCAATTCACACAGCTCGGGATTTTACAAATGGACAGGAGGGGGGAGGGGGTGTCCTTCCACAAAGTTTGCTTTCCACACATTGTATGAGTCTTCCACTCCAAACTGACACAAACATGTCCTTCAATATTCTGCATATATCTTCGACAAGTCCCATGAAAAGACTATTATGAAAACAATGCATATATAACAAGTGTGTGTGTGTGTATATAAAATTCCTGCGTTCAACACTGTGGGCAAGTTGTTCTCATTCACTGTAATTCGTCTATTATCGTGATCGAAGGATGTGCAGGGCTGCCTCTCTTCTTCTTCATACCGTGTATAAAGAAGAAACGCATGTCTTGGTCTTGGTCACAGGAGGCCGATGTTCGTGTCACGAGTGAAACCAAGTCAACGTTGACTTATTTTAACTAATGCCACGTATGCGAGTCGTGTAAAAACGTTGCTGATTTTGCGAGACAAATGTTTGTTTCAAATCAAACCATGATCTTTTACTAAACCTAACCAAGTAGTTTTGTACTTTCGTAGGAAAACAAATAAACTTTTGTCAGCGGATACTTTTGTGCAGTGGAACACACTGAAGTTCAAGGAGCAATATACGACATGCAGAGCATTAATATAGCACCAAACAACTATTTGCAATTATTTGTTACACAGAATCGTCATGGAAGCCATTTGAACCGTTAGCGCCCGTTAGCTACGAGCCACCAGCTCAGGTGTCACCATGTTGAGAGCCATTGAGACTCAATCGAAATACTCATTCTTGTATTACGGACCTTTCGTTTGAACTCAGGCCCACATACACCGCCCTGCTGCCACAAATATTCACTATTGGACCAAATATTTACGAGGTGAAAGTAGTCCCCAACACATGCATTTCTTCCAGTCTGAGTAGCGTTTCCTAAAAATTACAGCGATCAGCTGTTAAGAAAATATAGTTGCCTTTTCTTCTTGGTTGGGGACTTAATATATTGATTAGTGGGGTAACAGAATGTTTTTTATAGTATATATATACGAAAGTAACTCGAAATATCTTGCATCTCTGACCCTCCCGAAAGAATGTAATGCGTTCTTCTTTGGTCCACGCTACACTCTTCAACCAAGTTTCATGGAAATCGGACCAGATAAAAAAAAAATAGAAATAAATGAACTGAAAACATAAGGTACAGCACAGACCTGTGGTTTTTGAAAATACATTTCAAGTACAATATGCCTACGGCAAACACTTTCGATGATTCAAAAGTTGTCTTTTCATAAAATAATTTCAGCCTTGTCCTTTAAATGTACTGAAAGAGAAGAAAAGGCATTATGCACTCCTCATTATGGTGTTGTGGCAAGGTTCCCCCCTGCCCGTGAATCCGTGGCTCGCACATACACACTCGACTCGTTCGTTCGTGGGTTAAACATGCTTTTATTCGTGCACAACACGCTGTCTCCTACTCCGCATGTCACCAACCACCCCCTTTTCCCTCTCCCTGCCGGCTTAAATAGCCCGGCCTTTACGCGCCCATTGGTCTCAGCCGCAGCCCGCTAACGACCTGCAGCTGATCCCAATGAGCGCGCTTCTCTCTCCCCTGTCGCAGGTGCGCTAAACCACGCCCCTGCCCCACAGGTGTGTTAAACTATAAAGATTATTAGGGCAAAACAGGAACATGCAGTATCAGGGGTTTGAGACAGACACGTCAATTTCTGCCTGACTCTATCCCCTCTTTTGATTAAAATGCACTCCATGACAAGCTCTCAACTGCCACTCAGCCAGTCATCTGTCAGTGTGATTCAGTACTATACAATATTATTCAAAAGCATACTTGAATCCTAATGAGAATCCCATTGACAACTTATTGCCAGACCCGCTGATGAACATTGATTGAAAAAGGGGTCTGGTTTGGAGTGGAGCTCCCTCGGTCTAACCTGGACTGGGGACCAACAGTGTGTGTGTGTGTGTGTGTGTGTGTGTGTGCGTGTGTGTGTGTGTGTGGTTCACAGCTTTAGTGCAGTTGCAGGGCTCACTAGTCCTCCCCTTCATTCATTTCCACTCCCGCCTGTTTTTCATGAGGGGGAAAACATTCCTAAAGTGCCGTGTGTTTTCATTTTGCCGTCTTTACACACACGTTTGTGCATCCGTCTCGGTGCAGATGTGTGTATTTGCTTACAGGTTGTTTGTCGGCCCAGCAGAACAGGGGTGTGTTCTCATACTTATGGCCCCTCCAAGTCCAAGGCTGGCATGCAATAACGAAGACAGCACTTTCAATAACCTTGACGGACAGATTAAAAAGAGGATTCAATAGCTGCTCTTCCCCATGAGCACTCCATCACAGAGGCCGCTATCCTTCGACGCCGGTCCTCTCTCCCTTTATCGTCAGCTCCTGTCAATCACGCGGTGGCTCAGCAAAATGGCCTCCGCTGCTCCCGGGTAGCCGCCACTGTGTTCCTCGCTTATCCTTTTGGCTGGGGGTTAGAGATGGTAGAGCGACAGCGGGAAGAGCCTTATCGCCGGCGTGCCGTTTGCCACGATATATCCCCCCGCTTGCCACACACAAAAGGGGGGTTTCTATGACGTTTCCATGAAAAGGTCTGCGCAAGTTGTGTCCTTCTCATGTAGCCGCTCTCTGTCCGTCACGTGGGTGGCCTTGTCAATCTCCATCACTGCCCCACATTTCTATGGTTTTCTAAACAACCACAGCCTCCGCCCAACCCGCCGTCCCTTTTTTCAGCCGCAGTGCTCCCGAGCTCGCGGGCTTAGACCCACACCCCTCCCGCGCACCCCCCACCCCTCTCTGAGTTTTTCACCGCGGCTTTACTCGCAGCCTTTGAAAGTTCACAGCCTGTCTTGGAGGCACAGAGAGAGGAAAATCAAACCGCTCAAGGCAGGCTCGGATCACAGGTGAAACCCTCAGAAAAGAAATAAAAAAAGAAGAGAAAAAAATCCTGATGTGAATTCAGGAGACACGTTGCCTCAAGACGGGGGCACGGAGTTGAAAAGAGTTTTATTTTCCTCAATGCCGGCGTCGTCCCGGAGCTTCACTTGCTTATTTGTTATTTTGCATGTCATTATCATTGCTAAATGTTATGTCATCCCTGTCCAGCTTTCGGGTTACTTAAGGAGGAGGACTTAAACAGCGGGTGGCAATTATTAACACGACTTAAGTTTAGGAATATGATGAGGAGGGAACGTTGTCCAGAGGTTATTTCCAGCTCATGGTACACAGTCAATATCAACAGTGTAAGTGATATATTGGCTAATTAATGGTTCCAACTGCTTCCTAATTGCTGTGGCCCCTGACCTACCGTTACCTCCTAGGAGCTGGTCTCCGCCCCAAGGGCATCGACGACGGCCACGCTCCCACAGACACACACAGGCATACGGGCACAGCGAGCTACCCCTGTGATCCCTGAATGTCAGGCTAAGGGCATCCAGAGGCCAGCAGTCCTCTCAGCCTGGCATACCGGGAGTTGATAAAGAGCATGATAACACACAGTGGGCAGTTTAGCCACAATAATCTTGGGGATTACAGGTCAAAACGATTCCAGACACAAGACAAAACAGAGTGGAGACACCCTTTCGCCACAGAGAATGAATATAATGTGTGCTGCCGCATGCCTCATCCCCATCAGCGGTTATTACGCACCAAAGCTGTAAGTCAGTGCTGAACAACAAAATCTGTGCCCTTGGTGATGCACTTGGATTTTTTTTTTCACAGCTACAACAATCAATATTTCAATATTAACAATGGATCAAATGATTATGTGTAATGTGGAAAAAAATCCATAAGAACAATCACCTGGCTCTGTAGTTTCCATCAGCTTTACAGAGGGATTTTGCATCTTTAGCTGAGTTTCTTTTGCATTGTTGTTGCTGTGTGGCCAGTTCAGTGCTAAAGTTGCTCCACTGTGTTTGCTAACACGTTAGCCATGAGTTTTTAAGGTTATAATACGTAAAATGTTATATTTGTATCTGTTGCTTGTTTTGTTTGCAGAGTTCGACAGGAAGGTGACTGTTCTTCTCTGTCCATTGAATATGAAGTTAACAGTGTTTACTTCTACAAGCTAAATACCAACGTTATACACTATCTCACATGCAGTTAGTAGTTGCTGCCATTTTTACTTCTACAATACAGTATTGAGCTAACACTGTGTACACTTTACAAATAGTCCTGCCAATTGAAATAATGTAGTAATTATTGAAATGACTGAACACAGCGGAAGCTGTGGAAGCCGCATAGCTAACGTGAACTTATTTTTAGCTTGTGTTATACACGCACATGCACAAAAGTGTAAAAAGGACACTTTGCAGAAACTAAAACGTCTCATCACTTCGGCCTTTGTACAGATTAAACAAACAATATATTTTCAGTCTTTATGCTAAGCTAAGCTAACTCCAGCTGTGGCTCCACATGTAGCCTCCACATTAAGTGGTATCAATCTTTTCATGTAACTTGAATTGTAAAGCAATTTGTTTTATAATAAGAAAAAATAGTATTATACAAGTAAGTATACTAATACTGTGCATTTCTCGCATAGAGACATACCCTTCGCACCAAGACATTTAAGATCTGTTTAAAGTTGAGAGGGAAAAGTGTCTCTCGGAGTTAAAAATATAGACGTCCATGTCTATTTTCAACCCCATTAGATATCACTGACTGATTACATTCTGCTGTTTATGAGAGCACTCATGGGATTCAATGCATTAAAACCGTCCCTTCCAAACTTAATCTATCGCTTAATTAAAGTTGTCCAGTATGAAAACAGAACCAGGCCCACTAAGAATTAACTTCAGCCCTCCATTGTCCCTCCGTCCAAGCTGCAGACACGTGTGAACCGGCTAATGAAGACGTGTTAAGATACAGATTCGGCTCCATTTGCATGCAATTACAGCGCATTGCTTAACCGCCAGAGCTGTCAGCGTCCACGCGTCCACACATCCCGCATCTGCAGTTCTCCGGAGAATTGAGAACAACCCCCCCACCCCCACCAACCCCCACCCCTCCCTCCTCCCGTTTCACCAAAGTCATTGCTCTGCCTCTGCAGTTTTGTGCCACAAATGGCTGTAGTCCATTCAAACGTGTGAAATTGTAATCATAGCTGTCTCTGGATGGGTGTAATTAATGTGCTCCATCACAGAGATTTTGATGGCCAGTGTTGGAGTATGTGGGGAGCCGAGCCAGCGAAGGACATCGGCTAA
This sequence comes from Cottus gobio, assembly GCA_023566465.1. Lineage (NCBI taxonomy): Eukaryota > Metazoa > Chordata > Actinopteri > Perciformes > Cottidae > Cottus > Cottus gobio. The sequence continues at coordinate 7,170,125 of CM042238.1, read as the reverse complement.
ATGATGTGCTATTATATGGAGTGTTTGGTCATTTGTAATAGCATGCGGAGCGGAATGCATGATGAGCGAGGAGGAATGTCCTCCCGGTGCTATCATCATTGTGTTCATTAATTGCATTGTTGATGGAAGTCGGTAACGCAGCAGGTTGGAAGTGATGAGTGTTTATGCAGACAGGAATAGCTCGCAATTTTTTTTGGGGGGGGGGGTTAAGAATGTTCTGCTAGTAAACTCACCTGGCTGTGGTGTTTTTCGGAACAACTTTGTATTTTAGTTGGAAACATGATTCCTCGACACCTCCGCGGGTGTCGGGGCTGTCGGCGGATTGATGGGTTTAACAACCCAGTCGTTAGCCAAACAGATATTAGAGGGTGTTGTGTTTTAACTGATGGTGCCAGCAAACAAGAGGCCACCTCCCAGATAAGAAGCGGCGAGCAAGAGAGCCAGGAAGAAGACTGATAGGGCAACATGCGCAGAGCCGATGTCCCATCAGTCTGCGTGTCGGACCCGTCTCCGCTCAGACAAATTAGGATTTGGCATGGTGGGTGTGCATCCTGAGACAGAATAAATATATCTCTGCTTTGTGATGGATTCATCACCCATGGGTCTGCACATGGTGAACAAGCATTAGTGTCATGAGAGCTAAAGGAGGACTCAAAAGGGAAGGAGAGAGTGATGGAGGATGTGTGTGTGTGTGTGTGTGTGTGTGTGTGTGTGTGTGTGTGTGTGTGTGTGTGTGTGTGTGTGTGTGTGTGTGTGTGTGTGTGTGTGTGTGTGTGTGTGTGTGTGTGTGTGTGTGTGTGTGTGTGTGTGTTGGTGGTGGTTTAGAATTTCTGATTTGCTACATGGCTTCATATTTTGGGAGAGTAAGGGTGCCAGCAAATCACAGGCTTACAAAGCGGGTCCTGCTTGGAGAGGGTTGAAGTCGACAGTTAGCAGGGGCTTTGTTTGGGGTCTGGGGTCTGCGGGAATCCTCCTATGGGATTTATTTTTCTTGATATGGGTTTATAATATTATTCTAGTATTGGATTTTTTTTTAACCCTTCTAGGTCTGCGCCCGCTTCGAAGCGGAATATGATGTTTACGCAATGTTTCTATTATTAATAGATCCGTGAAGAAATGGCTGAGAAATATGTTTCAGATGTTGCTGGAGACTCCAGACTCTTCACTTCCGCCTCCCATTGTCTGTGAGAATGTATCTGATACACACAGGAGGTCAGAGACTGTGAAATTTGTGTCGAGCTCCGCCTTTCATCGTGATTTGTTGATTTGTGTGTCCGTTGACATTTTGTGTGAAACTAACCAATCAGGAAATCCCTAAGGACCTACCCACCTTCCACTGCAAAAAGTTTTTTTTTTTTTTTGCAGTTTCTTGCAGTTTTCTTGCAGTGTAACAAACATGGGCCACAGAGAGATGGCAGGTTATTATTATTAATACTTATTTTTAATAATAAAAGATGGCAGATGCGACGCGACACACAACCATGCACTTGTAAAGAGTACATAGTACATAGTTTGTTCTTGTTCTGAAAAATGTTGTTGAAAAAGTGAAAGTGAAACATGCACATTGTGTAAACATAATAGTTTGTTTATATATGCATATATATATATATTACATATTTTGTTCTTGTTCTGAAAACTGTTGACAGACAACACTTCTACTCAAAAAACGATAATACAAAATTTGGTATTAGACATTTATTTACATGTATCTACCATTGTATTCATATATTCCACAGCTTTTGTGAACCTAGGATCTTTGGTAAACTAATTTCAACCACCAAAACAGTTCGTCCACATGATCAAAGGTATGTTTTCATAAGAGATTTGAAGAATTAAAAAATTGAGCTTCCATTTTTCAGCTTTAGGGCCATATTATCTATTTACACTTTTGCCTTAGGACAATGGTGCCTCATTATATTGAGAGCGGAGATTGTTCTGCAAATTAAATCTCATATGCAAGTGCTTTAAAAAGGTGAATTTAAGAAAATATGTAAAATCGAGAAAATGAAAATGTTTAAAAGAAAAGCCACAGAAGCTATCAGTATCTTAAAAGACAACACAGGGTGAGGTTGGGTTTTCTTCAAAATAAAATCCCCTAACTCACTTTATTTTTCAAAATGAAAGTGTTTATAGTTGAACGCTTGTTTTACTCAACTCATTCCAACAAAGAATTAAAAACTAATCTCAACTCCTCAAGAACATTTACGTCCTTGCTTGCTCTATGTGTTGCGTTCTTTCACACTTTTCCAAGCATACATTTTGCTCCAGCTGCTTTTTTTATGCATTATCACCTCGTACCTACTGATTCATCTTTCATACTTTAAGAAGTTTTTTTTCCAACTTGATGGCTATTATTCAACTTTTAAATCCTTTGCATACTACTTAGACCTTTTTTCCAACTCATTAATAGTTCTTCAACTGCTTCTTCATGCTGACGAAAGCCAGCAATGAGCTACAGTTCAACAAACCTTGAAATATTCCACATATTTCATACATTACTGTTATTATTTAACTTTTAAAGCCAGCAATGCAGTGTAGCTTCAGCTTTTCAACATCCAGCAATCCCAATAATTTCATCAAAAATATTTGTAAGAAAAATGATTTATTAAATTGCTCCTTAACTATAAACTGTTAATATGGCTGACAAGCAGCTCAATATAAACTATGTGCAGATCCAACCAGCAATGTTCAGTATGCATCCTACTAACAAGTGTATTGCACGTTTAATATTCTTATTCTTATATTAGACACGGTGGCAAATATTACGTTTCTTTTTAAGTTAACCATGAACCACAATGTCCCTGTTCACATTTGTTGGTATCACTCCTTATCTCTCCCCTAATTTCTTCACTGTCTACTATCTAACAAAGGCATTCAAAAATATAATTTCAAAGTAAACAAATAAAGCAAAAATAATTACAGAAAATTAATTGAAGCCATAATTACAGTTTAGAAAGTTCAGTTTGACATTTTAAAGGAGCAATTATATAAATCACAATTCTTCCCAATTATTAGGGATTTCATGATTAGTTACATTTCTAAGGGAAAGTACGCTTGCCCCAAATCAACTTCAGTTACTGATTTCCTACATTTCCCAGAATGCCTTTCCCAGCAGATGGACGCAATCCTACTGCATTCAGCTGTGAGCTGTGCACAGGTGCAGGGGGTGATGATGTCAGATATAATGACTGCAGCAGCGGGGCATGAGGTCTCTAGTCCAGTAAAAGTGAGAGTCAAGCCCTCGGCTCGGCTTGCACGCTGCGCCACGGGGGCTGCACTCATTTCATCTCTGATGTATTTCTCAACAACTGTAATTGTTGAATGTTGGCGCAAAAATGATGACAGAGACCATTGGTCTTTGATTCAGAAGGTACAAACAGCCAAACGTGACATTCACTGTGGCTGTGAAGATGGATGACAAATCCAATCCATCACAGCTGTGTGGGAAATATCTCCCGTTCTGTTTTGGTGCGTAAAGAAAAGAATACAAATATGAAACAGCAGCGGTGAATATACAGTTGATCTGCTATCTCCCTGCCCACTGAAGTAGTTAATCCCTTTATTTCCTGTTGTATGAGTGCTGACAACGGAGTAAACATCACATTTAGATCTCTATCAGCAGATGCCATCAACCTCTGGCTGTGGTGTAAGAGGTACTCTGATCCTTTATTCAATATGTGAATACACTTAAGAGTAAAAGAGACTGTCGCTCAGTGGTTAGCAGGTCTGTCTTTCAATCAGAGGGTCGGTGGTTTGATCCCAGGCTCTGCTAGTCCATGTCATTGTGTCCTTGAGCAAGACACTTAACCCTAATTGCTCACATTGCTGTGTCTACGGTCTACTGTATAGCATGTAAGTCGCTTTGGATAAAAGCGTCAGCTAAATGTATTGTAAAATACACATTCTGCAAATTAAAATGGTGCATTAGTTTTGGGGAGGTTGCAGGGGAGCATGTGTCTGGATGAAGTGCAATGAAAAGCCACTTTTGTGGAAAATAAACTACACAGTTTTGGTATTAATGCCGCACCAGAGTCCAAAACTGGTTCTGTTCCAGTCTGAATGGGATACCACCACACCAGCAGAGAACAGAATAATAATCTATTGCACAGCAGATTATCGAGCGAGATTTCTCTTGAGATATTAGGATAATTTCTTATCCTTGTAATATTACGATTTCTTTGCATTGTAATTTGTAGGTTTTGAACACGAGCAGAACATTTTTTTAAACATTCATATTTTTTTTAAAGCAACCTTTAACTAATTTTACTTTATATTTGTCAAGTAATTTACGCACATCACTCTCGCCAGCTACGTTAGTCACGCAACAAATAACACGAAAAGGGATTTTGTATTTTTATTTGTGTGTAATCCATGTAACAATGAATCCGGAGATACCGCAAAAACCCAGAGAGGGAGGGGTCTCCCCCCAGGAGAGAGGAGAAGTGTGAGAGGAGAAGTCAACGTTGATTTTGTTACGGCTGTCTGCCGGGTGGGGTGTTCTCTCCCTTTTCCCAAGACAGGAGTGGGCACATCCGGATCCGGCCCCGGAGAACCAATGAGGAGCCAGCACGGGAGGCGGAGGGCCGGGTCTTAAGGAGAGGCCAACAGAGTGACGGGGCCGCCGGTCGTTGCCCCACGACGTGCGTGCCTCTGCGTTGTTACTTTTGTTTACCGGGGTTGTACATGTACCTGTTGTGAAGTGGTCACTACCCCCATTGTGTGTACCTGCCCATGCTCTGTTATTTTGTTTACTTCTTTTGGTTTACGCGTGTACGAGGAGGTACCTTCACCCCTCCTCCGTTGTTTTGTTTGTTTTGTTCAAGAGGTGTTTACAACCGTGGGGTCTACACCAAAATAAACTGTACTTTCCACCTACTCCTGCTCTCTGCCTATATGTTTGCGGCCCAGTTCCCCTAGACCAAGAAGGGGTCGTAACATATTTGGGGGAAATCGTCCGGGATCTTTTTGCCTATCGTGGGGGCGAGAGTGTGGGGGACAGGGGAAGTAGCGGGTGGCTATTTAGCGTGCAGGGTTAGCCTACCGGAGGGGGGGATATGGCTACGGCTAAGTTTAGTGTGGAGGCTTTCTTAGGTCAGCCCTCGGTGGAGCAGGTCGAGGCGTGTCGCAAAGAAGAGCTGCTCCAGTTGGCCGCGCATATTGGCTTGGCGGTGCCCAAAGCTACACTGAAGAAGGTGGTGAAAGAGATGCTACTCTTAGCCTTAGTCGAGCGGGGGACACTAGTCGTGGCCGACTCGGGGTCAGCTGACAAAGGGGAGGGTTGGCCTACCACTAATCCGGGGACTGTCGAGAAGGGGGGGGAGAAACCGGGTACGCCTTTCACGTTGCCCAGGTTTGATCCGTCCTCCGCTGGTAGCTCTCGTTCGCTAGGTGAAGCACGGCTGAAAGTGCGCTTGGCTCGCTTACAGTATGAGGCGCAGGACAAGGAGCGCCAGATGAGATTACAGCTGGAGATTCGAAAAATGGAGATCGAGGCCGACCAGGTGGTGCGACTCCGGACGTTGGAGCTACAGAGTGCTACAGGGTCCGGTGGTTCCAGTTCCCAGTCCCAGGGGCCCAAAGTGGAAGGGGTGAGTGTAGGCTTTGATGTGGGTAAAAATATTGCGCTAGTGCCGGTGTTTCGCGAGGCGGAAGTGGATTCCTATTTCCAGGTGTTTGAGCGTATCGCTGTAGCCTTAAAATGGCCGCCTGAGGCTTGGTCATTGTTGTTACAGTGCAAACTACAGGGCAAGGCACAAGTTCTCTTCCTGTCGAGGACTGTGCGGATTATGCTATTGTTAAGGGCGCAATTCTGCGTATGTATGAGTTGGTTCCGGAAGCTTATCGCCAGAAGTTCCGGTCCTTGAAGAAAGCAGGCGCACATAGCTACACCGAGTTTGCCCGAGAGAAAACGACCCTCTTCGACCGTTGGTTGGCAGCCTCTGGAGTAAGTGAGTTTAGCGCATTGAGGGAATTATGCCTGGTGGAAGAGCTTAAACGGTGCATGCCGGAGAATATTGTACTGTACCTCAACGAACACAAGGTGGCCACAGTATCGGCGGCGGCTACGTTAGCGGACGAGTATCTGCTCATCCATAAGCCGGCCGGATTTCAGGCAGGGGACAGTATGCTCCGGGGGTCGGTAAACCGGGGTAGTCCTCCTAGGATGTCCAGTCCGAGAGACGAGGGGCGCCGGTGTTTCTTCTGTCAGGAGATTGGACATCTCATCGCGGAGTGTAAGATGTTGAAGCGCTCGGATGCGATGTCGGTACGAGGGCACCCGTCGAAGGGCGTGGGGGTAATTACTGAGTCGCGGAGTTTCCCAGTGCCGTCTGACGACCACGGTGCGGTTGAGTCCTGTTTTCGGCCGTTTATACTGGAAGCCCGTATTTCACTGACAGGCGTGGTAGCAGACCAGCAGTCCGTAAAAGTCCTCAGGGATACCGCGTGTTCGCAATCGGTGGTGTTGGCCGCAGCGTTGCCTTTCTCCGGGGACTCTGAGTGTGGTTTCGTAGCGGTTCTACGGGGCATTGAACTGGGGTATGTGCACCGGCCTGTGCACAAAATACATATTGAATCAGACCTAGTTAGTGGGGTTTTCCCTGTAGCTGTGTGCGAGGAGTTGCCCATCCCGGGTATTGTGATGCTGTTAGGGAATGACATAGCAGGGGGGAAGGTTACTCCCACCCTGGAGGTGGTCGAGGTGCCCCAGGTTCAGACCGATAACCATCAATTCCCCAATGTATTTCCAGCATGTGTCGTTACCCGGGCCCAAGCACGTCAGGGGGCGGGAGAGTCGGAGGTTTCTCTCGCTGACACACTGTTCTCTGAGCCATTGCAGATCAGTGAGGAAGTACCCGTGCCGAAGTCCGAGGAAGGGGAGGGGGCAACCGCACAGCTCCTACCCACTACGAGGGAACGCTTGGCGGTGGCTCAGAGGGAGGATCCGACGTTACGGACATCCTTCAGGAATGTGGTGAGTGCCAACAAGAGCGCAAGGGGTGCTAGAGTCGCATTTTACCTGGAAGAGGGGGTGTTAATGAGAAGGTGGTCCCCCGAGGGGGGGACTGGTGCGGATTGGCTGTGGGTGCATCAGATAGTCGTGCCGTCCATTTATAGACCGGCTGTCTTAGCGGTGGCCCATGAGAGTAGATGGTCGGGTCACCTAGGAGTCACTAAGACATATGAGTCGGTGTTGCGGCACTTTTGCTGGCCGGGATTAAAAAGAGACACGGCTACGTTCATTCGGAGTTGCCATATATGTCAGATGACGGGGAAGCCCAACCAGAAAGTTCCTGTGGCGCCGTTACATCCCATACCTGTGGTAGACGCACCATTCGGTCGAGTGATTGTCGATTGTGTGGGACCATTGCCCCGTACGAAGAACGGTAACCAATATCTTTTCACGATGATGTGTGCCGCTACTCGTTTCCCGGAGGCCATTCCCCTCCGGAACATCACCGCGAAGAGTCTAGTTAGGGCATTAACCAAGTTCTTCTCCACGTTTGGGTTGCCTAAGATAGTACAGTCGGACCAAGGGTCTAACTTCCAGTCCCGGCTCTTCAAACAAGTCCTAGGGACATTAGACATCCAACATGTCGTATCATCTGCCTACCATCCGGAGTCTCAAGGGGCTTTGGAGAGGTGGCATCAGACGTTGAAGGCCATGCTCACTAAACATGGCCAGGACAACGGGACAGATTGGGATGAGAGCACTCCGTTTGTGTTGTTTGCTGCTCGGGAGGCCATACAGGAGTCCTTAGGATTCAGTCCTGCGCAACTGGTGTTCGGCCATACGTATCGTGGTCCCCTGGGGGCTTTACATGAACAGCTGCTAGCCTTACGGTCCAGCCCGGCACCCAGTGTGCTAGATTATGTTAGCCAGTTCCGTGAGCGATTGCACCGGGCTAACACCCTCGCCAGGAACAGGTTAGCTGGGGCCCAAGCTAAGATGAAAAGGAATTATGATCGAACTGCGGTGGAGCGTAGTTTTCAGGTGGGAGACAAAGTCTTAGCGCTCTTGCCCATACCCGGTGCCGTGTTGTCCGCGAAGTTTTCAGGGCCGTATGAGGTACGGGAGAGACTCAGTGACACCGACTATATGTTGAACACCCCGGACAGAAGACGGAAAACCCGGGTGTGTCACATAAATATGTTGAAGGGGTACCATGTTAGGGAAGGTCAGACGGGCGAGAGCACGCCCAGAGGGGCGGAACGGGGTTCGGATGGGGGGAACTCACGGTCAGGGATGGTAGCGGTACTGGGGGGCGACGCGATGTCCTCCCCCTGTGGCGAGGATGTGCGGGTGGGTCGGCTGGTCGATTCTGGGTGCCGACTTACCAATTCAGAAGCGGTGAGGGCACTGCCTACCTGGTTACTCCATCTATCAAGTGCCCAGAGGGAGGATGTGGTGGAACTGGTTAGGCAGTTCCCCGAGCTATTCAGAGACGTGCCAGGGAGAACCACTGTGATACAACATGATGTGGAGCTAGTCAACCTGAGGCCCGTTAAGCAGCATCCGTACCGGGCCAATTCAGCAAAACGTGAAGTAATGGCAGGTGAGGTAGCGTACCTTCTCAAGCATGGCTTAGCGAAGCCCAGTTCTAGCCCCTGGAGTTCTCCTTGTCTGGTGGAAATTAAGGAGGATGGGTCACCTCGGTTCATCACGGACTTTAGAAAAGTCAATGCAGTCACGGTGCGTGACTCGTATCCCCTCCCCCGGATGGAGGACTGTGTGGATGCCATAGGAACTGCAGTGTTCGTCAGCAAATTAGACCTTCTAAAAGGGTATTGGCAAGTTCCCCTTACCAAGCGGGCCTCGGAGATAGCCGCATTTGTGACCCCAGACGATTTCTTGCAGTACACGGTGATGGCGTTTGGGATGTGCAACGCCCCTGCTACCTTCCAGAGGTTAATCAACACAGTGTTAGCCGGGGTGCGCAACTGCAAGGCATATATAGATGACCTCATCATCTACTCGGGGACCTGGGAGGGTCATCTGGGTAGCCTTGGCGAGGTGTTCTCGCGGTTAGGTCAGGCTAACCTCACTGTTAATCTCTCCAAATGTGAGTTTGGGAAGGCCACGGTGACTTACTTAGGACGGCAAGTGGGTCAGGGACAAGTGCGGCCGGTGGAAGCCAAGGTAGAAGCGATAGTGTCCAGTCCTGTGCCGAATACTCGTAAAGGGTTGCGTGCTTTCCTCGGGTTGGCGGGGTACTACCGGGCATTTTGTAGGAACTTTTCAGCGGTAGTGGAACCACTTACCCGGTTGTTAAGCCCGAAGGCAGACTTTGTGTGGTCCCCCGAGTGTCAAATCGCTTTTGACAGTGCAAAGTCTCTCCTGTGTAACGCACCTGTTCTGGCAGCCCCTGTTTTTTCTAGGTCCTTTAAGTTGGAGGTAGACGCCAGTGCGGTAGGAGCAGGTGCAGTGCTGCTGCAGGAGGATGACGGGGGAATAGACCATCCAGTGTGTTACTTCTCGAGGAAGTTTAACCGCCACCAGGTCAATTACTCTACGATCGAGAAGGAGACCCTTGCGTTGTTGTTGGCACTCCAGCATTTCGAGGTTTATGTGGGGTCCAGTCCTCAACCAATAGTGGTGTACACGGATCACAATCCCCTGGTATTCCTGTCCCGTATGTACAACCATAATCAGCGACTCACGCGATGGGCTCTACTGGCCCAGGAGTACCCGCTGGAGATTCACCACAAGAAGGGGACCGAGAATGTGATTGCCGACGCGCTGTCTAGGATGCACCCCGAGGACGTGGGATGATCAGCGTCGCCTAGGGAGGGGAAGTCGATGTTTGAAGGGGGGGGGTGTTACGGCTGTCTGCCGGGTGGGGTGTTCTCTCCCTTTTCCCAAGACAGGAGTGGGCACATCCGGATCCGGCCCCGGAGAACCAATGAGGAGCCAGCACGGGAGGCGGAGGGCCGGGTCTTAAGGAGAGGCCAACAGAGTGACGGGGCCGCCGGTCGTTGCCCCACGTCGTGAGTGCCTCTGCGTTGTTACTTTTGTTTACCGGGGTTGTACATGTACCTGTTGTGAAGTGGTCACTACCCCCATTGTGTGTACCTGCCCATGCTCTGTTATTTTGTTTACTTCTTTTGGTTTACGCGTGTACGAGGAGGTACCTTCACCCCTCCTCCGTTGTTTTGTTTGTTTTGTTCAAGAGGTGTTTACAACCGTGGGGTCTACACCAAAATAAACTGTACTTTCCACCTACCCCTGCTCTCTGCCTATATGTTTGCGGCCCAGTTCCCCTAGACCAAGAAGGGGTCGTAACAATTTATTTGCCCTAACTTCTTTACTTAAGTGGTTTTGTTGGCCAGACCTAACGGGGCGGATTACTGTGAAGGGGAAGTTTATTTTGAAAAGACTGTGTGCAAGTAACAAGTGTATATTGACACGAGTTGCTGGATTTCGTATGCGTAATGCACAAAAAATGAGAAGATAAGAACTTTTGGCTGATGATAACGTCTCTCACAGTGATACATCAGTCAGAAGCAATACTTCTACTTTTGATACTAAATACATTAAGCTGAGAATTCTTTTGTAGGATTTTCAATGCAGGACTTTTACTTGCAATGGAGTATTTTGACACTGTTTGACTCCAGTAGTGGTAATTACAACGCCTTCACTGGATCGAGTTGTCAACACACGACGCACAGAACGATGTGGATGTCCACATGGGTTAATCTGACCGGCCGAAGGGAGGGAACAAAGGCAGAGAGAAGCAAACTCCTTCCTCAACAGTTTGAGCTCCTTCAGTAACAAGTGGCAAAGGCAATTAGGATACCTGATCTCAATTCCGCTAATAAAGACGGTCTGCAGAGGGTATTTGGACGTCAGTGGGATTAGGGAGATCTTTGTCATGTAGATCTCCGGAATGCCCCCGGCGTCTGAGATAAAATGAAGACGAATCCTTAGTAGAGGAAGAAGGATAAAACAGAGGGAAGGGAGTGGAGGACACAGAGCTCTCAGCTAATGACAGGGCTACTCTGCATCACTGCACTGACTAATGAGAACTCCAACAAGGGTGAGCTTAAAGACCAGTGCATGTGTGTGTGCGTGTGTGTGTGTGTGGCCGGCGTGCATGTGCGGAGACGGTGTGTGTGCATCGAGGAAACTTGCAACGGGAAATGAAGGAAGAAGGGAGGAGGAGGAGGATGGGGGGTATCTTTCCGAGAGATCCGCGGTGCGTGACAACGGAGGAAGCTCTTAATAATTCACATGATATTGATTTAGTTACCTTACTTCCTGCTTCACTCCCACGCCCCCGGAGGAGAAGGCCCACCTGTAGGCCGCCGCCGCCTCCCCCCCCCCCCCCCCCCCCCCCCCCCCACACACACACACACACACACGCCAGAACACAGGACCCAGAGGCTCTCAGGATGAACCGCAATCAGCACGCTGACCTCGCACGAACACGCCGGATTCTTCAAAAAAACGCACCTGTCATTAAAGTGATGATAATTATGTGTACCGTGGCAGTAATCATTTAACGTGTCACGTTATACTTATGAGATTAGAAGGAGAAGAGAAAAAAAAGAGGGTTTAATGATATCTTTGAGTGTGGAAGATGGGATTCAAATAGGTGTGATAATAAAAGATATTTACACCCTCAAATCTCTCCCGGTTCAATATCCGCCGTCTGCTCTTCATCCTGTGTTATAATTCAACCGCGGCTAGTTGGCCTCTTCCTCCTCGCCGTCTCAAGACGTCTCCCTTGCAGCCGGCTGCGGTTTAGGGAGGAATTAGAAGAAGGAACCGTTTGACTCGAGTATTAACAGCTCCTTATTTCATCCACTCATTAACCGCACAGGAAGACATCAGTTTCTTTTCTTTTTTTTTTTACTTCTGCTTGTGACATGTAGCAGAAATGAAGCAGCCTCATCCTGCGGTGTTGGACGTGGACTTTTCCCCTGATGTGTATCGCCACCTTGAGGGCGTAGATAAAATACCTTTTTTCTTCTTTTTTTTCACACACAAAAAGATCATTCCACACGTTACAGGGGAACGTTTTTAACTCACATCCAAGGTTGGCGTGCAAAATGCGGCACAATGTGGGCTTTAAATGCTCTTTAGAGGAGAGTTAAACAAACTGAAAGGAGAATTAAAGGACTGGTATGTACGTTTATGTTTTGTACATCAGACGTTTACCCAGAAAGCACTGCACCATGATGACTTTTAAATGTTGAACTTCATCCAGATGATATGATATGATATAATATATAATATATGAACAAAGAAGATTTTTTAAATTCATTTTGTTGTTTGCAAAAAACTGCTCTTGGTTGGAGATGTTCGATGCAGTTGATCCCAAAAAATATGTTGTAATTTTTTCATTACATTATACAAGTTATTATATTATTTGTATATACACCAATTTGACCCTCAACTTTTGTAACATCTTGCATAAAAAGTAATAACTTAAACTTGTTATATCATTCGCTCAACATTTTTATTACATTATAGGCAAATTATGACATGATCATTTTTTCTTATTGCATTTGCTCTTAACATTATGCACACTTATTGCATTCTAAGTAGTCAGTGAAAGACATCATGCTATTTCCAAATTTCCAAGAGTGCAATTCCAGAAGCATTTAAATGTGTCACTACGGGCCTCTTTATTTTTCTGCAGACGTTTCCTTGTATCACAGCAGGTGAAGCACTGGTTTCACTGGTACCATTAAACACGGCTGCATTCCATTCATGGTGTCAAGGAGCTGGTGCTATACTGGGACACTTGAATGGAACGCAGCCATGTGGAACAACGTGGGCTGTTCAAAAATGTTTTCCAAATTAATGACATACTGTCTTAAACTATATCATTTATTTAGTTTTACCTCTTCTTTTGTGGTTATGTGTGAAAGGTTATGTAATGTGGTTTCTTTGATATTTGCATGTATTTATAGCAACAACAAAAAAAAGTGGAGCTATGAATATTTTCATCAGTAGGAGGTTAGTAGCAGAACACTGTTGGTTGTTTGCAATCAAAACGTCGACAGTTATATTTAACATGCTTCTGTGTGATCTTCCTTAATTTGAGCCTCCTTTCCTCCCTCCATTGTTCGTTATGGATATTCAGTTGTTTTTGTCAGACTGTATTTATATCAGGCTGCAAATTATTCCTGAAAATATCATTTAAATCAGAAAGAAGTCGTGTTTCTGAGCTGTTAATTGTTCACATGGCTCCAGATTGTTTTAATGAGAGAGGATGCTATTTTAATTATTGGTTTAGTATTTATTTATTGCAATGTATTTTGTGGGAGAATAATCTTATTACCATACAAAGCATTTAGTTGTTCTTTTACATTTTATGTCTGGTATCTGTATTGCTTAAAAAAGGCAGGTGAAGAGAAACTGATGTGTGGAATGTAAAATGGTGTCAAAATAAAGTTAAAATTAATATTTATTTTCATTCATTTTCAGTTTCAGAACAAATACATAAGAAGTGTGTGTTTAAAGATGGCAGCGTGCTTGTAGCATCTATGCAAGAGGAGCGCCACCTGCTGGTACTGAAAGGACTTTACAGTCTGATGTCTGCAATGAGCACAGATCACATCAAGCCACATCCTCCACTGCAGGGTCTCAATTCAGCTTATTTCTTCTTTTTTTATTTTATTTTAAACCATTTGAATCATATTCATGCCTTGTGTTTATTTCACATCTTATTTATATTCCCCTGATGCGTGGCTCGGTTATGAGTCACTAGGCCCCCGGGCACAGACATGCTTCTGGACAAAAGGAAGATGCTGTTTGTTGTTTTGTGTCTCGTTGTAGTCTTTTTGTTTCTTGTTGTAGTCATTTTGTGTCTTGTTACAGTCAATTTGTGTCTTTTTGTGTCTCTTAGTAGTCATGTGTGTCTCTTTGTAGTCACGTGTGTCTCTTTGTAGTCTCTTTGTGTCTCTTTGTACCCATTTTGTGTCTTGTTATAGTCATTGTTGTGTCTTTGTGTGTCTATTTGTAGTCTTTGTGTGTCTCTTTGTAGTATTTTTTGTGTCTTTTTGTGTCATGGTGTTGTTTTATATGTTGTGTAACAGTCTCCCTAGTTAATATAACTGTATCGTAATGACCTGTACTCTGTCTGAGTGGGGTTGTAATTTGATGAATATGGGTGTCTTATTGATATAATCAGACCGGCTGAAAGGAAACTTAGCCATTCTCTCCTTATTGAGTTTCCAGTGGAGACGCATGAATATTTAAAATAAACAATGGAGCAGAAAGCTTCTTTACCTGCTATACACAGATTAACAACTATAATCCATAAATAAGAATACCTGCAAATAAAAAATCTCTAAATCCGACAGACTAAAACTCACCTTCTAAAGACCGTTAAGTCCTCCCCCAGGCTCTACACCTTTCTCATTGGGGCAGAGTCTCATGCGGAGAACCCCGAGGAAACCCAAACACCGGCAGCGCCATGTGAGCGGCTCGGGTTGCCTTTCCACGTCTCTCAGCCGGAGCCCTGCTCCGTTTGCCTGAAAGTGACTCCTGCCACCTCGGGTCAGCGGAAAGAGGCCCGGCTTACGTGAGAGTTTGATTGACGGGTGTTCTCCGGGTCTCTTTAAACCGGGCCTGAAAATAGAGCCGCCACAAAGTGCAGGGCAGTAAACGTTCTCCTTGAGCATCTTTAACCCCCGGCCTCGTGGAGATGACCCCTGCGTATACGTGTCAGGAAACCGATCGCCTATAGCCAGTCATGTGACCTGGTCCTGCAGCACTGAGCATGCTCAGTTTGTTCACTCTATAAGTGAAAACAGGTTGCTTATTTTGTCACATTTCAACAATGCAAGGGGAAAAAATATTGCTCACTTAAATAGTCCCCAACAAATCGGACAAAAAACGACTGTGAGAGAAACGGGAAGATTGATTCTGTTGATCCGTTTTCTAAGTCTGATCCAGATGTGTGCTGCTGTAAATAGGACTAAAAGCATTCATGGTTTCTTCCAGGTGAGATTTGTTACATAACTTGCTGACACTCTATATCTGTGCCATGTGTTTATAGTGCACAGGTAAACACGTTTTTTTCCCCAACATGATCTCACAGAAATATGTGAAATAACCATAACCTATCCACAGCACATTACCGTGGAAACAATTAATGATAGCTGCAGGCAATACATGCCACAACCTTGTAATACACTGTTAACAAGTATAGCTGAGATATCATAAAGTAGATTATTATTATTTGTATTATCTAAATAGTTTTGAGTCTGATCGCAAAACATTTGAGATCAGATGTTTCAGACAATTACTAGTTTCCAAATGAAAGTACATATCTGTTCTGATGGGCACTGTGTTAACACATTGTTTAAAATATTTTATTGCCGGCTTGATCTTTCAGCTTTAGTTTGAACTTGATATAGGAAGACGGCCTGCTCAGAAATGGTCTGCTCAGTGACACTGAGAAAATGAAAAGCACTTACAGTTAATAGCTTAACAAATGCAGCCTGTGTCTATAAACCTGTTCTGTGGGAGATACCTGTAAATCTCCTCAGTGTGACAAATGTGTTTTTCTGTGCTCAGCTGCTTTTGAGAGGAGAAGAAGAAGAAAAAAAAAAGAAGCTGCACAGCATCTCTTAAGAGGCTCTTGGGAATCGAGCTGGAAGGGTTGTGGACGGAGTGAACTAACAGGGCACTTAGCCTGCTATCTGTGGCTAAACAGGGCTCCACCAGGATCTTACTCTCAGCAGAATGCTGCGTTGGGATGTCTGAAGGGAGCTCAGACCACTGCTCATCCTCTAAGTGGTTTAGATCGCTCCAGACATGATGAGGCCTCTCATCTCGGCCCGGGTCCTGGTCGGGGTCTAAACGAGGCTGAGTAATGGAGAAAAGAAGGCAGACAAATGGAGGTAGACAACTGGCACTTGGGCAGGTGTATTACTCTCAGTTGGCGAAGTTCTCTCCTCCAGTTTCTTTTGTTTTATAGTTAATGACAGCGAGCGTCGCTCGGCCACGCCGGCAGCCGGCCCGGGCCGACACAGGGTCTGATTTGAAAAGGCGCGGTAAATGATTGATCGAGACACGAGTCGTATCGTGAAATCGAGCGCGCCCTGATCTTCGACCCCGGCAGCTGGTTGACTGGCACCCGTGATGGCGTGTGTTTGTGCAGACGACGCTGAAGTCGCGGCTCCTCTTTCAAATTGTGTTTCCCCCGTGAGAGCCAGACTTGTAAGGGATCGCAATTAATCCAAAGGGCCCGGTGAGGTGCTTGACAGCTTTCGGGAAGCATTGCACGGGACTTTTTGGTGTTTGGCAAAACTGTCTGCTGAGTTTTCCGGGTGAAGTTGAAAGAAATACAGGTGAAAAAGTTACTGAGGGATTATTGAGGGATTTCTTTCTCGCAGCTCTCGATATGGCTAACAGTGCTGACAGAGCAAACAGTGTCTGCCTCAGGGGGAACCGGACGGTGGGACTGTTATCTAATCAGAGTGTGGCCGAGGTGGTCACGTGAGCGAAGCTTACAACACACAGAGGGAGAATGACTTCTCTGCTCACATTAATCCGCTCTATCTTTATATTGCAAATAGTAGTTTGATGCTATATTAATGCTTACTACTGAATTTTCAAATGTAGCACTTATAAACATGAAGCTACAGCCAGCAGCCATTTAGCTTAGCTTAGCAATAAAGACTGGAAACCGTGGGAAACAGCTAGCATGGCTCTGTCTAAAGGTAACAAATTAAAACGTACTGTTTCAACCAAGTGTTTACAATATATGTAATATGTTGATAAGATTAGATTAAAATTCCCTTTGTGTTATATTCTCACATACAGTAACTCTTGGCAAGAAAGCAAAGGGTATTTCCTAACTATTTATTTCAGTACAATGTGTGCTACTTCTATTGATACATATAAAAAAATAAAAATAAAAACATATAGATATGTATAATATAATTTTTGAATTATAGATATATAGTTTATATATATATATATATATATATATATATATATATATATATATATATATATATAATATCAGTAACACTGTATGAATTAATTACTGTAGTTGACGTGCAGATTTAAGAAACAAATGTCTCTTTAAGTCTAAACAATAATTGATTTCTAATTTCAATTATGGTACTCACACCATTATGCCCAGAGCACATGGGGGAAGTCTGCCTTCAGGGCGTTCTGACAGAAATCTCATCCGGTTTAGGAAAATATCATGTTTAGGGTTAAAATAAACCCTTTCTGGCAGAAAGCCCCAAACAAGACACATGATAGGTGTGTTTCAATGATATCGCCAACAGAGGGCAATATCAACTTACTGTTCTTCCATGAGACAGCGCTTACAGTAAAACACACATTCCTCTTATTACACGGAACAAAAGCTGTTAAATTCCTCGTAGCCGCTGAGATTAACATTTCCATTCACCTGTAGGAATTACAGCGTGATTGTATCTTCACAGTCAGACACCTTTGCTGCATAAATACAATGCACTGACACCCACCTCATACAATATTTAGTGTTGGTCACCGATAGAGCCGCCCTGAGAGTTCTGGCATGAATGCAGCTGACTGCGAAACCATAAGACATTTTCTTTTGAGAAAGCATGACATTCAGAAAACATGATGTGTCAAATTCTCCAGGTGATTCTCTAGACGGCGTCCCTCCTCACCTCCACATAACTTTGTGGTGTACAATGAGGACAGCTGCTTTCAGAGGTGCCCCATAAGAGAAACTGAATCCCCGCAGTGGCTTCTGGTTCCCCTCGCCCTGGAGGCCGGCTCAGGCTCCTGTTACATGGAGGCTGTGTGAGGCGCACTGATGACGTCACACCGTCAGCTGCAAGGCAGCTCTAATTCATTCTGTTTAATTACACCATTACGACTTGAGTAAACTGAGACTCGTTGTTTTCCACCCTTGTTTGACTGATGTTCGTCCTCGGTGTTTACTTCACAAACCAGGCGGATTGAATTGTTCCAGCGGAACTATAATGAACAAAAAATAAATAAAAAGTTTTACAAAAATAAAAAAAACACCTAAATGGACCAGCTAACTTGACTGCAGAGAGATTCTGTGTGAAACGTTGGTTTCATTTAGAATTCCTAAGAAGAGTAGCTTAGCATGTAGCATGTGCAAGATTTAACTGGCTCTCTGCCACACAGCAATTTGTCTGAACATTTAGGAAATAATTCCACATTTCATTCACTTTCTCAACAAATGTAATGAAGATGATCGATACCACTCCTCTCTGTGGGCTAAATTTGAAGCCAGAGCCAGGAAACAGTTAGCTTAGCTTAGCATTAAGTCTGGAAGTAGTAAACAAGTAGCATAATACTGTCGTAAATTTAATAAAAAGAACCTAACCGGAACCTCAAACGCTCACAAACTAATATGTTGTATGTTTGTTTAGCCTTTAAATGTAAAATAATTGTTATTTAATTTACTATTTTGGAAAGAGATGAATAAATGTTGCTACGCTAAGCTAATCTCTATCATATTAAACAGATGGGCGTTGGAGAGTGGTATCGCTCTTCTCGCTCGACTCCCAGCGGGACAGAAAACGAGCCCAGAATGTCAAACTATTTGTTAATCAGCATTCATTTTCAGTGATGACCTCATTGTTTGGACTGTTTTTGCACTCATCAGAGGCGATTAACTCGGACGGATGTGGACTGACACTGCTTCAGTTGATCAGAATGAAATACTGATAAATAATAATTCAGGTCTTAGATCTCGGGGCCCTGAGAAACAGAAACAGAGGCATTCAGGAGCTTTTGTAGACATAAACTCACTGAACTTAATCACTGATTACATTTTAAAGAGACAACCAGGAGCAGTGCTATAAATATCTTCGTAGATTAAAGCTGCAGTCTTTATTTAGCCCTTTGTACTGTCAATTAGCTGGCGGTAGCTTTACTTTCCTAGAATACGATTCTCAGGCAGCTATCTGTCACTCGATGCGCCGTGTCAATAAGCTAAATGTAGGAGCTTTTTGCATTCATCTCTCAATGTCACTAGCCATAAATCAATGCAGGAGACTCATCAGGGGGCAACCTCACCTTATATGACATGTTTTAAATGGATTGTCCTGTCAAGATATTAGGCAGGGTCGTGTGGAGTAATGTGTATTGGCACATTAGAATTTGGGTTTAATCAAACATTTTTCAGAGCCGGGGGGTAATGTAACTCGATTTAGCGACTTCTCGGGCAACCCCAGGTGACTTGATTTATGTTGGGACACAATTCCAGTGGTTTTATTTGCACCGTGGGGAGCAGTGCGTCGACTCCCACGGCTTTTGCTGGTAAATTGGTGCGGCCCACTTGCAGCGCTGTCGTGTCTAATCCAAAGTGATGTGGTGATCACAGTGCGCCTGATATACAGTACAGTGTGGGCCTGTCTCTCCTCTGAGAGCCGGGCGCTGCAGGATATCTGCTCATGTGGAAAATAATAACATCACCTGGCAACTCTCCCTTAATTCTTTGATCAGCCGAGAGCTACTTTTCTTTGAAACTTGGCAACAGTGGCCTCGAGGCAGTCAGAGGCACAGTTTATGGAGCGCAGGTAGCAAACTCGAACGGCAATTAAAAGACTGGATACACTTTTTTTAAGCCGTATATAGACATGTCAATGTCGATCTTTCATTTTCATTCAGACTGTAACATCTCAACCTTTGGATGGATTACCATGTACATTTAATACAGTCATGGTCCCCAGAGGATGAATCCTGATGACTTTGCTTTGTGCCATCAAGAGGCACACATTTCTGTTTGTGAACAACGATTAGATCGACTGGCATTGGGGCTATCGGCAGAAACAACTCAATAGCAAGTAGTATTGAAACTTCTCCAGTCAAATGATAACTGCAAAAAAAAAATCTTCGATTTAAAGGTAGGGTTGGTAATCTTCTTCAAAAACATTTGTATATTGAAAAGAAAACCTTTTGGAGGTTAAAATACATCCTGACAGTAATCTATGTATCGGTATCACTTTAAGGGTACTCATATGGGTACTGGTATCGTGATGGTTTTTTAACGCTACCCAGCTCAGAATGGTATTAAATTTGGAGCCAACATTCATTGTCCCCGAGGATGATTCCCAGAGGATAAATCCTACAGACCCTAATGATCTCAATATAAGTGGCAGTAGAAGCTTCATGACATCAGCTCCACAGACTGCTTGTCTTTACCTTTTCACAAGGCTTCAGTGCAGTGAAATGTTGTTGACGTCTTACTTTCATGAGGTCATGAGCTCTCCCTCTGAGAGTTTTTATTTATTTGTAGCAAAGTAGGACCCTTGTGTGTCTGCTTGTATGTGTGCATCATGCAGTATTTACCTGTCAGAGACGAACGGGACAGATAGCACCATGCCAATGGAGGAGGCATTATGGGAAATCTCAGAAAAGCCATAGCTGACCCTATCGCTCCACAAAAAACAAGCCTTTGATAAAGGCGTCTTTCATCTGACTGTGGCTGTCACACCAGACATCAGCTGACAGACCTGGCTGACACAGGGAAAAAATGGATTGACAGATGAAGAGATCAAGGGAGAGGAAGAGAAAATGAACGGAAAGGCGGATCAATCCAAATAGTTTGTTTTCAGGGGGGAACAATAGGCAGAGGTGTGTGTCTGTTTTGTGTTTGTTTGGTGGGGAGCTGGCAGCCAACACAATCCAGGGACGATCCATTCAGCGATAGGGATAGCACAAGTTGCCACGGCAACCCCGGCTCCTGATCTCTCAGACCGGCTGGAGCTGGCACAGAGTGAGAGCAGCGAGTAAGAGAGAGGCAGACCGGAGGAGGGGGAGGAGGGGAGGAGGGGGAGGGGGAGTGCTGCCAGAGATTTTGACAACAGTACGGTAATGAACAGGAGGGTTGGAGAGCTGTAGCATAGGGACCCTCCAGAGGGATGACCTCTTAATAGTTAGGCCATCTGAAAGCATCAGCCCCTCATGAACTGACAAGACTGAACACAGACACACACACACACACACACACACACACACACACACACACATTTACGAAGCGTTCACATTCCCAGGAGGCGGAGTGTGGAAGAGCATACTGTACAAACATACAAACAGAGGCAGCGTTGAAACATCCAATGTTAATGCCCGCATGAGCATATACACACACACAGAAATACATTGTGAAGCTACAGCCAGCAGCTGGAAGCTTAAATAAAACAAAAGATTGTGGTTGCACATGGGGTTATGTGTCGGACCACGTCCAGGCCCAGTGCGCCGACTTCCTCGCTGATGCCGAGATATAGGTCTTTTTTTACACTTTTTGTTGGGATTAAATAAACAATTTTAACTTTGGACAGAGCTGTTGCTAGCTGTGTTTATGCTAAGCTAATGCTAGTTGGAGCTTCATACTTCCTGTGCAGAGATGAACATTCGTAGGGTATCAGACACTAACACTTATACCGTCGCACAAGGCTAATAACTACATACACCCATCCACGTCATTATTAGACGCTCAGAGAACATACTGCAGGAGTCCTTAACGAGACCGGTGTTCGAGACCGGTTATTTTGAAGTTACTTTAGATGCTTTTTATGCCATACTGTTTTGTTGTTATCGTAGATATTTTAAGCCCACCTGTTGTCATGAGGGTTGTATCAATATTCACCCGAAACATGTTTTGAACAAATCGTTTGCGAATGACCCATCACCAATGCACAGCAACAGCAAGAGCTATAAATAATAGAGGGACCAACTGCTGAACTCTACAAATCATCAGGAAGAAAAACAGGGGATTATGAAGATGTAATTCAATAGGTAAACAAAATGTAGAAATACTCCTGTCCCTGTGTGCTCTGTCAACATTAATCACGCTGTATCATAATGTCGGTCTAATCGGGTTTGTGCATAGCATGTATTGTACTGAGACAGAGTATGCAGCAAAGTTATATTTATGTTCTTGACTGTCTTAAATGCCATTATGTTGGAAACTAATTGTGATGTTTCCAAGGTGAGTTTATGGCTACAAAGTGCAACCACATTGTATATATTCAATCATGACTCCATTCTTGTTTGATTTTGTAAAAAAGTAGGCTATATTGGAAATCCGATATCCCGCAAAGTATTTCTGATGCCAAGTGGGTGATTTTTTGACCAGACTTAGTTCCATTATCCTTCCTCAAATGCGAGCGCCAACTCACTGTTGTTGCCAGAAGATGATTCATGGGACTTGTTTGTGAGTTCTGTAGCTGCGGGAACATCCAGCTGCTCTCATAAATAGATGCAATTGTCACCATCTGTAAATTGCAATCACCGCTTCATTTAATTACACACAGAGGTGTGTGACGAGTGAAAATCATGTGTGTTGACACGTGTGTACAAGACGGGCTGCGCGTGAGGAGAAGCCTAATTTACGGAGCGCCTTTCAAGTCTTTCGAACACGCAAAGTGCTGGACACGACCAGTCGGCTTTCACCCATTCACGCACATTCATATATGAATATCCTTCGGGAGCAATTTGGGGCTCAGTATCTTACCCAAGGACACCGGGACGTACGGACTGGAGCGAACCAACGATCTTTCATTCATCGTTGCCATTCATGCAGGTTGAGTGATGAACCGTAACCAGAACTGTACAAAAGTGTGATTTAAAATTATTTTCATTATATTATCATAATAAGTGTATCGTTAACATTACATTTTTACATTACATTACATTTGGGGGGGCGACTGTGGGTCAGTGGTTAGCAGGTCTGACTTGCAATCAGAAGGTCGGTGGTTCAAACCTCGGCTCAGCCAGTCCGTGCTGTTGTGTCCTTGAGCAAGACACTTAACCCTAAAAGTGTCTACGGTCTACTATATAGCATGTAAGTTGCTTTGGATAAAAGCATCAGCTAAATGTAATGTCATTAACATGATATACATTTTTCATTTTGTAACTATCATCAATATCGTCAATAACGTCAAACCCGATTTTCAGAAGTGGGAACAGGCTAAAATTACCTCACTTTACCAAAATGTCCTTCCTCCAATGTGGTAAAGTAAAATATACTCTCATAAGGACAGCCACACACACACACACACACTCACCAACACAATAACACACACACACACTCACACACACACACTACCCTGAATCACATGTTGCAGGGTGATACATCTCTGGGATGACACCTCTCTCCCGCGATGAGCTGTGCAGTCACAGGCGTTTAGCTGTGATGGCGACACTGACAGAAGACAAAGCCACGGGTTTTACCAAGAGCCGCCTCCGGTATCTTGGAGTGACACGCGGGTTATCGTTGACACGCCAACGCCGTGTCCTCTGGGCGCGTATTTCCCACGAACCGCTGAGCTGAACCGCTCCCAAAAGATAGCGAGACAGCAGATGAGGGAAGGTGAGACATTTATCTGTGGAAGGGGGCCAGCTTTGGAAAAAGTCTGGGATAAAGTCGGATGGGTGATTGCAGCGACACCAAAAGTCCAACCAGCAACATTGGACAACTGTCTTGTCATCTGTGCCTTTCTCTTTCCGGAGACTTGTCTATTCTGCCTTTCTTCATGATCATTCAGCTGTGATCTTTCTGACGGTCAGCCTTGTCCTATTATCTTTTCCTGGCTCCCGGCCAATGCGGAGATCAGAGGCCAACGACAACAAGAAGAGGCAGAAATAAACAGAGAGAGCTTAGCGAGACCGTGGGAGTCATTCCTGGGTGTGGATGGCATTCGCCCTGGTGAGATCCGTGGGTTAGAGGCCAAGGCCTGACTGCCCGATCCAAATTGCTCCACATACCGAACAGATTAAGTTAAAAATGAATGGACCACGCTGCTGCAACCCCAGCAGCAGCGGCGGCTGTAGCTGCAAGGAGGCGAAAGGCCAATGCCAGTTGGGAGATTAACATAGAGGGGGATTTGTTGTCTCACTGAGGAAGCGCTGGCATGATTGGACTGGCGTGGGTATACCCTCACTGATTCTACTGATTATCACAACTTTATAAACATCAACATACATCATCATTATCAATTGTCCATTAATTGTAGTTATGCTTATCGTGAAAAGTTGAATTTCATGACCACCGTCACAGTATTGGATGCACCATTGTCTAGGGATGGCATGCCTGTTCGTCTGTTTGTTCGGATATTTATGGTCCCCAGAAGATGAATGCTTTTGACTACGGTGATCCCCTGACTTTCACTCTGGGGCCATCATGAGGTTGATCTTTTTGGTTCTCAATGAAACAACTATTTAAGGAATTTCCATGCCATTTGGTACAAATTTCCACTGTTCCCAGAGGATGAATTACACTAACTTTGATGATCCCCTGACTTTTCATTTAGTGTCACCAGCAGGTGACACTAAATGAAAATACAATAGAAATCTGAATTTGTCTCATGGCAGTCCCTAGAAATAATTTACTGAACATGTTAGCATTGACATTGTGAGCATGTTAGCATGCTCATTAGCTCAAAGCATAACTGTGGCAAAACCAGCTTAAAATCGCAAAATGTCTGAAAATGTATAAACCCATGATTTGGAAAATAGCGGTCTTCTGATAGTGCATCAGTCAAAATGGATTACCCACACCACCCAACCCCACATTTGCGTCATATGGATATAAAAACAACAGAAACCTCTGTCTCTGCCTCTCAAAAAGACCTTCCGTTCAGTCATGATATGCAATGAACGAATATCCAGATGATGCAGATTAAACCAGATACTCATACACTCACATACACGTCTACTGTCCGCTCCACTCTGTGGTCATGAATGAGCTGATGTTGAGTGGATTAGGCCGCGCAGGGTTTATTTAACGACTGCTGGATAGCCTACTGTACACCGAGCCTCTCTCAAGGGCCGAGGTCGGAGAAAATGCCTCATAGTAACAGAGATCCTTCACAGCCACCGGGGGAAATCACTGCTGGTTTGTTGGCAGCCCATGTAATTAACCATGTTAGCGTTCTTACACTCACACAAGCTGGAGAATAAACCCCTTGTAGGTCCCAACCTTTAAATCCTGTGTCACATTAAATGGGCTATTTGACAGCGGGCAGCGTCCCTAAATTCTGCATGAGAAAGACAATTTATGATTTAGAGCTGACAAGGGAGGGGATAATGATGTGTTATACTATTGATTGAAGAGGGAAGTTTTCATTTGGCTGAACATCTCAGGAGCAGGTGGGAATTCAGTGTTTGCCTTTGCACTAGGACAGTATAGCAGGATGGATGTTTGCTGTCCAGGGGTCTTGAACCCAAGGTTGAAGGACGGCCTCCGCACTCCTCACTTACACTGTATCACTCTACCACATGCAACGCCGATTCCGGACCTTCTTGCTCCAAGAGTGACAGCCTGTCTGGAGCTGGCAGTGTTTGGTATCAGTCTAACTAATTAGCAGGGCCCAGGGCAAGGTTACACACTACAATAATAACCTTTTTTTTCCTTTCTCCAATACATCATAATGATGATGATGATGCCAAAGGGCAGATTTGCAATAATTCACCTGCTGACTCCAATTATAAAGTGGCTGTTTCAGTTTTATCCTTTTTCAACTCAGGCATATCCTACCAAAGCCCGGAGAATAACATCCAACCTCACTCAACAAAGACATTGCTCCTGTTACCCTCAAATGTACTTTGACTCCAGCAATTTAAAACTCCAGAAAATAATTGTAATGGAAATTACAATAATTTTCTTAGAATCATTTTACAGTCATGATGATCAATGATTTACATGAAATGATTTAGAAGGCTACAGTACAGACTTTTACATGTTTGATCCTCCCCCATGAACCATCGAGGGATCTCGCATGCCTACAGGTATGTTTATGGCGGATTAGGGCCCTAAAGATTATAACATTGCACGTAATAGGGACCTCAATATCAGCAACAACCTGAACAAATGAAGGAAATGTTTTCCTGTTTTGTACAGCTAAAACCACCCGTGGTCAAATTTATCCAATTTGCATACAGGACATTGAAACAAATCACCTTGTTAATTGTATGTTTACCAAGTGGTACAGATAAAATTAGGAAAAGTCTGTAAATAGGGGGCAAAAATGATGTCACTCATTAATTTAGTGACGTTAGGCACGGATAACAAGAGGGTTAAGGCTCGATCACAAGAAGCATTTGAAACTGCAAAACTTCAATTGCAGCCAATTCAATTAATTTGAACAGAATCTCTGCGATAAGTAAGTTACTGTTACGTTACGCTGTTGCTACGTTACGCTGTTGCTACGTTACGCTGTTGTAACGTTACGCTGTTGTTACATTACTCTGTTGTTACGTTACATTACTCTGTTGTAACGTTACATTACGTTGTTACGCTGTTGTAACGTTACGCTGTTGTTACATTACTCTGTTGTTACGTTACATTACGTTGTTACGCTGTTGTAACGTTACGCTGTTGTTACATTACTCTGTTGTTACGTTGCATTACGTTGTAACGCTGTTGTAACGTTACGCTGTTGTTACATTACTCTGTTGTTACGTTACATTACTCTGTTGTAACGTTACATTACGTTGTTACGCTGTTGTAACGTTACGCTGTTGTTACATTACTTTGTTGTTACGTTACATTACTCTGTTGTTACGTTACATTACTCTGTTGTAACGTTACATTACGTTGTTACACTGTTGTAACGTTACTCTGTTGTAGCGTTATACGAAGCTGACCTACAACGCACCACGTGGTTTGCAGTAACGTACAATGCCAGCATTTTAACTAGAGAGCGGGTTGCTGTGAGTGAGGCTTTGTTATTACAGTTGTAGAACTCAATCTCTGGATAAATTAATTTGACCATAAAATTGTCGGACAGTGACTCTTCAGACAATATTTCCCATGAGGCAAAGGGTATTAATATTTCGGTCTGATAGAAATGATCACTTGGTTGCACTTAATGGAATACAGCTCAGAACTACAGTAAATATCTCTTCTGAAATACACTTAAGCCCTATAGCTTTACTTCAGAAGTTCCTCATGAATTACCTCTAAGACCCACATCCCTCTTGCATTGTTTAATTTCAAATTCATTATTTATTACACCCTTAACAGCATCTTAGGGATAAAAATACATTTCCTTGACTGACCGTGACTCATAAGCCTGGTCTGGAGGATGTAGTCTCATAAAGGGCATAAGCAGATAAGTGAAATTCCAGATAAACAGAAACAACTCGTTCCTGTAGGTCCATGCTGCACAACATCAGGAGAATACGTCCACTTCTCACCCAGAAGGCAGCACAGGTTCTCGTCCAGGCTCTGGTCATCTTGCGCCTAGACTACTGTAACTCCCTCCTGGCGGGTCTACCTGCTGGTGCCATCCGACCTTTACAGCTCATCCAGAATGCAGCAGCTCGACTGGTCGTTAACCTCCCGAAATTCACCCACACTACTCCGCTCCTCCGCGACCTTCACTGGTTACCGGTGGCCGCCCGCATCCGCTTCAAAACATTGGTACTGGCGTACCGTGCTACGAACAGATCTGGTCCAGTCTACATCCAGGACATAGTAAAACCTTACACCCCAGCTCGTGCACTCCGCTCGGCTTCTGCCAATCGGCTTGTAGCTCCGTCACTGAGAGCTAAACACTCAACAAAGTCTCGACTGTTCTCTGTCCTGGCTCCTCGATGGTGGAATGAGCTCCCCATTGACATCAGGACATCAGAAAGTCTCTACATCTTCCGTCGCAAACTAAAAACACATCTTTTTTGACTATACCTTGAATAAGGAAAGTAGCACCGTAGTAGCACTTTAGTAGCACTGTAATGCTCTTACTGATAGCACTTTGTAGTTTAACTTTATTGAAGAAATTGTACCTTCGTGATTCTTGTTGTTCTGATTATTGTTTGTACTCATGGTTGAATTAACCACTGAGCCACAGTTGCCCTAATCAATTGGACTCATCCTCTAGGGACCATGCATGTCTGTCACCAAAGTTAATAGGACTAACCCTCTGGAAACCATGAGTCTCCGTCACCAAAGTCAGTCAGACTCATACTCTGGGGACCATGAATGTCTGTCACCAGAGTCAGTAGGACTGATCTTCTGGGGACCATAAGTGTCTGTCACCCAAGTCAGTAGTACTCATCCTTCCGGGACCATGAGTTTCTGGCACCAAAGTCAGTAGGACCATAAATGTCTGCACAGATTTTATGGTATCAGTTGTTAAGATATTCTAGTTTGGACTACAGTTGTAGACTGAGCTGGAGCTGTCCATTGTGCTGAAATGGACATGTAGGTTGTAGTTTTTTATAGCTTTAGCATATTTTTTGGTCTGGCACTTAGGCAACAATGTTTCTGTAACCAAAGTTCCCTACAACCTTTGTGTTGTAACTAATGAAATAATAAAATGGAGGTCTTGGTAGAATGAGCTTTTAGTGCAAACATATATGTATCTTCCAGATGTATTTTTAAATTATCTGAGTCAAGGTTTGGTTTGTAGGAGAGATTTCCAAACAGATATTTGTATCAGGCTTTTTTCCTTTTGGGTATTTATATTAGTGTAATATCCCAAACAGGAATTATTGCATCTCCTCTATGCTGAACTACAGTAATAAAGACACTGATGAGTGTGTGCTGTTGCTACTATATTCTTCTCTCTATTAAATTGGTGTTCATTACCGGCAGCTGTCCTTTCAGCGTGAAAATTATGAGCTAAAATACAATTTATTAATGTTGTCATTCCCTTTAATGTGGATATGACTCAAGGGCAGGCCTACCCTTTACTGTTTCACCGCTGTGAGTCAGTGAGTCGTGCTTGCTGTGTGACAGAGACAGAGAGGGGGAAAATAAAAGAAAAAACAAATGATTTATTGTTGCGGATTGGCTTGTTTTTATGAATTCAAATATCATAACTGTTCATTTCTATGTTTGCAAAGAAATGTAGATCACTCCAGATTACCGCTAACGCAGCTAATAATATCCGTGTGGAAAGGCAGCACACAAGCAGTGAGGAAACAAAATAACACATGCTTTAGCCAAAGAAAGCTGTCGGTGTATGACAAGGAGCAAAGTGTTGAACAAATGTTGCCTTCACATGGAATATACTGGAGTCATTGTGAAAACAAAAGGTCGTAAAAGCAGCATATGCCACCTTCTCTCCAAACCCCCCCTGGTCTTTACATGTACACTGAGTCGTTCTCTCAAAGGACCAGATGGAGAGCTAAGACCAGGACAGATGTTTCACTAGACTGTTTGCCCTAACAGGGACAAGGGGGGTAAATTGGATCTGAAAGGAAAGGGCAATGGGAGTAATAAATTGAAAGAGAGAATGAGAAAAGAGAGAGCATTGAACCCCAGTCCAGATTAGCTGTCAGTGTTTTAACACCATATACAGGACCAAGATAAGGATTCCAAGTGCTGTACTTAAGAACATCTGTGGGGTTTGTGTATCAATTGTGTTTCCATTGTATGTTACTTTATACTTACACTCCACTACATTTCAGAAGGAAACATTTAAACAATGTACTTCACCACATTGGTTTGATAGCCATAGTCAGATATGGTTACCATTCACACACATATATTTTCTTTTTTACTTTCCAAGATTTATTACAAATAAAATGTGATGCATTCTTATAAAATAAACTTCCCAATAGGATATAAAGTCCTGAATACAATTTATTCAACCACTGACACAAGCAATAAAGAATCAGTAAAATATCCCAATAAATGTTTTTATTGTTGTTGAAATATGCACAGTTCAATTCCATCCTGAGGATGCTGGTGCGCTCGAGCTGTCTCATACGGTGCTGACACCACCAGCGGGAGGAAAAGTGAAAAGCCTCGACAGGACCATGGACAGCGCCTGCTCGTACGCGAAGGGTCACTTTATTTTTGGGGGGTGTATACTTCGAGGCTGTGACACTGGAACATTGAATGTGTGGGCAAAAGAACCTCGAGGCTTGAGGAGGACATTTAAAACATGGCCCCGTCCATCGCTAATCGTCGCCAAGGGCTCTCTCCACTAATGACATGCGCGAAACACCTGCGCTCGCTGCCCTGACGTCACCCCTCCTAGCGCTATTGGCCTCGTGACTCCAAGAAGAAGAAAAAGTCGCAGGTGTTACGAAACGAATCACTAATTAATGTCAGAAGTAGCGTTTTGTCACTCGCCGCCGTGATTTGTTGCCGCTCTGCGTCTTAAAAGTAAGTCGTAATAAGTTCAGCGCTTACTAAGCTAACTAGCGTTACTTTCATTAATTTAGCTCCCCGTGTAACATCAACGTGAAGGATCGGAGGCCATCATTGTGGCTGAACTTGAGAAAGTACAATGTAATATAAATTGTCTAACTATAAACCCAATCGTGAACGAACACAGAGTTGTACGCTGACGTTGCTGTAACGTGTTACAGTCTTCCGTCACCCAGCCCTGCCTCTACTACCGCTCCGTCTGCCGCTTTGTCTGCGCACCCATGTGGGTTTCCCCCCCTTCGCAGCACCCTCGGCGTGTAGCGCCTCTCCGCTCCGCCAGCCTCTCAGCCATTGGCTTCAGAGACCCATCAGTCCTCCCTTCACAACAATAGAACACCCTACACGCGCACACCGTGCTTTCGAGGAGCGACGGAGAAATGTTGGCGGAGCTGCGTCTCAGCGACTCCTTCTTCTTTTCTTTCCAGCTTCACGTCGGCGACGAGCGCGGCCGAGCCTCTGCGATGCGCTCAAGCGGGGACGCGTCGGAGTTGAAATAAGGGAAACACGGGGGGGGTGGGGGGATGGGGGGGGATTTCTTACGAGGATGACTGACTGGTGACAAAGAAAACGGGGAGCCCCTCTGGCTTCAGTTGTCACCCGCTAGAACTTGGCGTTTTTGTATGGGGGACCGGTTTGCACAGCCAGAGATTTAAAAAAACAACAAAAAAAAACGCATTTTTATCACAATTTTTGCCGGGGAATCATGCCTGTCCGGAGGGGTCATGTTGCGCCACAAAACACATTTTTGGGAGTAATTATCCGGAAATTCGAAGGACAAAGTGAGTACCTCCGTGTCTCTCCGGTGCCCAGTGCTGTGTGGGTGCGTTGTGTTGGGCTGCCTGCCTTTTGTGTCCGTCCTGCAGCGTGCTGGGAACAATCATTTAGGGTTATGATTCAAATAGGCCACAATGGAATATATCAATATGTTGTGCTATAAGTCAGAGACGCATGAAAAGTAATTTTAAGTTAATTACCCGTCTTGGATTTATCTCCTATTCTCCTGCTCCAGTGGTCATTGTTGTTTTAAAAATCTGTAAAATAGGGATTAAAGGGGTTTAATAACTTTCAGATCATACCTTAATCATATTAAATCCTCCAGTTAGTTTTTAGTTAATTATTTGTGGTGTTGTGGCTGCACACCATGCGAGGCCTGGAGACTAAGGAGTCATTTATTGTGCCATGGATCTGGTTTTACCGCTGAAAATGTGTGGCTGTAATTACATTCTTCTATTTTAAACGCAATGTCAAATAACTCCAATCATATATAATACAATAATCACGCATCAATAATCTCATAAACAAGAATCAAGCAATACAGCCGGCGTATGAAGTGTTTTCATTCACTGGAGAAGCTGAGCACCATTAATTAAGAAATATAATGGAGGATAATCACATGTAAACGATTACACCCACCTACCTGTATTTCCAAAAATGTATAAATTTGTACACGCCATATTAATGTTATGTACTTATTGTTTATATATTTCCACGTTCCAGTAAATTGGTCTTAAAATCAACAATCGTCCTCCCTCAATCTCTCCTCTACAGATAAGAAATTCATCATAGCCAATGCCCGGGTGCAGAACTGCGCTATCATCTACTGTAATGACGGCTTCTGCGAAATGACGGGCTTCTCCCGGCCGGACGTCATGCAGCGGCCATGCACCTGCGACTTCCTGCACGGCCAGACCACCACCCGGCACTCGGTGGCCCAAGTGGCCCAGGCTCTGCTGGGCTCAGATGAGCGCAAGGTGGAGATCACCTACCACCGCAAGGACGGTGAGTGCCGTGTGTCGTCTACTGGGGGGCTCAGTTGGCATGTGTGGCACATGACATGAAGCTGCTGCAGCTGTGTCACTGTAAAATGCATGCTGGCTGAGCCACGGAAGCTCCGTCACTCCCTCCCTTTAAGTAATCACTAGGTTTTGGGCACAATATCAAACACCGTGTCCCAGCGGTTGAATTGTTTTTTGTGGTGTGCTGCAAAGAACAGACCCACCTGCAGTGTTAATGCAAGATACGCACGATACACCTTTTACAGAGCCTCACACTCCAGGTACACTGTGGGTCATTTTGACTTGTGAGCCTGCTCCATCTGGAGCATTCTGCAGCAGCAAATCACTGAGTGCACCCATTTAAAGCCCTGAAGGGGGGGAGCAGCTGCGACGGTTTCCTTTTGCTGTGAAGTCCAGTTTGGAAATGATGCAAGCGCTGACTGTGAAAGATGTTCATTAGCCTGCGCTGGATAGGGCACCCTGGGTAGAATGTAGCTCACCTCCCCAGAGACAAATGTGGAGATAGCGAGGAGTGTACTTTCTCTTCTCCTCTTCTCCTGAAACACACCGTAGCTGCTCTACAGGACAGTCACTCTGCATCCATTCAGTTTTCTGTATATTTTACATAGTTTACATACGCGATGTGCGTGTACATGCTGCTTATGAATACTGCATGCAGATCATGACTTGGCATGACAGCTGGTATTGTTTTGATGAGTTACGAGGCCAGCTCCAGAGTGAAAGTTTTAACCAGTCGCATCAGCTGTGCTGGTTTAGGGAGCGTTCATGTGGTGACCTCAAACAATGACACGTGTATGTATTCAGATGATTGAGCCTCCTTGCATAATGCTGAAGGTGAAGTTTCTAATATGGCACCAATAAGGATTAGTAGTTTTATAAGAGCTATGTGGAGATCATATGTGTCCACTGTTATTGTTTATTGTATGTTGCCACTAGGCTTTATGGTGGTTAATCCTCAATGATTGTAAATACTGCCGCGTGTGAATTATTCTTAATCAAATAAAAATCAATCTACAACACTTAAGTTGAGCACACAATGCCAGGGCTCAACAATGAGGATTACGAGCCTGCGTGGGCCAAGTAAAATACCACATTGGGCTAGTAAATCACTTGCCCGGTCAGGCGGCTTCCTTCTCCTTTCTGTTGAGAGTTGCACATGTGCAGTACCGATCGGGCACTTGGGAGAAAATGCCGGCGGTCAAAGACAAAGTTTATGAGCTGAAGCACAATCGAGCATTTAAATTAGCGTGGAGACAAATGTAGTTGGGTGCCGTTAGAGGATGTGGGCCAAACTCAAGATACATTTACTTAAATAAAGGTTTAACACAACAGCCAAACTTAGTCTTTGTTATCAATTGATAACCAATGTACAAGGATGTCGAAATGTACTTTGGGATCCTAACCAACTTTTTTTTTTTGTTGGGGCCAAACCATTGAACAGTAATTGTTGAGTAAACCTTTCCTTTAAAGCCCACTTCAGTTCAGATCTCTCCAGCTAAGTTTGCACAGGGATCTTTAAATTACAGAGCATGTCCCTCTGAGCATCCCCGTGTGAAGGAGCAGTTTGGTAACTCATGAGTGTCGCAAGAGAAACATAAAGCTCCTGATGTTGAGAAAATGTATCTCTGCTTATAAACGATCTGATGTACTCATGGATAATGACAGGAGAACCTATCAGGGATTTGTTTTAACGTTTGATGTGATGGGAGCTCTGGATCAGGGATGATGATGACTTTAAAGATTAACTCCATGTGCTTGTCTAAATTATTCTCAGGCAGGTATGAGAAGAGAGAGAGAGAGAGAGGGGAGACTAAGACTGGGTGGAAGGCAGTTTACAGAACGGTGACAAATGATCCTATCCTCTCAGAAATGGATATGTTGGAAGGTGGGACTTGAGGGAACTAGCAGAGTGAGAGACCCCATCTTATTGTTTGAGTGGAGGGGTTAGAGTCAATAAGCAACCCAAAGCCTTGCTTTATATTTTGACTGAAAATCAACAAGCACCATAAGAAGCTCAGTCAGTATATTACTATCATTTCCCTGCTGGAGATGAGATGCTATGAGTTGCAGCATATCTTATTTTGTGTTTGCTACACATTTCACACACAGGAAGTATGTACAGTTTTACACCACTACATCTCAGAGGGGACTTGTCCTCCCTTCAGCTAGCTCCATTTGTCTGACAGTTGCAGACATTTTCTCTGATGATGGAAGAACATTCTTACTAACGCATCGTCTCCAACGAAGTTCCTTTAACATATGTAGAACTTTCTTGTGTGGTTCCGTCGTTCTTGTAAACTTAGCAGATGATTGCATTGGCGGTACGATATGACAATATTAGATTGCAGACGATTTAAAATGTGTCCCATCTATCTGCCTTCACAGAAACATCATTAGTATCTTGCTGCAGTACACATTCTACTTTGCTTTCCAACGGCTCCGTTGTCTCCCCTGCATATAGGTGCTATATAAAGATGACAGCTTGCCATGTCTACTTTAAGCATTTTCACTGTTTAGGCTCTCCACACATGGAGCGAAGGAGACCGGAGAAGTGAAGGTAAAGTCACAAAGCAGGCGCATATGAACGATACGCTTTCGTGCTGACGGATTCTGTTTCTGTGTTTTTAACTGAGTTAGACTAGAGAATATTTGGTTAAAACAGACGCTTATTGTTTTCCATACAGTCTGCTGGAAGTGGTGTAATGTAATGTGTGTTTTAAGTGGAATGAGCACTGCGCCGGCTATAGACTGTTTATAAGAAGTGGACGTAGTCATCTTGACTTCACCCATTGGTTTGTGGACAGCAGTTTTGAAGCCTTGAGTTCAGTGATTTAGCTGTTGCCAGCTTGGAATATGGCCGTCTATCCCAGTAAGCCCGCCTTAAATCCCTTTAAATTGATGTTAATTTGCTAAATTAGCATCATGCTGTGTTGAAGATGACTTGAAACTAGAGATGGAGACCATAAACTCATATTTACAATGTTTATTACCGAGGTAATAAATCAAGAGAAAAGGTTTGATCATTTTTCTCACAGACTTCGATACAATCAGACTTCTTTTTGTAAACAGAAGAGTCGCCCCCTGCTGATCAGTAGACAGAATGCAGGTTTAAGACACTTCTTGCCTTTTAAAATGTTACATTGTTTGTCAACTGTTTATTTGGTAACTAAGAGTCAATTTGGCATGTGGACTCTGACTAATTCTGCAGGCAGTTAACAACCATCTTAATGTAGTTTTAATTAAATCTCAACTCCTGGCATTGCTCAATGGTCTTTTCCAGTGTAGCGCTGTTACCGCGTCTTTCCAGGAAGATACAGTGACACATTTTCTTTTTTATAAATTGTTTACTGTGAAGAGGGGCCCATGTAGATTTGGAAAAGTAACTGATAAATATTTAAAGACACTTTAGTGTTCAATTTGAAACAGTACTGTTCAGTAATTTGCAAAATAGCCCTAAAGAACTGTGATCAGATCATATCGCCCACCTTTACTTTTTGCTTAGTTACCAGCACCTTCAAGGAGCATTCTCTAGATGTTCTGAAATGAGCTCGCAGGAAGGAACCATTAGCAAGCACTCATTAGTGAACAGCATTGCATTACCACAGGACGACGCTACGCAGGAGCCTTCTGGGAATATTTGTTCAACTAATTAACCAAACAAAGATCTTTGAAGGCGTTAGGACACGTTACCAAACAGCAGCCTTGGGGGTACCTGGCATCAAGAGGAGTGTTCTTTTACCGTTCATAACGACGTCTTTTAGTTAACTTGGGTTTTGAATGGAGGCCATGATGATGAAGTATTATCATCCTGGGCTACTGGCGAGGTAAAGGATTAAAGTACTTCAAACGAGAGCATAACAGGTCTGATGCCTCTCTCAGCCGCCGTGGTGTCAGCCGAGCCGAGCCAAGGGTTCAATCTGCATTGATCCGCTGAGCGAACGGGACTAATGAGGACACAAATACCTTTATGTTGCATTGATCTTCAAAACCGGTGCATCGGAGAGAGGAAATCAATGAGGGCCCGACGGCCTCTCTCCTTCAGACTCACATGACTGAGAACTTCTCCAGGGAAGGTCATACACCTGTTTCCTGATCCCATGCTCTCCTTTTTATAATATGCAAGTATGGCTGTATAATGAATCCTACAATAGAGCAGGATTTTTTAAATAATAATCGTATAATCCAGTGACCGTTAATTGTTTTGTATTTTCAAAACTGGTATGTTATTGCATATCAATAATTAGGGGTG
This sequence comes from Cottus gobio, assembly GCA_023566465.1. Lineage (NCBI taxonomy): Eukaryota > Metazoa > Chordata > Actinopteri > Perciformes > Cottidae > Cottus > Cottus gobio. Next base: position 7,133,976 of record CM042238.1, on the reverse strand, counting down.
GGTAAAACAATTATTTGATGCATCCCAAATCTCTCTTGAAAGATTATGTCTTGATTCAGAAATTTAAAACTCAATTCTCAACATTATGATCGCTTCGAACTATTCTGTGGCCCCGGGTTGTCCGTTCCTTACGGCTGCCCCTGAACGCAACAGACGTAAAACACGTGCGTCATCAAAGTTTTGGTGAAGGCGGCTGAATAGTCAAATATTGATACAATCCGACTAGCACCCCCTGGCTTAAAAGCTAACGGATGGAAGCATTTTGCTTCTTCTTTTGCCTAAGTCGGAGAGGACAAAGCGAATCACGAGATAGATTGCAACTTTTATTGCCAAGGATTTCATGCTGTGTTGCACCCTTTGCAACCGAGATACAACTTTCCTCTCAAAGTTTTCACATTCTACAAAACAAAACAAAGCTAAAGTCAATCTAAAGGAATCCCTGAGGAAAGCAGGTCGGATAGAAGTAACATGTAGACGTCCATTGACCCAGAATCATGTGTCACTGCGCTCTTTATAACTTTATGCATTGTTTTACCACCTGTTCCTGAGATGAAAGTGTTATTTTTGTATGTGAGCAGGTATCTAATATATATTGCCCATAACGGGAGGATTCTTTTACAACAAGGATGCTGCTAGACAGATGAATGTTTTTTTTCTTCTTGTTTTCTTCTTGTTTTTCATGAATTGTGAGGTGCCCATAGAGATTCCCACTCCTATCAATAATCTCAAGTATCTGTAACCATTTATAATTTTAGTCTGCACAACAAATGTCAGTTTAAATGTGATGAAGCCCGTTTGGAACGAGGCACATTGGTAGATCTTTAAAAACATAAAGGGGCAAATGTAAAAAGACTGGACCTCATTAAGAGTCAAAATAAAGTTTTTAATTTATGTGTATACACACACACACACACACAGAGCTCCATTCTCTGCTGTATTGGAACTTCAAGAGAAATGTCATTGCGGCGAGCTGATTGCCCTCCGCGTGGTGGACCACTGGGGTTTCTGCAAGGCAATCTTCTTCTTTTTAATCCCGTGACCCGGGGTCTGCATAAATGCATCGCCTGCTGTCCTTTACAATCCGTGAAGGAGATTCTGCTCGTCAGCACAATCTCCGGCACATTGTTAATGCTTTCTGATTTGTGCCTTTGCAGAACCACCGTTCCTTCTGCCTCCCAGTGCTCATATCTGGTCGACCTCTATAGGAGAAGTAGCTGTCATTTAAGTTTATTCCAAAGCCCTGTGCTTGACATTTAGATGCTGAGCTGTGTGCTGCGCTTCAAACTCTTGCTATTGTCAAATCTGACTCTTTTTTTTTTTTTTTTTCAGTTCAGATTTTTGTTAACCTTGATACTTTTCTGATCAGACTTGTCCCAACTCAGTCAGCACATGGAAACAGTTCCTTTTAATACCATACTTCATGCATTTTAGTTTTCACATTCGTAATGTGATGACGGATACATTTCTCACGATTATAATCACATAACAATGATGCCACTTGAACCCCGGCAGAGGGCCTTGCTGAAGTTGATTCCTCTAAAACTGTCAATCTCACTCAAGGAGAATAAAATAACAGCATCCTTTTTAAGTATTTTTGTCTGTAAACCCTTTTCAAACTAGAAAGGTGAAATCAGTCAGTATTTTTCATTAATTACCTGAATCCAACTCAATTTAGAGAACAGTTCATTTGCGCCGCCCGGCGGAATTCGCAACCATTTGCGTCTGTGCATTGACTTTGCATGTAATCTACTCGCATAAAAAATTGCGCCGTGTTTGGTGTGAACGCAGCATTAGACATAGTGGAGTGGAAGTACAAAGTATAAAAGGTGAGTCACTGCAACCACAAAAGGTCCTTGGGCATGCAGCTGTAACTGGCCACCCATTATCCTTTTATAATATTAAATCGAGATTAGCCCTGGGCAGACACAAAGGTGCTCACGGATGCACACAAGCGAGCGATTACATGATTCTCCTGGCAGAGATAATAATAATCTTCATAAAGCGCCCCACAGTGAGGGGAGTTCACCTCTTTATGATGCCTTGTCCATCCTGGAAAAAAGCAGGTTGGAGCCAAACGTGGCATTAAAGAAATCCCAAGTTACAGAGGGGCCACATGTTGAGCAAAAAAAATAATTTTCTTCAATTAGCATCTGACATAGTCTCTCCATTATGTGGCCTTACAGTAAATGCTGGAGTGTTGCCAAGATTTAGGATTGAAGCTTGTTCTCACTGAAGTTATTGGATGAAAAGTCTTACGCCTTTGCGTATATCTGAACCGCGTATTTACTCGGCAACCGTTGCGCTGTCGGCCTCAACATTCAGTGATTCAAATAGAATAATCAGTGTCTGGCTTTCCCCACTCAACAGGCAACTCTCAGGGGCCTTGGTGTAGCCAGAAGTCCTTAAGCTCAGTACATGGTCAATCTTTCACTTGCAAATGAGACTGAAAATGTCACGCTATAAATAGGTTTAAGTTGTGCTTCAGTGGTGCTCACTCGACAGTTATGTCTACAATTCACAATTATGAGGAACCTGCAAAGGTTTGGTGGTTTTTACTCGAACAGAATATTTTACTTTTCACTTTTTGTTTGTCTGCCAATGTGAATAGCGTAATGCTGGAATCGACATTCCAGAGTACTAATATCAGTCCGGCACCGATTTCAGGAATACTTTCAGAAATATGGGGCGACTGTGGCTCAGTGGTTAGCAAGTCAGTCTTTCAATCAGAGGGTCGGTGGTTCAAACCCCGCCTCAGCCACACCATGTCGTTGTGTCCCTGAGCAAGACACTTAACCCTAATTGCTCACCGTTGCTGTGTCTACGGTCTAATGTATACTGTATATCATGTAAGTCGCTTTGGATAAAAGCGTCAGCTAAATGAAATGTAATGTAATGTAATGTAAAATATGCCTCTCTGCTGAATAGACAGCCCTGTTTTATTAAAAGACCATCTTTACAACAGCGAAATACTTTAAGTTAATTAGGCTACCAAGGTGAAAGTCAATGAAAACTAGCTGATGAATCTCTGTGCTGGGAAACCAAGTTTAAAACATTATATTTTACCTTTACAAACGCATGATTGTATTTAAGCTGCTCCCAGGTGTCTTTACCATGTGTAGACGCTGCCGATACAACTCCAGTTGCAAGTTGTGTGAATTGCTCTTTAGAACAAGCAACGAGTCAATGAGGCTCTGTAGCCTCGGAGGAAGACAGCCATGGTGAGTGATGAGGATAGGACTCGGCAGTTCGATGCTGTGGCTGTTCCAAATGGAAAAAACAGTTCCAGATGCAAACAGGATAAGCTCTCGTTCTGTTTGCCCTGCAGTCTCTTCCACAATCTCAGGTTCAGCTGTGTTTGGGAGCATACAGTGGCCAGCTTGTGTCTGTGAAAAACATATGCACAAAGGGAAATGAAAGAAAGAGGAGGATTGAATGCAGTGGGGAAGAAATAGGGGGTAACACAAAGATGCAATTAGGGAGTGTAAATGAGACGGTGTGAGACGGAGCTTTCGAGTGTGACGGCGTGTGTGTGACTGGGATTAAGTGAGCGCTCTGTCACGAGAGGAAAAGTGAAGGTGTCGTAGAGAGGGAGGAATCGGTTGCCGCTACTTCCATTGTGGGAACGCCCTGTTGACTCCAGTCCGTCAGCTTTGAGGCTATGCATACGTACATTGTACTGTTGTGCTAGTGGAAATAATAAAGGCCTCGAATTGCCATTTTCACGTGTACCTATGCCATTGCTACCTCTGTAGCTGGCTAACTTCCATATCAACTGAACCGACTTGCGGCGACTCGTTTTGGAGTATGACTCAATAACGTTATGAAGCACAGCGCCACAGCAAATTTGAAAAAGCCCATTGCTATCGCCAGGTGACAACTTTGTTCAGCTAATTTTCTGTAACCAGTGAAGCATTAAAGCTAGCTGGCTAACTAACAGACAGCTTGGTTATCTAGTTCCCCCATGCTTTAATACTACAGTTATAGATAGTAAGCCGTCCCTTGGCCTCACTCTGGAGAAGGACAAGCTAACTAGATAGCTGGCTTGCTAGCCGTCTGTCTACCTGGAGCTGCATCTGTAACTTTCCTCCCACTGACGTGTGTTGTCGTCAAAACAACTAACAACAATCACCATTTTCTTTTGTACTGGTTACATCACCACGGACAATGTGACTTTGAATGCGCCCGTCCTGCTCGCTCTCATCAGTGCTCATGTGCCTGAGAGAAAGGAGTGTAACGAGCACACTCTCAATCTGAAGTGACGGGGACAGATTTGTTTTGTAGCAAAAGCTTTGATTTCCTCTGCGTTCATGCCTCACAGTGGATCTCATTTATAATGAGTTTCTTCAATGGCGTCTTCTGCCGAGCAGTGAGCGGAATTACAGATCGTTCATTCCCGAGAAGATTTGTAGCTACTCTGCTTGGTTGTTGCCATTACAAACACGAGTGCTTTAAAACACTCAAAGTCTCGGCATGTCAAGTCGGCACATGGCCCCACTGTCATTTTCAGGTCACTCTTTAACATACTTCAGTCACCACATTCACATATTTTGGACTATGTAGATGAATATCCTCTCATCCATCACACCCTCACTTTACCATCCCTATAAAATTGTCACCATTTGCTCTACTGCATACTGTTGTCCAGGCAACTGTACATATTAAAAGTGGCTTTTAATAAGCTTTCTGGGGTCACTTAAGGGCAGATCAGAATCAGAACCATTTATTGCCATGTTTGTTTTCACATTCAATGAATTTGTCCTGGTGGAAGGTGCATTTAACATTTAACAATACACATTTAACAGTAAACAGAGTGCAATAAATGGGAATGGATGGATGAATTAATATTTACAATTGAACAGTAGAATATAAAAATAAGATAAAGTGCATGGAATGTAAATGTGGTGTTAAAGTGTCGAGTGTATTTAAATATGAGGCTGTGTGCAGGGGAGTGTCAAGTGGGAAATTGTCTGGGGGTGACAGTCAGTCAAGTCAGTGGGAGACCCGGGCTCTGTTGATGAGCCCGAGCTCTGGGAAATACAATCCATGAATGGTGAATCAAAACCGTGCCCATTTCTTCTTCTATAATCTGTCCAGCTGCGCTGACAAACAGGTGCTTCTCAGGACAGACGGCCAAACAGAGGTTTGCTTTAGCGTGGATGGAACCGACCAAACATTTCAGCAGCGTTTACCCACATCAGGCTTTTAATGTGGTTTCACAGTAAAAGTCAGAGGATCACCAAAGTCAGGATTTAATAGCTGAGATATTTCAGTGTGGACCAAAGTGGTGGTCGGTGCATTTATCATGATCTATATTTTGTTTATTGGCAGTCAATATATTGCTGCCTACTAGCGGTAAATGCACGTCGGTATCATTCCACATAAAATGTAAACTCGAAGATGATCATTCACAATTTGGTAACGACGCCTGAGAGGAAAAACTAAACTACCTGCAAATACAAAATGCATCAGGGTTGTTTGGAATCCTATATATTCCAATTTAAGCTTGGTTAAAAAGAAATGCGGCACATGATGTGACCGTAAATATATATTAGTAAGTATGTCCTTGGACAGATTGAAATTAATGAAGCCTTGCGTTTCTTTTTTTAACAATGTAATTCGGATCAATAACCCATTCCTTCAGTGACCCTCCCCTTCACATTTGCTTTCTCGTCCAGTCATTCATTACAGTGCCAGATCGTGACATCACTTTCTCCTAACAGACAAAGTAAATGAGGTCATCATCAAGATGTGTGTCTTTAGTTTAAAATTCAACACAAATCATATACGATCCGAAGACAAAGATTTTCTCTGATTTTCTCTGAGCTGCGGTTGTAAGTAATGTCCAACTTAAAAAATTGGTCTGAAAAATCAAGCATGTTTTGTTTGTGTGGAGTAACTTTAAAGTCTACAGATTAATTGAATTGATATGTATCGAAGCAGTCTTCTTTTTTACCGAATAAAATGCCTTCATGCAGCCGCATAACTCTCTGATAAACAGTAATTTCTGTTTGAATATCAACCATGCATACCAGTTGAACCTCTGCTTTTACTTCCGATTTATCTATTTAACAGCCAATCAATAACTGTATGTCAGATCTATGGATGAAGCCCGCACATGCTGCCATTATGTGATGGTATTACCACGAACAGACAGTAAACAGTCCGACAACCCCCACAACCCCTCGCTCTGCTGGTCCCCCTGCCTCTTGTCTCCCCCCTCACCTCTCCCCTCCCCCACCCTCCAACAGCTGTAGCGTTCATCCAGCCGGTATCTAATGAATGATGAGCTGCATGTGAGCAAGGGAGATTTTTACTTCTTACCCCAGTTTACAGTGATTTTTTTTTTTTAAGCTTCTCACAGTGCAGTTAAAGGGTTTAACGGTAAACATCCCCCCCACACACACACACACCCAGACACTGTATTTATCACTGTGTGATGTGATTTCATACCACAATGAGAAAAGCTTTTCTCTCATTCACAGATATGATATGAGATATGAACCTTCGGTGAAAGTTCATGAATCTGAGTTTTTTTTATTTTTTAAGACCACCACTAAATACCAGGCAGGGATCAGCACTCGGCGGCACCTGCAGAGCCACTGTGATGGAGATTGAATGCTCTTAGAGTCCGAGGGGACGGCCTGCTTCATCACAGCCGGTCGTACTCTCAACCTGACATCTGCACGTTATCGAAGCGTTGGGCCACAAACGAGTCGCCTGAGTCCTCTTTGTTCGTTTGAGACCGCTTCGAGCATTTGGAGACACAGGGCTCACTTTGTGTTTGTAGTTTTCTTTTATCGTGGGCAGAAGGAAACGGATGGCTGATGCGTTGACATTTAGACAAAAGTAATTTCTTATTGCAGTGCTGTGAGGAGACGAGTGACAGGAAGTGGAGCCCGTCAGGCTTTTTCTGTTTGTTTTTTTAATCCACTTTGTCTCAGCATCTACAGGAACACTTACAGTCTATCAACTGATTATGTTATTGTTTTATTCTCGGAAAGAGGCTCTCAGTTCAGTGTCAGAAAATTAGATACGCTTTTTATTGTTTGGAATTGGTTATTGAAAGAAATATGCACGTTACAGGCGTCACAGTTACCCTCTTGAATCAAGCCTGGAATCTTACCAAGCAAACATCGCAGCAATGTATCTCAAGCTCCAGCTCAAATATGTGATCTGTTGATTGGCATAAGCGCTTTCCAGTTGCTGATCCCTGATAATGCTACATTGTGAACAACATATCCGTGTCTAAATTGGCAGGAGGAGATGTAGTAGCGTTGGCAGCAACAGTTTACAGCTGCTGTTAAGTATGGAGGTTCCATTGAGTTATGATATGGTGCCTTCAGGCTCCGTTCAGTAAAAATTAGTATTGGACGAACGTGAATTATAATGTTATCATGAAGGGATCTCGTAAAATGTGGTTTTGGGGAGAAACTTGAATAAATCCAGTTTTGAAAGGGATGTTTCCACAGCAATATGAAATGGATACTAAAGGGGAATTGTGACCTGTTTAGCTTCCTGACACTAGCTTTAAGCGGCTTATTACACATCATTAAAACTACTAATGCAGAGATTTTCCGATCATAAAAAAATACAATCTTTATTTCCAAATCCTATGAATCGTGTGTCGGGGACTTTTATTTTCCGACACGTCCAATCGAGTCACTTTGCCTCACTGTATCTTGTTTGCTGCACCGTCCGACGGGTCAGATTATTTTCCCCATTCATAATGATACAGTGTATTCATGGCACCTTTCACAGCTTTGTGTTTGACAGAGTCCGCAGAGCCTCCATCACCCACCGTGATCTCCCAGATAACCTTTTGCAGTGACGCCGCATGGTGCCCAGAGCTTCAGAGAGATTATTCTTGTTAATGCTGCTATGCGAGGCTTTGTTGTATTCCATGAATTGCTTAGGAGCTCCGTCACCTTAGATTATCTCCCTGTCACAAAGACTGAGAGTGACGCAAGAATGAAGATGTCCATAATTACATTGTAATCCATAACATTTGGGATGAACTGTTTGTATTGTGCTCTCCATTGTGTGTCATCCTGTTTCTCACACATAAAGCGTTAGTTTGCATTAATTTGTCGGTGTATATGATCACTGTCTTTTTCCAAAATCTATTTGTATTTGCATATACTGTCATAAAACGGCACCAGTTTATATTTTCTTTCAAAACTGATTGAACTCAAACTTATTTTAGATGAATGAATCATCTCCAGGGGAAATCAAAGCCCTACTGAAGATATTGAATCCTTGCCTGACTGAGAGTGCACTTGAATATCTTGTCATCTGATCGTTTAGTGGCCTCTTGCAGCTTGTAAGTTGCACTCCTAACGGGAAGTGTCTAACACGTGGATCCTTCTACAGAGCGCAGTGACCTTGAGGTTTGTGTGCGATCTTCTATTAAAAGTACGGTCTCCTGAAATGATAGACCAAAGGATCAAGTCCTGTTCAAAGTCATTATGCACTGACAACATCCGGCTCCAGTGTCTGAAGACTTAATGCGGTGGTCTTTCTCAGCATGTCCACTCCACATTGATTGTCTGGTTTTCTAGTGCAGGCAATATTGGCTGCCTCCACATCCTTGTAATGCTGCAGTGTATCACACCCACGGGTCCCATCAGTTAGTCAAGACACAATAGCACATGGGGGGAGATGGGTTTTTGACCAATAATTTATTTTCAGTAAGTCATCGGAACATATACAAATGCTACAGCCATTAAATTATGTTTTCTAACCAAGTACAGAGACCGATAGGGTTCGGACCGATTGCTTTGCCAACAGAAGGGTTGCTGGTTACGTTTGAGAACCTCTGTATTAACTGCCAAGTCTGACTCAAGATTTGCAAAGGGCAGTCATATGTGTTTCCCACACAGGAAAAATTGAATTTTTCCAGAGTTACTATTAATTTCCTCTGAGTAATATTTCATCATTTTTGGAGCGTAATTACTAGTCGTATCCTGTAGAGTAGGAGCAAATATTCAGAATAAAATCTATTGTGAGTAAAACAGCGTGACCACGTCCACTACGATTCCTTAAGTTCAGTTTTCGCCGCCATGACACCTCTTGCTACACTGGGGCTGATCCAACTCTCTATAGAATTGGATCAAATTCTAGTAAATTATCATCATGTAGAGTTAAATATGAACACACTACAAAAGTACGGCCACAAGTAGAATCTATAACACTGTCTGTCTGTCTGTATGCATGTTAAGAGATTCCTTCCTTTTTAGGTAGATGAGGCTACCACAGTTTATTGTTAAATGTTTTGCGCCAGGACAAATGTATAAACAAACATGGTGAGATTTGTGGGAAGGAGGACTGAAAAATTAATCTTGACACAAATGGGCGAGGCTTACATGGATAGATTTGTCTGGACCCACACAATCCCCAAAATATTTTAGATTTTGAGACTTGGGGTTCAAAGCCAGTGGCCAAAACGTAAAGTTTATTGTTATAGTGCCATCTGATCCAAACTGGATTGGATGAAGGGTACTGCAAAGGACAGGCAGGCAGCGATTCCTTTCTTTATTGTCAGATGTTTGCAGGGTCGAGGTCTACATTTGAGAGAGAGTTATTTATTGGTTGTGTCTGGCTTTGTTTTCTGCAGAACCGTGGTGTAATTGACTGAAGCAGTGAAGAGGTATTGAGCAGAGGTAACATATCGAGCACTGAAGTTACAAAAGATTGAATTACCTCGCCACAAATACCTTCCCGAGCTTGGGAGGAGTGTGTAGGTGAAAATGAGTCACTTGCAGTAACAAAGTGCTTTTGTACGTCTCTTTACTTTCAGCAGCTCGGAGTGCAGCTTGTGGACATCTTCATTGATAAGCTGATGAACAAACATCTGTGTTTCAGTGATTTTACATGTGACTTTCTGGGTTATAGTCTCCCCAACTTTCAGGCCACCGTGCTGCCACTGATGTTGTAACTCCGGGGATAAGGTAGCCATCCTGGATTAGAGCGTTAAACAGCTCTTAGCACAACTGAATGTTCCCTGGGGGTTAAGGGGAACGGATCACATTTCCCTAGAATGGAAGGCACAAAAAAATAAGCCTTCCTCCCTCTGGTGCCAGGTCAATTCTTGTTTTTAACTTTGTTTGTATTTCCCCCACCTGAATAACTTTGTATGTATGTGAAGACTGTGCCACACATTAGTGTTGGGTGATATTGAAATTCCTTTGCAATACACAAAATGATTAGTGAGACTCTCATAACTATACATATCTATGTTGCAATACCCATATGTTGCCACACAAGTCAAAATAGCCTTTCAAAAACTACATTTTCAACCACGGTCAAAGATATTTGTGCTCTACCGCACGCGCTGTTGTAACGAGGCACTGCAGCAGCAATGTAACAGCACCATAAACAATATTAATATAACCACAAGGACGTATGCAACAACAATGCATGCAGCGTTGAGAGAGAGACAGAGAGTAAGACAGCGAGACAGAATATAGCGGTGGATTCATACCGGGCATTTCTGGCCTCTCCTCATGCGTGAGAGTACTTCTCTCTCCCCCTAAATGGCTGGTCCTCTACCTCTCTGCCAGTACCCGGCTGCTGGGTTAAAAACCAAAAGTGAAAACAGAATAAACAAAGAACCAATCACCAAAGTCAACTGGTCAGGTCCAGCCCTCCAGACATTGTGTAGTTTGATATTGTTGCGTGTCTGTGGACACGTGAGGACCATCATTGCCAATCAACATGGTGTTGAGGTACCCGATGCTACTCGTTAGTGGTGTGACAGACCACTGTCACTCCGTGATCCGTACTGATCCCCACGGTTTGTGCACGCATGTGAACCGTGGATTAATGGCACAGTTTAACGTTAACCATCACAATGTGAAATAGTTTCACTGACAATCGTTGGCCACCAATATTCAGTAAAATATGCGATCAGGACATTAATAAATCCAGTTTCAACAAATGGATATTGAGATGAATTAATAGCTGTTTACACTAACTCTAAGCAGCTTATGAGTAACTACTAAAGACAATAATAGTTTTAATCCATACAATTAACAATCTTTTATTTCCTTATTTCAATTGTGTATTTTATGAAGAAAAAAACCATTATGAAAGTATACCCTTATGAATGTTTGATGGTTTACTATAAATTAAGAAAGGATTTTTAGGACGGGGCAAAAAAAACAAATAGTTTGGTTCCTTGTGGACCAGCTGCTATAATCAAACAACAATAAGCTCTGTATCTGCCAATATGGATCATCAATTATCATCAATTGGTATCGGCAAAAAAAAAAAACTGATCAGGTATCTCTAAAAGTTCAGTTTGCTCCCTTTTTTCCTTGTTTCGATCCGTGAGTTTTCTGATCCGTTGCAGCTCTAACACTCGTCCCAAAGCGATGCTGTTTTCTCACCACCTGTTGTAAAGTCAAAGAGGGGGCAAAGATGGTGGAGCAGTGATGGATTCCGACACGCTGTAATGCAGACTCAGGGTCAGGGAGCGGCCCGGATAAGCTGATTTAATGACAATTAGCCGTGAAGACGCCCCCTAGCCCCCTATCCCCACCCCACCCCCTGAGCTTCTGATGGAGAGAGAGAGAAAGATGGAGAGAGAGAGGAGCAGGCAAAGGAGGATGGAAGTGTCACCCTAACCTCTCAAGCCGTGCAGCACCAGCCAACAGATCCTTGCTGCTGGAGGCTCGGCTCACATCAGTGACACACACACACACACACACCTACCTGTGTGTACACACATACACTCACCATGCCTATTAGGCCAGGGCAAAAAGTGCAGGCTGCGATTTAGAATGATTTTGACGGTGATGCTCTTGGCAGCGGTTTCTCCAAATGAGGGCTATCAGTATTCCCATATGACACAATCCCACAATCACTGTCAGATGCAACCAGTCAGCAGATGTTAAGTGTGTGTGTGTGTGTGTCTCCCCTGATGTAATGCATTTTAACTGTGTGTGCGCGTTACGTTACCCCTCCACCGTGAGAGCCGATTGAGCTGCATTATCTTAATTATTGATGGTGGAAATAGAATCAAATGAAATTTCCAGCATCTTGAAACTAGAACTCCTCGCTCTGCATCGCCTCTGAACACACACACACACACACACTCAATAATTCCTCACTGTTCAATAGTTTTGTTTTCTCAGTGTGCAAAACTGCGTTGTGTTGTTCAAATAAATATTGCTTTGGTGTGATTAAATAATGGAGCTGAAAAGTATTGGTTCAAATGCTGTTTGGTTGTACTGGATTTATTACATATTACAGGTTAACGTGAGGCAGTGGTTCTCAAACTGTGGGGTGGTATTACAGGTGGGGCGCTGGGGGAAATGCAGAATTGTTTTTATTTCAAGATCTTTATTGAGAACATCACATATTACAAAAGTAAAACATAAAACTAAGACATTAATAAATACATGGCAAAATGCCTGTACTTGTAGAAATGTTTACGTTACTCCGTTAAAAGGTTATGCTTGCTCACGCGCGACGGCGAAGATTATTGGCGACTCGCTGATTCTTGCCGTTTTGCGTTTCTCTACTTTATTTTTATATTTAAAGTCCGGGTCGTAACCATCAATTTTCATTATGGATCCATCTCCCAAACATCTCCACAATAAATCAATTCAATATTTTATCTTTTAAATATCAGGAAACTGTAAAAAGAAAAAAAAATGAAATATGCAAATGCATTTGTCAGACTAACAGAAGAAAAGAAGAAGTTGCACATTGGAACCCACAGACACGCACAGACTTTGGGCATTTTTGCTTAATAAAACCCCAAAAACTCTAAGTACATTTTGCTCATAATACTGAAGCATCATTTTGATATTTTGTTCCTTGACTTCCATCCACTGGTTTTAAGATTTATTTATTTATTCTCAAAATATTACAAAGACATGTTTAGGCTGTGGTGGAACAAAAAAAACTTCCTCACATTGATACATGAAACAAACAGAAATGTTATATTTCCCTCCATTAAAAAAAAAAAAAAAAAAAAAAGTATCTTTCACCGTTTTGAGTTTCAACTGGCGCTCTCTTCTGCAGTGGTGTGACCACCAGCTGCCTATCTCAATGAAGCAGCTCCTAATGATCACATAAAGGTATGGATGGAAACAAAACATTCGCATTTTCGCCAAAAACAAAAGTACAAATTGGAGACTGTGATGTTTGATCAGAGTTTGACACTAGATGGCTGTTTAAGTTTCTCTGCACACCTTGAAATAGATTTTTATTTGTTTATTTTTTAAATACACAAACTAAACTAAACGTAATGTTGTGTGTGGTGGGGCGTAATGAAAGCACAACTCAGTGGGAACAGTTGGTCAGTACTGTATCGGTGTCCTCATGTGAACTCGACGTCCAACAGCGCCGCTGCTTTCAGTCCAAACCTCGAGGTCACATGAGGCCCTAATACTTCGTTGTGTCTGTCTCCAGCATACGAATGGTTAATCCATTTGTCTGCACTTATTGTTTCTTTCGTGTCTTTTCTTGTGTGTGTCACTCAAGTAGTTTTGGTTTCTTCTGGTAAACCAGTCCCCACAGTCCCGGGCGGTGGCACGCCTCCACACACTGCAGCTCTGCTCTGAAAAGCTTGTTGAGCCCCTCAGCGTGCTGTGATTTGGCGTGTGCGCGCCTGATGCCACACTGTGCCGTCATCCTGCCGTGCCATCTGTGTGGCGACAGATTACCAGGTAGCCGGATAGGAAATGAAGCCGAGTGGAAAATGTTCAAATCAATAAGACCCGCATTTCCTCCCGGGCTTAAGGCAGCGGGGCCGGAGCAACAACGGAGCCGGTTCCATCAGGCCGCTGCTGACGCTATATCTTGTTTGATGTTTCCGTGGATGATTGGCAGCTTCGTGTTTATCAGCTCACTTTCACCTTGCCAAAAGATTATTGGCCTATCTCACAAACCGCAAGTCAGCATACCCCTCGCTACCCCCCCTCCTCGGCAGATTAGAGACCGGAAAAGAACAGATTCTGTTTTTAGTCCACCCGTCCGACTGCGGATTTGAGTTTATGGGAAGGAGAACGAACGCTGAGTCATGCTGTGTTTGAAACACAGGTCGTCATCTTTCTTCTTTTTTTCTTTCCTGAATATATTTCTTAAGAAGATGCCTGATGTTTCACATTGGGATGCTTCTCTTTGTTTTGTTCTGCAGCTCCCTATAAATATTCAGGTCAGAGACTAAAGCCGTTTTAGTTCCTCTCAAAGGTGCGTTCTCTCATTACACTGCATCGTGTAAACCAGCTCCATCGCCTGCTTATTAGATTTAGTTGGACAGAGAACATTTTGCTAATTAATGCTGCCGTGTGTGTGTGTGTGTGTGTGTGTGTGTGTGTGTGTGTGTGTGTGTGTGTGTGTGTGTGTGTGTGTGTGTGTGTGTGTGTGTGTGTGTGTGTGTGTGTGTGTGTGTGTGTGTGTGTGTGTGTGTGTGTGTGTGTGTGTGTGTGTGTGTGTGTGTGTGTGTGTGTGTGTGTGTGTGTGTGTGTGTGTGTGTGTGTGTGTGTGTGTGTGTGTGTGTGTGTGTGTGTGTGTGTGTGTGTGTGTGTGTGTGTGTGTGTGTGTGTGTGTGACACTGTACTTAGATCTGTGGGCCTCATTAGAGTCTGTGTGCGCGTGTCTCTTTACGGCAGGGTGCATCTGAGAAATGTAAATGTTATTTCTGTTTGCGCGGGTGTCTGTGTGTGCACGTTAGTGTGTTTGTCTTTGACCCTCGCCGAGGCGGGACAGGAAGGAATTTGCATCTGATCTGTTTGATCTATCCACTTAAAACACATCAGGCGGCCTTCCTGCAGAGGAGCGGGGCAGCTTTCTCATTTCTCAGGGAGGGCGACATGCACAGACAGAGCAGGACCGCTGAGGCTGCAGGGAGAAGCAGAGGGAACGCAATAGAAAATAAAATAGGCTGGCTTTAACAGTAAAGGTGAGGAAGACAGACAAAGACATGGAGGGAATAAAGGTAGCTGGAGAGTTGCAGCGGGTAAAAAGACGGAGGTCATATTAGGACTTGGAGACAAAACGGTGAATTAAATGTGTTTTTGCTTACATTTTTAGATCTACTTAAGTTATTTTACCAAGACATTTCTCTTTATTAATTTTTCCATGGGGTCCTGGTCAATATCCCAAGGCCCATTCTGTTGTCACACTCTTACTAATGTGTGATGAGGCGTACATCTCTGAGCGTGACAGAGTCCACTCACAGCTATCAGCACCAGTTGTAAAGCACAAATCACCAGACGTGCGCGACAAAGTGGAGGATAACGTAGATGCAAGTAAACGTGATTTCCTTTTTTGTCCAGATGCAGTACTGTGCACCAGTACTGTGCACCAGCACTCTCCTCCCACACATATAACCAATACGCTCCACGACCTGACCCCTCGTCGCCACATCTGGGGCCTAACCTGAAACCGTAAATCCCATAATAACCGCACACTGCTAGGCAGCATGTTTTAAGGTGATTTTGGGCCCTTTCATACATGTGGAAGGTGACTTTCAACACCAAGTTAATTCTGTAAATACATCCTGATATTGAGCAGCACACCGTCAACATGCCTGTCAGTAACACGGCCCTCGTAGAGCAGGTGGCTGAGTAGACGGAGCCGACACACAAAGCAATCAAAGGATTGAAACAATAAACTATTATTATTTTCTCTTTTATGGTCCTCTGCAGGCCTGTTTATTGTCTAACATCAGCGATTCAGACACATGCATGAAGCGAGTCTCTCTCTCTCTCTCTCTCTCTCTCTCTCTCTCTCTCTCTCTCTCTCTCTCTCTCTCTCTCTCTCTCTCTCTCTCTCTCTCTCTCTCTCTCTCTCTCTCTCTCTCTCTCTCTCTCTCTCTCTCTCTCTCTCTCTCTCTCTCTCTCTCTCTCTTTTTCTTAACAAGCAAATTAGTGGAAATTTCATTTCATCCAATATTGGGATCCCCTTCCCCATATGTATCTAATTGTCCCCATATATATATATATATATATATACACATGCGCTGTCTCCTCTCGTTCTTATATTCCCTAAACAGGTCTAACCATTATGCTTTCTAGAACATAATACTTAGCGCCTATGAATTATAAATGCTTGTGGTTTCCACAGCTTATTTTTAGAGCGTGCCCCTGTGCACACACACACAAATTGCTTTACAAAGCCGGGGTTAGGTCCCCCCCAAGGCATGCTGAGCTTCCACTAGGCCGTGTGTGTGTAACAGGGCTGAAACCAACGATTCTGCTCTTGATTAGTTGATTATAAGATACTCTGGTACCTTTCAGAGAGGAGTAAAGAACTAGAAAATATCTCTCGTTATTGCTTTTGCATCTGTGTGCGTGTCAATGTGCCATTAGCTTCATCCACAGAGGAGACATTCAACCATTATGAAATTCCTCCTCTTTAGTAGCCCCTAGCTTGCATCAGGGGGAATGGCCCCCGACGCCGCTGCATGAAGGTCCGTCTTTATTTGTAGTTTCTTGTATTGATTATTTAGCGTAGGTAAAGTTAGCAAACCATCTCTCACTCTTGTCAGTGCTCTGCTAATCTCCAGCAGATCGAAGCTCCCACTTCACTGGAGAAACATCTCGCCGTCGCTTGGTGCAGCAGACCAATGTAACTCGGCACGGGGAGTTTGCTTTCTCTCTGGAGCGCTCTGTTGTTTCCATGGAAACATTGTCTCCATCGCACACAAAGTGGGGCGACAGGATTTCAAATAATGGGCCTTTCATCTGTGCTGTTGCTGCTCGTTGTGGAGAAAAAAACGGACATGTTTGTACTTTCATGTAAACAAATTGGCTGACATCCAAGTTCTGAACTATTCATTTTGCTGATGAGGTTTGTTGTGGTGAAATACAATAACTCAAAATTGGTAGTTGGGGACAAATCATGTCTCCTGTTCATAATAAAACAAGATGATTTTTTTTTTTTCCAGAACTTGAGCGCCTTGTGCTACTACTCAAGACTCTGAACCCAGTCGTTGTTCCCTTCAGCTCCAGAGAAGGACAGCCTCCACTTGGAGTGGGGACTTCCCTTGAATAATGTTACTGACGGTGTGATACCCCCCCCTTCTCCCCCCAACTCCCAACTCCCCCTGACTGATATTAATGGCGCCATCCACTCCCGCTGACAATGATGTAGTATCAGAAGCAGGTTACGCCGAGCCCAGCAGAATCAGAGCTCCCCGGTACATGAATCAAACCCCGGTCTGGTGAAGCGGTTGGTTTATACTATTGCTGCACAATAGGATTTGAGTAACACGCTCTATGGCTCTGTAATGCACAATATCATACTTTAGAACTGCGGATGCTGCAATCTGACTTTTCCGGTCCCGATTCTAATACCTGGGCCTTTGGTACAGAGTGTGGATCCACCGTTATGTCATTAATAAGCCGTTTGCCTCAATGTTTGGAGACTGGGATCAGTCTTTTTTATGTAGGGAAACATCAGGCCTGATATTCCTTCCCTAACTCTTTAAAACATAATGTAATAAATACATACATAGATATACATTTCCTGAATTGTTTATTATTAAGATAATAAATTGTACACCAGCCACTTGGTAAAAAATTAACAGGAATTCAAATTAAACTGACTAGATCGGCCACATTGTCACCTGATCCTGCTATTTGAGTCAGTATCGGCCGGATAGCAGGTATAGTTGCACCCATATAATATAAGTATAACTAACTCATTATAATCACAATACTTGTTGCTGGTCACTCTCTGACATTTTCTTTCAAAGATCATAGTATTGTAAAGTTCCCATAGTTGTAATCGTTATTATGCATTATAAGTTACTCTAAGTGGCCATTGTTTGCTTTATAACGTTTTGTGTCCTTGCATACATTAGATATTTTTTCACTTTACTTAAAGCAAACAATGAGTAGAGAAGAGTAACTTATAAACACTTCATAACAGTGATTAGAATGTGTTATAAAACATTACAATGTAATACAGCTATTGGAATTATTATGTTCCTGTTTAAAAAAGAAAACGGTGAGTGACCAGCAATTATGAAATATTCTGATACTTCATGATAAGATGCTGTTCCTATAAAGCATCATGGATATGTATGAACTCATATGAGTATAATTATGCAGTGCACCATCTGTATATACTGCATTGTAAGTCATAGATGTTGCCGGATTTTGGAGCCTGACAAAACAATACGAGAAAATGGCTCGAAAGACTGAAATCCTACAATTATTTTCGAACGTGTGTGTCAAAGGCCTCCACATTTGCAAGTGCACACCCATTTGTGAGCGGCAGTCAGAACGGCAGTGTGTGTGCGACAGCGTGTCTCTGTGTTTCCCCCAGAAAAGAAAGGCTGGGTGCTTGCTGGGCGAGCTATTAATAGCCTCCTGGTGACAGCAGGACTAAGAGCCTAATGTGAGGGAGAGCATCTTCTAGAGATGTCCATGTTCATTATTTAATATACATTTCATTTTCTACACCAGTAATCCTGCTCCCAGCTTCTGTACATCCATCTGACCAGAGAAACCGCTGTTGAAACCTATTATTAATGTCAGGCAAATTTGAAA
Source organism: Cottus gobio (assembly GCA_023566465.1). Lineage (NCBI taxonomy): Eukaryota > Metazoa > Chordata > Actinopteri > Perciformes > Cottidae > Cottus > Cottus gobio. The sequence goes on along the minus strand of CM042238.1, from coordinate 7,115,467 downwards.
TGACTCCAAAAATGTATATTTTTTCTGTTATTTTCTGAACGATCATACTTAATATGAAGCTGAGAAAAGACAGCTGGAATAAAGAGTGTGCCATCTCTGTTTCATCTCTGTCTTGTCGGCTGTTTTGTTAAACTGGGAACATTAAGATACGAGGCATTAGCAGATTTACCTCATTGTGAAGCCTTCAGCTTCTGTATTAATTGGGATTTAAGAACTGAGAGCAATTCATTTTCTTTTCCTTCAGATTGAGAACATTTCTACCCTTTGTATAGTATACATATAATATGTACAGTATCTGTGATATTACCTTTTTTTCTGGTGTGTCAGGTTCAACATCACAAAGGCTACTTCTGTTTCTTATTTAGTCTCTTTCAAAAAGAGATGCGTTTTACAGCGATCAGAGAGGTAAAATAAATTCTTTAGCTTTGAGGAGAGCATTTACAGTATATTGGCTGTTTCTGTTCACATCTAACTCGATCAATCAATTATTATTTTTTACCAAATCAGTGGTTGGAACAGTGGAAAGACTAACAAAGAGGGCTGCGATGAGTTTAATTTTATTTATGTCAAGTTTCATTTAAGTGTGTTTCAATGATCAACCAGGAAAAATGACTGTTCAACTGGCGTTTGGTGGCTTTGGGGAGAGCGTATTAACTTTATGTTTTGTACATTAATAAATAATAGTAGTTGTCCAGATCTTTCTTGATTGTATTTGTTATGATCACATAGCATCCTGCAGGAAAAGAGCAGAAAATGAGCCATCGGAAATGGAGCCGATAAATACTTGTGTCCGCTGCAAAGTCATTTGTCCTGCGAAGGAATGATCTTAGTGGGTGTTGGAGGGCTTTGTGTCCAGTGGGAAAGCAGCATCGGAGAGGGAGAGACATTCATGGTTGCTATATTTTGGGAAATACATGCCAAGCATACATTGCGTGTGTGCATTCCTATTTGTGCGATGACTTTGGGTGTCGTCCAGGGTAATACAGTATGCAAGTAACTGGATAAGGCATGAAGGTTAACTGGATGGTTTCCCCCATGTGTGTGACTGTACTGAACTGTGCAGTACCCGGCAGCAGGACGGACTCAGGTCACGTCTGGATGGATGAAATCATTCAGCTCCAGAGGATTTCCTCTCAGTGGACCTCTTGACCTTTTCCCCCCTCAGTCCTTCGCCAGGCCTTTTCGCTCACACACAGCTTTATCTGGAATAAGATGTTTGAATGTCAGAGTGTTCAAACAGCTTTGTATCTCAAAAGCTGTTACTTTGAGTCTTTACAGGTTTTAACATTTTGTTTTGGACAAATTGAATTTTACTTCAGTGCCTTTGCCCACCAAACACAAACTATACATGTTATCTCTAACCTTCATTTTCTGTTTAAAGGTTCAAACTTCCTCTGCGTCACCCATATCATCCCCGTGAAGAACGAGGAGGGCGTGGTCATGATGTTCATTCTCAACTTCGACTACGTCCTGGACGAAGGCAGCAGCGACTCACTGGAGAGACTCAACCACACGTCGCCATCCAAAGCTGTCCAACGTGAGTAAAGACGAGATGGAGCTGGAGAGGTAGCATGACGTATGGCATTTCAATCAGGAGAGAAGACAATTATTATTATAAAAAGATGATGAGATAATAGAGTTTGACAGAAAGTCTTTGGTGCTTAGACTCTTCGGAGAGATTTGTAACTGAGAGGCAGCAAGATAAATCTCCCGGTGGAGTCCAGACACTGCTGGTGGCGGCTGGTCGGCTGATGAAATGATGAATCGGTGAAGGCTGGGCGGTGATCAGGAGATGGAAGGGACATCAAGTTTAAAAAGAGACCGCAGCAAGATGACAGAAGTCTAACAATGTGTTGCTGTGCTATTGGATAGAAGAGACGGGCTGGTAACATAATGGACAGAATAAAACAATCTTAAAACCCCTGCTTCCGACAATATTTGAAGAACTCTTTCAACCAGATGCAAATGGTTCTGGGGAGAACCTCGGCCCTACAGGAAGAAGCCCTTTTGACTGAATTTACGGTCAAGCTTCATTTGGTAGAAGCTTTTATTTCCTACTCCATGGCCTTGTTGTAAATATTTAACTAAAATGTTGAACACTTCTGTTCTCATGTAGAAAGAAGTCACAGCATAAGACCTTGAAGAGCTCGGGGGGAAGGAACAGCCACGTGACCTTTTACTTGTAACCTTTTCCCTTATCCACATCAATTGTGCTTTTCTTGACACGACTCACATATTAATGTTATACACCCTGCTAGATGCTACGTAGATACATTTGTTTATTATCTTACCTGTTTAGCATAATGCCTAAACCTGAAGTGGTGCACCGCAGGAATTCCCCGCCTGACAGCTCTTTGGCATGTTGACACCGGGTTTAGCAGACACTGATGTGTTAGTCTGCCATCATCTCAAAGGTCTGGCCCAATTATAGCTCTTAGCCTGCCAGAATGGCCCGATGAACCTGTGGCGCGGCGCCGGAGAGCGCTCCTCCCAGAGCTGTCGGGGTAATGGCGTAGAATACCCTTCCCCCCGCGGTGGTACTCAACATGTTCTCGATGCCTGCCTCTTTCCCCACTCTCTATCTGTGACATGGAAAGCAGCAGCAGAAGCATGGAGGACCAGAGGTCACCTCTTGATGACTGTAATTGGATGCAGGGATTGCTATCCCTGCTGGGAACAGGCCTTAATGAATTAAAGTCTGTCATCTGGATATCTCAGTGATATCTCTGCAAATCTGGTGCTGAGGTCTAGATGTGTTTACAAGGATGAGCCTCGGTACAGGACACTGTCTCTCTGCCTACACACAACCTCTGCCGAGGCATGATTTAGCAGAGTGTTGGTATTTCCTAGCATCAGCCCACCCTCCGTTAACTCCAGGGACCTAATGTTGCACTAGCAGATGGGCCGCGATCACAGACCATGAATACCTGCATAATCAAAGAGAACACTGAGGATGGACAAACCTCTACAGATGTAAATTGAACCAAATGGAAGCCGTGGTGTTATATCCCAGGGCTCCACAGTATGTATTGGAGAGGCTGCCTATAGGTGGTGTGAGGAGGTGATGATCCATGTGTTGCATTATCTAGACGCTCTCCAGGGAGCGAGCAGCCGCGCATTCGGCGCTGCTTATCGATTGCCTTTGCCGCTCTGCAACGGCCCATCCATTCTGCCGCCATTCTCCCATTGTTGTTTGGACGTGGCTGAGCAGGACGACTCCCACAGACGCCTCATTCCTCACACAAAAGACAGATGTCATGTAACTGTTCTACGGGGAAAGCGGTGCAAAATGTTTCTGACATGTACAAGTCTGTGCATTGTTCACCATTTTTACCCAATTCTAACTTAAGTTAATGAAACTTTGAAAACCTCCAACAGTGAACTGGGCATTAGTTCGGAAAATAAGGAACACACTAGATAGAAAAGATGCCACCTTTTATGGGAAAAACAAGTAATTGAAAGATCAAAATGTCTAATGTTTCCAGCTAAACAACGATCCTCGTTCGCACCTAACCGGATTGATACAGTTTAAGTTTATGATATTAATAAATGTGAATCCAAAAGCTTAACAAATCTACAGACACCAGACAGACGGACATCTTGGAAAGTACTCAAAACCTCCTGCGCTCGTTCCTGCTATAGGACCACATTTTGTCGTGAGGTCTCACACACACAGACTCGCACGTTGAAAACTGTTCCAGCCACACGCTGTCACAGCTGGTAATAAATATAGTGAATTTGCCACCTCATCAGAGCAGCCATTTTTAACCATCAACTCTCTGCCCTCTTTCATGCGAGAACTTAACAACCCCTGAACTGGAGCGTCACATAACCTTGTCTTGGCATAAGACCAGTTCATACAGCACGATGTTCATTTTGTAAATGATGGTCCCTTTAGAGTAGAACAGACCATAAAGCATGGTATGATTTAAGGTGGGCCACTATGTGCAAAAAGTAATTCTACTGGGACGCAGTAGAATTACTCATGTAATAGGAGGACCGGGAACCCAGGTAAAAACCACGGCTTGCAAATCAGTTTTTAAGCACATTAACTGCGCCGCAGGCTTTAATTAATTCAAAACCACGAGAACAAGAAACTGAAACAAAAGGATGCAAAGCCGCCTTTGTCCCGCTTTCACCAAAGGATGACGGTTTATTGTATTCTTTCTACTTCTCCCTGATATCTGAATGACGCTCACATTACAGAAAGACATTTCACTCCCCAACACGGGGATCTGAGGGCCCAATTAATATTCAATGCAAATATTACCATCTGGTATCATAGCAACAAGGGCCGGTGTGTCCGTTGTGCAAAAACTGCCGGTGAGTTGTTTGAGAGAGAGAGAGAGGGAGAGGGAGAGAGAGAGACTTATGAGCTAATTAAAGGATTTGCGGTGTATGTTTGTCCTCGAGGCGCAGTAATTCTAAACGCAGCTCTGAGCATGTGAGACCTCATGAGCCGCCATTCATTGTTTTGTCGAGATGTCGAGGCTCATGTTTAAATCAAACTCTGAAAACGACGACAATGTGGTCATGGATCAACAATGCATGTGATGGGTAAATGCCAGTGGGTGACGGTGACTGATATTGTTAAAGTTTATGTTTTGAGTAAAACACCGATACAGTCCAGGCTTTTTTCTTATACAAAATATTAATTGAAATTACAAAAATCACCCGGGCTGCAGCGGGTCGTCGCCAATCAAATGCAAAATATCATTTCCTGCGAAAGAATTAATTCAAACACACTGACCCAAGAAGAAGAAGAAAATTAATTTCTATCTCTCTGCTCTCTCACCCCAATACAAGGAGCAATGAAGACGGAGATGCATGCTGCGCCCTTCAGAGCTTCAATCTATTTGACCACCTATTGTGTCTCTGAATACGACCTTAGCTGGTCCCCTCTTTGCAGACGGTGCATGTCCAATACAATGTGCAGTCGTTTGCTCAAGTAAATGTTCAAAAGGGGACGTAATGAATGTGGCGTTCAGGTGTGCTCGTCCTGTTTTTTTCTTTGAATGCGGTCATGAAGGGACTGCGTAGCGTGGCAGTAAGCCTGCGCTCCGATATGTATGGCATATGTTCTAGCAGCTAAATGATTCACAATGTGCAGCCACGCTTTGCTATCCATATGTGAAATCCCTCTCGTAAAACATGTTTGACGATATTGTTCTATTTGTGAATGGCATGTGCGTGGGTGCCATGATTTACACTAAACTGCACTACACTCACTGCTTCCTGCGAAACGTTCCCTCAGAAGTACCTTCTGCCATGGCAGCAGAACCCGAAACATCACTTTGTTTTGGATTCTCCTTCATCTCCCCAGGAGCTATCAATCACTTGTTAAAATCCTGCACTTAATCCTTTACGGGACTGACTCCTCAACGCACTACTGCCATTATAATATTTCACCAAATGTCCTGCCCCATGAATAATTGAAGGAAATTGAAGATTGAACGAGTGCCTGAGGCAGAACGGGCATTTGTTTTGATCTGCCAGGGTCTTTTTAAGATAGCTGCATTGGCAGGCAGCTCTGTGCTGTTGGCAAACAACCACAAGATATCGGCGGGGATATTGAAGACAGCAAGCAAGATCTGCTACAAATGCACCAAACACAAGGTCAATCCCACTGGCTCATTAAAAATTACCATAAACTCGGTTGTTATGCTGTCAAATAACTTAAGAGTTACTTAGTGCCAGTATAACAAAGAAAAACAAACTAATAGGATTTTCAGAATTGTTAGTAAGTTAAGTAGGTTATTTTCACAATATAGAAATCACGTAAAATCATCGTTGTTTTTTTTAGAAGATTGTGTACTTATCCCTACTGCCTTAGATGTATGTTTATATGCTATACTATATTGCCCCTAGGCTCTCTATACTCTGTGTCATTGGTCCCCAAAAACAGTTTTTATGGAATAACATGACAGTTATCTCGTTCTCATTGCTCTGTTCTGTCAGGAAAAGGGAGATTCTTTCGTTTACGTTTCCCGGCCATACCTCTCCTGGGCATCAGCAAGCAGTCGCTGCCCCAGGAAGACCCCGACGCTGTCATGGTGGACTCTCCTCGCCACAGCGATGGCTCTGTGGCGACGCGCGACTACCAACTCCCCACCACACGGGAGAGCTGCAGCCCGTCCTACGCCAACGACACCCGCGCCCTCATCGGCCCCAGCCATTGCTCCACCCCTGTGTCCGGGCCCTTGGACCACTCGTCGCCCAAGGGCCCCTGGGATCGGACGTACCCGGACCAGACCATCACTCAGACCCACCACCAGAGCAAGGAGGACACGCTCATTGCAACGCCGTCAATCCCGGGCCTCACTCCAACCGCCTCCAGAGAGAGTGTGTGCAGTATTCGCAGAGCCTCCTCTGTGCATGACATGGAAGGCTTCGGGACCAACTCCAAGATGGCGTTCAGGGACCGACACGCCAGTGAAGGTAGGAATCTCCTGCTGTCCTGTGCCCTTAATGTATGCTGCTGTTTTAAAAACTGCACCATTTATTTGACTATCTCACTCTATGATAGAAGTTGTTATCTTATTGTGTGGTTATTTAGATGTTTGTGCAGAGACACTAAAAGGATGTTTATGCATTTGCCTGCTGAAGTCTCTCTGAGCTCACCACAAATCTCAGTTGAACGCATACAAATAATAGACTTGACATCAGAACTTGAGACAAGTGACCCAATGCTAAGCCCCGAACCCCACTGCCACTCTTTTACTGTTGCTACTCGACCCCGTGGTCGCCCACACTGTCACTAACTGCACTTAATAAATAAATATGATGTAATAAAAAAAAAACTATTTCAGAGAGAAGCAGACCGATGGGTCTACGATACGAGTTTGTAGGATGTGAAACTGATTGATGGATGTTAGTCGACCGATCACAGTTAAAAAGTCAACCACCACATCACCTGGTGGTCAACAGAAATCTTTATTCACTGTTACAATCATTAAAAGCAAAAGCAGCATGTGTAGACGAGCAGTATACCTCCAGTAGCTAGCGTAGCTTAGAAGTGCTAAAGCTACTTGTATTGTGCTAACATGCTCTGCTAACGTTAGCTCCACAGGTTTTTACGTAGAAATCCAACCTCTCCGGGTAACGAGCATGATTACTACACCAGTAATAGTTTAACCGGAGCTGGATAGTTGTTGGAACTTGCTCTGAGCCGGTTGATGCTATGCTATGATTGGCCAGTCTGCGTTTGAGGGCGGGACAACTGTGATGTGCTCGCAGATGGAGGGGATGTTTAACCAAATGAATAAAGAACATTGTTCCCCCTTGATGGTGCGTGGTTGGCGCCCGCTGCTCTAACAAAAACAGTACCCAATGTCTCAAATGTTATATTTCATAGTAAGTGACTTATGAAGGAATGTATTACAAGTGACAAACATTGACTATAATTTTGACATTATTAATTGCCAAATTCACTGCGGCCCCAAAATAGGAGATTGGAGATGTGGCGTCTCTTCATCATTATTATAGTGTGTCACCATCTACACTGTGTGTTATTGATCTCCCCTTGAGTCTCATTAGCCTTTTGGCCTTCATTTGGATGAGGGTAAGAGTGCCCCAGACTGACCGTTTCCTCCTGGCCAATTAGTCTACCCCCCTTATCTACCATCCACATCCAAATAGCTCCCAGTGGCTGACACAGTAATACATCTACTTCACAGTAATGAATTGTTCATGGGGACAGTAGCGGGAGTTTGATGCCAGCCCCCATTTGTCATCATAGCCGCACCTCTCTCTCCTCCCCTCGCTCACCCACCCTTTTTGTCTTTTTTTTTTTTTCTTCCAACGGCGTGTTGCTGCCATCACAGACAATGGGCGCAACATTAAAGGTAACAAACAGCAGCCCTGCTGCATCTTGAGCTGTTAGACTTTAGGACGTCTACCGGATAACCTTTACTGCACAAAAGCCTGCTTGCTGCATGAGATTCCCCACACGAATAGGTTTATGTTGAATGCAAATGCCCTGGTGGGACTGTGTTTGTAACTCCCGTGCCGGAGCCTGGAAACACCGGCACAGCACTGAATGACTCAGTCCACATGACCTGCTGATCCCGAGCCGGTCGCCTGGAGGAAGGCTCGGTTAAAAAAAACTAAAAACACCACAATGACCTCTGCACGCGCTTGCATGAAGCAACACATTACGTCTCTCTGCCCTTTTTGTTCATTGAAGAAAATCAATGAAGCGTTACAAGATGATACCTCCCACTGTCTGTAACCTCTGGTTCCTTGTTGCCGTGATTTCTTAGTGGATGAAGAAACAACTGTTTCTATTTGAGTTCTTTAGGCTCAAATGTGCCCTTTTCACAACATCATTAAGACTAACAACGTGCTCCATTTCCTGGTTGATGCTAAAATGTAATTTTTTTTATGTCATGTCTGTACCCATAACGACTGACCCTGCGATCCATCCACCCCTCCATATTCCCACTTTCCACTTTACCCCGTTTCTTCTCTCTCCCGGTTTGCTAGTGTCTCGCTCCTGGATGGCCGGGGGTATGGCTTCAGCTTTTTCCCTTTTTGAACTTATTTTTCATGACTGCAATGACGTATCCTCACCGTGGCATGTATTGAAGCTGTGCATGCACTCCCTCATCCTCAGCTGTCTGGTTCTCCGTCCTTAACTCTCAATCACTGTACTGTACTAGTGCAACGGTCCTCTGCTGGCTCACAGGGCTGAATCAGCAATCCTCTCTTTGTGTGTGTGTGTGTGTGTGTGTGTGTGTGTGTGTGTGTGTGTGTGTGTGTGTGTGTGTGTGTGTGTGTGTGTGTGTGTGTGTGTGTGTGTGTGTGTGTGTGTGTGTGTGTGTGTGTGTGTGTGTGTGTGTGTGTGTGTGTGTGTGTGTGTGTGTGTGTGTGTGTGTGTGTGTGTGTGTGTGTGTGTGTGTGTGTGTGTGTGTGTGTGTGTGTGTGTGTGTGTGTGTGTGTGTGTGTGTGTGTGTGTGTGTGTGTGTGTGTGTGTCCGTCCATATTGACATCTTACTGACATCTTACAAACCATTATTACAGTATCTGTGCTCCCCTAAATCGGTGCTAAATTCAAATTTACCACAGATTGATTTAACTGGAATCGGTACTCAGTAGTACCGACATCATTTGTTCGGTACCCTCAGTTGTACCAAGTTCGGTACCCAAACCCTTGTTAATTCAACACACCTCATCAAATAGATGTTTGACAAACTGTGTGAAGTTTAATTATTTGATTGTGCATCGAATCCTTCTTCTCTTTGGCCAACAGTGTTCTTCATTATCTGATAATGAGAACCTTTGGAAGGCCTGTTCAACCTAGACGGCTCAGAGGGTGTCGAGTTTATCTGTTGTATTCTGCGTGTTGTGTTGTCGTTGAACTCACTCCAAAAGAAAGGGCCACCCCATGCTCACTTCCCGTGTCAACGATCACGAGAGAACGCAACCGTTCTCTGACGTCCACGATTCAGAACGCCTACATCGACAGTAGCACAAAGACGTGGCAGCTTTTACCAACACCCTCCTCCCTCTGTCGCTCTTTCTCTCTCTCAGGGCCACTCAGCCAGATCAAATCCAGCCTGCTGGGCTCCACCTCCGACTCCAACCTCCACAAGTACAGCACCATCAACAGGATCCCCCTTATCACGCTCAACTTCTCTGAGGCCAACAATGAGAAGAAGTGCCCCTCCCCTCCATCTTCTGAGAAAACCATCATTGCCCCAAAGGTCAAGGACCGCACGCACAATGTCACCGACAAGGTCACGCAGGTAAGGCGCTCACCGGCCAAGGCTCTCCTCAAGAGTTTGTGACTAGTTGAGACTTCAATGGTGTGGGCCTTGAATGTCTCCAGTCATATGGAAAGTTCTGCTAGCAGGAGCTAATGCTCAGCCCCGATCCTTATGATGCTCATGTTAATGTGGTCTGGTTTTACTGCCACTGATTTGAGGCCTGTATGTCTATTTGTTTAAAAGATGAGTTGATCTGATTGAATCGGTGCATTCTCAGTATCCGCTCTGATCACATGGCATGCCAATACATGTGACCAGATGCAACATTTTGGACCCATTCATTTTGTACCCCAGCCATTTTGTGGCGAAAATTGCGACTGCTTTGCATCTCATACTAAATCCTGATTATCTCCTCATTTGAATCATTTCAAAAGGTATTATATATAGAAAACCCTTGTGAAGATAGATAATAAGGCCATATATGTGTTAGTGGTATATTGGTGTGTGTGTGTATATGTGTATATATATATATATATATATATATATATATATATATATATATATAACTCGATATTGTAGTAGTATCTTTGCGAAGTTTGGCTTTGAGTGAAGTTAAGTATTTTTCATAATTATTTTAGTTCAGACATTTCGAGAACTCATGTCAACTCCGCTGTAGGTAAAAAGTTCCTACAGTCCTCGGTGCTCCTGAACGGGGCTCGCTTCAATCACTTCTGGTTCCTATGTGCCGTTAGCAAGGAAGGAAGGCCCAGAATATCCATATTTTGAAGATGACATTCTTGTACCTATCTTGAATGGAATGGTTGGTATTGGTGAACTCTGTATGTTCTAAGGATTCCAAAACCGTTGAGTAGCATTCTAGCATGTAGCTAACGTTTTAAATCAGCATTTCTTTCAAAACTCTGGGCCACTTTAGGGGTCACTTTGAGTCATACTTATGGTTTATGTTCATATTTATTGTGTAATCGTGTTACAAACATGACAAATTAACTTGACTTGTGAGGCCAGGACTTCCTTTTTCCTTTTCTTTCTTTTTTTATATTTATTGATATGCTCAGTCCCTGAGCCCCCATTTTGGGGGGCTGCTGGGGGCCAAAAGGTTGCCCTTTTTTTTTTAAATACTTGTCAGTACTCAAACCTAGTTTGGTATTTGTGTACTGCAATTTCCTTTCTAATCCGTCTAATTTAGTCATCCTAATTTTCGATATTTTGATTAAGTTATTTTGGTCCACTTATTTCTTTTCTTGTTGACGTTTTTTTGGGGTCGTAAAGTATCAAACTGTCAGCCATGAGGAGTCAGAGGTAGAATTTCAGAAGAAGTTCTTCTGAAATTGTATTTACCCTCGTATGAAACAATTTACAAGATGCAGCACAGTTCTGGGCCTATAATATTATAAAGTATATATTTGAGGTCAGCAAAGGTGGAGTCAGCAATAGTGCTGTGTGTCATTTTGTTTGTTTCCCCTTCCCAGAGCCAGGGCTGTGTATGAACTACCATTTTATTTCCAGCACACACAGAACAGACAGCAAGAATATCTGTGAAATTTGGCAGAACGTGTATTGGATTGGAATCGCTTTGAACAAGTCTAAAGACAAACTAAAATGTTCACTACAAATAGAAACAAACGTACCGCCAACAACACTAAATGCACTATAATGAAGAAACTAAATATATTTGCTGATGTATGTGCATCACCAGTAAATCTGTTGAGCCAAGTTGTCTTGATCAAATTCTGTTCCCTATTAAAATCCCCATAAAACATTACAAATGTAATTATTCTCCTTTTTTAAATTGAATGTGCAGATTTCAGTAGCTTCCATCCCTCCCTCGGCTCGGTTTGTACTATCAGCGTGGTATAAAATCTCTTACCCAACCATCTATTAATACATTCTTGTTCTGAACAATAAAGAACGACAGTAGACATGTATAGTTGATTTTATTAATAATTCATACCACCAGTTCCTTGTTGACTGTCTGAGGTTGTGCTGACTGTAGTGGAGAAACATTGGAATTCAGCAGTAATGCTCGTAATATCATTTACTATCCCCACAATGCCGATGATGTCCCCCCCACTCCTCAGGGTGATTAATTGAAACTCAAGGGGTTTGATACGTAGAACCCAATAGGTGTCCATCACTTGCAGCAGATAATCAAGGATTCTTTTACCAGACGGCTTCCAGAGCTCAGGCTGCACGTCTGGAGTTACTGACGGGGTTCGAGGTCATTCTCACCCCCGAGTAGACCGCGCTGTAAATCACTGTATTCCCAGGTTGCCCGAAACCACCGATCAGGTCTCAGATTAGCATTTTGCCCATTAAAGGTGTAACGGATAGAGAGCACAGAAGTTGACCCCTGTTCGCACTCAAAGGCAACTTCAGCTGAAGGCTGGAGCCAGAGCCACAGAAGACCGGACTGACCTCCACATTCAGCATTAAAGTCAGCAGAGAGGGGATGCCTTTTAACGTGCTTTTAATGGCATTTTGTAACATGTATCACACCAGAGGACCTGAGAACCATATGCTGTGTAACGTGTGTGTTCACACAAAACATTAATAGTACTGGTACTACGGCTCCTTCTAGAACTCATCACACATGTCTACGTTCTGCGTATACTGCCTGCTGCTGAGCCGGGATGAAGGCGCCTGAGCAGACTGGTTCTCTCCTGGCCTCCTCGGGCAGATGGAGGCTTCGGCCAGGAAGCCGGCCAGCTAAGAAAGGCCATTCACACGCTGTGAACGTGTCAGTGCATGCAGAGTCTCAGATGCCCACAATCTGAAACCTGGTTGTGGAAGATCCACCTGCCCCCTGCTGGGTTAAGGCTAAAGGATTGGTTTCGAATGATGATATCAGCGTTATTCCTAAAAAGACAAAGTTGGGTCTTAAAGGGTTAATTATAACAGAAACATGAAAAACACTCCTGTCCTATAAATAATAGCTCATCCCCGACAGCGCAGGCTAAAAAAGGAAGCTAGCACTCATTTGCATTTCGTTTGAAGCCACACCAAACACATGCATTAACCCACGAGAGAGCACATTTGCGCCAAATGCACATAGTTACAGTAGAAGGTTAAATAATTAAGATGGGATCTTTTATTTAGCCAGAGCTGTTGGCAGAACAACAGCTCTGGCAGTATAATAGTATAAATGTGCAAGCTTCTCTGTATGGTTGTTTTATATCACAGCAGCATTATTCAGAAGTCATCAGCAATTCCACATTGAGTGGCAGCCTGATGAATAATAGAAGAGACTACTGTCCTTTTGCTTTCTGATCAATTACAAAGGTCATCCCATACGAGAGGGTAAACTCGTTTGACCCTCCACACCGCACAGAGGGTGGAGTTTCTAATAACCAATTAAATGACTAGGGCTTCAGCCTTTTTGTTTGTGGTGCTATACACCTCCCCTCTGTCACAGGGGTCGTGAAGGTGAAATCATGGCCAGGGCTCCAACCGAACCTAAATTAAATTACATTAGAGCTCTGCATGGCTCAGAAGCATCCTCCTGTAGAGATTATGTGAAGGTTTTTTTATGCATATTTTAAATGTGAGATTATTAGACTTGAAGCTTTTTTTGCATCCTTCATTTAACACATGAATGATTTATTTTGGAGGGGGGGATTCATGCCTCAAGTAATCTGCTCATGCCAGGTTTTCTTTCAGTTGGCAGATTAGGTTCAAGTTGTACAGTTGGTGCTGAAGTTCAACTCCTGCATCCAGATTACTCTCTTACATACTTATGTCCACAAATATGACCTTTCTTTGACCTAATCTCCCGTCATATGTCAAAATGCATATCCACATAGCAGCACGCACATCGATGGAACGGCACAGAGATGCTAATGCATGCTGGCTTTTATTGAACTCAGTAACATTTTGCTAAATTTAACATATTCTCTCGAACCTCAAGGCAGTTTAAGATTCATTGTAGCCTCATAAATGTAGAAACACTATACAGTGGAGAATTTAAAACTTTTTTATTACCCGACAGGGTTCTTCAGTGATTCCGTATTGCACTTTCACAAAGACCGGGTCCTTGTGTTGGACAGATTGAAAAGAATCTTTGTGATCTTCATCCCCTTTTGAAATATCGTAATGATTTAGTTTGAATGCATAGCAGATGGGTCAGGGTTAAAAATACAAATGAGAGAAAATGCACAGAGCCGGGGAGTAATATTCTGATCCAATATTTCTAGATTAAAGTGGTACATTAACAGATAAAAGCCTTGGATGATGCGATTATAGTGGTAAATTTATGACCAAAAAAATGTAATCTTGGGGAATCTTCTTGAATCTTGTGTCCTTCCACGAGACAAAAAAATGTAATTCTCATAAATTTGTGACTTTAATCTCAGAGAATGTCCGCGTTTTCTCTCGTAATGTACTTAAAGCATTGCTTCTCCGTTCCCCTCCTCAGGTTCTCTCTCTGGGTGCAGACGTTCTGCCAGAGTATAAGCTCCAAACCCCGCGCATGGACAAGTGGACCATCCTTCACTACAGTCCCTTCAAAGCTGTGTGGGACTGGCTGATCCTGCTGCTGGTCATCTACACGGCCATCTTCACGCCCTACTCCGCCGCCTTCCTCCTCAACGACATCGAGGAGCAGAGGAGGCGGGAGTGCGGATACTCCTGCTCACCCCTCAACGTGGTGGATCTGATCGTGGACATCATGTTCATCGTGGACATCCTCATAAACTTCAGGACCACATACGTCAACGCCAACGAGGAGGTGGTCAGCCACCCGGCCAAGATCGCCATTCACTACTTTAAAGGCTGGTTCCTCATAGATATGGTGGCCGCCATCCCATTCGACCTGCTCATCTTCGGCTCAGGATCAGATGAGGTGAGGGGGCGGGGTCATCAGTTACTTAGTCAGGACGTACTGAAGTTTGGAAGTCATGAGTCTTCCCCCCCCTAACCCTAACACTTCATTTAAAGGATCAGCAGTTAGATCCCCGGCTCCACTAGTCCATGTCGACGTGTCCTTGGACTAGACACTTGACCCCAATTTGCCCTCGTAGGCTGTTTCTGCGGTGTGTGAATGGGTATCGATGTTACTTAGTCCTGATGGGTAGTGTGAAAGCACTTTAAGTAGTTGGAAGACTAGAAAAGATCTATACGTACAGTCCATTTACCCCTGAGCCACAGTGGCCACTGTGTAGGATGTGGAGCAGCAGGCCAGACTGGTTTAATAGAAGATGATGGGTTCTGTGGCTTTACTGCACTTAGTGGATCATCATCAATCCAGTTAGAGACTAAAGCCTTCAAATGGTTGTAATGAGTACAGGAAAGAAGAGCGGTCGTCCACGAATCAGAGGGTCGGTGGTTTGAGCCCCGGCCCCTCCACACCAGAAATGTTCCGATCACGAATACTAAACCGTAAGTTGCTCCCATCGTAGAGTGAACGTTTGGTGCCCCCGATGAGCAGGTTGCATCGTTGGTGGGTACAGTGTGAATGGCAGAGTGCTGGCTTGTGTCTTAAAGTGCTTTAAGGGGTCAACGAGACTAGAAAAGTGCTGTAAAACTGCAGCCCATTTATCATTTATGTCTTCAGTATGCGCTGCGAACTGTCTCAGCTGGAAGGAATCTCTCGTGAATCATAGGAATACAGCTTTTGGGAAAAAGTAGAATCAAGGTGTGTTTGAATGCGCATGAGTTTGAATGTATTTGTGGGATTTTCACTTATATCAGAAGCGTTTTCCCCTTTCAAAAGCCGAGCCCCTCGTCATTACTCCTGCGTCGTGACGCGAGGCCAGCGGTCACGCTCCGTTTCTGAGCTGCTCGGACCACTAAAGCAATCTGACACCCGGCTGTCACATCTGCTTCCCTCCGCTCTCTTTTCAGCAGAACCCGCCTGGAAGGGCCCCGGGCCATCCAAATTAGTTCAAAAGGTCTCCGCCTCCCTAACCGCTCTGCCTGCTTGTGTGTGTCTGAGGGAGAAGGTTGAGCAAGTTAAGGCTCAGAGAGAGCAGTTTAGAGAGTGCAGTAAGTTGACGAATCTCATCGTGAACACAACACTGGAAGGCTTCCTTTTTGTATTTAGAACCTACACACACACACACACACACACAGAGAGAGAGAGAAAACAACCCAGGTTGATGTATGTGTTGAGGCCGGTAGGTGTGTGTTCCTATGGGGGGGAGGTGGCTCGAGGCTGGCAGTGAGTGGCAGGTGCAGGAAGCCGAGCAGACAGCTGAGCGACGGCGTGGCACGATGCATGTCCCCGTCACACGGCTAGATGACAGAATGTGTGTTCCCGTTACCGCTCGTGTCAAAAGCACACAGTGACGGGACGAGGAGAGCGACAGGATATTTTATTTTTAGCTCCTCCAATCACCAACCGCAACTGAAAATAACACGTCCATGAACAGTTTTAGCTCTCGCCTTTAAGGTGGGTTATTTTAGCTCTTTGTGCAGAAACTATTTTTAGACACAATCCCTTGCGCCTTAGTTGCCTGGAAACCATCTCCGACAATACGGACAAGATTACTTGTTTTTTTTTGCTGATTCCATTAGAAACATGGCAGGTTGAAACCTCCCGTGAGAGATTTCTCCGTCCGTGCAGGATTTAAGCTCTGCAGGCTGCCCAATAGGAAGAAATGTGTCAAATTTACATACAGGAGTCATCTGAGCTGCTCCATCATTTTCATAACCATCTCCTGTTGTGATAGGATCCCAATATTTGCCTAGTATGTCCATGTGCACTTGTGCTTGGGTTCCACATTTGAGGTAATTGCAAATCACAGAGGTTTAGTGTGAAAATGTGCTCTTAACCAGTATTTAAATATCATTTTCCTTTAATCTCGGGCAGAGTGGAGTTAATGCACATTAACAACCAATACTTCTTCCCCAAATGTCTTGTAGCAGCACTGATGTTACTTTGAAATGAGTCCATTTGTTGGTTCAGTCGTCCTAAACACTGAGTCACAAATTAACATAAACTTTAGTCCACAGTGTCGGGCTGTAATTTGTTGTCAATAAGGCAGTTCCACTAAATTGACCATTTCCATGATTAGTATTGAATGGATCTTGTCCTTGGGAAATAGCAATTTATTAAAGGATTATACAAGTATTACATTAACTTTCTGAGATCAAAGTGCAGCTCTTTAATGGCAGATTTTCAATATACATTATCATGCAAATTATTCAAGCTATGTTTAATAACTGCCTTTGGTTAAGGCAGACTGTACAGCATTATGCGGCAGAACCTGCAGCAGAGGCTGCTAAACAGAAGAGAGAAGAGGTGGGTTCATTGTGGCAGCCCCCTCAATCTCAATTTAGCCCTGCTGTGGTGCAAACGGTCAGAATAGACACAGACGGGTTCTAAAGTATTCCCTCCTAGTTATGCACAGTTAGTTGTTTCCTTGTGAGATTAGACGAATAAACTAAATACAGCTGTGACCCGTGCAGCTCTGGTGTATTTAACCAGAAACCCACAGAACAGTCGCCAAGTCCGCAGCACCCCTAAGCTCGACGGCCTCTCCCAGATCGTTGCTTTGGTTTCATGCCGTTGGTTCAGTCTCGCTGCTCTCATCAGCATCTTTTTCTGCTGCAGCAGTGAAATGCCCCTATCCCCCATTAACCAAGCACCACCCAGACATAGATGGCAACATCTGGAGGACATAGTGAAGCACATATGGATGTTGGAGACCAAAACAGAGCTGAAAGCATGCATTCATACATTGTGTCTCAACTGCCGTATGCCGCGTCATTGGGCCACGTCAGCAGCGCCACACCTAAGGCGCACGTGCCCACCGTCGATGGATCATTCCGAGCTCATCTTTTCCGATGTATGATTCATTCACTGCTCGCTCAGTCAGTGAACGGGGGCCCCGCCGGCCGGATGCACGGCGGTGAATGATGGCGGTGATTTAGGGGTGAGATTGGGACAACGGAGGCTCGTTAATGGACCCATCAGAAGCAGCTACAGTGCGCTTCCTCACCATGATGGAGACGCACTCTACCTCATGAATCATCTTCAAAAGAAAAGATAAATAAATAAAATTCCACTGGCCCCCTTCCTGCTTTTAAATAATCCACGTTTTGTTCCCGCTCACCTGCGCATGAGGCCTAATGCATACAACACGCTCGTATAGACGTAATGATTTCCCCAGGGATATTAGGATAATTGTCAGGCACGATAGGACCTCACTTATTGTGTTTACAGATTGCACGACGCTGGATAGATCGAGACTTGTGTCGTGATCCCCCCCCATCCCCCGCTCTCATGGGCTGCGTACTAATTTAGTCAGTCTAGAAAATTGAGACGGGAGGATTAAAGCGCTGTAAATGAAACGGAACAGAAGGCAGTATGTGTACATTTGTAATGTATGCACGCCAGTCTGTTTGTGGATGTGTGTGGATGTCTGTCGATATTCATGGTTTTTGGAGCATTCATTTGAGATTCTTTTCCATTTCGATGTGCATTAGTTCAGAAGTGCTTCGTCGTCGGCCAAACGGATGAATCGCCAAACCGTCGGCTCCACTGACGCCACGTCCATACTGACCACCATGATTCATGAGCGTGTGAATGAGATTAAGCGTTCCTCAACGACCCACGCGTTTGAATCTCTAAGCTGAGCCGACCCTGACCCCGACCCTCAACGCCGACAGAAGACAAACAACTTGTTCATTTAGATTGCTGGGAAAGGTTGTCATCAGCGTCTGTACTTGAGCTGATCCCCCACATGTGGAAGTCACACTAGAAAACCCTGTACTGAACTATAATGTTGGCACGATATAAAGGTCATATATTCAAGTGCTGATTTAGTTCAGATACTTGATTTTGAATAAACTTGAGATGTTGTTTAACTTGATCCAGGGGAGTGGGAAGTAGAGATTTAGATTTGTAAAGCAGGATTAGCCAAAGTTTTCTATTTTATTTTGAGCCACACACAAATATCAGCAGTCAAAAGACAAACAACAATAGTTAGTGCAGTTTACTGCTGTGCCCACATATTATTAAAAGTATTTCTGTATCTGCAGCTCTGAAATATGATTCATATGAATGCAATATGTTTTAACTCTTTACACACTGTGTCAAGCTGTAAAAGGATAAAGATAAAACAGGCAGACATTGCCAAATGTTACAATGCACTTTTTATTTCTTTAAATTAATTGGACCAATATAGTTATGTGTTACTTTTTACCATTTGCACATCAACGTATGGGGGGATTTAAAACATAACTTCAAGTGAATGACTAAATCCAGAGACTGTAAATAGAAGTCGATGTAGTCACTGTGACTTGTAGTTTGTGGACTTGAGTTTGGCCTTTTTGCAGAAACCTTTTCTTCACTTTTCAGACCTGGAGGTTTCCTCTTGACTAAACCCTGTGTATCTCTCCGTAGACCACCACTCTGATCGGTCTGCTGAAGACCGCCCGTCTTCTCCGGTTGGTACGAGTCGCCCGTAAGCTGGATCGGTATTCAGAGTACGGCGCTGCCGTCCTCATGCTGCTCATGTGCATCTTTGCCCTTATTGCCCATTGGTTGGCCTGCATCTGGTACGCCATTGGCAACGTGGAGAAGCCTTACCTGGAGCATAAGATTGGCTGGCTGGACAACCTGGGGGTGTCTATAGGTGATCCTCTTTGTTTTTGTTCTATTTTCAAAGAATTATCAGAAAGTAAAATTAAGGGTCACTTTTGCTAGTTTTGTATGTACTTAACTTACATATTTGTATTCATTATAGGAAAGAAGTACAACTACAGCGACCCCAACTCGGGCCCTTCCATCAAAGACAAGTACGTCACAGCACTGTACTTCACCTTCAGCAGTCTGACCAGCGTGGGCTTCGGGAACGTGTCCCCCAACACCAACTCTGAGAAGATCTTCTCCATCTGCGTCATGCTCATTGGATGTGAGTGACAGCTGACTCACAGGACATGTAGTTTTATAATTATGTTATTACTGCAACCCTCTGTAATCAGGGTTGTCTCACGCAGTATTTAATTTAGCTATTATTCTGCCTTTTACTGATAAACACCCTGATTTATGACTGTAAACATAGAAATGTACTCACTCATGAATGATCAACTGAATTTTGAATATGCTATTATCCCCCGCTGATTTAACCGTTGTGATTTAATAATGCACTGAAGTGCATGAATTGTTTTATGCTGACACAGCAATGGGGGTTTGTTGGCATACTGTGTACACCCATCGTGGCTCAACGGTTACCCGTATGACTTCTCTCCCAGCTCTAATGTACGCCAGCATCTTTGGGAACGTGTCGGCCATCATCCAGAGGTTGTATTCCGGTACAGCCAGGTATCACCTCCAGATGCTCCGGGTCAAAGAATTCATCCGCTTCCACCAGATCCCAAACCCGCTGAGGCAGAGGCTGGAGGAGTACTTCCAACACGCCTGGACGTACACCAACGGCATCGACATGAATATGGTACGAGAAGAGTGGGTGTGGCCTGTCTTTTTTTCAAAAAAATAAAAATAAAGTTACATCTGTTGTTGCTTTCCCCTGTGCTGCTTCTTCTCTTTCCAAAATCATTTGTGACTTTCAATCATCCTGTCGAAAAAAGCTGTAACCACATCATGAAGAATTCTCGCTATGTCACTGGCAAAGTATAATGTTGGCATCATGATTGCACTGTGCAGGTGAAATTAAAGCCCCAGTTATTGCTTATGCATACGGTAACTCTGGCTTTTCTCATCATGATACTTACTGTCCATGGTACTTATATAAGTTTGTCTCTTCCATGTCTGCCTCATGTCAAATGGAATGACCCCACCACTCTGGTAAGAGCAGGAGGTACATGTGTTGACTCAACTAATGCTGATGTGAATGAACCTCAGTGGTAGTGCTTCCCCTAGCTGTGTTTGATTCTAGTAGTGGAGTGATTTCAGTTATTTGATTTGAGCTTTTTTGTTTTTTGCACAGAAAATAACAGATAGCATTCCAGTTTGTTTAGCTATTTCCCCAAACATGCATGTTGTTGTTCCCTCAGTGTCTTACCTGTTACATACATTAACACGTACTGTAAACTGTAGCTGTGATGCCACATCATAGATGGATTTACAGTATCTACCTGTGCATGCTAGTTACTGCACACATAACACTGATAGTTTCTGGCAGGCCACATTAAAGGTATAGTACAGATGTTTTGAAGTGTGGTTGTATGAGATATTAATCCATAGACGCTGTATAATGTACAGTAGATGGCAGTCGTCACACCCCCAGTTTGGAGAAACAGATGGGAGTAAAGCTTCTGTTGAAACGGGAAGCAAAACTAAAACTTTAAAACACTGAAGTCCCACAATAAAAAAAACAATCCTGGCAGCGGTAGACCAACATGTGAGGTAAATTTACCTTCGTTTTTGTCAAAAGGAGTTTTTGAAGAAAACATAGATGACAGCTTCAGTTCCCCGTCTGAAAGGACTGTCTGACGGCAAGATAAAATGTTGAAAATAAATACATAAACTAAATACATATACTAAACATAAACTGATATAGATTTTTCTTTCATGTGTCTAAAATGCAGTACATTGCTTTGGTCCCGTGCTGATACTCTGGTCTGTTTCTCCAAACATCTGCTGTAGAGAACACACTGACGCCGGAGAAGTACCTCACACAACCCCACTTCAAAATGTCCAAACTCTCCCTTTAACCGTGGGCTTGCACGTGGCCGGCCTCCAGGTCCCTTTTTGAAATCGGTGTATTCAAATGCAACCCCAATGATATTCATCTGGTACCAGAGACGGAGTGAATCACGCCTTTGAGAGTGGGCACAGCCTCGCCGGGCGCTGCCAGGTTTCCCTCCCACTGTGGGAGGCTTGGCGGCACGCTCCGCGGTGGCACCTGCGCTTGCCAAATGTTGTTCAGTCTTTCCTTTCCAAATCTACTGATCAGGTTTTGTTGTGAGCAACAAAATGACGGAAAAAAACAGAGCCAGAAAACCAGTTCGGGCTACACTTCTTTTTGCCGTGCTCGTGTCATTAGCACATTGTATCTTATGTGTAAATGACAAAGATAACTCATGTGTTTTCTTGTTTCACCTGTCCTTTGTGTCCTCGAAGTCCTTTTCTCCTCACCTCTGTGTCTGTTATGGTGTTAAAGTCTGAACAGAATGTTGTCCTTTACAGTCAGGTCACGTTGTCTGGGGATCCTTAGCTGTTTTGTCACTTTATCTTTGTCTTTTAAAGGGTAAGTGTACTATAAGTCTATTTTATGCATCAGACTCCTCTTAAAAATGTTGACTATGTAGAAAATTGAATGTTAAAATCCATCCATTTTCCACCGCTTATCCGGGGTCGGGTCGCGGAGGCAGCAGGTCAAGCAGGCTGACCCAGACTTCTCTCTCACCCGCAACATCTACCAGCTCATTCTGGGGGATCCCGAGGCGTTCCCAGGCCAGCTGGGAGATATAATCCCTCCAGCGTGTCCTGGGTCTTCCCCGGGGCCTCCTACCAGATGGACGTGCCTGGAAAACCTCTAAAGGGAGGCGTCCTGGAGGCATCCTAATTAGATGCCCGAACCACCTCAGCTGACTCCTTTCGACACGAAGGAGTAGCGGCTCGACTCGAAGCTCCCTCCTGATGTCCGAGCTCCTCACCCTATCTCTAAGGCTGAGCCCGGCCACTCTACGGAGGAAACTCATTTCGGCCGCTTGTATCCGCGACCTCGTTCTTTCGGTCACGACCCAAAGTTCCCAGTAACCGAATGTTAAAATTACTTTTCAAAATATCTTTCAGTGCATTTTCTCCAGTCTGCCAGGCTAACTTGGATAGGTAGGGATGCTTGACCAATCATAATCAAGTTTCAACATTTAATGCTTATTTCTATAAATGTTTTACTATATAGAGGAATATTTCAATAGACAGTCTTGTTTCTTATATCAGATTATAGTTCTAGAGTAGAATCATCATCTCAGGACATAAAGTCGGTGAAACTCTTGGGAAAACAAATTTAAAGTATCACAAACGGAGAGAACAATATTGAATATTGTGTTTTCACTCTGTGCTGTCATTTAACTGCAGCTTCTCATTTTTAAATGTTCTGTCTTGTCTCTCGTCTGCTGCTGAAGCTGCTGAAAGGCTCAGTAAAACAGTCTACTGTGTTGAAAGACATCGCAGGGTACGATGGGTTTTGAGAAGAAGGAAAGAACACAAGTGGCAAATGTATCAAATTTCTCTGGAAAAAACAAACAAATTGGCTGCAACTTCAAACCAAAATTCAGCACACATTCTAAATCCCTGCACGCCGAAGCTCCGACAGCTTTTTAAAGATCCGCCCGTAACCGTATCCGCTTTGACCCGTGTTTCACACGCAGGTCCTGAAGGGTTTCCCAGAGTGCCTGCAGGCGGATATCTGCCTCCACCTCAACCAGACCCTCCTCGAGGGCTGCAAGGCCTTTCAAGGAGCCACCAAGGGCTGCCTCCGGGCCCTGGCCATGAGGTTCAAGACCACCCACGCGCCCCCTGGAGACACCCTGGTCCACGGTGGAGACGTGCTCACCGCGCTCTACTTCGTCTCCCGCGGCTCCATCGAAATCCTCAAAGACGACGTCGTCGTGGCCATCCTCGGTGAGTTCACTGCAGAGTTTGACACGCTTGTTTGCATTCTTGCCAAAAGTTGTATAAGTGGATAGATACCCACTCTCATACCTGTGAGGTAGTCTCTGTGAAGATCAACAGTCTTCCTGTAGCTTTCATCAATCTTATTTTTTTTTTGTTTTGGTGGGTAGTGGTTTAGCCTCAGGTCATAGCCGAGTTATCTTATCTAAGATAAGTCCATAAGATAATTTCCCAAAATATTGAGCTATTCCTTTTAATAAATGCCTAAGGTTCAAATGAGTGTCCAGGCCTTCTGATGCCCTGCCATGAGATCCCACATACGTCCATGACTTGCGCTAAAAATGAAGCTCAAGTGCAACTTGCATTAAAAATGCATCCAATACTTTGTGTGGCTGCATGGCATCAGGTCCGAGGATGGATGGAAGGCCTGTGCTGTTAATGTAGAAACTGGGTGACTTTCATTCAGCGTTCTTGGACACAGAAACATGTCTAATTAGCCAAATCAACTCTGTAGTCGAGCCAGTACGGAGCTCATAAACACTCAAACCACAGAAGAGCATTTAGCTTCGCCTGAGTTTCCCTCCATTAGTGTCGACGCGGGTGGGCCACCTAAATGAAGATGACTCCGCCGTGCTATGCCTTGGTTGGCAGCTATGATCCCTATTGGGTATGTTGTAATGACTTACTTCACAGCACGCTGCGATTGCTGCCGCCCCACCGTCGCGCCTCTGATGAAGGGAGGGACAGAAAAGAGCGGGGGAGGACACATGGTGGGACGAATGGTAACGGAGGACCTGCGCTGATAAGGGGGAAAAAGAGAGCGCATGATTGCTTTTAAATAGAGCCGGATGACAATTGGAGAGGGGTGGAGTGGGCAGGGGAGAAAGACAAGACAGGCGATGGCAAAGGAAGAAGAGGAGAAAAGGGACAGATTGAGGAAGCATGAAGAAGTTTGTCAGAGTTCCACGTGGTTGTCATTGTGGGTGACGCAGGTCTTAATGACAGGAGCCGCGAGGCATCATCAGCAGCCTCCAAATGTAATCACATCAGATCTCATTTCAGCAGCCAGCAGGTGTATCCACGAAGCCTTTTCTGCATTCCCTTTTCTTCCATGACCGCTTTCATGGGGTAGGTTCGGCAAAAACCAGTGACACATTAGGGTCATGATGAGCGAGAAGCACGGAGGGTGAATTTGTAGGTCACACACAACTCGCAAAACTGCTGAATACTACACAATACTGCATTTTCATATGGTACTACACTGACAGTAGATGGAAACAAGTAATTATCAAGTGGGTCAATGCTGTGAACACAATATATGTGACCCTCTGTAAACACCGAAAAAACAAATACACAGCAGTGTTTGAAATGCACATAAATAATACAATGGATATGATTTAATTGCTATGCAGAGCCATCCTTTATCCCAAAAGTGGTGATTGTCAAACAATAGTACAAAATACATTGAGATGTTGTAGAAAATCATGTTTCAATTGTAGAAAATATATCAAAATGTATTATTATGAAAATGTATTTAATAATAATTTTCATAATAAAATTGTTTAATTGAATAGAATTTATATTTCAATAACGTTTCTATGAAATGTTATGAGATTATTATTATTATTATTATTATTATTTCATATAATACTAAATGATATGATTGTAATCATAACTATGACTTTGTTATGACATTATTTATTAAATATAATGCTATAAATGATTTTCATGGAAGTTCTTGTGACATACAATATACCTTGACGTTTCCCTACATTAAAAAGCAGCCTTGGACAGCAGATACTGTAAGATTACTTCATAATAACTTCATAACAAATGCAGACTGATCTATTGACGTTGCTGCTTCAACAACATTTTACATTTTAAGTGACATTATCTCTCTCTTCTAAACTAATTAGTGACATGAGATAAAAAGTGAAATCATGAGCTCAAAAGTATGTACAACTTCAATTAAAATAATTGTAATGTAAAAGATTCACGAGCGATATAGTTCAGTAATATGAAAGCCTTTGAGCCTCCATGGTCCCTGGCTTCAGACCGCCCCCCACTAAAGCGAGCCTGGTGAACCCTGCAGCCATTCCACATCGGTCACTCCACACTAAACGCAGTCGGGAATGTCCTGTGTGACTTCCGTGTGGACAGACTGACTTTGTGCGAACCCTTTTTTAGATGACTGCGATACCCTTCAGCCTCGTTAACATTCTCACACTTCTCTGCTAGGTGGCCCGTCTCTTTTATAGGTCATCACATGCTGTTCTCCGTACACGTCCAGCAGGTTCCCCCAGCAACGGTCGGTGGATGGATGGATGGATGGGTGGGTGGGTGGGTGGGTGGGTGGGTGGGTGGGTGAGTGAGTGAGTGAGTGAGTGAGTGAGTGGATGGGTGGGTGGGTGGGTGGATGGATGGATGGATGGATGGATGGATGGGTGGGTGGGTGGGTGGGTGGATGGGTGGGTGGGTGGGTGGGTGGATGGATGGATACTTTATTCATTCCCAGAGGGAAATTTGTTTCCTTAGGAGAAGAACGCGAGATAAAGAGAAACGCTTGCGCCTTTGATTAGCTAACGGGAGTCGGTTACTTCTGTCCAGGCAAGAACGACATCTTTGGCGAGATGATCCACCTCTTCACCAAGCCGGGGAAATCCTGTGCGGACGTGCGGGCGCTGAGCTACTGTGACCTGCACACCATCCAGAGGGAGGAGATCCTGGAGGTGCTGGACATGTACCCGGAGTTCGCCGACCACTTCCTCACCAACCTGGAGCTGACCTTTGACCTCCGAGATGAAAAGGTAATCCGAATGGTGGTGCCACGACCATCTCTGTGACTATGAAGGAAGCAGTAAAAAATAGATCAAAGGCCTTTCTGTAAAATCCATCTTTTGTAATTCTGCCTTGTAGATGGATGAACCATATCCCTGTCTTGTCCATTTCAAGTGGATGAATGCCTTTCTTATTAATTCCCTTTATGTCATGCTTGTGGGAATGAAAGCATGAGGGCTAATTAAGACCCTTTTCTTTACTCTGCTGAGTAAAGAAAGACCAGAGAGTACTAGGGTGGACATTTTGGACACGATGTAGGCTGTAATTAGGATGAACTGAGTGTAATGGAAAGATGTGTACGGCTTGCGTCATGATGTGAACAAGAGCCCACATTTGTCAATGTTCAGTATCTTTTAAACCCGAGCGGGAAGTGCACTCTGTGTTGGCCTCCTGTTCTTCAGGATTACAAACACAGCAGAGACGTGGTGCTCCAACATGACGGGCAGTAGTTTATGTTCCTGAGTTAAGTGAAGCTCAAATGCATTTCAAATGTTTAAGAGCAGAGTCTTCCACTTCGTCCTGCATCAGCTTTACTGTGTGTCCATATACATGCGTCATTAAGTTACTAATCATTGTCCTTTTACAGACGACTGATTTTAACATGGACGACATCGAGGGTCGAAGACGGGTGTCCTACAGACGGAAATCCTCCACAGGTCAGCTTGAGATGCAACATGGCTACTGTGCATCACATAATCCTGTTTATTTAATGTAGATTGAAGACCCCACCCACTGTTTCTGTTGCTCTATTCATAGCAACATATCCAAGGGGGACTATGAGAGCTATAAGATTGAGAAACAATGGTGTCTGCTCCCAAATTAAGCTGGGCCAGCGTGGCGGCTCATTTGGAAACTTTCTTTTATAATACAAACTATTTATATAAAGTCCAATGTGTTTCTGGAAACATTTTAGGAGATATATAAGCCACGCAGCTGCTGAATCTGTCGTTTATTTCAAAATATTTTCGGGATTTTCCAGAGTCTGTGAATCACCATCGCAATGGTTTGTGGGATGAGAAGTTCCTTCACTCTTAAAAGTTTTGTACCGTTGCCTTTTTTTCCATTATCAATGTTTCAATCAAATGTTTTCTGGTCCTAGTTGGTTGGCTTGGTTCTGTGCTTAAAACTCTTTCTATGAGGATTTTATGAAACTTCAATAGAGTGAATGAATAAGAAAATCACTTCCCAAACCGGAGCCGTTCAAACAGTGGGTGGTCACTGTTGACCTCTATTAAGACTGTGATTAATGTTGCTTTTTATATTCTTTATATCTAAAGGGGAATAAAACATGGACTATGATTTAGTTTTTTTTGGGAAAGGAGTCTGTCACACAGGATTAATGATAATCTGAGTCCTCTGAAAAGTATAACAGGCAGAGTGCAGAGCAAGTGTGTGTGTGTGTGTGTGTGTGTGTGTGTGTGTGTGTGTGTGTGTGTGTGTGTGTGTGTGTGTGTGTGTGTGTGTGTGTGTGTGTGTGTGTGTGTGTGTGTGTGTGTGTGTGTGTGTGTGTGTGTGTGTGTGTGTGTGTGTGTGTGTGTGTGTGTGTGTGTGTGTGTGTGTGTGTGTGTGTGTGTGTGTGTGTGTGTGTGTGTGTGTGTGTGTGTGTGTGTGTGTGTGTGTGTGTGTTGCAGCCGCCCTGTGTCATGTGCACCTGATGTAACGGAGGTAAACACCGTGGACAGCTGTGCATAATGGCACTGAGCTCTGGTGCAGCAGCTCTCCAATCAGAGGCTGCAGATTGATCTCCACCGCAGCCTGCAGCCTCCAGGAGGCTGAAAGAGATCCTCATACAGTGAGCAGCTGTGGACAAAACGTATGCAGGACTCTTTGAACTTGGAGACATGCACACAGATGTGATGACGCGTTAACATTGTGATGATTTAATGCATTCTGTCATTAAGAAGATTTAGATCAATCTGAGCCCTCGTGGGTTCTTCTCCTTGTCTTGTTGAGATCAAGTCAAGTTTCCAAATGTATCAACACTTGATCTGTTTTATTTATTTAGGTGGCTTTGTTTATCAGGTTCATCTAATTGAGACTTCACAACAAACCGCCCTCAGTACTCTGTGTGTATCGTAGTTAGACAATCTCTCCAGATCAGGTGCACAACAGGTAAGCACAGCAGACACTCGGAAGCTATTAAAGATGTCCGTGTGTTTGGAACCGTGGAAACTCTTGTAATTTGACTTCTCACAGCCTCTGCACAGCAGCACTCAGCACGTAGGCTTCGATTCAGGCAAATCGAATTGTGTCACCATGGTTACAGGAATACAGTAGCACCATCTCCCAATATAACACACAAGTGAGGACAGAGAACGTACCAAACGCGGTCCACAGACTGAACTGCACAGCTTCACACCTGATGATCACTCGACTCGCAAACACACATGTGGAGTGACATGACACGCCCTAAGTAGGTCAGATTATGAACAGGCTCGCTAGTTTTGTCCTCCGTTCAACCCCAAAGCAAAACACTCGCTACCTGTTATCAAAAATAATGAGGCTGCCCCGACGTCCCCAGAGGAAGTCAATGCCGAGCAGGCGGCGTTCCCCCAGCACACGTCCTGATTACCATTTCTCCCTGCAGGCTCCCACAACAAGGAGCCGGCGGCCGCCTGCTGCGATGCCAAGCAAGGGAGGCACGTCTTCGCCCCCTCAGCAGCCGAGGAGACGAGGGAGTCCGCCGAGGAGGACGAGGAGGAGGAGGAGCAGAGGCCCTTGTGCGCTGGTGTGCTGGGCTACCCGGTGGTTAGGGACCACACCGTGGGCGGCGGACTGAGCAGCGCTCCAGACGCGCAGGCTGGAGACGACGCGCAGAACCAGACCTATCAAGGTGACGATCCAGAAACATCCACCATATTTGGTCCCGCAGTAGCAAGGGGTTTATTTTGGGCCTTTCTTTGCCGTTTATTCAGAACTGATTCGTCCGTTTTTCCAAAACACAAAAAACGAATGATTTTAGACTATATTATGCAAATCACCATCTTGTTTGAATGGACAAGACATTTCCTGTAAATCTGAAGCCTTGTCCTCTAAAGTTTAACTCCAGAATGGTAATTGGCTCAGAAGTTAATTTAGAAAAAGGCCCATAATCCCTAAACTCCCAGAGGAGGAATGTCACACCTATTAAAATCCCAAACAGGGATTATGTGTCATTATGGTGAAACCTAAAACCCAATCAGTAATAAAACGTAAGAGGATTATATCCAGCGGCCCGGGGGTCACGCCTTTTGATCGTAGGTCATGACCAAATAAAGGATTTACAGGAAGCATTAGGTAAAATCATGTTGACATTGCTGTATTATGTGACACTTTGGTCACATTTACATCTTTTTCGGTTTTAATTGTGTAAATGAAAGACAAAGCAAGTAAAGAGAGTTATGCGAGCCTCCGTAGATCCCAGTGCAGTGCAGACAGTGGGAGCAGCAGGCCTGACGAAGAGCTGCATCTGGGATGGAGGTCCCCGGCAAGCTGAGTGTGAAATCCTCTCCTCCGCCGTCTGTCTGCTGCTACATGACGAGCAAACACACCAGTTTGAAAATGCTTAAACCACCATGAAACCAGCCAGTGTGAACAAAGCTCCAGCTCAGACTGACACACCAACACAACAACAACATTTGCTCCAGGACTCTCCTGGATTTCAACTGCCATCTCGGTGTGATATGAGATGGATGATTTGATGTTATTAATATCCCATAATTCAGCTGTTGCAGCCAAAAGAGGATTTCTGAAGTGATATTGATTCATATCGACGCCAAATGACAACCTAATTTCCAGCCATTGTTTTTTTTATAAATTCATATTAAAATAGGTTTTGGACTTTTGTTGCCTTTGATTAGATACAACATTAAAATAAATAAAACATTAAAATACATAAAACATTTAATAAAATCTAAATTGTTCTACTGCATTGGTTCCCTTTGGAAGGATGTGCAGCTACATTGATTGGTTTACATATAGAGTATGGAAAATAAAATATTGAATTATATTCACAATAAGTATAAAACATGTTACTTGTCTGCCTTATAAATTAAAGGGATAATACCAATAAACTGTGCGGGAAATGTCGTCTTTGATTTTTGGGTTGTTTGAAAAACAAATGAATAATTCCTGATACTGAGTTTGAGTTGTAGATATATGCGACTACATACAGATTTGCAAAGGTATGATTTTATAATCTCAGAATATTAATAGTCTGCACTTGTATATTTACCACTTAAATCTCTGAGAAATTTCAAGGCTTCTTCCTTGGTAACTAACAACTTTAATCTTTGAATCTCTAATTATTTTCTCTGAATATGACTCACTTTCCTGTATACACTGCTGAAGAGAGAAAGGGGGAGAGGCTGCAGGTCAGATTTGAATACACGGGGCTCCTGCTCTACCAGGTGAACTTTCAGGGAGAACAAAAATCCCACTGAGGGTGTGATTGTCAGTGAGGGTCAGATGTGTGTTTTCCTCTGTAGGGTAGGATTCCTCTGATGTTAGGATTCAGCAGGCGGTAAGCTCATCAGAGCTTAGGAAAGCTAAATGCTGACAAAGGCAAGAGAGGAGAAGATGCTTCCCCAGAGGCACCATTCTAATAACGCAGATCATTTACCGTATGTGTGTGTGTGTGTGTGTGTGTGTGTGTGTGTGTGTGTGTGTGTGTGTGTGTGTGTGTGTGTGTGTGTGTGTGTGTGTGTGTGTGTGTGTGTGTGTGTGTGTGTGTGTGTGTGTGTGTGTGTGTGTGTGTGTGTGTGTGTGTGTGTGTGTGTGTGTGTGTGTGTGTGTGTGTGTGTGTGTGTGTGTGTGTGTGTGTGTGTGTGTGTGTGTGTGTGTGTGTGTGTGTGTGTGTGTGTGTGTGTGTGTGTGTGTGTGTGTGTGTGTGTCCTCCAGAGCTCCATGCAGACAAGTGGGTGCGCCAGCATCCTGTTGAGGGTGCAGAGGAGTCGGCCCGGTGTCGAGAGACGCCAGCCGGGGAGGACGACAGCGACACAGATCTCACCTACGGAGAAGTGGAGCAACGACTGGACCTGCTGCAGCAGCACCTCAACAGGTGCGGGCCAGAAGTAGACTACATCATGCTCTTTGCTTTATTTACATCCAGGGACACAACGTATCAGGATCATGCTTTCCGATACGCCCTCTAACTGTGAGGATGGAGAAGCTGATGATCCGTGGCCTCATTCATATAATCCCTTCTCTGGCTTTATCTTAAATCCCATCACATCATTGTTTCAAAGGATATGAATAAAGTCATGTGGCATTTCAATGAGCTATTCACACCTTTTAAACAGAAACACCAATTGTACACCTTTTTAAAATGGGTCTCCAGATGTTAAAGGGTACTGCATATGTGAAAGGTTCTGTAAAGCCTTTGCTGAATGGAGCCTGATAAATATGAAGTGATGTCACTTGGGTCCGCGTAGGTTGGGTCGGAGGACTTTTGTAGTCTGAATAAAAGGACTGAGCAGATAGATGTAAGGTGACAAAGAAGTTGGCTGACCTGACCCCTCTGCTGCAGGCTAGAGGCTCCAGGCCTAATTAGCCACCACTAGCATATCGCACATGAATCTCTGATTGATGAACTGATGGTCGGTTGGACGAGTTACATTGTGGCTAATGTAGGCAGCAGGTTTCAACAAGGAATTGAATAACCTTAAAAAACTAGATATCTCATCCATGAGGATGCGATTTTCAAAAGCTGGAGCTCTCTTTTGGTATTTTAACATCAAATCAGGAAATCATAATTTCTGCTCAGACTGAGCTGTGTTCCTTTAGAGATTTCTCTTGGCATATAGATAGCAGAACTAAAGACACCTTAAGGCTCAGTTTACCATTTTAGGCGTTTTCTTTTTCTTAAACTTAATTTCAACAAAGTCATCTTTCAGAGCTCACAGGACAAGGCCCTGTGCTTCTGCCTGTAATTGGCTGAATACTTGCACAAAGGCATTTTGGGTCAGACACCCGTGTGAGCAGCTCGTGTGATTCTGGGCTGGTGCACTGATCCAGATGAGGGGGAGGCAGGCAGCGGCTGTCTATTTATAGCGGGCAGCCACGAGATGCAGATGTATTGCTGGGACTGTTGACGTCATCGTAAAGTTTTGGTGCAATTATGGTGGACAAGGAGAGAACAGTATTCTCATACCACACTTCCCTCAAGGCGGTCAAAGAGAAATGCATCAGTCTGCTGTGGGTGGCTGGGGCCCAGTGGGTGAGCAGGGTCGTCCTTCAATCAGAGGATCGGCGGTTTAGTCCCTAGCTTGACACTTAACCCCAAATTGCTCCCGCAGGCTGTTAGAGTGCTTTGAGTGGTCAGAAGACTAGAAAAGCGCTATAAAAGTACAAGTCCATTTAACATATACTCAAGTGATGTACTTTAGTAAGGTAAAAATACCTCAAAATTGTCCATGAGTATTCTATGTAACTTAATGTCTCCTCCACTATGTCTTAATGTATTGTACTTAGGAATTTGAAGATTCCTAATGCAAAAGATAGAGCAAATAAATAATTGTTTTATTAAGTTATGTATAATTATAGTATGAAGTAGCTCTACCCTTACCATATGTAACAATAAAGTGATGAACTCATGAATGCATTAATTATATAATGTATTCTGATGTGGGTTGTGTTGCATAATGACAACTTTATCATAGTATAATAATAATTATGAAGTAAGTCATGAAAGGTCATACATACTATCTTAAAAAAATCCAAAGATTCTTAGTATGTTGATTTAAAAGAAAGTCATAATATAGCTTGTCAAAAGAAAGTTATCGTTGAGCATATTTAAAAATACTATCAGTTTTTAAAATAACTAACTAAAAAGTCAGAAATTCATAGCAAGCAAGTCATAGTCATTAAGAGTCACAATAAAGTCCAAAAGACTGTACTACAGTATGCTATGAAGTCTTGAGGAGTTATAGTATAGTACATCACCGCTGCACCACCACTCTGATTTGACAGAAACAGGCTCGAGCCAAAGGTGTTTTCACTTCTTCGTCCTCTAAAGAGCGGAACAGGCAGGAACAGGGACAGGGAGGTATTTCCCTAAACTGTCTGGAAGTCTGCTCGCTCCGTTTGCTGAAAGAAAGGTGATTCACCGTCTATCTGCCATGATGATGTAACTTGCTGCATTGGGTGATGAAACACACAGGAGTACCTGCCATGCAGACAAGTTTACCTCTTGGAAGTTGCTCTTGTCCCATGCTCCCAAGTTAAAATCCCGTAACAGACACCATTGGTGGAAGTAAGACTTTTAATCTTGTACTGTACTTAAGTAAATTGCTGCTTGAGACCTCTACTCCACCAATTTTCAGACGCAAATATATAACGCATAATAATATTTCTGCACTTAAGTAAATAATACTCCATGCGAAGTAAAAGCTCTGCATTAAAAAACTTACTTAGTAAAAGATGTGATTACTTCCTGGAGGATGCTCCATACAAACATCTGCATTTGTAAGATGAAGCCTCCCCCTAGTGTTTCTTATCAGTATTGACCACAAAATGCATCATCTCATAATAAGGGGAAAACATGGCAGACAATGTTTTAACAGATTAAATACCCTTCATATTTTTGTTTTTCCCTGAGAGAAGTATAGCGATTTTCATCCATGTTTTATTCTTTGTCCGTCCATCAGACTGGAGTCCCAGATGACTTCAGACATCCAGGCCATCCTGCAGCTCCTCCAGAGGCAGACCACGTCCGGTCCCCCCGCCTACAGCACCGTCACCTCCAGCCCAGAGTACCAGAGGCCAGCCATCAGGATCCAGCCAGTGTCTGCCCTCCAGGCAGATCTCAGCCTTGATCCTGCTCCTGCTCCTCCTCGGCCACAGGTACACCACCTTATTTGAAATGATGTAGAGTAATCAAAACTCGTATTTCATGTAATATACTGTATTACTGCAATTATTAATGTGGTCTTGAGTCCAACAGTAATACTGACATGCTGTGTAAGATATAATGATGATGGTCACGGGTGCAGCAGACTTACAGGGTGTCCAGACCTACGTCTCCCCAGAAGGAAAGTCTTAAGTCTACTAATGAGGTGACTGTGTCTGCCCCCCGGACTGAAAGTGGAAGCTGGTTCCACAGAAAAGGAGCTTGATAACTGAAGGCTCTGGCCCCCATCCTACCTTTTAAGACTAGGAACCACAAGTAGCCCCGCATTCAGTGAGAGCAGCTCTCTGGTGGGACAATAAGGTACTATAATCTCTCTAAGATATGATGGTGCATCACCAGTTAAGGCTTTGTAGGTAAGAAGAAGGACCTTAAATATAATTCTCTGTCTTACAGTAAGCCAGTGGAGAGCAGCTAATACAGGAGTAATGTGATCTCTCCTCCTAGTCCTCGTTAGTACACGAGCTGCAGCATTCTGGATCAACTGGAGAGACCTGAGAGACTCAGCAGAGCAGCCTGATAATACAGAGTTACAGTAATCCAGTCTTGAAGTAACAAATGCAAGAGCAATGCCATCAAGAGAAACAATATCATTCGATAATTGTTTTCTGAGATGTTCTGGGCCGAGCAAAATAACTTCAGTCTTGTTTGAGTTCAACATCAGGAAGTTGCAGGTCATCCAGGTTTTTAAGACACGCTTGAAGTTTAGCCACCTGGTTGCTTTCATCTGGCTTGATCGATAGATATAATTATCATAGTATAGTATCATAGGCATAACAATGAAAGCTTATCAAGTGTTTCCTGATAATATTGCCTAAAGGAAGCATATATAAGGTAGATAAAATTAGTCCAAGCACAGAACCTTGTGGAACAAGAACTCCAACACAGCGACACTCAGCCAGGGTTCAGCAAGGAAACAAAAGGCAAATGATATGAGGCATCTGTATACTGAGGTCCTGACGTTTGACTCAGCATGAACGGTTTGGTACATCCAACTCATCGTAAAACACTGTAAATGTTTATATCGCGTGCAGAGTATGTCAAGAGTCTGCAGTCACATGTACTTGGTACTTCTTTGATATATCCGTGTTTAATTTCTCTGCCAAATGGCTCATGACGCCTGTGTGCTTTGTCTTCTTCAGAGCCCCGGCCCAGAAAAGGCCCAGAACAAATCCAAAGAGACCCCCCCAGTCCTCCTCTGCACAGAGACTTTTCCAGATGGCAACATTGTTGGACTGCATGCGGGCGACACAGAGCAGAGACACACACACAATGGCGTGGACTCTGTAGAGCAGCGCCACTCCCAACATCCCTTGAGGTTAACATCTGGCAGACAAGCCTCTCTACCTGACGTCCCCAGCAGCTCCAGAATGTTAGGACTCCACAGGCCCGTTTCTGACCCGTGGCTTCCAGGAAAGTAGGCCCGTCCCCTTCGGAGCCCTTCGACGTCGACTGAAGGTCTTCTCTCAAGCTTGACTCAGGGTCTAAGAAAGACTGTATATGCAAAGGAAAACAAACTGTAGACTTTCTTCCATTCCTTTTTGGAAATTCTCCCAGCTCCCACCCTTCCAACTCTGATTTAGATGTATACAGTCCATTTATACAGAGGTATTTATACACTATATTATTACCATATGTAAAGTCATCATCTACCATGTACATACTTCAAATAGAACACTGCCAGCAACAAAAGGCACCTGATGTGCTTTTTCTATTTTGCATGTTTTGGTTTCCTTTATTTCTGGTCGCATGTTCCTCACACACTGCAACTCCCCAGGCAATCAGGTGTTATCTTGGCACGCTTACAGACTACTGTAGCTATCAAGTCTCATTTTCTATGACTCTTCCCTCTTCACAGGGACAAAGCTACTTGAAACTCTTTTCGCATTTCGATATTCCACGCCGCGGCTTTGAAGTTCATCTTTTATCAGCAGCTCCAAGCGGTCGACGGCGTCACAAACCCGAGGAGATCTGTCTGCTTATTGAGTGTGCTACTGTGCCAGAACCAATGAAAGTCACTTCTTATTCAGCTCTAAATAACAGAACACAGTGTAGTAGTGATAATAATGCTTGAACATCCCATAGCACAACAAGACTTGTTAGTCTTTGAGAGCAATAATGATGAACCAGTACAGGAAATGAACATAATCGTGGTATCTTTCGAGAGTTCAGTCACTCTGGGGATGATTTTACTCAACCTGAACAAAGGAGAGCGCCTCTTTCAACAGCATTCATGTTTTGAATGAATGTGCTCGCTAATGGAGAACGTCAGTCGTAACATCGGAGACAACAAAATGAACTCTTCAAGTTGTGGATTTAGTAGATTTTAAAACGCGTTATTGCCATATAACCACCTGCATCCTGTGAATATTTTGTTAGCATGGTTGTGGGGTAATTGCAGTCCAGGGCCAGGCACTTTTAATGAGTTCTACAAATGACTAAATGATTAGTTAATTTACTTCTGTCACAAAGAAAAGTCTCACCATACATACCAAAAATCTCTCAACAGAACACCGTTTTCCTCCAGACCGCTGAAACCAGTCGGGCTGGTACCAAGTAGTATGAATGTCTCCAGTCAAACATTACCTGCATTTGATCCTCGTACCTAGATCTAGAAAAAAAACGACTGAACACTTCACATGTATCAAATGAAGTTAAAAAAATAAAGAGACTTATCAGGCTACTGGAATAGTAACTTTGAACCAGCCTTTTTTCAGACAAAATAAATGTTCCAATATAAAAAAAAGTAGAATTAAGAGACTTTAACTGCCTCAACATGATGTCCCTTACTAGTGTACGTAAACCAGACAGGAAGCAACATCCTGAATCTTCATCCCAGCTGAACTCTGACGGTCCCACATGTTAGTTATTGGTTGCATGCTTTAGGTCTTCCATTGTCTTCTTAAGAACAATTTTGTAAAATTGGAAAGAAACTCCAAGCATCATTAGAAAAACAAAAGAGTTTGTCATGTTTTGGGAGAGACAGCAAGTGTGATCACTGGCAGCGACGACTCAGTGGCGAGCGTGTGGCAGTCGTCAGCTGGTGTGTGTGTGTGCGTGTGGCAGTCGTCAGCTGGTGTGTGGCAGTCGTCAGCTAGTGTGTGTGTGTGGCAGTCGTCAGCTGGTGTGTGGCAGTCGTCAGCTAGTGTGTGTGTGTGTGTGTGGCAGTCGTCAGCTGGTGTGTGTGTGTGGCAGTCGTCAGCTGGTGTGTGTGGCAGTTGTGCTGTGGGTGGAGCCACATTTCCTGGGAACACCCATTGTTGTTGCAACAGGTCAGCTGCTTTAAATCAGTTTCATGATCATAGAATGGAGGAGCTGCGGGTTTGATTGTGTCATTGCCTAAGTGTACAGACAGACAGATAAATAGACAGATAGTATGTCTCTTTTTGTAGACTTACTTACAATATGCAATAAGGTAAGACATTGCTGTATAATACTGCTGTACTATATTGAATATTGTTTTGCTACTACTACATTTCACTTCATAACATATTACAGTTATATACCATAATATGTATCATATATATGTATCCGCCTTTTAAAAAAATATATATATATAATTGCCATGTCATACTGTTGTATAACAGTATGACATGGTAATGTCATGCTGTTATGGAAACAGTTTCAGTGATGCATAATTACTGTCTCCTCCTGTCTGAGGAGACAGGGTCTTAGCTAAACACTGGAATATGTTTTCCACCAGGCCCTTAACCGCACAACTATACAGATTCTAATTAACTGGAGGATACACTTTTTTTCTACACGTAGGTCTTGAACCTATGAATATAAACAGGTCAGGTCCTGTTTATATTCATAGGTTTAAGATCTACGTGTAGAAAAAAGTGTTGCTGAGTTACAATTTCAATGGATCCCATAGAAATTGGATGTGAAATGTAACTCAGCAACAGTGCAAGAAAAGTTGGACGTGCCTGGAAGACCTCCAGTGGGAGGCGTCCAAGAGGCATCCTGATGAGGATGCTTATCCTGCTTATGTCTCAGCTCCTTACTCTATCCCTAAGGCTGAGCCCGGCCTTCCTACAGAGGAAACTCATTTCGGCCACTTGTTAGAATTATTTTTTTTTGTTTAAATACAAGTTGGATAAAATCACCACTTGTCCTCTCCTTATATGTAGTTAGGTGTCGGTAGGTGCCACAAGCTGCCAGTAGTCAGACAGGTGCCAGCAGTAGTCAGACAGTTAAGACTAACTGTCGTCTCCTTAAACTAGAGTCTCATAATGGTGGTATAAAAGTATGACATGGTAAAATATATATTTAGCTTTTTTTATTTTAAAAAAGGCGGGTACATGATACATATTATGGTATATAAGTGTAATATATTATGAAGTGAAATGTAGTAATAGCAAAACATTCAATATAGTACAGCAATATCTTATCGCATATTGTAAGTAAGTCTACAAAAAGAGACACTGACAAACTGATTTACAGCAGCTAACCTGTTGTAACAATGGGTGTTCGCAGGAAATGTGGCTCCACCCACAGCTTCTCGGCCCGTTGCAGGAGCATACTAGCTGACGACTGCCACTGGGTGCCAGTGCCACCAGGGGGAGCTCGCCCTTACTGTGTTTTGGCCGAGGATACAGCTCCGCCTCCACTAGCCTTAGCTTCATAAGCTTGCTCTAGCATTTACAAATTACTTCAATCCAATGCAACTAAATCCTGCTTCTCCACATTCACATGTAAATGTAGAAACCAGTTCAGGGTACATGACCAAAATTAATTTGTCATTTTAGTTTTCCAAATGCACAAATTCCAAGCTCATGTATAGCATGGAGCCGCACTTATCTACACTATAAAAAGATTTGTCGGACGTGACATTTCTTGATTTAAGGTGCAGCACATAACTCATCCACAGATTTAGAAATGATGGGTCAACCTATTTTTCTAAAACACAATTGTTTGCCATTGTTCTAAAAACCCCTTGATGTTAAGAGTGCAGTGAACTGCTGATGGGAAGATGAACAGCCTCTCAATGTAGCAAGCATGACTATAAGCTGAACGCTGCATGTACTGTACCTAGTTTGTCTTTCATATTGTTTCTATATCAACTTCACCCTTACTCAACTTCTTCAGCTTGTTGAAATCAACACTTTAACCCCCAAAACCTGAGAGGTCAGAAAAGATGGACACGAGTCATGGAGAAACTTTTCCAGGCCGATGGAAAGCGGGGTGTTTTCTTTGATATGCTTTCTTTCTCGAGCACAGATGTAGAACAAAAGTTGCTAAAGCCTGATTCGACACGTCCAACGCCTGAAGAGTCTGCTGAACTTTCACGGGATTTGCAAACTTTTGCACAGATTAGAAAACTTGCTGTACTGGATATAAATGTCACTTTTTAAATCTAGTGCTGTTCACAATTGTTTTTATGCATTTTTTTTAATGTTTGCCACTGTATTTTATACAATGCACTTAACAGCTAATTTGAATGTTTCTGTTCTTGACTATTTAAAGAAATGAAATATATCGTGTAAATAGACTTGGAAAAACAAATGCGCAACTGTATAAATTAATAAACAGAATGCATACTGATTAGAAAGTGTTTATTGTGAGTAACAAAATATGATCTTTACTACAATGTTGGGTGTGTACACAAGTCGACCTCAGTTCAGTCTCTGCAAACGAAAACATGGCTGTGTTTGGACTGAAACATGGAAAACAAATCGTTTGCAGCTGCAAAAAGTCAGGCTAATGAACTATCATTAGTAACCGGTATCAGTGTGGCTCAGTCACTTTGGCTTGTTAACAAGTTAAACATCTAGCTCATAAGTTTCATGAAACAAGTGCACAAAAAGAAATATTACGAATAAGGAGAAAATGCACTAGCTAACATTCATGAAGTTCAGTGTAAAAGCAAATCAACATCACGTTATCAGTAAATGCTAACGAATGAATCCTGATACTGCCATTACTAAGAAGTTCTATATAACTGGGTTTAATATATTAGACCATACATTCAGAGATTATAATGGCACAGGAGGTGTCTCACAGGTCAGAACGCCTCATAGCGCTTCACTGTGAGACCAAACGCATAATATTCAAACTACAAGATATAAAATGATTTGTTTCTACATTTTTCACTGACCCTCTCAAACCAACATTCTTGAAAAACCCTCCATATGTTCTTTAACATGTTTAATGTCCAATTATTCTGCAGCACATCACTGCATCTTTTAGTTTAAAATCCTAAACAAAAGGGCTTTATAGACGCTGGTATGCATTAGATCCCCCTCTGTGGACAGATTGTGTGTCTGTATATTTATATATGTATTTATATGTGTGTGTGTGTGTACACACCTGAAACATCTTCCGCACGTCCCTGTGCAACAAAAAGACTAAAGCATTACGGCAAGCATTACAAGCAATGAGTATATCCTGGTGCGGCCTGTGGCCGCTCAGTCAAATATACTGGCCTCCCTTTGCATTCCCATGAGGCGACGGCCCAGAATCCAACACTGATCGGCTCGTTGGGCGCGCTGACCTCGTGGCGTGGGACACGCGGCAGACCTTAGATGGCCATTGTGCACAGGATGAACTGTAGAGAGAAAGAGAGAGTCAGCCACAGGAATCAAAGAGCTGGTTGAAGCTACTGAGCTCATTCACATGCAGGTAAACGCCTTGAAACGATGTTGTGACCCGTCTGTAGGCTGAGCGCAGTACTTCCTGCTAGCACTCAAGTGGAATCTGGGACAGTATGAAAATGACTCATTTATTTTACTGATTAGTACAGTGAGATATATTGTGTCTTTTCACAAGGTGAAAACCACAAATTGAAGTTTGCATTTCTCTCTAACATGCACCTTTTCATCATGACATCAGCATTTAAGGGGATAGGTTGGACATGTGGTATTAGGTACTTCTCCAGAGTCAGTGTTTATCCTTTAGTAATGGCCGTCAGACCAAAGACACAAGACTCCTTTGACGAAGGTAATGTTACCGCGCTGAACACAGTTCTGCTGGTTTTACCGTTTGTTTGTCACTGAGTGCCTTTGGGGATTTAGAGGGTTGGCTCAGATTCAGAACAAACAAATTAATGGAGGCGGCAGTAGACCAACTATTTTAATGTTTTGCAAAAATAAAATTACTGCTTTTAATAATGTTATCTGGTGGCTTGAAGAGCTCAAAGGGAAAGGCTGTCTGAAGGCAAGATAAAGCAGTGAAAATATTTTAAAACAGCGTACACCTTGTTGTTGGTTGTTTTAGATGTCTAAAATACATTTACACCAGTAGAAGATGACGTTTCATTAAAGGAAAAAACATAAGAAAACATTTGAATACAGCTGGGGAGGCTATTGCCATTTTCAAAAAAGGAACTTCAAGGTTAATTTGCCCCTCTCCTCATCCCAATAATTCCCTCAGAACAAAGCGCCATGAGCTGTACAAAGAAAAAGAAACGTACGTCGTCATACTGGAAGGCGACAGATCCCTGGTGCATGGTGTCTCTCCGTCTGAAGTTCTCTGCAACAGGAAGAGCAACCCGTCATGGCACGGCCTCAAGACAGCTCACCTGGTGACGCGGGTTTGAGCGGCAAGCCGAGCGTCACCGCTCTTCAGAGATATTATGACGGGGGCGGCGAGCATCTGCACTCGAGTGGCGGGTCACCGGATCCCGGTTCTGGGTTTCCTACCTGTGAGAGCTCGCAGTTTGACGCAGCAGGCCACGTAGTCGTCGAAGAAGATCCTCCCTGCTTTGCTGTAGCGCTTGATGATTACGTTCAGCGCCTGAGGACTGACGCGGTAGCCTGACGTAGAGGGAATAAAGTCACTTAGATCAAAAGAAAATCACCTCAACATGACTGTAAAGCCCTAAAACATACACGACTCCTTAAGAAAGTAGTTTGCTTCATCAACATTATTATTTTATTATCGTGGCTGACAATGAGCAGCTGCACCCTAATGGCCAAACAAATAATGTATTGTAGGTATAAAATACATACAGCGCTATATGATTTTGCGCCATATGTTTTGAAGTATCCAAGAGTTGTATTTACGTCTTAATGTAATCAACAACTTACTGTCAAATCAAACAATATTTATTATTACAGATTTTCAATTGAACTGGATTAATTATAAATACATACTCTAATAATAAATACATTATCTTCTCTTATTTTAAGTTAAATAAAGGCTAGATTTAAAACCAAAAGCTTTTGAAAAATGTAACTTAAAATAAGGTACTTCATTTTAGAAAAAACTATTTAACTGAATTGTCCTGCAGCTTTAAATTCAGTTTATTCGGGCGTCAAGCGATGTGGGGTTAGGGACTTTATCTGTGGTTATTAAACCACTCTGACCTCAGAACCATGAGCATAGATCTCAGGGTTCTATTATCTCTGACCTCAGGGTTCTATTATCTAAAAGAGAAATATGTCAAAGGGACTTCATCTGTGAAAATGTAATCATTCTCAATTATCTATCGGTTCAGAGACAACGGCGTCTGGGTGGCCCTGAACTTACAAGGTTATGGCAAACAACAATATTAGGCTATCCTGCCTCAATTATTGACTGAGTGATTAAATAACATAATCCAGGATGCCTATGAGAGATGCCTATTCACTGACTACTGGCTATTTGCACACACCACCCCCCCCCCCCCACAATAATGTGTGTTTTAACTTTAATTTTTATTGATAATCCTTTTTTAATAGTTTAACAGTATGTGTATATTATGTTTGTATGATGTCTGGAGCTACCTGGATCTTGAATTTCCCTTAGGGGATCAATAAAGTACTTATCTATCTATCTAGGAAGTGAGCAAAACTCTTTTTAAGATTTAAGCTTTGTCTGACGCAGACAGTGACAGTTGCTCCACTGAGGCAGCGATGATCAGTCACACACTGACTGACTTCCCTGAGGTCTAATTAAGTGTAATTAAACACTGTGATTAGCATCAGGTGTGTCTTCACCATTGCAGACCTATGGTGTTAAACGGTCAGGACTCTCACCCATAGCGTTAACTGCCTGAGTCATCTCGTGAGGTTCCACCGTTCCGCTCCTGTCCTGGTCGAACATCATGAAGTTCTGCTTCCAGCCGCTCAGAGCCGTGAAGAGGTCCTTGAACTCGTTGAAACCCATCTTCCCTGTGAAGTCCCTCTGAGAGGGTCCGGTTAAGGCATCGTAACATTTGGCACGAAGACGACAGCTGGTTAACCCGGTTCACAGTGGAAGGCCACACCTCCTGGGCACATATTTTAAATATGAGTGTGCATGGCTGGTGATTCAACCTAAACTTTAACCAATCAGCCAATCAGACTCTCTTTTCCAGCTCACACTGACTGAGTCTTTCCATCACCCCGAAAGAACAGAAAGGATACGTCCAGCATAGCGATCATGATCCTGCACGTGTCCAGGCTGA
This sequence comes from Cottus gobio, assembly GCA_023566465.1. NCBI lineage: Eukaryota > Metazoa > Chordata > Actinopteri > Perciformes > Cottidae > Cottus > Cottus gobio. Next base: position 7,072,124 of record CM042238.1, on the reverse strand, counting down.
ACGCTGTGGAGGGAATGGAACACGTTGGTTAATCCAGGCAAGAAAATACTCTTAACGTTAGCCACTAAATCCTGCGCCACACATTTTGCAGCCCGTCTTTGACACAAGAGTGCTCCCTTTACTCCTCACTGTGTTTAAATTATGACGTGTGTGACTAAATAAAGCTCAACTTCCCTGTCAAACTGGTTTATCCAGAACAAATGATGCCATGTGTACATTTACTCCTCAAATATTTGTTTGGTTGATGAGAAAAAGATCTGTGTCAATATGAAGACATAGAAAACATCAACTATGAAATCAGTGACCTACACTATTTTATACACTATCTAGATTAAAATTTTTATTTAGCTGACGCTTTTATCCAAATCAACTTACATGCTATACATTAGACCGTAGACACAGCAACAGTGAGCAATCGGGTGACTGTGGCTCAGTGGTTAGCAGGTCCGACTTACAATCAGAGGATCTGTGGTTCAATTCCGGGCACCTTGAGCAAGACACTTAACCCTAATTGCTCACCGTTGCTGTGTCTACGGTCTACTGTATAGCATGTAAGTCGCTTTGGATAAAAGCGACAGTGAAATGAAATGTTTAATGTAATTAGGGTTAAGTGTCTTGCTCAAGGACACATCGACATGGCCTAGTGGAGCTGGGGATCGAACCACCGATCCTGATTGAAAGACAGACCTGTTAACCACTGTGCCCTATATATCTAAACCTGAGAATATTAATAAGCATCTAATTTCACTAGTCTGCTGTCAACCAATCCCTGCGGACATAGTCACTTTTCACTTCCCTTCGGGGAAATCCCCATTGAGCCACAAAGGAAACTACGTGACCTACAACTACAAGGAGAGGAAGTGAACACGTCAAATCATACTACCCAGAATGCACTGCATAGCTGCAAGAACCAGCATCGAGATACCAATGAAGACTTATTGTTTCCGTGTTTCAAAGCCCTGGTTGTATCATATAAATGCAGCTTTAGAGCCAGAGTAGGGGGAGGGTGGGGAAACTTACGAGAGTAGCTGCCGGTAAAACCGGACTGGGTCAGACACCTCTGGAGCTCCTCTGCATCGATCTCTCCATCCTGTGAAGAGAAGGAAGGGGAGAGACTCAGTCATGCGTGACTCTCAGAGGGAGAGTCTGCTGGTCAAGTGTGAAGAGATGAGAGCAGAGAAACAAAGACTGTCCCTGTGTGTGTTCCCACCTCTGCACTGTGCATACTATGCTGAATAGAAACAGAAAGAAAGAGAACATGGGGGTGTTACAAAGTGGGCTCCTTTAAAGATTTATCTTTAAAAAAAAAAATGTATGTAGTACACATCACTGTAAGCTCTCTAATGCCCCAAAAACAGAGCGAAGCACCAGACCAGAGAAAGCACATACGAGCCTGAACGAAAGAAAGCAAAAACAAAATAAACATCTTTCTGAAAAGTGTCTATCCAATCTCTTTGCATGCGCATGGAAGTCCAAACTATTCTTTGCTGAAAAAATAATGTATAGATTGTTGAGTAATTTGCAGTGCTTGCATGGGCAATGCAGTAGTAGTCTGCGCTGCATGACATGGATAACTTCTGACCATAGAGAGCCCGATTATGAAAGTGAACAATTCCTTAAAAATAAAAAAAGGCCCGGACACCCCGAGCTGAGCCTTCAGCACACCTGCTGTCAGAGAGCTTTTGTCGCCGGTGTTCTCACGCCGTGCCAACAGCTTTTCAGTGGTCTCTCGCATGGTGAATCAGAGGCTGCGAGATAAATCACTCCGATTGGCTGTTCAGCTTCAGCGAATCAGAAGAGAAACACAAGTGAGGGAAGCAAGCAATCGACTTGAGTCAGGAGGCTCCTCCTTTTTCATCTGCATGTCACCTGATCATTCATTTCAGATTTTCACGTTGACGTGCCATTTGGAATGAAGCTAGTATTAGGCTAGTCTGAATTCAAGCTGAATATTTTGTTTGACAACATGAATTTTGGACATGCTTAAGTGCAGTGTTTCCCCTACCGTTATAATAGGGGGGCGGGGCGCCCCACTGAAGAAACCCTGCGCCCCCCTGTAATTTTCTCTATAATGTCAGATCACAACAGAAATAATTTAAGGTTCCCTTTCCTATAAACAGGTCAACACCTTGTTCTTTTATTAAACAAAATAAATGTTCTTATGTTATTGATCGTATCTACCCGACAGCATGTCCCAACTTGGAATCAAGTTGGGACAGAAGCTCATGATGAACAGGAAGCTGGAAATAACTGCAACGACAGAAAGTCTTGTCTAAACTTGTAACGTGAAAGTGAAAACTAGTCTGCAGCGGAAACTATGGCTTATATCAGTGGTGGGCCGTCAGGGCCAGCTAAGCCTTCTCTGCTGGCTTAAACATAATCACAAAGTTATAGCTATTTTATAATTTATTTGTTTTTCACAAATATACCACATGTATTATAATTACTTTTCCCTATTAGCTAATTTTCTCATTGCACAGCTCCTGTCTTCGTCTGTAGCGCTGCTTGCAGTCGTGCTGCTTCCAGTTTCTGTTAAGGAGAGCTCTCATCCAATCAGATTTCACCTCTATGTCTCTATGGAAGAAGACGGTATCATTGCTTGTCATAGACTTCAACAAATCAGATCTTTAGTTTGACATGCTGGGTGTATTCTTTGACGTCCATGGACGTGTGATTGGTCACATGGCCAGCGTGACCATTAACATGTGCTGTGATTGGACAGTGGACCAGTGTGACTTAAGTCAGCAGAAAGCTAAGTAGCTGCTAGCTAGCAGAACTCAGTTTTAATGTTCTACTTGGTATAGTTTTTTTTAACACTCAATGGCTGAAGGAGGAGGAGAAACGGACTTGGTGGTGGATTTACTGACAACGCAGACATTTTCAGCCCTAAAACGCATGGAAACTCGGGTTGTCCTCGCTGGCGTTCATGGCCATGGAGAAGGACCTGAACTGTACAACCACGTTTGTTAACAAAGAGGCAGATGGACTTTTTCCTTTATCAAGTGAACAGCATCTGGTGAGTGAACTGCCGTTTGTGTTTTTACATCTGCAGTCATATTTAATGACGACTGCAGAGCCGCAGAGTCTAGCTGCGCCGTGCCGGTACGTCTGATATGTATACGATATCAGACGGCACAGACGGCCCAGGGAGAAAATGCACGGTCCGCCACTGGCTTATATAGAAGGCTGCATGTATCAAAAGTGTGCTGGTGTAATAATATAAGAGATGTTTGTCCACACTCACCTGGCCTGCAATGGCTGTGAAGTAACTAAACATTGGATCATTGGCGGCTGGGGCAGGGGCGCCGTATGTGCCTGGATAGCCTCCCCCATAGGCCCCGTAGGCTGCCTGGGGCGGTGCGCCTCCCATTTGCCCACCCATGTGCCCCGGCATGGGGCCCCCCATGGGCATTCCTTGCATGGGCATTCCCTGAGCTGGCATTCCTGGCATTGGACCCCCGTACTGAAGCAGAGAACAGATTTTTCATTCAAAAATCGATTCAATACATAGATGTCCTCATTTCAGGATCCACCCCAGCCCAGTGTACTCTAATAAAGGCACTGTGGCAAACTATGGCATGAAAGCAGAGTCAATATTATAAAAGATAAGAGTTTGAAAATGTAATAAAAAAACATAATAATTCAAATAAAATTAAAGACTTTTTATTGAAATGTGTTGAGTATTTCTTAATGACTGTGACCACAATAACAACACTTAAATAAAACAAAAAACTGCTGCCGACTAAATTAATAAAATTGGTCAGCTAAGGCTAGCTGCATTTTCTATTTCTCAATATGTTGTCAATATAAATAGATTCTGTCCATTTGGTGGGATTTCACAACTTTGACTTGACGATTACTGTCCATCAGCAGCAACAATCTGTTTCTTATAATCCATTTTTGGGAGTTGTGAAACGATTCAGAATCCTAAAAAAGATAAGAATCAGCTGAGCTAGGACATAGAGTTTAAAAAGTTAATGAATGACAAAATCTAAACTCGATTCTAAACTTGCAAGTTAACCTTTTATGAAAATGTAAAATGTTTGTGCTCTCGGTTTCAGGAAAAAAACAATTAAACGTGCGGAACACAACATAGGGTTCTCGCGTCGAGAGATTTTTTATGAAGACTCTCCCAAATAGAATAGATTGATATTGTAAACAAAACTATTTGGGAAATTTCCTAAATGCCCTCTTCTTGTGTGCGTCAATGTAGAAAGCATGCACGCTTTGGATTCTTTTCTGCTGAATAATCTAAATCATGACAAGGTGTGTGTAGCAGCACTGACCCATGTCATTTTGGCTTCTTAATACAAAGCTTACAGATCCAACATTTTACTAATAAGTGTCAAACCTTTAATTAAATTCAGGCACAAAGAAATGTAGCGTCACGGTTTCCAATCCCGATCGCCGTAAGGTCCTATTGTCCAATCCCGAATTTTCCGACGTGACGCAGTTTCCGGTCTTTTTGCCGGCATTTTCTTCCGCGATCGCCGGCAAAGTGTAAGTAGTATTACTTTATGCATATCAAACAATCTACGTGTCAAATTTCATGAACATACATGGACGTTTACATGTCTAAATACTATATGAAAGTTACTTTGATGAGAGAAAGCAGAAAGACCACTCGGCGACGCTTGGGCGACGCTCGGGCGACGATCTTTAGTCTGAAAAGTTTTTCTGTATTGCCATCGTACTGCTACTATGGGTTAGCATATGAGTGTATTTCAACGCTAGCTTAACACTACTTTGTCTAGCCAATGAAAATACACCATGTGTGACGTGATCTGTAGTCAAGGGGAGGAAGGGAGGGGGGCAGGCAAACAAGTTTGATGTCTGAAAAGAAAGTTGCGACAGCGGGAAAAACGAACAAATAATCGGATCGCTATCAGGTTTGTTTTGTAGATCTGAAACGTAAAGGCAGACATAATCAAATGTTTTTCTTGTTTTTCATAAGCCAAACTACATCAAGTATTTTCATGCACAATGATAATATGCACTTACTAATACATTATGCAAATAATGTTGATGTGTGTGTGTGATTGAGAGTGCGAAAGACTGTCTGTACATCTGTTAAGTCAGCAGTGGCTCTTATGATAAGAAATGTTGTTTGTGTAGGTACACAAACAATATAATACAGTGCTAGGTTATATAATATTGTTGAGTCAATTTCTCTCTTGTGTGTTTTATGAAAAGATAGAGAACAGAGACAGAGCAAAGGACGAGAGGAGAGAGAGAAAATAAGGAGTTAAAGAGGGAGCAGAAAATACTTGATAGATAGCAAGGAGAAGAAGCAGAAGCAGGAAAGACTTGAAAAGAAAGATAGCAAGAAGAAGAAAAGAAGCAGGAAAGAAAAGAAAGATAGCAAGGAGAAGAAGCAGGAAAGACTTGAAAAGAAAGATAGCAAGGAGAAGAGAAGAAGCAGGAAAGAAAAGAAAGATAGCAAGGAGAAGAGAAGAAGCAGGAAAGAAAAGACAGCAAGGAAGAAGCAGAAGCAGGAAAGACTTGAAAAGAAAGATAGCAAGGAGAAGAGAAGAAGCAGGAAAGAAAAGAAAGATAGCAAGGAAGAAGCAGGAAAGACTTGAATAGAAAGATAGCAAGGAGAAGAGAAGAAGCAGGAAAGAAAGGTAGGTAACGTGTGTCAGTATGAGAGTTTTTTTCCTTTACAGGAGGATCAAGAAAAGAAAAGATGGATATAGAAATTGTAAATCTGCAATGGTTTAAGGTAAATATATATACATGTATGTCTATGCATGTGGCAAATATGCATGTGCCTATACATGGCAATTTATAGAATTCATCAACATTATTAAGACATTTTAAACTACTTTTGAATTTAATTTCTGACTGTGCCAAAATAAATGTGTATTTGCAGATGCCAAACATCCGGCAAATGAGGAAGAGGGAGAGGACGACGAGGAAGTGGACCCAGGAGGCCATGGCGCAGGCCCTACAGGAGGTGAAAGCAGGCAGGCTCAATCTACGGCAGGCAGCCCAGGTGTTTGGGGTCCCAAAAACCAGCCTGAGTGACCGAGTCAGTGGAAGGGTGTCCTCTGATTGTGTCCCGGGTCAGAGGACTCTCCTCACCCCTGCAGATGAGGATTCCCTGGTGGAGTACCTCTTGTACTCTGCCAGTCATGGGTTTCCACTGACGAAGCCTCAGGTCCTGGCCCACGCTCTGGCCATCTATAACCTCCGCCACCAGGCAGCCCCCAAAACCGGGCTTGGCCAGACGTGGTGGATCAATTTTAGGGAGCGGCACCACCATCGCCTGACTGCCCGGACCCCAGACATCATTGACCGTGGGAGGGCATCCTGCGCCAAGAGGGGGCCAATAGAGGAGTACTTTAAGCTCCTCACCACCACCCTGGAGGAGCACGGGTTGAGGGAGAAACCCCGTCAGGTCTACAACTGTGACGAGACGGGGTTTCAGCTGGACTCTACAAGAAGAAAGGTCATAGTGCCCCGGGGGACTAAACATGCTTACAGGCAGGCCCAGGGAACCAGGGACCACATCACCGTCCTGGCCTGCCTCAACGCGGCTGGGGAGGATGTCCCCCCTTTCATCATCTACAAGGGGGGATATCCAGGGGGGCCCTATAATAAAGAAGGGGTTCCCGATGCCCTCTACGGGAAGTCGCCAGCAGGGTACATTGACAGTGAGCTGTTTAGGAAGTGGTTTGTCGGGCACTTCCTGAAGTTCGCCACTCAGGAGCGCCCGCTGCTGCTCATAATGGATGGACATCAGTCCCATCTGGATCCAGAGCTGGTCCAGGCGGCACAGAGGGAGGGTGTCATTCTCCTGTGCCTGCCACCACATACTTCTCACATCCTTCAGCCTTTGGATGTGAGTTTCTTCAGACCCTTGAAGGCAGATTTCTCTGGTGTTACAGGAGATCTGTCGGCAGTGAGCCACTCCTTCTTGGTTTCTAAGAAGGAGTTTTCAAGGGTCCTAAGAGACTCCTACCAGAGGGTGAAGGATCGGAGAGTGGTGGTGGCTGGGTTCAGGAGGTGTGGCATCTACCCTCTGGACTCGATGGCCATTGACTGGTCACGGGTCATGCCGTCCGGGCCGCGGTGCGGGCCCTCCTCACAGCCTCCGCCAACTCCATCGGCATCTTCCTGGGCTGCACCTGATGTTGCCCTTCCCTCCCAACGTCCCCTTTTCCCAGCCCAACCCCCACCTGCTCCACCTGCCTCTCCTCCTGCCCCCCCCACCCCAAATCCTTACATCACCCATCCCCTGGTAACATCAGGCCGGATTACAGTTGACCTGGCCCACCTCCTGGCCGAAATCCAATATAACCGCAACACCGGTAAGGTCAGGAGGAATGTCACCAAGGCCAGGTTACTGACAGCCCAGGAGATGTCTGATGTCATCGAGGAGGCGGAGGACCGAGCTGCAAGGAGGGAAGCTCAAGCTCTGGCCAGAGCAGACAGAGAGCAGCAGCGGGCCAAAGACACCTGCCCGGCAGCCACTTCCTCCACCCTGTCTGGCGGCTCCCGCCCCAGCCGCAGAAGACAAGTGTCCCTCTGGGCTACTTCCGCCTCCAGCTCCGGACTTCCCATCGCCGGTCCCTCATCCCACTCTGTCCCCTCTTCTGCCTCCCACGGTCCCCGGCTGCCTGCCAGCACAACATCGCTCCAGAGCCTGCCTGCTGAGGACCACGGCCACCTTCCCCCATCTCCTGGTCAGCACACACCTATTTACCATTTTAATTTGCATATAAATGTCAATACATTAACTATTGTGACAGTTAGACATTATGAGTATGTATTTTAGCATTGTTATAATAAAATATGATTTTATTATATTTGATTTTTTAGAGCCTTCAACATCGGCAGGGGGATGTGGCCTCCGTGGGTCTCAGAGTCGTTCCTCTCCCTCCCACTGTAAATGCTTTATGTAACCTGAGAAAATACAATATTATAACATGATGGTGACATTAGCCTTGATGAAGACTAAACAAAACATGGTTATGCTTTTTCTGTTATTCATACAGCCTCCAAACCTGCAGACGCCGGACCATCATCCAGCTCCTCGTCTGCTGGACCCACGACATCCACCGGTAGTGTACTTCATGTTAACTTTCTTTGAATGCCAACCCATGAAAATCTGATCTTTTTTTAGTTCAAAGTTGTTGTTTTTTATTCTGTGAATAGGTCACACTCCTGAAGACATGGAGACAACAGTTTGGGAGTGTGGCCGGTGCAGGGAACCTGACCCTCCCGAGAGCTCGGAGGGATTGGTGTCGTGGGTCCAGTGTGACAGCTGCCACACATGGTATCACACCATGTGTGTGGGCTGGGACGAGGAGCTGGATGACGAGGATTATTTTAAATGTTATTTGTGTCCAGATTAGTGTTGTATTTTCTTTTTGTCTGTTTTGTATTTAAATAAATGTTCATATTTTCAAAGATTTGCACAAGTCATTTGTCTTTTGTTAACCGTCCTGTTATCTTTGACCCCATTCAATGTTTAACGTCTCTAAATATACGATTGACTTTTTTTTTGCTTAATATTTCATGACTTCCTAATCTAACTGAATAAACGTTAAATTAACATATGTTTTCAATGTTCTGTACACATGCGGTACACATCGGTGTTCTTTGGATAAAAGATGTTTGTACATTTGAAGGGTTTTAACAATGTAGCTTCTCGATCTTGAATACTGGTGTTTTTATCTGTAATACAACTCGTACTCTTCACTGTGTGTTATGATAGTAATTGTTATATACAACATACATGTGCATAATTGTTAACTTGCATGCATCAGCAGGTGTTTTGCAAGGGATTGACATGAGAAGAGTTTAACAAAACATCCAGTAGGTGGTGGTATACGCTCAAATTGAGCTTTTATTGCATAGTTTGGAGATGTTGAAGCGTGATATCTTATTGTGAAGGACATAACTACGTTCCCGGATATGTTGACAGCATTGATGGTCAGTTTGGTGACCCTGGATCAAGTTAATATCCCCGGAAAAACAGCGGCGGCGAGTGTTTACTACGAGGATAGAAGTGCGATCGGGATTGGACAAGAGTAGCGCACGGCTAATTTCCCGGCGCTAGCGTCCTTTTACCGGCTCTAGTAAAGGCTAGGCTAACTCTAAAAATAAAAACAATATTTAGCTCGAAAGGTAAGAAGTTAAAGCTTAACGTGACATCATTAAATCAGCTGAAAACGTGATACGATCATTTTTATCAATATTTGAAGTGGCATTTTATCAGAATGTTAGCTAAAACCTGGCCGAGATTGGACACCGTTCCGTTAAGTGACTGTCCACACAAAAGGATAAAAAAAAATAGAATTTGGTGCGCCTATGGTCCCTGTAATCAATTAAGGATTCCCAGGGTCATTGGATTCACCCCAAACATTTAACTATACAAGGGAAGTATTTTGTAACAATTATATTAAACTAATTATGTTACAATATCAAATATAGTGGCCAGGCTTTTAAGGAGTTTGACGTCACACTTTGGGTCAAGCCTCCTTACTTAACTAGCTACACGTACAGGAGGCTAAAGGTATCCGCTAGTTTAATTTGAATGTTTAAGGTATTTCCATCCCGCAAGTCAATTTCTAAGAAACTGGAGATGCCAGTATGGCTCTTTAAAACGAATTCAATTGGAAAAACCGCTCTATTGAGGTAAATTACATATAAATATCTAACGTGCTACGGAGAGACAGGCAGACCTGGAACAGAAACAGCTTGTGGCTAATTATCGGAAACCCACCGAAACAGGAGCCCCAGGCTAGCTTTTTGGCTAACCAGTGTAGCTCGTTTATCCCCGTAAAATCCCCGTGACATATCGTTTACTCACCCCGCCGTATCCTGGATAAGCCATTTGGTGAAATAGGGTAAACTATCACAAGTTTAATATCTTTACAGTGATTGACGACGGACACGGCTTTCTCTGCTACACGGTTGTAACTTCCGATACGTCTGAAAAGTTGCTACATCATATCCGAGCTGTCGGAAGGGCGTTGACTGATGGTGCAGATGACCAATGGGCGAGGAGTTGTTGGAAAAGACCCGCCCATTGGTTGTCTGGTTGCTTTCGTGCTGCATTTAAGTACTCCTCGTATATTTAATCTACCCTATATTGATGGTTAAAATGGTTACGAACTAAAATATTTTAAAGTAAGAATTCATATAGAAAAGTATCAATTAATTTTAAAAAACGTAAGACTATTTACCCATGTCCTTTATATCATGTTTTGGTAACTTGGAGACCAGTATAATGTTCCTAATTGCCGTACAATTTAAGAATATCCACTTTCCCAGTACTTTTCAGCTTCTCATGTTCTAAAGCTTTTGTATTTTAGGATAAAATAAATGGCTGTGATGCATGGTTTCTTGTCAACGCTAGGTGGTGCTTTTGGGACTAATTCGAAACAAAAAACGAATGAACTGTGAAAGGGAGATTGTATACTTTTGCATAGACACTTTTATACAGAAGCAGAGGCAACTTAATTTGCTTTACTTTAGGCATTGCATTTCCTTACACATATGATAACACAATGAAGAGGAACAATAAGTGGAATAAACAGGTCAATATTCGTTTCCAGGTGAACTTCATGTGTAATATAAAACTATCTCTTCATCAAATAACTGTCTGCTTTATTAACCATGAAGAAAAGAGCTTGATAACAAAATATAAAATGCTCACAGAGCATGTATCGTGTCAAAGATAGTCAACTGTGATATCAATTTATCTAAAGTTTCAATGTGAGAATCCACAGTGCTTGGGGGAGCCACATCTGCACTGTGTTTCACCCTTCGATAAAACTGAAATTAGACAGCGTGGTTGTGAGCGGTGCAGCGGATGCCACCGCTTCCTGCTCAGCTCTGCTGTGTCTCACTCAACCACACATCTGTGGTGGGAGGTGACACTGCTGAAACAGTCAGACTAGTGCAAGTGTGAACGGTGCTGAGTGCTTGATAGTGGTAAATACCTATATTGTTTTATTAGAATTTGAAGTCACGCCATGACGTGGCTCCAAATGTGAATTAATGTCCCAGGAATCCATGTTCTGAAAACAAGCGATGAGATAAATCTGCAATTTGTAATTTACAAATGTCCATCTGAAAATCACGATATTTTGAAATCTGCAAAACATGTGACGCGTTGTTCAGATGTAACCCAGGGCAATGTGATGGTGGTGCTTCTCTTCTTCCAAGAGGGTTGTCTGCCCAATTATCCTGTTTCATTGACCTGTTTTGTCTGCTGCTACGGTATACAAACATAATTTTTACTTAAGCGTATTAGCACAATTTGATTTATATTATTAACAAACAACAAAATATATTTAATGATGTGTTGTGTTATAACCGTGTATCTTTAAAATATTATGTTGTTGTAAAAAAAAATTAAAATGTAGATACATGTGTGCATACTGTATAGTATTGGTGGGAGGCGTATTTAAAACCTTTAATAAAGTAAAAGCATGAGCACAAACTAACTGTCAGTTGACCACTTAACAAAACAGCTGTGGTGCTGCTCCTTCACACTTCAGATGTCTTTAAGTTATTTGTAATTCTAAAGAGAGTTTAATTTCTTGGAAATAACTGTTGGAGGGTCAAAGAGGTAAAAAAGAAAAAAAAGAAAAGGGGGGTATTGAGCTGGTTGCAATCTGTCACCACACCACTAGATGCCTCCAAACCCCACACATTGTAGTAGGATGTTGAGTGCAGGACTTTTAATGACATTTTTTACTTTTACCTGACCTTGTACTGACCCTTTTATGGAAGTAAAGGACCTGAGTACCTCTTACACCACATTGTTGGTATTAATACTACAGTGTAAAAACCTACACATTTGTAAAAGCCAGTTTTGCAGTCAGCTGCTGCTATTAGGCAGATACATACAGAAAGATGTAAAAAGTAGCTTCACTGAAACATTTCTGACCCCAGCCATGTCCCTCTACAGTTCTGCCTGACAATAACTTCCAAGCAAAGTCCAACGCTACTCAACCTGGAGCCAAGAATGCAATTACAGGGCTTACACTTACACCACGCACATCTGTTGAAATCCAATCCCAGTGTCAGTGTTTATCCCTGTGAATAAACACTTTCCCGCAGAGGAAGTGATTCAGATGAAGTGCAAATACCCAGCGAATATATATATATATATATATATATATATATATATATATATATATATATATATCAAGAAGCCCTTTTCTTGTCTGTCATTTGAAAACTTTTGGTTTGTTGATAAGGTCTCAACCCATATACACGTTTGGCAATGTTTTCAAATGTTGTCATTGTTTGTTACAAAAAATAAATATATAACCTGCCATTTCTGATTGAATATACATGAAATAAGTTAAGAAACAACTGTATAAGATTCTTAAATGGCTGGTAAATCACAACTTCCTCCATCTCTGTTATGCATAAATGTCTCTTCCTGTTTTTTCCCTGCTCTGTCTCTCTCTGTCTCTCTCTCTCTGTCTCTCTCTCTCTCTCTCTCTCTCTCTCTCTCTCTCTGTCTCTCTCTCTCTCTCTCTCTCTCTCTCTCTCTCTCTGTCTCTCTCTCTCCACACACCAACACTGTTCAATAAGCCCACTTGTGTTCAAAGTGACACCTATAAACGGTTTTAACTGGGCTTAGTGTCGGGTAAATGAGGCATCTATAAAGTAATGCTCTTCAAACAAGCCATGCTGCATTAGGGAAGACAACCACTGTATATTTGTTTGCTGAGGATGTCCTGAGTGATGGGACAATTGCACAATATGATCTCTATTCACCATAAAGGCACATCTTTATATTTGTTATGCTTTTAACAGGCTTTTAGCATTGACCGTGGCTGGTCAGCACGTACTGTATGCGGTATGTGCAAAGTGGGAAACTTTCTCTGACTTTATTTTTAGTCCCTCTGCCTAACCAAAGTGTGCATGATGTCGGCGTGTTTAAACATCCTATTATTCTTATAAAATACTGAGTTTTTACCCTCGTGCCCTGTAGTGGGTGACATAGTTCTCCGATGCCCTCGGGAACTAGACCCAAACAGTAAGGGTATTAATGATTATGTAAATACAACGAATGGCATTTATGACAGTCGATTTATTAGCCTGTACAGCTGTTATCAGTCATCCAAAAGTCATGTGAAATCAACTGAGACACTGATGGACCAGTGCAAGAGCCACTGATTGGCTATGACTCATTGTCTTCATTGGTTGGGTTGGTTAGGTTTAGGCATGAGCAGTGAGATTGGTTAGCCTCTGGTATATATGGGTAAGCCAATCAGAGACAGAGGAGGGTGGGTCATGCCTTCAACAGAGTAGGAAAAGAATACCGCAGACCATACAGCTGTACCATGTCCACTCTATCAGTTTAGCATGTTAGCGTGCTAACATTATTTCATTTGCACTAAGCACAAAGAACATCCGTGGCTCAGGGGAGAGTCATTAGTTGTGTAGGTGGTTTATCAAAAAATAAAGTTTTGGACAGATTGTAAGTTTGACCTTATGATGGCGCTATAGATAAAAAGTTAAGAGATTTGAATAAACGTCTGGACCTAACTTCATGGAATGTGTTCATTGTTATCTGACTTATTTATCCTCTGGGGACCATGAATGTACTTAATTTTTTTGGCAATCCATCCTATAGTGGAAATATTTCAGTCAGTATTAAAATCATGAATATGGCAATACTGAATAAACAAAATACTGGTGCTCATAATGTTCTCATGACGGGTACATTTTCTATTCATCTGGATATTTGTCCATGTTTTAAATATATGTTTTTGTATAAATGTATTTTATCACTTTTTTGCTGCCTAAAAAAGTTAATGTGCATCGAGTCATCCGGTTTCATACAGAAGGATCTGCTGTGCAAACAAGCTATTTACTTAGTAAAAAGAAGATGTCCTTCTTAGACAAGAACAATGCTTATGTTAAAAACATCTGAATCTTGCAGTTTTGAACAAAAATTCAACTCATTTGAAGTTCCAATCAATTGCAGTTTACAAGTAGAATAACTGGCCACATTCTCCAACATATGGCCGTATGAATGATGAGGGTACGCCAGGAATAGTAGACAGTTTAATGAACGGCCCTATAGGCGTTAACTTCCTCAAATACCACCAGCGGGAACAACTCCACTCCGCTGAGCATTTATTGTCCCAACCTTTGAAACTTCAGTTGAGATAATATTTAACGAGCAAAAGCCAGCTAGTCGCATAACTCAAAAGTGCAGGCTGCTCCGCGCGCGCGTGCGCCGATGGGCTTGTGATTCAGACGGTGATCTTGGTCGCACGCTCTCAACTCAGCGCAGAAACGATGGTTGGTGGTTTTGTTACTCACATATCAAGTGTTAATGTCCGGGAGGGGAGCATTTCTGAGGGTTTGGTCCGCTCAACTGTGCGCAGGTTTCCATCGCGAAGGTGCTCCTCGGAGTGGTCGGGGTGGCGGCGGTCGTCATTCTGATAGCGGTACCCATGTCAGTATTCTTGAAAGGTGAGTCTTTCTGCTATTTCAATGTCTCACATGTTTGGCACTAGCGCAGTTTAGTCACATTACGCGTGCGTCATTACGCACGATCTGTTTTAAATGGCACCGCTTCCATATAAGCCTATGAGTACATATAAAGCAATTTCTGTTTCCATTTAAGAATAAGACAGTAAATCAGGGTGTTACATCACTAAAGGAGGATTGCAATTTAGTTTCATGTGCATGCCTTTAAATAGTTGTATTCTCACTCAGCACACATGTGACATAAATAGCCCCAAAAAAACACTGACGTGAGCAATATTTCTGTCACAGCCTTTATGGCACTTGTGTTCTTTTATGATGATAGCCGGTGATGTGTGTGTGTCTGATATCATATCTGTAACCTGTGACCTTCAAGTCCTCCCCACCAATGTGTTGTTGTGTTCAGAGGAGCAGGAGGGGAACAAGAACACAAGATCGTTCACCCTGGAGGACGTCTTCAACAGTTCACTGAAACCCAAGTCTGTCAGCATGAGGTGGATCTCAGGTGGGAGGATTACACCCGTGGAAAGCAGTGATAAAGTGGAAGTGGAACATGATGACACTGATAACAGCATATGGCTTCGAAACAGTAAATGTGTCACAGAGGATGCTTTATTATCAGCCACAATATCCTCCTTCATTCTAGTTACTAATTTACTGAGATGAATCCCACCCCCACAACTTTATGGTAAACGCAAATGGTAATTTAATTAAATATGAGTAGTAGGCATAATGAAAAACAGTGGATGTAATATAATAATAATGATAATAAAGGCAGTAATGGTATTGGCAATACTAACAGCAATGCAACGATAATGGCAGGAGGTGTCGGGCAGGACCACAATCCAGATAACCACGATCCATGTAAACAGAAGGAGATAGAGAAAAGGGGGCATCAGCAGGGCCACGGCATGACCCAGGAGGCAGGAAGCAGGGCCCAGGAGGCCGGACCTGCTCCAGACACAACCACGATCCATGGAAACCTGAGAGGCGATAAAGCACAAAGACTCCGGGGAAGAAGTAGTTAGTAATGTGCATTGAAGAGACATGAATTTGTCCAGAAGGAAAGAGAGAAGAGGAGAGAGAAGCTCAGTGTATCTAAGATGTCCCCCAGCAGTCTAGGCCTATACCAGCATAGGGGCTGGACCAGGGCCGACCTGAGCCAGCCCTAACTATACACCTGAGCCAGCCCTAACTATACACCTGAGCCAGCCCTAACTATACACCTGAGCCAGCCCTAACTATACACCTGAGCCAGCCCTAACTATAAGCGCTATCAAAGAGGAAAGGCTTACGCCTATTCTTAAGTGGTGAGTGTCTGCCCCCCGGACTGAAAGTGCATATAAGAGGAGCTTGATAACTGAAGGCTCTGGCCCCATCCTACTTTTTAAGACTAGGAACCACAAGTAGCCCCGCATTCAGTGAGCGCAGCTCTCTGGTGGGGTAATATGATACTATAAGCTCCTTAAGGATGGTGCCTCACCAATTAAGGCTTTGTAGCTGAGGAGAAAGATTTAAATGTGATTCTGGTGTTTACAGGGAGCCAGTGGAGAGCAGCTAATACAGGAGTAATGTGATCTACTTTCTTAGTTTGTGTTAGTATATGAGCTGCAGGATTCTGGAGAGATTTAAGAGACTTGAGAGTTAAAGGACAAGTCCAGATCAACGATAACTCTGAGATTCTTTACTATTCCATCGACTGAAACTATATAATTAAATACATCATTTATGAGGTGTTCTGGGCCTAGTAAAATAACCTAATAATATTTTGTCTAAGTTTAACATCAGGAAGTTCCAGGTCACTCATGTTTTTTGTGAAGACATGCTTGAAGTTTAGCGAGCTGGTTGGTTTTGTCTGGCTTGATTGATAGATATAATTGAGTATCATCGGCATAACAATGAAAGTTTATTGAGCATTTTTTGATAATATTGCGTAAAGGAAGCATATATAAGGTGAATAAAATTGGTCCAAGCACAGAACCTTGTGGAACTCTGGGACTAACGTTGGTGCTCATAGAAGCTTTATTGTTTACACACAAACTGAGATCGATCTGATTGATATGATAACTAGGATTTAAAATAGGATGTCATGGTCAATGGTGTCGAACACAAAGGTCTAACAATACAAGTACAGAGACATGTGCTTTATCCGATGCAATTAGAAGGTCATAAGTAATGTTTACCATGTCTCTGTGCTGTGGTGTTTTCTAAATCCGGACCGAAAATCTATTATTATGTAGAAAGTCACACAACTGAAGGATGTTATAGAAGAAAGGAAGGTTAGAGATCGGTCTGTAGTTAGCCAACACCTCTGGATCAAGAGTGTGAGGTTTAATTACAGCTTCTTTTAAAGACTGTGGAGCATGACCTGTGAAGACACATTGATAATACCTATAGAGAGCTGCTAATCAAAATATCTTAAGCATCCTGGTCAGGATGGAGTCTAAGAGACATGTAGAAGGTTTAGAAGTAGAAATTGTTTAAGTCAATTGGTCAAGGTTAATGGGAGAAAATCATCTAAATATATTTCAGTGGTTACAGCTGTTTCTAAGGCTACTCTGTTTGAGGATAGATCGGTACTGGTTGAGGGCAGGAGATTATTATTCTTGTCTCTAACAGTTAGAATCGTATCATTGAAGAAGTTCATGATGTCAATACTACTGAGGTTGTAGCCATACACGGCTCCACAGAGCTGTGACTACATGATAACGTTCACCCATTCGCTCCTGCAGACCGGAGGAGCCGGGGAACAAACCAACAATCTTTCGATTTGTGGTCAAACTCCTGAGCCACAGAAGGGACAAAAAAGGCTTGCAGAATATATATCATTAATTGTTGCGTTAGCGTCGTAATTATTGGATGCCTGATGGAGCCTCCGGAAGAATTCAGCCGAACAACTTCTCTCGTTTGGTAGATTTATTTCTCTGATCACAAGCAAAGTATAAGCGCTGCAATTGCAAGAGCAGGGATTCGTTTCGTCAACACGCAGGTTGAAAACAAAACCACAACCCCAACAGACAAATGTTTCCCAGGGACATCTACAGCTTCATTATATGCCATTCTAAGCATTAACATAGCGGCAGATAACTAATCTATGTCAAGATATAGTGGAGTGACCTGATCAGAGGAGTCTCTTTCCCTCTGTGTGATGTAATCAGAAATTCCTTGTGCTTTGTTTACATAGCAAACCAGCTGTGAGTGCCTTCTATTATTTTGTAATGAATGTCATCGTTAGAGCCGATAACGACGTCCCGGACCTATCTTGGCTTAAGCGTAGCGCCTGCCCTCCAGTCTTTAATGGATCATCAATTATTGTTCATCTTTATGCTGCCAAATTATCTGGAATCCGGCAACGCTAACTTATAAAAGTGTATTTCAGACATCCATGTGCCATTGCGGCACGCTCGCGCTAACATGCACTAAAAGCACGCGCTCACGGTACACATTACTCCACTTTATCGTTACATACCAACTTCCTCTATGCTGCCATATTGAAACTCTGCTTATGGCATATTGCACCTTTAAACATGTGTTTTAAACCAATATTATAACTGTTTAGCTGATTTCTTTTGGGATTTGCATGCTTGTCCTTCGTTTTAAATCAAATATGCAATTCTATTTAACTTTTTGTCTCCCCTCATCTGTCACAGATCACGAGTATCTGAATAAGTCCCAGGGCTCAGTCTTCCTCCATGATGTGCTCAAAGGAGAGTCCTTGGAGTTCTTGGGCAGAGGAAATTTCGTAAGTCATCCTTTGTGAGCTTCATTTGTGAAACATTTGAAATTGGCATGACGACTACATACCCATCCCAAACAGACGCAGTCTTGTCTTTGAGGTCAAGAGTATTGGGGAAACTCTCAATTTTTTTTAATTTTTCCCGATACAGAGTGTAAAAGATGCTTACGATTACCAGCTGTCCGCTGACCACAAATATGTGGCATTCATGAGCAATCGTTCCAAGGTACAATAAGCTTTTATTCACATAAATCTGACACATATTTGAACTGTTCACAATACAGTGTTGTTGTTGTTCTTTTTGTCCCATTAGCTGTGGCGGCATTCATTTACAGCTAGATATTCACTCTATGACCGAGAATTAGAGTAAGTACCCTAATTATGAATTTTCATTTTTTTATTTCTACATCCACAACAAGTATGTGGCTTCCTATGGTCTGTTACGTTCATGCACTTATAATAGTGCAATGCATGTCAGTTAAAAGCATGTTTAGCATGCAAAGTAGCTTATTTTAGAATATGTCTAAAAATAATGGTACGGGTCACTAAAGATTCACAAATCTGTTTGTTTTTTTGTTTGTTTTTTACTTAATCTCAGCACATTCCTCACACCCTCTGAAACTCCTGAAGAAATCCAGTACTTTGCCTGGGCTCCGGAGGGGCACAAATTGGTAAGCTGGGACATGTAAATGATTGCTATGTGCCTAACTTTGAGAGACAGTCGGCTTTGAAGGTTGGTGATGGAGGAGGTGAATGACCTTTCCCAAAAACTCAAGAAGAGCAAAAAAGGTTCAAACTGGGTTGGTCTTTTCTAAACTCGGGTATTTCTGTTTTTATTGTATTTTCAGGCCTATGTTTGGGAAAATAATGTGTATATAAAGACCAGCCCTGGGTCGCCACCGAAGCAAGTCACTCATAATGGCAAGGATAATCTGATTTTGAATGGGATCCCGGACTGGGTGTATGAGGGTAAGTGGCACATGATATTTGTGAATTCATGTCAACACTACAATATCCCATTTCCACCTGGTATTAGCCTAGCATCTGTATTTGGATACTTTATAATTAAATCTGATCCACAGGTTTATCCTGAAACAGATTGTGTTTTAATATCAGATGTAAACGGAGTAATAATCAACTACTAACTGGGAAGTACCAAGTACTTTTATTTATGCAATAACTATGAAAAATAAGAAATGTTTTAGACATCTGTTAATTGTTCCAACAAAGCAATAGATTTTTACCTTTTAACCTTTTAGATGAGTTTCATTTGCACTATTCAGACTGTTCTCAAACACTGTTCATAGCTATACTAAAACTAGGAAAAGCAATGCACTAGAATTTGTATATAATCAATTTATATGCAAACCACAAAATATGGAGCAGGACAGAAAAGGGCGGGTTGTACGGGGATGGGTCTAAAAACACTGGACTTTTACCCAGGAGACATCTGTTCATGTCCTGTGTGAAACCTAAAGTCAACATTGATTTATATTTTACGCATCATCATTTTGAAACAGCACTTACTTTAACCCAAACCACAATCTTTTCCTGAAAACAAAATAACTTTTCATAAGATCATACAAACCGTTGTTTGGGGGTATGTTGATCTTTTAAATGTAACTTTTGTGGTAAATGGTACTAGTTGGAGTAGTCTTACTTAATGACGAGAGAAAAAAGACATATACTTGTATGTATTTGTACTGCACTGTACTACATACATTATCTTGGTATATATAACACATTCATCGTTGTCTAATCAGGATATAATGAAGTGATGTTTTTCAACAACAACAGCATGGCAATGTTGTTTTAGCTCAAAGTCTTTTAGTAGGAATTGAACCCCCTGACCCATGGTAGTCCTGAACCCTAACACAGCTTCACCTTTCCCCTTTCAGAGGAGATGTTCTCATCCAATCAGGCCCTCTGGTGGTCACCTGGAGGGAAGTACGTGGCTTACGTTGAGACCAACGACACAGACGTCCATACCATAGAGTACTCCTGGTATGGCGAGAACCAGTACCCCAGCACTGTTTCCATTCGATATCCAAAGGTGGGACGTTTGACACTAACATGCTTGTACTGGGATCGTTGTATTTGCGTGTATCTTACACCCTTTTCTTGTGCAGCCCGGAACTCCCAACCCTACCGTGAAACTGTTTGTTGTGGACACTGACAACACAACAGAGATCTCTGAGGTTGTTATTCCAGTAGCCTTCAGCTCAAGGTAATGAATCAGCCTCTCTATTATTATTACAGAGAAGCAAATCAGAACCAAAAAGAAGCTGGAATATTTTTTTGTTGCCCCATAGTGAGCACTACTTGGCGACTGTTACTTGGGCAACAGATAACCGTCTTGCTGTCCAATGGCTGAAGAGAGTACAAAACCACCTCATCCTTCAGATCTACAATTTTAATGGAACCAGCTGGGTTCCTTTTCAGGTAAAACATGGTATTATGAACACGTAATATTGTTTTTCTAAATCAAAACAATATGCAGCATGATATTGGACACTGGCATTACACAGAGATTACATGCAAGCAACTTATCGATGGGTTTGAGTACACTGACTATTTCAATAGAAGTTAATCTTTACTGAAAGGGAGGGTAAGGTAAAGGTTTGATATACCTGTACTTTGTTTGTTCTGTCTTAATTGCCTTCCTGTCAACTGCTAACCAGTATATACTGTATACTTAACAATGAATAGTAAATCATGATGATTTCATAAAGTCTTGCCTTTCACTTTGTTCCCTTTGTTACAGACGTATTGGTAACCGACCGAAAGTCACAGGTGTTGATTTAACCTAGTAGTAAAAAAATGAAGAAATCTTTGCTTAACAAAAAGCCTTGCCACTTGGAAATGTCCCACGTTAGCTAAAGGGTTTATTAAATTCTCTTCTGTGTTGCAACATCTCTTTGAGCGAATACTGATAAGGCGTGTATGTTGTTATAACATCTAGCTTAGTGCAGCTATAAAAACTAAGTGTATTTATTTTTTACAGCATCTGGAGTTGAAGAGTGCCTTTGGTTGGATTGGAAGGGTATGTCCAGTGCACATTTAAAATATATTCTTTTGTGTATTAAAGCCTGATATTTCTTCTTTTCGTGTGCCATAGAGCTCCATAGTTGTCCAGAAACCTACCATGAACACACACAGACTGTAGTTTATTTTGACTTAATCCCACATACGTCCCAATAAAGCTCGAATGCAGATTATTCCGCCGCTGAAAATAGTCCCCATTCACATCACAGTTGGAATGAGTGGGCTTGGGGCTGAGAGCAACCGAGTAGGGGTCAGAGAATATATGGTGATATACTTGTTCTTCCTAGTTCTCTCCATCAGAACCAGTTTTTGACGTAGACAAGAACAGCTATTACCTGGTGATGAGCAACAACGAAGGGTACAAGCACATCCATCATGTGGTTGAGGTAGGTTGAAGGATTTATTTTAGTCAGTAGTCTAGTATAACAGCGTCAAATTGCTCTTTTTTGAGAATTGCACAATATCAACCATATTGTACAGTAATCATTGTTTATCTGTAGCATGTTACCACACACACACACACACTCTGCTTTGATTCTTCATGCAGGGCACAGCTACAGCAATCACCTTTGGGGAATGGGAAGTCATTGACATTCTGAAAGTGACTGCAGATAGTGTGTAAGTTGCTGTCATCTGCATACACATGCATGAGACCTCACACGCACACAATTCCTCTCTTGAGAGAAAAAAGAAGGGATATTTCTTTAGAAGGAACATTATTTCTCACTCATTCATAACAATCATTCCTCAGATATTATTCAAGTAATCAAGAAGGCAACATGCCAGGAGGAAGGAATGTTTACAAGTAAGGATCTTTATTTGACTATTTTTATATGTTTGCTAGTTATTTGAGGACATGATTTTGGTACAAAGCATTTCTGCAGACTTACTGTGTGTGTGTGTGTGTGTGTGTGTGTGTGTGTGTGTGTGTGTGTGTGTGTGTGTGTGTGTGTGTGTGTGTGTGTGTGTGTGTGTGTGTGTGTGTGTGTGTGTGTGTGTGTGTGTGTGTGTGTGTGTGTGTGTGTGTGTGTGTGTGTGTCAGGTGGACAAAAGGACCAACCAAGTGTCTGACTTGTGCGTTACCTAAAGATGACTGTCAGTATAACTCCGCCTACTTCAGCCACAACGCCTCCTTCTACCGCTTGAGCTGCAGTGGTCAGTTATACTTTTGTGTCTATTTTTCCAATCCCATTTGATTTTTGCAATATTATATTATTATTAATAATATAGAGAGAGCTCATTATTATTATTATGTATACAGAATATAGGATACAATAATTGCTTATACTATTGTTATAATTTCCCGCAAAGGTCCTGGTATTCCTTACCATCGTCTCATGGATAACAGGAATGATCAAGGTGATCCGGAAATTTGAAATAAAATCTGAAATAATACCAAGAAGGAGAACATTTTATTATAATGAGCTGTCTATATTCTTTTAATTGTAGATATCAATACTTTGGAGGACAATACAGTATTTAGGAGCCTGATATCTGACATCCAAATGCCCTCTGTGCTTCGCGACTACATCCCACTGGAAGGATACAGTAAGTGAATTCAACAACCACGAAATATGAATTATACGAAGTGTTGCCTCTGGGCAGATTTAGTATCTGTTAGACAGGCTTTGTGCTAAGCTAAGCTAACCAGCTAGCTTCTCAATCTCAAATATGAGTTGTTCACAAAATATTGAAATAAACTATGATATAGATCGGGAGTTATTTGAAAGTAAAAAAATAAATAAAAATGTAACACACCATTAATGATTATTCACACCTTTCTATTATTTTCAACAGAGCTCTGGTACCAGCTGCTTTTGCCTCCAGGTTTTGATAAATCCAAGAAGTACCCTTTACTAGTAGATGTGTAAGAATTTATTTAAAAAAAATACATTTAATTATATATGCTTTTAAAAAGAGAGTTCATAAACTGATACTGGATGTTGCCCAACCTTCCAGGTATGCCGGTCCCTGCAGTCAAAAAGTCGACTTCGTCTACAGGGTGAGCTGGTCCACATACCTGGCCAGCACTGAGAAAGTCATCGTCGCCAGCTTTGATGGAAGAGGAAGCGGTTACCAAGGCGACAAGTTAATGCACGCAATCTACAAAGGTCTGGGAACCTATGAGGTGGAAGATCAGATAACAGCAGTCAGGTAAGGAAAGCGAGGACCAGTTTAGACAAGTCAATGCTTCATCCTGCTCGAACAAACAGCTTCACCCTCCGTTTCCCAGGAAAGCTTGATCAAACTGGATTTGACGTGTTTCTGTGGGTGAATTGCTCCCAGGTGTACACAGACACACACACCAGAATCATCATGAGCATCACGGAGTGACGGGGATGATCAGAAGGCCAGTCAACATCCTTTTCAATTACTGGCCCATGTTGAGATAGTTGTCTTTTTTTTTTATTATAGGGAAATCATCAAACTGGGCTACATTGACAAAGACAGAGTTGCTATTTGGGGCTGGGTAAGTTATCAAAATATATATATATATATGTGTGCGTGAGGATGTGTATGTACATTTGTGTGAATATCCATCTGGATAACACGTTGGACTGAAGGAAATAATACAAACCATAATTACTAAAGATGTAAACACATTGATGCATTTAAAACGTAACGTTGTGTTATATGTGCTCTGGCCGGTGGACGGTGCTTTATTTTGGCTGGACTGTTTTCAACATTTTACATCTGAACAGTAAATAAAATATGTTACTGAAAACATTTGAGGCGAGAAATAGGAAAAGCTGTAGCATAATCTTGATTCATAATTTGACCGTTTGATCAGTATTTCGTCACCGGCAGTAGCTTTAAGAAATATGCAGTGTGTTTTTTTATAGTTCAGATGGCAATAAAGGGCCCTGTTAAGTTAACGTTGCACCCTGCAGCCACTGGGCTCTGAAGGCTTTGGATGAGCTCCAGTTATGAGCTGTTTTTCTTCCACAGTCTTATGGTGGATACGTGACGTCAATGGCCTTGGGATCTGGAAGTGGAGTTTTCAAATGTGGAATGGCGGTCGCTCCGGTGTCCAAATGGGAATACTATGGTTAGTACTTCATGTTTACTCTCCTCAGACCGAACACACTCACTTTAACGACACACAATATCTGCATCTCCGTTTATTTCAGATTCCATCTACACAGAGCGCTACATGATGGAGCCCTCAGAGAATTTATTTGGCTACACCGTGAGTTTCCCACGCAGCGATATCACAATCGCCTCTCCTATCTGAGTAGTTGTCATGTTGTTGCCTCTGGTCACCAATAACCATAAATCTGACTGTGTGCAGAATTCCACAGTAACTGCTAGAGCCAAGAATTTCCATTCAGTGCAGTATCTCCTGGTTCATGGAACAGCTGACGGTGAGTTATACAGGGCTATTTATTTATTAACAATTTAATTTATATGTTATACAGTGACACCAATTAGGCATTTTCTATTTGTTTGTTGAGGGCTGTTAATAAAGTGTTGAAGATTTTTATTCTGGATAGTAAATAAACTAAAACTCTGAATTAGTATAAGTGATACCAAACCAGGTCAAACATGAGGAATATTAGGATTTTGTCCTATTTTGGTCTTATTTTTTTTTTATTCTTAAATTGTTTTGAAAATTTTTGTTCACGGCAAGGCGCCGGGGGTGGATGAAATCCGCCCTGAGATGCTGAAGGCGCTGGACTTTGTTGGGCTGTCTTGGCTGACACGCCTCTTCAATGTCGCATGGGGGTCGGGCACAGTGCCCATGGACTGGCAGACCGGGGTGGTGGTTCCCATCTTCAAGAAGGGGGACCGGAGAGTGTGCTCGAATTATCGGGGTATCACACTACTCAGCCTCCCGGGAAAAGCTTATGCCAGGGTGCTGGAACGGAGGCTCCGACCGTTTGTCGAACCTCGGATTCAAGAAGAACAGTGCGGGTTTCGTCCTGGTCGTGGAACAGTGGACCAGCTCTTTACCCTTGCAAGGATACTGGAGGGGTCCTGGGAGTTTGCCCAACCAGTCTACATGTGCTTTGTGGACTTGGAGAAGGCTTTCGACCGGGTCCCTCGGGGCTTTTTGTGGGGGGTGCTGCGGGAGTATGGTGTGCCGGACCCGTTGCAACGGGCCATCCGGTCTCTGTACGCCTGCAGTAGGAGCTGTGTTCGTATCCTCGGCAGTAAGTCAGATACGTTCCCGGTGGGTGTTGGCCTCCGCCAGGGCTGCCCTTTATCACCGGTCCTGTTCGTGACTTTCATGGACAGGATATCTAGGCGCAGCCGTGGGGCGGAGAATGTCAGGTTCGGGGATCTCGGGATAGCCTCTCTGCTGTTTGCAGATGATGTGGTCCTGTTTGCCTCCTCGGACCATGACCTCCAGCATTCACTGGGGCGTTTTGCAGCCGAGTGTGAAGCGGCGGGGATGAGAGTCAGCACCACGAAATCTGAGGCCATGGTGCTCTGCCGGAAACCGGTGGATTGCTCCCTCCGGGTGGGGACAGAGTGCCTACCACAAGCGAAGGAGTTCAAGTATCTCGGGGTCTTGTTCACGAGTGAGGGTAAAATGGAGCGGGAGATCGACAGGCGTATCGGTGCGGCTGCAGCAGTAAAGCAGGCGTTGCACCGGGCCGTCTTGGTGAAGAAGGAGCTGAGCCGGAAGGCGAAGCTCTCAATTTACTGGTCGGTCTACGTCCCAACCCTCACCTATGGTCACGAGCTTTGGATCGTGTCCGAAAGAACGAGGTCGCGGATACAAGCGGCCGAAATGAGTTTCCTCCGTAGAGTGGCCGGGCTCAGCCTTAGAGATAGGGTGAGGAGCTCGGACATCAGGAGGGAGCTTGAAGTCGAGCCGCTACTCCTTCGTGTCGAAAGGAGTCAGCTGAGGTGGTTCGGGCATCTAATTAGGATGCCTCCAGGACGCCTCCCTTTAGAGGTTTTCCAGGCACGTCCAACTGGTAGGAGGCCCCGGGGAAGACCCAGGACACGCTGGAGGGATTATATCTCCCAGCTGGCCTGGGAACGCCTCGGGATCCCCCAGAATGAGCTGGTAGATGTTGCGGGTGAGAGAGAAGTCTGGGTCGGCCTGCTTGACCTGCTGCCTCCGCGACCCGACCCCGGATAAGCGGTGGAAAATGGATGGATGGATTTTTGTTCACATGATCGGCCTTGTGTGTATGCACTTACAACATGACTGTTGTCAGAGTGATATTGGGATTTTAAAATAGTTTACACAGACTTTAGACCTATTTTAGCAACTATTATAGATCATATATTGGAGATCAATAATAATAATAACAACAACAATAACATGATAAAATGAAAGTAATAATATTATACTATATAGTATTTATATTTGATATAATACATATTTGTCTATGATATAGGGCTATTTATGTTCTTGTATAACAAACAAAGAATGTGAATGGGTTTCCATGTGTAACTTCCTGAATTTGCACCCAAAATCACAGATGACCTCTACAAAATAATAACCACGATAATTATTGCGTGCCATTGTATTGGGCATCAACCGTACGTTTAAAAAAAGACTTAAATAAATGATTCACGTCTTGGTTAAAGACATTTGGATTGATTCAAAGGAGAGCAAAGCTGTTGTGTATGACGTAACAATTACAGTGACTTTTCTTTGGTATTCTAATCAAATTGAACACTCATGGTGTTCAGAGAATGTTTGTTAAGTTGTGTTGACCTGTTAACCTTTAGTCTAGCACCACCTTCAGATCAAACTCTCTCCGTGACTAAAACTTCAGGCCACTTCGGTCCGCAGTCAAGTCCCCAGTAACCCCTGCTGACCTTTCTAGACCAAAATGGGCCGATTGCGTTGGAAGCCTTGTTAATCATTGTGCGTTGTTGTTGTGTTTTCTAGACAATGTTCATTTCCAGCAGGCAGCCGAGATCTCTGAAGCTCTGGTGGACCAGCAGGTGGACTTTGAGGCGATGGTGAGTTATCTGGAAAATCCAATGACTGGAAGAGCGTGGCTTGGTGTCATTAAATATTACATAATTTTCTGCCCTTGTCTTTCAGTGGTACACGGACAAGGACCATGGGCTCGGCGGCTCGGCCAATCAACACGTCTACACACACATGAGTCACTTCCTACAGAGGTGCTTTGCATGAAGTCCACTGCATCTCTTTACCTTGACTCATATGAATAATAATTAATAATACGGGATAAACTCTTTATTTATCTTTATTTTAAATGCAGGCTTGATTATTAGTGCTCCGAACGCCAGAAAAGTAAAAATTGTCATAATATATTTCTGTGTCTCAAGGAAATGTTTTATTTGTCTCTATATTTAGTCAAAGAAAATGCACAATTACATTTACAGTGATTTATTATTACATTTTTTTGTTTCGTTGATTAAAGTTTTAAAGAGGTTGTTACCTAACTTGGGGAACAACATAGACATGATGATATGAAAATGTACTGGTACTACTGTACTATAGTTTTTACAGTAGGTCAGAAACCTACTGCACCGCAGTACTTTTATACACTTTTACCAAATGTATGTGATTGTCTGATTGTTTTGTAAAATAATAAAGAATTAACTAATGACACTCTCTTTTTGCTTGAAATATTTTTGATGATGATGATAGCCTTCATTATTTTTGTTGAATTTTCTAATGGAAGAGTGTATGCTAGCAGGTCGGCCAGTCGGCTTTGAGCTAAATGCTAATGTCAGTATGCTAACATGCTCACAGTGATAATGTTAACATGCTAAGGTATGCTCACATGTTAGCATGTTGTACGAAACTATTGGCATTCTCATCAGCCCCCACTGTATTTTGTGTTTAGTGCTAATTATTAGCAAATGCTTACACATAACAAAGATGGTGAATGTGGAAACATATTTGACCTAAATAGCAGATTAAGTGATTGCAGGTGTGTAGAAGGGGAAAGGAGGGAAGGGAAATGGCAATGAGGATGTGAGGATGATGCAGAAGACTGAGACAAAATGGGACTAATGAATGAATGAATGACAGCGAGGAGCGATTGTTTAGCCCTAGAGCACATGCGCTTTGTCTAATCTTTTCTTTTGCGATCAGAGCCTATCATCCCTGACTCCAAGCTGTCCTGCAATCGCCTCTTGCGATCCATCTTTAAATTCTTCTTCATTGGTTTTTAATGCCGGTTGGCATCCATAAAGTTGCATCACCGCCAACTAGCGTAACTAGTTTTAAACAACATCCACTTAATGAATAAACACAAATAAATTGCAAACCATTCCTCCATTATCCCCACTCTGCTATAACTGTATTGTTCCGCATCTTTGTACTCTTTTGTTTGTTATTCTTTGTGTCGGGTGACAAAGTGATTCAGCTGATCAATTGTCCCTTTTGGAGTAGCTAAACAACTCTCGAAAGGCTTTTTGACGCATGCAAAAAAAAAAGTAACATGTTCCGAAGAGTCAATGCGTGTAAACTTGATTGACGCAACTTGAGGTTGTTTTAAACATATGACAATTTTGAACAATTAAATACAAGCTTGTTATCCAAAAGCCTTTATGTAGTCTTGTTGCACATATTATCCTATTAGACAAAGGAGAAAGGGAAATTAGTTAAAAAATGTTGACAGTCGGCCAAAGGAGTCTTTATTGTATTGGATACAACTTTGGGTCTGTGGGAATTTTTGAAAATAATAATTGAGAAAGTGTTTTTTTCAGCCTTTCCACTATGCCAATATATATTTTTCAGCAGATAAAAGGTGACTGCAGCTCTTACAATAAGAGTCTTACAGCAATATGTGAACATTCATGTTTTATAGAGCGTCAGTCTTTATCAAACGATGGCCCTTGTAAAGTGGAGATGATTGCCACTGATGCCAAAAAACAGACGCTCAATATCCCCCATCTTTTAAATTTGATCGGAAAGAACCCACAAATACTGACTCACCTTCCAGATGCACTCGTATCGCTTCCCATCATGATGACACAGTAGCACATTAAGACATCTTCCCTACTCTCTGCCGAACAGCATGATCTGCGTGTGTTTGATCTTGACACCTAAGTACCAGCTGGCATCACGCATGACTGCCGTCTTTCCTCTCTGAGCAAACGCTCGGCTTGTTGATTCGGGGCCCGTGTGTCTAATGGGTTGAGAGTAACAGGTGGACCTGGTGGAGTGGCGAAATTGGCCCACCTGAGCAGACCCGTCCTCCTTCCTCCTGGTACAGTATATAAGACCACAAAGTAAGAGAGGACGGCGAGAGACAGACACCAGGAAACAGCAGAGGAACTACCAGCACCGTTCTTAGGAAAGAGACAAGAAAAGGTGAGCCGGGTTTTGTTGCAAAGGTGAAACCACTTTACCTCTATGATCCAATATGCAAACTTTATTGTATGTCTGTGTGTGTGTGTGTGTGTGTGTGTGTGTGTGTGTGTGTGTGTGTGTGTGTGTGTGTGTGTGTGTGTGTGTGTTGTTCTGTGGTGTAGGCTGTAACCATGAAAAGCATCCACTCCCTGGCTGGTATCCTTCTGGTCCTCGGCTTTGTCCAGAGCAGCTGGCAGGTTCCTCTGCAGGGCGCAGAGGACAGCTCCCGGTACAGACAAGGCTTTGTTTTAGTCTCAGGAGCTCTCGCTACTGTTCTTTGTGTTAAAACTTCCTATTTGTGTGCAGAAATAGAAAAAATGAATCACAATTAAAATGTTTTTTTTTATTTTGTATTAAATCCCAAACAGCAATATTCATAAGATAGCCTGAGTTAAGTGACATGGATGAGGTCCAAAGAGGCCAGATTATTTGTGGTCAAACTGCAGCCACGATGATCCATAATCTGCAAAAACATGGGGGCAGTCACGCTAAAAGACTCCAAATGTATCCCAAGTAAAGAGGGTATTAGGCATAGATAATTACAATATTCTCTTTTTAATAATTGTGGTGCAGTAAATGGGGGCAATTACATTCATAAAAATGTTTTATGCAATTCTAACAAAACCAAAAAGATTAAATTGATACTGCTTTACACCTGCAATGGTGAAAATATGTTTGGAAAATACATGTAGACTAGGGGCTTGATACTACTCAAATTTTGTACTGTATGTCTTAATTTTAAACGATTCTTAAGTTTTATTTTGTCTTTGTGCCAAATATCAACATATCGTTCAGTCTTTCAGAATGTGATTTATTCTCTTATAAGTTACTGTGTAGTAAAATGGCTACAGAAGTTCATCAGTAACAAATGTCTTTTTAAACAGAAGAGGAACGAAAAACCGAGCCAAGCTCTCACCTCTGACATATCTTTGAGACAATGATGTAGTTGAGATAATAAATGCACCTTTAATATAAACATTATATGATATATATTTCTATATTTTGGTCATGTGAAATGTTAATATTAGACTGCTGTGAACTCAAACTGGGCTCTCCCTGCTGCACCGCAGCTTCGAGGCCGACGACACGTTAGCGGGCGAGCCGAGTGAGCTGTCGCCCTCCAAGAGACACTCAGAGGGGACTTTCTCAAACGACTACAGCAAATACCTGGAGGACAGGAAGGCGCAGGACTTTGTGCGGTGGCTGATGAACAACAAGAGGAGCGGGTCAGTGTGTGGGATCTGTCCCAAAAATCCTCATGAGAGTTTGCATTGTGAAAAGATTTGTTTGGTTGAGCCAATGAAGCATTGATTTAAGCTCAGAGTGCAACGATCAACTTTAAAGGGGCAGTGGTGGAGCTTTTACAACAATGTAAAAAAATATATATATTGGATAGTAACCAAAAGGCCAATAACCTATTGACAACAAAGGTTGGAGACCACTGGTTTCATCTTTACAGATGCATAATTTTATTTTATTTTATGTTTGTTTATGTAAAATCTTAATCGGAAAAGTAACTAGGCGTGTACGATGAATGTATTCGAGTAAAAAGTACAATATGTCTTTCGAAACTGCAGTAGAGTAGATTAAAGTTTGAAGATATTATATAAAATATCTTCAAATTATACTTATTACAGTACTTGAGTAAATCCACTGGATAACAGGGATGTGTCCCCCTGATAGCATCCTTACTTCAGGCTCTGGGAAGACAGTTTTTTAAACTTAGTAAATTATAAGTTATCAAACTTCTCCTCACTGAGTGCCTCTGTGTGTCCGCAGTGCTGAAGCAAAGCGCCATGCGGATGGAACCTTCACCAGCGACGTGAGCTCGTACCTCAACGACCAGGCCATCAAGGACTTTGTCGCCAAGCTCAAGTCCGGAAAAGTCCGAAGAGCGTAGGCTGACCCTCCCCCCTCCCCCCCCCCCCTCCTACAGTACCAAAAAATAACTCCTACCGGCTCGTGTCTGATTCCACCTTGACGAGAGAGACAGAAACAAATCAAATCGACTCCTTCTTGTGCCTCCTTTTCCTTTTCTTTTCTATTTTTTATTATTATTTCCCCCCCCCCCCCTTCATGTTCCTTGTGCTTGAGCTCAAATAAATCACCTGAACTTCTTGCACTGTGTTGATTGATATGTTACAACCCACGTGACGATTGTGTGAAATGATTCTTTTTGACACGCGCAAAAAAAAAAACTACTAAGAGCGGACGGGGAACGAATCACAGGACGATCAGAGCAACACAATGTATTCACTTCTCGGGGAAAAATGACGAGACAAATTTCTTGATGAAATCGATGCCGCAGGCCAAGTATAACAGCTGGATTGGCGGGTTTTTTTCCACGTTGCCGGGCTGCCGACCCTTATTGGTCAGTGTTTACATTGTGTGCCTATGTACTCAGATCTGAAACGGACAGGCGGGGCGAGGCGTTCAGCAGGAGGCATGTAGATGGGAGCTTCACCAGCGATGTGAACAAGGTGCTTGACTCATTGGCTGCCAAGGAGTATTTACTCTGGGTCATGACCTCCAAGCCGTCAGGAGAGAGGTAAAAAAAAAACTCAGTCACACTGGCTGATCCGGTAATTGCCAGAAATGCTAGACTCGGAGTGATTGTGGTTTCTCTCTCTTTTGCAGTAAGAAAAGACAGGAGGACGAATGAGACACTCCTCGAGGACTCCCCGATGTGCGCTCTGCACAAAAGCCAGAAACAGGAGGAATAGAAAGCCATACCGCTTTGCATGTTGTGACGTCAGCACTATATTTAAATTTGTATGTCGTTTTTTTTTTTGATACGATAGAAAAGTTGTCACAGTTTTCGCGGTGCACCAGAGAGAAGACATGGAATCAAGGGCATCATTTTTTCTACAAATTTAAATTATTTTCTATATTTTTAAGCAGAAAACAAGAACACAAAAAAGTGAAATCTCAGGTAGGCCTATATAGAAAACACACGCAACTAGCGTAGTTGATTTTCATTTCATATTATTAATCTGCTCTGCAAAATAAAGTTTTTCATTGTGCGTTTGTGGGATTTCTTTTAGATGGACATTATTGTACTGTGTCCCGTGTAGTAATATAATAGCAATTAATTGAGTATTTTGAAGATATGACGTTTAAAAGAACTGCATACATGTACTTTATATTGGTTAATTTAAGTTTGTTTTCATAATTCTTTTACTTCTCAAGACAGTAGAGAGATGCCGGAAAATAATGGAAGAGAATTATGACAAATAAAGCTGGACTCAGACCTGGGATGTTGGGGTTCATCGGTCATTTCTGAAACAGCTGAGATAGATGACCCATTTGTTGGGGACTATTTTCAATGGCGGATTAATCCACATTTGGTGCTCTCAATATAAACTACAGTGAGTTAGTTAATTTCACTTTACATTCATGTCTGTCCAAAATGTCATCACTTCCTAGACTTACTAGACATTTGGTTGAACTTAGCATATTTCGCATATGGATTCTTAAGTTATGGCCTTAAATTTTGTTTTGTGAGGTCCCAGGTCTTTGACTCCCAAGATCAGTTCATCCTATTTCTGAGATATCGTATTCACCAGAATGGACTGGAGGGGAAGCAACCATCACATCAAAGATATCAATGTTAAAAATGATTAATAATAACTTATAAATTCAGTCGTTTTATATGTACAAACCATCAGTACAGTGATAATATGTCTCAATAGATGACCTCTGACCTCCCTGTGGACAAGTACAGGGATCAATAAAGTAACACATCATTAGAGCAGGGCTTGTTTTAAGATCTTTATTTATGCTCTCACGCACACGCGCTCTCGTTCTCACGAAACAAATCACAATAGGACAACAGATCAGAACTGATAGTTTTTCTATACAGGTGACTTAAATTATTTAAACAGAAAGTGTACAGCTATCACTACCAAATTTAAGGCAGAATTTTGCACAGAAGTAGTCCAAATGTTTGATATTGATATAATTTTGACCACTTATTAGTTTCTCTAGTCAACTAAGAACCATCACTTAGACGATGGGAAAAATAACATCTACAACAAAAACCTGCCTTGAACACTGACTTCATGTTAGTAATATATTAGTAACATTTTACATGAATAAAATATACTATGTATTGTACATTGTTAAGACTCTTTACCGTTTATTACATGTTGCCCTTCCCAGAAAAAAGGTAGCCTATTATTGCATCTCTAGAAGTAATCATTGGTCCTGCAGCGAGACAGTCAAGTCCGTTCCCCCGTCATGCAGGTCTTTTGTTTTTTAAACAATTAGCTTCAGATGCTCACACAATGAGGGTAATTTTGGATAGGAGATCACATGTCCATGGATGACACTTACTGGTGAGATGACAGATGGATGCAGGTGGAAAACATATAGAAGCGTTCTGTACGGTCACCCTAGTTCAGCCATAGCCAAGTAGCGTAAGGTGTTGTACGTTGCCAACCTATTCTGAAATTGCTAGCGTAAAAATGTTGCCCATACCGGGTATACTGCCCACAAAGGAATAGTGTATTTAGGTTAATATGCTTATTGACGTGAGTTAGACGAGAACATGGAAACCTCTCTCATGTCCGTACGCTAACAATTAAGCTATCGCTAGCTACCGGCCAAGAAACGGAAAAACCAAAACATGGTGTTTTCACTTTTTTTTTTTTAGACTTTATGCTAAGCTAACCTAGCTCTATAATCTAGCGTACAGACATGAGAGTGGCGTCAATCTTCTCGTCTAACAGAAATTAATATGTGCATTTTCCAGAATGTCAAACTATTCCTTTAACTGGTTTTGGGGGGAATGCTTGACTGGACGAGAGACATTTATTTGTAAAATAGCAATAGAGAGGACTCTGAAGTGATATGAGCTGTCACTGTCACAAAAACATTTAGATATACAGAATATAGAAAATGTATATTTAATACTAAAAAAATTACTACTAGATTCGCTATATAGACAACTCTTTTGGGTACCGGTGAAATAGATTAGTATTGGCAAATATCTACTTTGTAGGTTTTCTATTATCAGGTGCATCAAAGTCAATTGCGGCATTAAATGCTGCGCACAAAATCCACACATTAGCAGTTTGCTGTGACAGGTTTTTCAAGGATAACTCGCTGTTGTTGGAAAAATATAAAAACATACAAAATACAAATGAAGTAGATTTAAAAATGTGTACTTAATTGGCCCATTGACACAGCAGTTACTGTAAATGTCATATAATTCCGGCTTCCCTCTGTTGCTGGTATCACCAAACACTGATATACATAGACAAAAGTCTCTCAGTTCCTTGTGTTAATACTGTTTCTAACAAATTCTTTGTTTTACATAACTTGCACACAGACTTACATGACAAAAACACAGTGTAGCACAGTACAAAGGTGGTTGAGTGTGGCACGGTATAGTTTTTTTTGTGATTATTTTATTTACTCATCGAGAGCACAGTGGCACTGCCAGTACGTGTCATCACAAACTTGTCTCCCGGTCCAAGCTCTTGTCATGCCTCCGCCGCTTGTGTCGCTTTTCGCCACCACAACTGCACGAAAAGAAGAAAAAAAATGAAATAAATTAAACTGAGCAAAATGTTAAACAGAGAAAAGGCTAGATGTATTGTGTTCATGTACAAGGACTGGATTTGTGCAGAGTGCAGATGCTGACAACAGGCTGACAATGACTCAATCAATCCAGACCACACAGCATGCAAATACGTCTCTGCTTAAAAGGAAAGTTCACCCCAAAATAAAAAATACATTTTTGTCCTCCTACCTTTAATGCTATTTATCAATTGTTGCCGAGTGTTGGAGATATCGGCTGTAGAGGTGTCCAGCCTCCCTCCAATATAATAGGACTTTATGGCAATCGGCTTGTGGTGCTCAACGGTCCAAAAACTTTTTTCCCAAAAACTTTAACAGAAGTTATGACCCAGTTAGTTACTCAAGATAATCCTTAGACATTGTAGGAACCTTTTGCTTTCTAGGAAAATAGTTCCAATGAAAGTACTCACAACAAGGCCTGTGGATTATCTCGGTGGTTGGTATCTGTAAAGGGACATTGCTGTTGATATTTTGTTGTTGTTGCTTTGAACACCACAAGCCGAGTTTCACATCGTTCCATCATACTGGTGAGAAGTGGTGACATCTCCTAACACTCGGCAACTCACATCAAAACAATATAGATTGATAAATATACTATAGGTGAGAGGAAACGTGTATTTTTGGTTTTGGGGTGAACTCTCCCTTTATTAGCAGTTGGCCCTACCCCTTCAATATCTTGTGCAATCGAAATATACAACTGGACTACGGCTCAGTGACATATAGAGATACTTATTTTACTACTTTTACAACATGCAAAGGACGTCATTAAATGTGTCATTGGCGTAACATGCACACTCAGGCCATGCTGTGTTGTCAATCCACCCACATTCATTGGACCTTCTCTCTATTTACTTAGGAATCTTCTCCCAACACCGAATTGAAATGCACAGCACAGACCGACACCGTTATCTTCATGCAACAATCAGCAGTAAACATAAGACACTGGACAAGACTCTCCATGCCGAAAGAGACTGGGAACAACTCACCTTTGGGTTATCAGCTTCTGGGAAGTTAGGAAGGGGAGCTATGGGTTGGAATGGAATAAGAGAGGCAGGCAGGAGACACTATGTTAGTCTACTCTGTGGGACATCTGTGAGGACAGGGCTGATAAACCATTTTTATCTAAACACACTAGCGCCTCAGTTTCCTGGAAAAATAAGAAGTAAACGTTCCATAACATTTACATAATACACCTGCCAAAGATACATTGGAATCCCCTAGTCGGCAGCATTTGGTACTCAAGCCCGCTGATGCATCAGAGATACTGATAATAGGAGTGACGTGAATAAGGAGGCTAACCTTTTAGCGCTAGGTTCCTTCTTCGTGGTCTCAGCAGGGTTGACGTTCTTCCACACATTCCCGAAAGATCCTTTCGACATCTCGTCGGTGATGTTCACTGTGGCCGGGTCACACCTTCAAAATCACACGCAGATGGGACAATGGCGGTTATTCCACTTTGCATGTGAAGTTTTCTGCTAAGAAACATGCACACTAAATAAAAGGCTTGAGAAAGCCAACTACCCGTTGTGGGATTCTTTGAGCAACAGTTGAACATTTTGGAAAAAGTTTTGCACAGTTAAAAGAGAAGTGTGATAACACTCTCATATGTGAAATGAAGCCAGAGCCAAAAGACTGTTAGCTTAGCTTACTAGTCCGCCGAAAGGTAACAAAATCTATCGACCGGCTTCTTTAAAGCTCAGTTATTAACATAAAATCACGCTTGTTTAATCCATACGCAGACAGAAATGTGAAGAACAATTTGTGGTTTCATGAGGTGTGACACTGTTTCTTGACAAATTCTCTAGTGGATCCAAGCTAGCTGTCTCCGAGCTTCATACTTAACCTATCGAGTGGTATCCATCTTCTAAACAGAATATTCTCATTTCACTCAGAAACAACATATCCAGCTCAAGACATTGGATGAAGCTTCATATTTTACAGTAAAACAGTAATTACCAATGCTGAATACCTTTGGCCACTTCATTCAATCAGCTGTAGCTGCTCTGTATTCCGTCTTAATTAGATTTAGTGCTGTGCTATTAACGTTCAATTTGTATGCACTTGTAGCAGTTTACGTGAATATTTCAAGGCTCACAACATTGCGTTTAAAGGACGCTTGGCCACCTGATTAAAGATCTAAATTACTTACTTGAAGTGTCCCTCCAGTGGCACTTGTACAATGCCTTCTTCCTCTGCAATAATACTGTGCTCCTCCTGCAGAAAGAGACAAAAGAGAACATCTGAACCAATGCATGGATAGCAGCTTTGCCAGAGACTTTAAGTGATCAGAATCAGTCTATTACTGCACCTCTTCTTCTAAATCCTCCAGTTTCTTCTTCTTCCACTCTGGCATCAGGTCGTCCAGCCAACTCAGTTCCCTCTTGGTGAAGATAAAGTCCAGCAGCTTACGAATGAACACCAGGGCCAAGACCTGACGCAACACACACCGACAGGTATCAACCAATCATACGGGGAGAAGCACACAAGGGCACGCGCACGCAAATATAACCCGGTTACCATCATGGGGAAGACGATGGCGGCCTTCGAGGTCTTGATGACCCAGAGCAGGATCAAGCAGCTGAGCTGGACGATGGTGAAAAGGTGCACCTTCCTCAGCGGGACGTGACGAAGGTAGATGAAGTCCGGCTGATGTTTGGCCGGCATGCTGAACAGCCTCAGGCGGTCAAAGAACTGCACAGGTACAAAAATAATTCAAGAATTCATCCTGCATCTTCTCTCCATTACGCCTTCCAGTAAAATACCTGCAGGCAGTAGTCTGAGCTCACCTGGATGCCTCTGAGTGAGGAAGCCCCCATGTAGAGGAAGACTCCATACAGCACAGGCATAGGGATAAACTGGAGACACACAGATACATATACATATATATTAAATGAACAAAACAATTACTTTAGACTATCCACTAAAGTCATTTATCCACTGACCTTTAGCACGGAGGTCATGAAGACGGAGCAGCCCATCAGGGTGAAGATCATGAGGCCGGTGAAGCGCTGCTCTCGGATGCCCAGGAACTTGGGCTGCTCGCCGGGGGCCGAGCACTCCGACTCCAGCTTCAGACTGTTCACGTGGGAGATGGAGAGCACCGTGGCCGCCACGAACCACGGCAGGCCCATTATCGAGCACACGCCCAGCATCACCCCCACCACGAATAGGTCCAGGTGGTAGCCGCAGCCTTTCTACAGAGCGATAGTGGGGATTAGAAACAGCAGAGTTATTAAAGTTGAGCTTTTACATTTTTTGTTGATTATTATAAAGACGTTTCCAAGCACCAGAGTCCCATTAGAAAACCTCTCATTTTACTGCACCAGGGTCTGACAGCGAGCAGGGAGAGATTGAGAGGAAGTAGGCAATAACTACATAAATAACCAATTATTTAGGAGCAGGTGAGCATAGAAGAAAGATATGTCTGTTAAAAATGCGTTAATTTGGTTATTTTTCATGACTTTGTGATTTGAAATTAAGGTTTTGAAATACCCCCACGATCCTAAAAAACAGGATAAGCGGTTCGGATAAAGGATGGAATGGTTTTGAAATACCTTTAGTTTATGCTCCTTCCTGTTGATGATGACAGCTGTGATCTGCTGGTCCATGAAGATGAGGATGGTGCAGAGCAGAGCGGGGAGGAAGGTGATGATGGTGGTCCACCAGGGGTTGGGCCCCACAGGGTTTATGAGCCAGCCGCGATCGTCCCTGGTCGGCTGGGGTTACACAAAAGAAAGGTAGAGATGAGCTTGTGCAAAGTCAAAGTATCTGGAGAGTCAGTCAAAGAGGAATAATATCATCACTGACGGAGTCCCTGAAGAAAAGAGGGAATCATGGAACAGAATCATAAGTGGACAATGTTGAGTATGCACACTGCAAAACTAAAGGCTGCACATGCCAATGATAAAATAACATGACCACTGGCAGGCATCTAAATTACATTCTCAATGTGCACA
Source organism: Cottus gobio (assembly GCA_023566465.1). Classification (NCBI taxonomy): domain Eukaryota; kingdom Metazoa; phylum Chordata; class Actinopteri; order Perciformes; family Cottidae; genus Cottus; species Cottus gobio. The sequence continues at coordinate 7,033,027 of CM042238.1, read as the reverse complement.
CATTTTACTTTTTACATAAAATGGATCAAACAAATGCACATGTGGACTTACTTTGAACTTGCTGGGGACCTGCAGTTTAGGGGAGGGGATCCCCAAGGCGTAATCAACAAGAACCATAGTCAGGATGGTGATGAAGACAGCAAAGTCACTGATGATGGCCCGCACCTGGAGAAAACACACACACACACACACACACACACACACACACTAATCAGACAAAAGTCCATCTTACATTGGAATATTGTAGACCAGAGGTTCCCATGTCCCACTTCACTCTCCACAAACCAACAATTGACCATGAGAGAGTCATTTCCCCGATGTGAAGCCTTTGCTGTTCGGGCCCTGTGACGGTGAATACCAGTTTGATGTGGCTGCCTGGAAACGTCCCCTCTTCAGGATCGAAAGGTTCATCTCACTCTAAACTGACCCCTGCCTCTCAACACTTTTTTGGACCTTGTATCCATTTAAAAAAATTCCACTCATTCTGCTTCAATCCACATCTGAGGAGTGTGAATCTGACTGCGTTCAGCCAACACTAATGCTGCTAATTCATGTGACGACAGACACTTCCACATTTATAAAATACTTAAATGATTAACAACTATTTTTTTATATTACTTTTTGTTTATGTGATGTGTATATGTAATACATAACAATAATATTTTGGGTTTGAAGTTAAGGGCGGTGGCCAGTTGCAGTGCAGATGTAAGGTCTTTTAGCAAGGTTCTTGTTTAGGACTCACTGTGTGGAGACAAAGCAATTACTAAAAGACATCACAAGGACGTGTAACGCCTCTTTTGTATGTCATGGTTTACCAAAAAGACTTCAGCAAAGGACACACCTATGCATCCTCGCTCACAGCTTCTCCAGTCAGCCTCCTCTTTTCTTGAGATGCATTTTAGGAAATGAGAAATCCTTCAAGATGGCGCCCTGAGATAATTTTTTAGGACAGAGGTGATGAGGGGGCTCAATGTAGTGAAATAAGAAGAGTGCATGCTGTGCTTAAATATTTTGTCAATGCCTGACAAATCCCTGTGTTAAATTTAAATATCCCACAGTTAAACTATATTTACTGGGAATTATCCTAAAACAGTGTTATAGATCTTTTGTCTGACTTTTGACATAAATATTGCAACATCCAGACTACATTGTAGCATTCATCACCACACGGTGGCGCTGGTAAACTACAGATTATTGGGCCAGCATCACACCACACATTCCCTCAGGAGTGTCATCCCAATGATAAAACATAGAAATGTCACATATAGAGCGCAGAGCAGACACAGAGCTGTGACATGAAACATCCAACAGATGGCAGCATAAACTAAAACAACACAAGACGGAAGCAGAGCCGCATGGGAACAAACTGCAGTCCCACAGCAAAATAAGAAGTCAATGGAAGACTGTAAAACTGTGTCAAACAGGAAGTCTAAAAGAGAGCATACTTTACACGTGATACAGAGATTTAAAAAGATGATATCAATACAATAAAATCCTCTGTAAGTGTAAAATGTGTGTATCCTGTCTGTGTGTTCAGATTTGAGTTATAGTTCCAAGAAGGAACTTAAAAGACAATGGGTCCCTGTTGCATGGACATGTAACGGCCCCCACCCTCCTCCATGAGAACTGGAGACAGAGATTCACAGAGACATATTTTTGGTCGTTTTTGGTCGTCATTCTTTTTGGTTAGTTCTTTTTTACATTTTGTGTTTCTTAGTGGTCTTTTTGTGTCTCATTTTGATTGTTTTGCATCTCTTTGTGGTCATTTAGTGTCTCTCTGTAGTCTTTTTGCCTCTCATTCGCGTACCTTGGTGGGGAAGTAGCGGCTCGTCTTGAACTCCTTGAGGAAGGCGGACATGAAGACGGTGGAGAAGAAGAGGAGGACGCACCAGAAGAGGACGTCGGGGATGTAGGGGCCGTGGGGGCCGCAGGCGCTGCCTTCGAACTCCCCATGAAACATCTCGCACTCCTACTGGCACCAGAGGACACGGTGATGATGATGACGATGAAGAAGGTGGTAATAATAATCAGGTTGGTGATCATAAAAGTTAGTACAATGTCAAAGGAAATATTGGCGATGATGGATGTCGGTGTCAGCAGTCTGAACTGGTACTTTCATCTTTGACTTATTCAGCTCTCTGGGCTTTAAATATCTATATAGTACATGATTCATCAATTTGCATACATTCCCAGTGGCCTCCTTTGCCTGTCTAACTATTTGCAGCCATTCAGGCGTGTGTGGGAGTGTCGCAGCGTGCCGCCGCTGGCACGACTTATTTGTGTCTGACTGCGAGAGAATCCACTCTTCACACTTCATCTCCACACTCCATGCTAAATCCAGTGAAATCCTTCCCACACGTTCTTAATCCCAGCCTAGACTTATGACGCTTCCTGATGAAGCAAAGTGTGGGAGCCACAACACTGTAGACACAACGATCGTGTGTTAATTGAAGGCTGGGTTTAGCATTACCTAAGCTTCTTTGGATCATTTAAGCAGAATTCAAAGTCTACTTGAACGCAAGATCAAAGCATCTCAAGGCCTTAGATGACCTTTATTTAAACGCAACTCATGTACAGCTATTTTCTTTTCAAATGTCAAGGGTGCCTTACCTTGACCTCCAGCATGGTCCAGTTGACCTGGGAGGCTGTGATGTTCTTCTCATCCCACAACCGCAGGGTGTCATTGCTGGGGTACATGGGCTCCACACACGCACACCTGAGGAGGATACTCTTTCGTTAGTTTTCTTAAATACTTATAAGAGAACAAGGTAAATATACTAATAGCTAAATATAAAATGAATTAATTCATTAATTTAAAGGAGTGAGAAAGACAAACAAACAAAAGAAAGTCAAACCAACAAACAAGCAATTTCATAAATATTTAAGATTCTCAGTAATTAAGAGACTATTGAGGTACATACTGTTGTATCTGAAGCTCAAATCAACTGTTGGCTGGGTTTCTTATTGTTCTAGGATATTTAACTAAATACCTTTGGATTAGGAGTGTTGCTGGCACAAAACAAAGGAAGCTCAATATCTCTACTTGGGCTTTTGGAATGAGCTTTTCCAATTTTCTTACATTTTATAGACTAAACAATTAATTGAATGATCAAGAATAAAAAATTGAACAAATTAATTGCAGACTCACCCTGCATTACACACCACTTTCGACATGTTCAGCAATCAAAATGACATTATTCTGTTTTGCATTTCACAAAACTAAAGGTCAGCATACCCTGCAGTACACTACACCCAGAAGGAGCTCTTGGCCTGACAGAGCCACAAGCCAGCTTATGTGGATAATGCATGATGCTCCTGACACACACACTTAACACGGGATTATTCATCGTAAAGCAAAACCCATTACAGAAAATAAAACTGCACAGTGTGTCTGCTTTACCATGGCAGCATCTGTCGTTTGATGATGCAGCAAAACACTTGAGCGTGTGTGTGCAAATGTGCGATAGTTGGGTACACTGTGTATGCGTCAACGATGACGACATCAGTACACGATGCATCGCTTGTGGATTTGAAAAAGAGCACTTACGAGTACTGTGTGAGCTTCTGAAGGTTGTTGTTTTTATTGATGGGGTAGTGCACCCCCAGGTGGATCAGCTTCTCCAGGGCCTCATAGATGAAGATGATGCAGATCAGCGCAGCGAAAGCTTCCTCAGTGAAGCGCGTGATGTAACAGACGAGCGAGCTGGCGTCCGTGGCCACCAGCAGTAGACAAAAGAAGGCTGTCCACAGGCCGATGCAGGCCCTCAGGGAGAGGTAGGAGAGGCCGTACTCCCTGAGAGAGACGGGACACATACTCAGGAGTGAGGGGGATAAGCAATATGGCATCCCCACTCAAGCAGAAAGCACACACACCATCAACATCAACACGGGAATATTCACCGGTAACAAAACACAATTTGTAGTGAAAAAAGAGAAAAAGAAGACAACCTACTTGCAGAACTTGAAGAGAATTTTCTCAAAGACAAGAACGGGCCCAGTGCTGCCCAGGATGGTGAGGGGCTGACCGGCAAAAATAGAGTAGGCTATTCCAGTCATGGAAGCCCCGAACAGGGACTCAATAGCACTCTGGGAACACGGGAAAAAAATGCTCTGGTTCAACAGCTTAACATGGTTTCTTCTCTCAGGTACACACTTTGCATGAACACAGTGGCTAATGAGCTAATTGAGCTAATTGCTAACGCTAGCATAGCAACAGGCTCACAACGAAGATGCAATCATGCAGATGTTTCACTTTTGGATTTGATTCCAGAAATAAGAAAAGCCTCATTCCAAATCAAATGTAAATTTGTATTATGGCAAATAAAAATAAAAAAATCCAAACCAGGACCAATAACAATAATGTTATGTGATACACACAGTTTTTCTTGGTATGGTAAAGCAACCCATCTGTCTGTTGGTGGTGCTTGATATAATTTATTATAATTTATGAATACACCATGTTTTAACATTCAGTGCGACCCAATCTGTCAGTGAGAGGTATTCACACTTTCGACAGGTGCTTTTCGATCTCACGCAGCCAGCAACAACGTCAGTGTAAAAATCCAAAGAGGCATTTTGGGGATAAACTAATTGGGAATAAATATATTGGGAATCTAAATGTTTGATTCCTTGCATGGACAAATATTAAAATTGAAAAACAGCCTAATGTTAAAGCCCTCCCCCCCAAAAAACGTCAGTACGATTATAAAATGACGCAACATGGAACTCTTTAAAAACACCATTTCCCATAAGCCCTAGACAATAATGGGCAATCTGTTCAACCTAACAGTGTAGATGCTTTTAGCCAGCAGAGACTAGAACGAAAAAAGTTGGAGAAATAACCTTTGAAGAGTGTTGGTGAGCTTTATGGCTCAATGACAGAGAGGACCTGAGGCTGATGGTCTGTCATTAGATTTGCAGGTATATGGTCATAAACCGAAGTATTGGATGAAAAGTCAGATAATCAGCAAAGTTCTAATTGGTGTACTAATCTGGGAATCAAAAATGGCAATCCATCCAGTAGTTTCTAGACATTTCACTGGATTTTCACTGGACATTGCCATTAGGGTTCGTCCTCTGGGGACCATCAATGTCTGTAGGAAATGTCATGGCAATCCATCTAATCGTTGCTGAGATACTTCAGTCTGGACCAAAGTGGTGAAACGACCAACCAACTGACGGAGATTGTCATCCCTTAAGCCTCACTGCTAGCATGGATAAAAAACATGGCGCAAGCTTATGGTACCATATCAGCCATTGATGAAAAAGAGGTTTATGGAGATTAGTGGCGCAGCATCAGAAATTCAAGGGATTCAAGTGCGTTCCCCCCCACTCAGCAACGAGTTTTGAGCGAGACGCGTCAACCGTTTGATGCTGTTGAACAAGAGCTTGTGTTCTGAGTCACGTCCTCCCCAGATGCTCGGGCAACTTCTGACTTTGGTTGTTTCTAAACTGTTTGAAAACTCTCCTTCTCATGAATATGACGTCAATGACGGGGTGATGAAGTTCACAACTTGTTACAGACAAAACTATTAGGTGGGATCATGTCTCAGGAGCCGTAAAGATGTCGCCTCTTACCACACGTCCCTCCGTGGCCTCACCCAGGAGTCCTCCGAAGGTGATGACCGGCGACATGCAAGCGCAGTAGAGGAAGAGGAACGAGGCCAGACACTGCAGGCTGATGGCATCTGTGTAATCGGAAAGGTAGTGCGGGGCCTTTCTCTTGACGTCCATGAATAAGCCGCCGAATAACCTGTGGTGAAACGGAGATTTTAGGAAAGAATCGTCCGCAGAAATAAAGTACACGTGTGCTACCACAAGCGCCGACTTGTTAACAAAAACATTGTAGCGTAGTGCGTCAATGTCTTCGTCCAACTTTCTCAAGAAAGCCGTGTGTTTTTATCAGTGCAATGTGTGCACATTTGTCGACTCATGCTTCTATTTGAGTGACTCTCAGCCAGAGCGAGCAGGCTTTTCTGCTGCAGCGAGCCAGAGGGAGGCGGTTGCTATGGCAACAGCGGGGTGGGATGTTATGCTTATTTCGGTCTGAGGCACCGGTGTCGTGTCCCGGGAGGAGGGGGTGGTGGAAGTGGGGGGGGGGGCAGTTGATGAATGAGAATGAGCTTCCGGCCAACCTTTGCTGGGATAAGAGCTGTACATGCCACAGCATCCAGAATCCCCTGTTGTCATTGGGGGACTTCTGGGCGATGACGATGACAATGATTTTTTAGTTTGTTTTTTAATTTTGAATCCCTTTTGACTCGTCAAATCCTCAATCAGATCACGTGTAAAATCTAATTATTGATGTCGAGAATGTCGAGAACAGAAATGACGAGACGTGCATTTTGAGTTTTACAAAGTAAAGAGCTTGCTCTGCGGTGGATCTCACAGATTTTGTCTGCAGGAATCTTTAGCGTCAATGGCACAAAATGAACGGCTACCTGCATACCAGTCTACTATTCATTTGTCAATTACAAAAATAAAAACAATTGCCACATTATTAACATTAGTGACATGGTTATTATAAGGAGGAAAGCAGTGGTAAAGTGACACATAGAAAAGAATACACAACACATAGAGGTAATATGTGTTAGGATTAAACAAACTCCAATGCATTGGTGTAAAACCACCAATACAACATCAAGGCCCTTCCTGATAAAAGTGGCTGATATATACAGTACTGTGCAAAAGTTGTAGGCAGGTGTGAAAAAATGCTGTAAACTAAGAATGCTTTCAAAAATAGAAGTGCTAACAGTTTATTTTCATCAATTAACAAGATTTTTCTTTTGTTCACTCACTTTGCATTTTGTTAATTGATGAAAATAAACTGTTAGCACTTCTATTTTTGAAAGCATTCTTAGTTTACAGCATTTTTTCACACCTGCCTACAACTTTTGCACAGTACCGTATATTATATGTGACATTAATACATTGTATTATGTAACTCTCGAGGTAGAGCTGGTTTAATCTACTTTATACAGTTAGATAGTTTAGTTCATTGATTTTCTCCAATTATTGCTTTTTCTTTGGGCCCCAGTTGGGCCCCCAGTTATTTAAATGAGAACAAATAAATAAAAAGAATGCACATAATCTGAAAAGTAATCTGTTACTTGTGCTGTCAGATTAATTTAATGAGGATGAAGTAAAAAGAAGTACCTAAAAACTGTTTTGAATTTACGTACTTGAGTGAGGCAACTTGAAAATAACATGGCTAATATCAATGTTGCACTTTATGTGTGGGATGGAGTGTGCTGGAGTATCTAAACGCATCATTAATTAAAAGTCAAGTGTGATGAATGATAATGGGCCAGCAGGGTAAGTCAGCCTCTTGAAAGAGGCTAAATCTATAGTTTGGGTACAGCGGGGCGGCTAACAGGCGTCAGGGAGACGAAGACGAGGACGAAGACTAGCTTGGGAGAGCTGAAATCACCGCTCCTCTCCATCCAACACTTACCTCCCGGTGCGCTGCAGCTCGGGGCCGCCGTGCCCTCCGTGGTCCTCCAACTCTCCAAGATCTGTCACTCCGTTGGGAAGGGGGGGAATCTTCCGCTTTTCCTGTGTGGTTAGAGTCACTGTCAGTAAACTGTCATCATCGTCATGACAACAATAAGCGACGGCTGCACTGAGTCGGACATTTGTCGCGACGAGGCGTCACAGCTATTCCAACGCACTTTTAACCAAACGGCAAATGATTGTTCTCTCATGCACGAATCGTGCATCAGCATGTAACTGCACAGCAGTGTGTCATCAATTCACCGCATGAGTCTAATGACAGAGAGAACATTCTGATTCTGATTCTAATTCTAATTCTGATTCTGAAAAAAATACTTTTGTCATTATCTGGAGACACTTTCTAATCAGTAACTCTCCCAAACAAGATGGCGGATTTTTCAAAGTAGACCAAAATAACTAATGGGGGGGGGGGGGGAATAGCGAATGTTTTGGAGAGTATTGAGAGCAGAGCCCTGGGGAGCGGCAGTTGAGATTAGAGGAGAGCGCAGATGCTTCAATATCAGCAGGCAGTGTGACTCAGAGGCAAGTTATGAAAGAACGGTGATACACACCGTCAAAGTGGTGACAATGGAGAGGATGAAAAAAAGAATATAATGGCTTACCTGAGATGGCACATTTTTGGGAGGCTCTATTCTGATGGAGGGGTCCCACTCTCCGGGGGGTAACACTGTCACCTGGTCCAGAAACTCATCGATGCCCGCCACCAGGTCATTCCTGTCTTTGGCCTTGTAAGCGACGTCATGGAAAATCTGCGGAGCAGATGATAGGGAGTTGTTTTCTTTTATCGTCTGCTCTTCCCTACGGAAGCTCCGAGAGGGAAGTGAGGACAAAGGATATTGCGGTGATCCATTTTCTAAGTCGGATCTGAATTTGGTGAGTCTGATCTAAAATGTGACTTAAAAAATTGGTAGGCGATGGTACATTTTGTTTGTTGTTGTATTACTTGGTTCGGCCTCAAGAGGCCACTACCCCAAGTTCTAAATAGGGCTAAAAGTATTCATGTTTTCTTCCACATGAGTTTTATTTTACATAACTTGCTAACATACAATATGTGAACATTGTGTTTAGAGTGCATGGAGAAATAAAAAATCACATGGAAGAAAAAATGAATGCCACAAACATCTGGTGCACTTCCGCCTCTTGTGGACATAAATGAGAACTTGTATTATTTTAAATTGTTCTTTCCCCTCTTTCTCAGATAAGAAAAACATGTAAGGAACACTAGAAAGATGATCCTGTCACACGAAAGAAAACAATTTAAATCAGAAAAATGGATCAACACATTTATTTTTCTGACTTCCCTCTCAGGGCTTCTGTACTACTCCACTGAGTCACAGAGTATTTCAATGGATTTTCAGAAAGTCAGATACCATATGGCCATATACTAGTGCCACAAAATGTTTATTCAGCAGAGTATTATTACTATCTCCATACACAACATTAACACAACAATGAAATTTGTCATCCCATAATTTGTATGTTGGTAAGAGTGATGGGTATCATTCATTCCCCCATATGCAGAATTAGGCCAACATCCATACACTTCAATTTTCATACATCCCAGAGGAATGCTGACGACGGGGACAAAAGGCAACATCTGGCTCCAATGATGTTCAGTAACATCAGCTCACAGCTGCACTGTGGGAAATCCTGTCACTGTCATGTCTGCTGATGCCCAAAGCCTTCTCCAGCTTTTATCAGAGGTCAAAGGCCGGGTCAGTTACAGAAAAGCGCTAAAAAACAAATGGAAAAAATATATATGTACTTCTGATTACATTATTTTGTCTTGTTGACACGAACATGATGCACTGTTCAGTGTAAAAATGTATCTTTTATCGACTCATATGTGCATTTTTTTATAGAACAAGAAATAAACTATGTAATAGGACTATTTTAACCTGTTCTAAATGTAAAAAAGTTTTTTAGGATTTTCTTAATAAGGAGGTTTAAAAGATTATACAACATGTAATAAAGTAATCACTTCCATCTCATCTAAGAGCTGTTTCAAGTCTTTTGAACTAAGTCCAAGTAAATCAATGCTATTATGGAAATTACAAAAGCCAAGTGGCCAAAATACAAAAAGAAAAGACACCTCCTTCGTGAATCGCCACCTTAACGCGGTGAAGGAGTTTGAGTGGCTCAATGATCCTGGGAGCTATGTTGTCCGGGGCATCTGCCCCTGGTAGGGTCTCCCAAGACAAACAGGTCTCGGGGGAGAGCCCAGACTAAGAGCGGTTCAAAAAACCCTGATGATAAGCAGCCCTAGGACTGAAGTTACCTCGCCCGGACCAGGGAAACCGGGGCACCCTCCCGGAGCCAGACCCGGGAGGCGAGCTCGTCGGCGAGCGTCTGGTGGCCAGGCTTTCGCCCATGGGGCCCGGTCGGGCTCAGCCCGAAGAAACACCATGGTGCAGCCACCCTGTGGACCCACCACCCGCAGGGACAGACATCGGGGTCGGGTGCTATGTAGACCGGGCGGCGGGCCGGGCAGGGGGCCTGGGCGAGCCGATCGCCGGCGACATAGACTAGCTCTAGTGACGTGGAACGTCACCTCGCTAGCGGGGAAGGAGCCGGAGCTGGTGAGGGAGGTGGAGCGGTACCAGCTAGATATAGTTGGGCTCACCTCCACGCACAGCGCTGGCTCTGGAACCAAACTCCTGGAGAAGGGTTGGACTTTGTTCTTTTCTGGAGTTGCCCAGGGTGAGAGGCGCCGGGCGGGAGTGGGGATACTCACGAGTCCCCGGCTGAGCGCCGCCGTGTTGGAGTTTTCCCCGGAGAACGAGAGGGTCGCCTCCCTGCGCCTACGGGTTGCGGGGAGTAAGGCTCTGACTGTTGTTTGTGCTTATGCACCAAACAGCATTTCGGAGTATCCGGCCTTCTTGGAGTTGGTGGGAGGGGTCCTGGAAAGGGCGCCGCCTGCCGACTCCATAGTTCTCCTGGGAGACTTCAACGCTCACGTGGGCGACGACAGAGAAACCTGGCGGGGAGTGATTGGGAGGAACGGCTTGCCTGATCTGAACCCGAGTGGTGTTTCGTTGTTGGACTTCTGTGCTAGCCACAGTTTGTCCATAACAAACACCATGTTTGAACATAAGGTGGCTCATAAGTGTACCTGGTACCAGAACACCTTAGGCCGGAGATCAATGATCGACTTCGTAATCGTATCATCTGATCTGCAGCCGTATGTTTTGGACACTCAGGTGAAGAGAGGAGCAGAGCTGTCAACTGATCACCACCTGGTGGTGAGTTGGATCAGATGGCGGGGGAGTCGGCCAGAAAGACCTGGCAAGCCCAAACGTGTAGTGAGGGTGAACTGGGAACGTCTGGCGGAGGATCCTGTCCGGGAGGTCTTCAACTCCCACCTCCGGAAGGACTTCTCACACATCCCGAGGGAGGTTGGGGACATGGAATCCGAGTGGAATCCAAAGCCTCTATTGTGGACGCGGCCGCTAGGAGCTGTGGTCGGAAGGTCATCGGTGCCTGTCGTGGCGGCAACCCGAGAACCCGGTGGTGGACACCGGGGGTGAGGGAAGCCGTCAAGCTGAAGAAGGAGGCCTTTCGGGCTTGGTTGGCCCAGGGGTCTCCTGAAGCAGCTGACGGGTACAGGCAGGCCAGAAGGACTGCAGCTGCGGTGGTCACGGATGCTAAAACTCGGGCATGGGAGGAGTTCGGGGAGGCCATGGAGAAGGACTTTCGGTTGGCCTCAAGGAGGTTCTGGCAAACCATCCGACGACTCAGGAAGGGAAAGCAGGGCCTTCCCCAGGCTGTTATCAGCGGGGGAGGGTTGCTGCTGACCCAGACAGAGGATATCGTCGGGCGGTGGAAGGAGCACTTTGAGGAACTCCTAAACTCGGTCAACATGTCCCCTGAACAGGGGGCAGCGCCTGAAGACTTGGGGTTGGATGAACCCATATCCCTGGCAGAGGCCACTAAGGTAGTCAAAAAGCTCCTTGGTGGCAAGGCGCCGGGGGTGGATGAAATCCGCCCTGAGATGCTGAAGGCGCTGGACTTTGTTGGGCTGTCTTGGCTGACACGCCTCTTCAATGTCGCATGGGGGTCGGGCACAGTGCCCATGGACTGGCAGACCGGGGTGGTGGTTCCCATCTTCAAGAAGGGGGACCGGAGAGTGTGCTCGAATTATCGGGGTATCACACTACTCAGCCTCCCGGGAAAAGCTTATGCCAGGGTGCTGGAACGGAGGCTCCGACCGTTTGTCGAACCTCGGATTCAAGAAGAACAGTGCGGGTTTCGTCCTGGTCGTGGAACAGTGGACCAGCTCTTTACCCTTGCAAGGATACTGGAGGGGTCCTGGGAGTTTGCCCAACCAGTCTACATGTGCTTTGTGGACTTGGAGAACGAGGTCGCGGATACAAGCGGCCGAAATGAGTTTCCTCCGTAGAGTGGCCGGGCTCAGCCTTAGAGATAGGGTAAGGAGCTCGGACATCAGGAGGGAGCTTGAAGTCGAGCCGCTACTCCTTCGTGTCGAAAGGAGTCAGCTGAGGTGGTTCGGGCATCTAATTAGGATGCCTCCAGGACGCCTCCCTTTAGAGGTTTTCCTGGCACGTCCAACTGGTAGGAGGCCCCGGGGAAGACCCAGGACACGCTGGAGGGATTATATCTCCCAGCTGGCCTGGGAACGCCTCGGGATCCCCCAGAATGAGCTGGTAGATGTTGCGGGTGAGAGAGAAGTCTGGGTCAGCCTGCTTGACCTGCTGCCTCCGCGACCCGACCCCGGATAAGCGGTGGAAAATGGATGGATGGATGGATGGATTAATGTCCAGTTGGAAGTCAATAATAAAAACATCTGTATGTGTCACATAGTTCAATGAAAACACTCAAAACGTGAGGGGTCACTGTACGAAAAGCCCCTCGATGAGTTTGTGTCTGTGGAATATTGTGGAGTTTCTGTCACTGCTCCGGTTAGAGGCATCAGAGCCGATCTCCAACGTGACTGAGCTGTCTAATCACTGTCACTTAGCTTTTAGTGCATGAAAGGGATCAAACGGGACATTTACTGCTTTACTAGTGAAAGAAATAAGCATTATTAGAAGTATTTACCAATAGTAGATAAGTCAACTTATGTCGGAAGGATATAAAAGGATACAAAATAAATGTGGTAATTTGATATTAACATAACACATGTTTTTTTTACAGATAGAGCAGATGGCTTGTAAATTAAAGTAAATTCAAAGCCCTGAAAGGCAAACTGTCATAAATTGAGTGCACAAACTTCCATTTCAATAGTCACACTGTGATGAAGTCTAGTGTCCTAAGAAAGTCTAGTGTCCTTATTGCCAGAAGGCGCCTCCTTCAACTTCTCGTTTAACAGGGCGGATGGCATGGAACATAGGTTATTTCTAATAATCTATATGATAAACCTGCCCAGGGACACACATTTGATCTCTAGCTAACTCTGGCACATTTATATTGAGGTGGAAAATGCTGGTTGATGTGCACTTTCCCTGGTAAATAAGTAAACACATGAAAATATTTTAATAATAATCTTAAATGTTTCATAAAAAGGAGCTCTTTAAATACCTTTAAAGCAGGAACTAGCACATGCTTTACATTACTTGTATGTCAGAATAACTTGCATGGCTGCAGGAAGGAACAATTTGGAAAGATTTGAAGACTTCTTTAATTTATATGTACAGACAAATGTATTAAATAATAAAAGGTTCACTTCTCTCATCTGATTTATAGTTTTCTGGGTTTGATTCTGGTAGCAGCAGCTGCAACTGAAAGAGTGCAGTAGGTTATGGGGACGGTGAGCGCACCTGGTTACGTTATTTATTAATCACGACAGTTTGGCAGAGCGCCAAGAACCACAGCTACATTCAGGAAAGCAATATCTTTTATATTTATTCAAGATTATTAAGTCTCATCAGCTTTTAGCCTTCAAGTCTCCAGTAAGTCACGTCTCACAGTGCAAGTCCTCATTTTTGTGATATTTACATTGTTGTATTGCTTATTTTACTTAAGAAAAATACCTGAATACTTCCTCCACCCCTGCTAGCATCATCATGCAACTTGAATTTGAACTTTAATAGTGTTGTACTTTGGCCTCACCTCATCTGTCATCAGGGTAGCAATAGACCGGCCAATTTCATGATACTGTGGACCTTTTCCCAGAGGACCAAGCAGGATGAAAAGAAACCTGTGTGACACAAAGGAAAGCAGGTTTGAGGAAAAGTCAAATCCATTTCTAATGAAGCATTGAGGGGATTATCAGCTTATCCATCCAGACTAGAAACAGTTGACAGAGCGAAAGAGAGGCAGAGGCAAGCAGGGGGCTTTTCCAGTTTGCGTATGACCTGGTGGTGATGGGAACCTCAGCCAGGCCATTGAGGAGCACAGCGGGAGACAGCCGGACGAAGGCCACCACAGGGCGGTCTAGGAATTCCAGCTCCCCTACCAGGACGTTGGACGCCTCAGCACCAGGAGGGATCTTCTTCATGAAGTGGAGGTCAATCTTTGAGACAGAAGGAAACCAAAACCGCACAAAAGATTAGTATAAATGTTCAGACACATTGAAAGTGGTTATTACAGTAAATCATCCATCTCCAAAACATGGTCCACACAGCAAAAGAAAAACAAGCTTTGCTCCTTTTAAATTCCAGCCGGTTTCCCTGAGCAAGGCGACCATTTCACACGTAACCCAACCTTAGTTAAACATACAGCACTGGTCATGTGCCCAGCTATCAGTGCCCGTAGATAAACGCGGGACCAGCGGTGGGTCCGGTTCCTCACCTTGCTGAAGTCGACGGCGCTGTTTTCTCGGCTGACGTCCTGTTTGCCCTCGCTGTTAGCCGGCTGGGACTGAGGTGAGACCGTTTGGCCTGTCGGGCAGAGTGGGAAACCAACATCACGTCAACTTTCACGGAGGCTGGGTCTATCACAACACTACTTTCCCACACAAAGACAAAAGGTCTCCAGTGAGTGACTAGAGGGTACGGTTACATTCTCTGAAATATATGATACAACAGTGGAGCCTTTTGTTTATAGGCGCTGTGCCTTCATTGGTTAAAAGGTTCAGCCCTCGTGACAAAAGATAATATTGTACCTTGTTTCAGAGTGTACCTGGTGAGTTAGATTAATATTAATCTGAGGGATGCTCGGGAGTGCAGTGGACATAGTGATGTTAGCAAGAACATAAGCTCAATTTCTTCAAATAAAGTGAGGTAAACTAAAAGAGGTACAATCTTTAACTTCCATTAAGTGTATCAAGAAATAGTTTCTCATTTTAAATGCTTTTTTAGTTTTAGTTTTACTTAAACAAAGTCAAAGATTGCTCCTTTTAAATGTAACTCTCAAGCAGTTTGTGATGTGAATGCACCAGTTGCAGCTGTTTCATAGCACAAGGAAACGCAAAAGATATGTGGCTCGCTCAAAATGTCACAAGGAGTGATGCTACTAAAACTAAAGGTGTTGTTTGACATTTAAGAAAATACTCTTACTCTTCTTGCATATTGATAGATGAGAAGATTGATACCAATATCAAAGCTGTCGGTTCAATATACAGTAAAGCCAGCAGCGGGTTAGCTTAGCTTAGCTTACTGGAAACAGCTAGCCTGGCTTTGTAACAAAATCTGGAAACAAATCCTCTTAACAGCATCTCTAAAGCTCACCATTGGACAGAGCCAGACAGAGCACCCCCACCCCACCAATGTTGCGATAAACCCAAAAAACTGATTGAGCTGCTGGCTGTAGCTTCATATTTAGCATACAGACATGAGAATGATATCAATCGTCTCGTCTAACCCGACATGTCGAAATATTCCTTTGAAGGAATAATTGAGCAAATTCCCGTGTTCACTTTTGCAGGTTGCTGGATCAGAAAATCCATACCACTCGCAAAGTGAAGACAGTAGCTGGTTTGCCAAACCCCAAATAGTTAGTTTTACACTTACCGTATTATACAAATCAAACAAACGTGCTGAACTTATCTCGTTACAGTTGTTATGCAATGCTAAGCTAAGCTAATCAACTTCATATTTACCATAAAGACACAGGGATGGATTAACAAATGGTGTGTTATGCAGTTAGCTGCCGCTATTGGTCACTGTTAAGAGTGAAGAAGATGAGTCACAGATCTTCTATGGTTTCTAGACATTGAACACATTGTTGACAATGACAGGAAGTGGAGAGCATAATCATGACATCCAGAGCATTGCACATGCCCTGTTTGACCACATCCATAATTCTGCAGAAATGCTACCACTTACTCAATGTTGTTAAAAGTACAGAAAATGTTCTGCATACTTAAAAGCATTTTTATTTCCTCACTTAAGAGTTTAAAAAATAGATCAACTCAAGATGCATCCCGAATGTGAGTAGAATGCAGAGTTTCTTTCTCTCTTCTTGACCGCACATAACCCATTTCTAACTTCTCATGATGATGCTCTCCGCTTTAATTAGTTGTTTTTGTATTCTATTGCTACTACTAACTCTAGGCTTTTAGTGTTTAGAGCATCAACTGAGGCGCTCTGGTTGCCTGTGCAGATGTCCTGCTCTGTGTCGTCATGTGCGATGGGACAGTAGCCTTGCGCAACTGCCTGAAGAACACTAAGGCGTTTGGTGTGGGTATTGCCAAAGGGCGTGTCTGGGGTCATGTTGCCGTGGCTGCTTGAGGAGCTTGAAGGTGATGGATGGGTGGAAAGACATGACGCGCAACACACACACCGTGGCCATGCCACACGGGAAAAGGTCTCTCTGGGTGACGTATTCTTGAGGAGCTCGGGCAAACACTTGGGAGGTTTTACGCTTTGATAATAAAGGCCGTTTGCTGGTTGAGTGAATGACACACACACACAAACGTGCAAAACCCAGCAGACGACAACAAACACAGACACAAACACAGAGAGACACAAACGAGAAAGGAGAAAATGAGAACAGCAGTAAAACAGTAAGTCACCCAGATGGACAGACTTTGGAAAAATGCATGCAAAGGATTACAACATTATACATGAAAGCATACTCGATATATTCACATACAACAACATTCATGGCCCATTTGCTCACCATTCTTGTCCATGGAATGGGGCTCGGACTGCTTCTTGCCAATATCAGCGAAGGAGCGTACGATAGGTATGCGGTTGGCCAGTTTCTTGTGGTTTTGGTGATGGTGCTGCTTGAGCAGGGCCTCGCGGATCCTCTTCCTGGCATCCTGGCCTAAAGGGCCCGACAGCTCGTGCTGATCCAGAACCATGTCTGAGAAGTTAAGATGCACACAGAGGAACACACAAAAATAGGTTTCCACATTAACTCTTTTAACACATGTGAAATTCACAATGGCTGCTACTGATGTCCCTGTGTGGCGTCCGGCGATCGCTAAGCTGATTATTCAGAGAGAAAAACGACCCGCTGCTGCTGATTTAATCGCACAAAACCAGGTTAAGATCACGCAGCACAGTTTTTTCCCACAATCGGATAAACACTCTCTTTGGCTGCCTTCAAAAGCTAAAGCCCAGTTTCCCACATGGACGTTTATTCACACGTTTTAATGTCAGCCTTGTTGATCCGGCCTCTGCCCTGCTGCAAATATTTGATATGGTAACTTTAAGAATTATTATTCATTAAAAGTAACAAATGAGGCAAGGCCACTTTGTTTGTAAAGCACCATTCAACAACAAGGAAACTGTGAAATGCTAAGAGCTCAATTTTAATAATTGCCTTATTGTCAATGATACAATTTAGGTTTGAGTTAGCATTTAAAGTTGAGCACTAACATTAAGTCATTCCTCTGACAATGATTGCTGACCATAGTCAGTTAGTGTTACTAATAAAGGGGCATTCCCCTTTAATAGTAACAATAGCACCAAATGTACACATCAAAGTCTGTTTACATGATTTTATATTGTATATAAGATGTATAAAGCCTTCTATGGCTACAGAAAGGGCTGTGAAAAAAAATCTAATTAATTGCCTCAAGTGATCACTTGGGTCAGCGTTGGTTGCGGATGAAGTCTACAAATTTAGTTAGCAATGCTAAATCAGTCTTATTTTAAGTAAATATGTGTGTCATCAGCATAACAATGTGAACAAAGTGATTTTTTTGTTTTAACCAATGAGAAACACAAAACCACAGGGCATTGTTCAGCCCCAAGTGTTCACCTGCGATCTCCTCCAGCGAGCTGGCCCTCATGTCCAGCATCACGGTGCCGTTCATGATGCAGCTGCGGAGCTCGAAAAGACTGTGCAGAGACAGAGTGGCGACGTAGGGTTTACTCCACCGCTCACCACCGTCCTCGACATCCTCCTCAAATTTAAGCCACCTGCACGGATTAAAAACACAACTCTGTAAATACATTCAAGACATCATCAATTTGACATACATTTATGGTCCCAACACAGAGCAGACAATTTCCTCCCTTTACTTTTGAAATGTGTCTCAACTAAAGTGTTATAAGTTATATGTACCTTATATGTAAGTTATATATATATATATATATATATATATGCAAGCCATATGTAAGTTAAACAGTGTATGGCGCCATAACAACTGATAAGTGCTTGCAGTCATACACAAAGGAAAAAGGCAAAGCTGACCAGACCCAGCTCATGTGGCGGACCGCCATGTTTTACCTGGCTGTCTCTTTCCATTCGGCGTCCTCGCCCTCCCTGAGGCAGATTTCGTCCAACTCGGTGAACAGGGCGTGGGGAATGTGCTCCTCGTCGCCATCCTCTGTCCCCAACAGAAACTGCACCCTCTGAGCTGGTGTGTCTGCTGCAGCCAATGGGACACGAGATGGAGATTATAGAAAAATAAATGGAATACGATGTCCGTCGGCTTAAGTGGTTTGGAGTGAAGCTGGAGTTAGCTTCAGTGCATTTTGAAGACCTACTGTGTGAGGGGGATTCTCTTCCGTCATCAGCTGAAGAGTCCCTCTCCTTGGACCTCTTCCTGTGTTTGTGTCCGTGGTGACGGTGACGTCTGTGCGACCTCCGGCCCAGGGGAACGTGAACCCCGATGTAGAGAGTGCGGTGACCTGGAGACAACATGCAGCAAACGCTAAGATTCTTCGGTCGGTCTTTTAAACTCAAGATCTGTCCCACCTTTTTACCTGACTCGCCATCATTTTATCCTATAAATTGTCATAAATGGCGTATGAATTCTTGAGTTATGGCCAAAACCTTTGACAATCAAATTTGAATCAGGTCATCATTGAGTCCAAATGGACATTTGTGCCAGATTTGACTAAATTCTCAAGGCGTTTCCAAGATATCGCATTCACAGTGAACTTGACTTATGACCATCAAATCTGAGCAGTTCATCATTGAAATCAGGTGGACGTTTATGATAGACAGAGATATATGAGATATATTTATATGAAGAAAAGAGTCTTTCTGATTGTTCCTTACATATGGAATCAGCTACAAATGCTAATGGACATTATCCGAGGGCCACCTCTTCAGATCGTCTTTGCATCCCTCAGTGGTAGAAGGTGACCCTCATCATCGCTTTCCCAAAACAATCTCTAAGAAAAAGGTGTAGCGTACCCCTGGCTTTCTCCGGATTCAGCTCACTGAGAGAGAGAGATCCAAAGGTAGCCCTCATAATTCACACAAGGTGTCATGTGACGAGGAATAAGGTAGACTTTCAGAGCTTGCAATATTGCCAATAAGAGCAATGACATAGGGCGTGACTGAGTGGCTGAGCCAGTAAACTGAAACTCAACTATGGGAACACCAGGCAGCAGCAGGCCATAGTCAGTTAGAGTGGAACCAGAGAAGCAGCACTTAGTAAATGAACTGCTAGCTCCAGGCCGCTGTGCCCACGCTTGAATAAAGAGCTCTTGTCCTCTAATGCTGAAAATCAATTTTGAAATTGGATGACTTTTACAATTAGGGAGGTTTTTATTTTATTTTTAATCAATACGGAACATATAATTAGACTGGGAATGTGAGAGGATATTGCACGATGTGAGCGCTCTCTCTGATTGGTGAGCCTGTGCGTGTACGCGCACACATGAGCGCATCCACAAAGATAATGTGAGCCGACTTTCCCCTCACTTCCCGCCGGCCCTCGGCTCAGCAGCCGGACACGGACAGTACTGCAGAAGACCCCGTACGCCGGCACCATGAGGCGCCGCAGCATAATGCGACTCTGAGGGGCAATTTGATGATTGGGAACTTGGATCCATCATAAATTGGCTCCCTATTTCATCTTTTACCATGAAGAAAGCACAATGAGACTTTTTTTCTATTGTTCAGTCACATTGTACAGAGTTACAAAACCGTTCTCAGGTGACATTTATTATACTGTATTTCAATCAAAGGCGCCATTTCCACTGGTGATTTGGGTTTTGGGGGCCTCCTATTTGGAATGCAGAGTAACAAAGAGACATTGTATACGGCCCTGATGGTGGCAGTGACCTGTCAATCACAGTAAGCTCGCCCTAAAGCATAGTCTGTTGTATGGTCTGTTTGACTCTAAATAATCCATAATGTAATAAATGAACATCAAGCTGTAAACTTGAAAAGACTTGAGATTGAGACCATAAACTCATGTTTACAATGTTTACTGAGGGAATTACTCAAGGGTGAATTAGGGTCATTTTCTCACTTGTACAGAATCAGACTTCTTTTTGCAACCAGAAGAGTCACCCCCTGCTGGTCAGTGGAAAGAATGCAGGTTTTAAGACAGCATTGGCTTCACTCGGAAGAACCGGAGGTTGCTGCCTCCTTTAATCAGACAATATAATTTCAGTTTAGCTAATTTTTATTTAGTTTCAGGTATCAACAACATTTTTCAATGCTTATTTTCATTTTCGTTTCAGTCTTAGTTTACTGTATGAAAATAACCCTGTGGAGAACCTTTGACTTCATTGTGTCCCGAACACCAAACCTAAGCCCTTGAATCTTATCTTTTTTAGAAGAACCGTTGGAGAACCCCTTTTGCATTCAAAAATATTGTTTTTGCATTTAAATCCTAGCTCAAGCTAAGCCATTTATGCAGGTTCAGAAAAAAAAGAGTCAAATGAGATATTTAATCTGAGGGGAAAATATCCCACATGAATGCCTTCAAATTTCACTTGCTCTGCAGACATGACTAATCACATCATAGTGTACAAATCAGATTCAAGCAATGCACAGTCATTAAATGAATCACCTACAGTAAGAGCACACTGACATCACGGCAACTGAAAAGAGACACCCACTCAATGCCTTCCTCCAGTAGGATTTCAGGGCAGAGGTTGAGGGAGATATGTCAGAGAACGTTAACGGGAAAACTTACCGCATGTCACAACGTATTTGCACTTTGGGACCGTATTTGACTCAGCATGTCGTCTGAAGGCGCGTTCATCCAGAGCAAAACGCTGTTAGCATTGTGTAAATTATGTATGTCAGAAGCAGAGGAAAGACTGACTTTGCACAAAAAGCAAATTCCACAATAAAATGCGCATTCCAGCAACCAGGAAAACACAAGAGCGGAGCACTAACGCTTTAAAGGTTCATGAGTCAAGACTCGTGAGTGGAGGACAGAAATAGCCTGCATCCTCCAGGCCTGAACTACTGCTGATGTCAAACTATGTCTGTTCTTGTATTCTTTGAATCAGTCAAGGCTTGAATTCATGCAGCGGCATGTGACTCGCTGGTTCTTAAGACGTTGTGTGTGTATTCATGCTGCTTTACGTGGCCACATCATTTAAGCAGTTCTGATTGGTCGGGGGTTGTGCATCCTCTTAACACTGGCTCTTAACACTGGCATCCTCTTAACACGTTGCAGCACAATCGTTCTTCTTATTACATACAGAGATGCAGTTACTGACCTCTCCTACTAGAAGGGGTAATAAAGTCAAGTTTATTACTATGGTGGCCTCATAAAATCTACAATATCATATTATGCAATACTAATATTTTTATCTCAGGAAAGTGGCTGTGATGAAAAAAAAAAACATTTTTAAGGAATGCCCTAAAGGGGCAAATTACAAATATAGGGCATATCAGAGCATATCTATTATTAGAAGGCTATAATTATACAGGGTCGGTCTGGACGGTGTTATCAGTATGAGCCATTTTTCAATATTAACAAATCCTACAAAAAGGCCCAAAACGATAATGTGTTTGTCTGTATTTCATTTCAATTTCTATCTGGGGCTCTCTAATTTCCTCAAACAGCTGGTCACTGTAGTTTTTTTTGGGAACAGTGCATTTGTTGGAGACTATTTTCATCAGCAGATTAATCCACATGTGGTGCTCTCATGTGTATTTGGGGCAGCAGGACGGTGTGTACGTGAACACAAGGCTTTGGCTCCACGGACAATGGGACAACACTTGTTTGTGTGATACATGCATTGTTGGTTGTGTTGTTCTCATGGAATTTATAATGAGTAAGAAAAATATATTATATCACCAGACTTTAAATCCCCTGCTGCCGGGTCTTAAATAACATAATTAAAATGAAATTGTAACATGTAAACCAATCTATGATTCCATAAAAATCCCAAATGTGAGTGTATGAGAATGAGGAATGAAAGGTATCAGTGAGATAACCTCAGAGGAGCTCTTTCTCCTCCTGCGTGGCGCTGACGCAGAGCCAGCGTTGCCACAGCATCAGACTAGTCATTACGGGGTCCTTGAGATGAAAGCCCCACCTCACCGCAGAGTGAGAATCAAAGAGTGACATCTTTTGCCGACTGCCTCGGCAAACGTTGCATGGCAACAAAAGTACAGGGGATACTGACCAAGGAAGCAGTTCCCTCTAATAAACAAATAAAAAAGTTATATATAACATCAAGATACTGTCTGTCGGCTTTAACACTTTCCTGGATTTGTTTTCTAGGCATTGTAAGTTATTGTCCCCACTTTCCTTCAGCTTGCCGTGTATACTTCCACTGCTTTTTGTGGATTGTAACGTAACTCAAAAGCTTTCCCTGACTTTCTACCTGTGGACAGATTTAATGTAAAACAGACTCAGGACTGTTTTTTACTCGGTAGTGCCTTGTTGGTATTCAGCTCCCCTGCAGCGCCAAGAGTGTGTAGCTAACACCAAGGAATTGTCTAATCTGGCTAGTAAACAATTGCTTTCTACTAGCCAAGACAGATTCAAGGCCAACTAGCTAACTGTAACCTAAGCTAAGCTAAGGTTAGCCAGCTAGCTGACACTTAGCTACGCAGTATGTATTTGGCATTGGTTGGGTCATAATGTTAGCTGTTAAATTAATTTTCAAAGGGCAAGCTAGTTAGTTCAATTGAGCCAATGGTCCAAATACATTATATCAATATTACATATAGTAACATTATTCTAAATATGATATATGATTGTAATATCACGTCACTGTTTTGGCCGATGAGGATCATTGCAATGAGAGCTTGCATGAACAAAGCGAGGATGCTGACTGCAGTTCACCTAACATACCCTGGTGCCATTGTGGGATAACAAATATGTTTGTAAGAGTTGCACATAGTGCCTTTAAAAATTGTCACATTTTCTTATTCACATATATTTCAAATGGTAAGAATCCCAAAACTCTGGTTCAGTAAACTTGGATGGAACAGATTGTTTAACCAAAGTCGATTTGAGAGGAATTCTGTTAAACCTGTTGTATGTAAGAGACCATTCAGGATGCTCTTGGTGCATGAATTGGCATCTCCATCTCTTTTATGGACGAAAGGCTGATGCAAACACATGAGCAGAGAATAAAGCCCTCACTCTTTGATGCCGAAGGACTCACATCAAAATCTAATATCCATTTGTAATGATTTAGACAGGTGGACAGACACGTTTCCTGCCATTAGCACGCTCTGCTGTCAGTAATTCTGTATGTAAGTTAACAGCTATAGAATTCTGCTATTGCTTTAATGGAATTATATTGTAACATCCCATCTATTAAGCTTAACTACAAAGGGAAAGAAAATACATCTCCGGACGACAAACAGGGCCAAAAAAGCTTTTTTTTGCCTTTTGATGTGTTTGACTTGCAATCTGTCACTTTCAAGTCCGTTAATTCTACGGCAATGCAATGCCAATTCACTGGAGTGCCTATTTTACTTTTATCGTCCCCCCTAAAACATGTATTTTTGATTGTGCAATGTTAATGTCACTTATGGTTGTTACCTTCTAGTTCTTCCTTCTCAAAGTTGGTGTTGAGCATGGAGCGCGTGCCCCCGCGGTCCACCACTGCCTCCTCATCAGCTCTCTGAAAGACAAACACACACATGAGGAGCATGAACACTTTGTGTGTTAATGCACACATTTTTTTAAAGCATATTCTCATGTCAGCTTCACACACATGCTAAAAGAAGAATATGATGCCACTTAATCAGCGTTAATAGTTAAGGTGAGTGCCTTAAGTCACGTTCCCTAATGCCACATGGGACATGCGGTCCGCAGAAGGACTTTTGAGCACAAATGCATACGTCATCGAAATGCTCCAAGTTGTAACGTCAGCCTATTTGTAAATGAGAACACACACAAAACTCAGCATCGTGAACGCCAACTTCCCCCGACTGTCACCATGGTAACAAAAGGGAGTCGAGCGGCACTGTTCTGCACTGTTCTTGAGTCATGGTTTGAACGAGAATGCATCATTTGTGCTCGAGCCTTAAATCATGGAAATGTTCCGCCACCCACACCTTCTGGCGAGGTACATTTCACAGGGAACTAGAGCAGCAGCAGATGCTGGATGCGTCGAGTGGTGCGAGGACCGGTGCTAATGGATGCGACATAGCGCTTTCCTGGTTTACTCCATGAAAAGCTGCTGACCTTGAAAAACGGAAGAAGAAGAAAATAGACGGGTCTTTGAACGCTCATTGTGTTTTTTTTATATTTAATGAAAACACTGGCTTATTTGTGGTGTTTTCACTTCAGGATGGTAATCTTGCACATGTAAAATTTAAATGTTCACACTATCAGGTGATGGTTCAAGGGAGGACCCAAACGGCGAGAACCGTGTAAAGAATATTTATTCTACAACGAAAAAACAAGGCAAGGCTTCAGCAGACAGGAACAAAAAAGGGAACGAGAACAAACAGGGAACACACCGACTAACACACAGTAACACACAGTACGATCCAACATGGGGACAGGAGACAAACAGGGCTTACATACAAGGGGAAGGTGATTGGACACAGCAGGGAACAATCAACACACAGGGCAGACAATCAACAGACATTCACAGGGGCAGGAAGTGCAGGGAGCACAGAGGAAACATGAAACAAGGGCTTCAAACTAAAACAGGAAACAAGAAAACGTCCCCATCGTGACACACACAGAAACACTGCTGCTGCAGAGATCAGCGTGCTGTAAAAAGAAAAGAATCACCACTGTGTGCCCGTATGTCTGCACCAATCAGCTTCTTTCGTTCTTTGCATCGCTTAGAACAGATGCTCTCATGCCATATCAGCTTTGTGAGAGGACCAACAACTCCCCAATCAACACTCATCGACTCAAAATATATGTCACTGAAAAAAATAAACATATTAAGTAAAACAAGAGGCTGCATGTACCCAGATCATTTAAGCCAGAGGACAGCGATATTGACAGATTCCGCTCTGGAATAGAGAGATGGCTTCCTGTTGGTTTTCCTATCAAATTCCATTGCTCAGGGAGCTGCACGTCAATACCTCCGAGCCATAAACAATTATGATGACTCCATAACCTTCTCCCGACCCTGCCTCCCCCAAATCCAGGTGTATGCGTGTGTTTGTTGCTTTTCATTATTTACATCATGTGTTCTGTGCCCTCTAGGCGCCCTCCATGCATTTGCTGCAGGTCCTGACTTTAGTATTGTAACAGCATTATTATTATTATTTTATCATCGTCTGAGTGTCCTTGATGAGCAGAGAACAGAAGTCACTGTTGTCACTATTTAGCTGCCTCATTATCTATCCTACTGCCAGACATAAGCCTAAACACTGCGACTGAAGCTCAAACAAGAATGCAGGAACAATAAGCTAAATACGTTTTGGACTTTAGAAAAAAGATTCACAGTTGGACATGTTCCTCAAGTAAGCTTAAGGGATTACTGTAAGAGAGAGTCTGCTACACTGGTGAGTCTGGCATCTACTTTGAGTGTAATTTCTGAAGTACAAGTATCTTACTCTTATTGCTATTATATCTTGCACTGGTGTCTGTTTTACTTCTTATAAACTAAATATTCATCCCTCCATCGTTGATATTTTTACTCTTATTGTTTTTTCCTCATTGTTCTGTTGTAATCTCTGGCAGAAGAATTTCCTTCGGGATTAATACAATTTTATTTTATCTGATCTGATCTTATCTGAACATTTGTTCCCTGTGTATTCTAACAAATGTGCTCTTTCCTTACGTAGTACAGTAGGCCAAATATTCACAACAGGCTATAGGAAATGTTTAAAAATGAACTTAACGTGAACATTTACCACTCGAGGATCAGTAAGGGTTCTCT
Organism: Cottus gobio; assembly: GCA_023566465.1. Lineage (NCBI taxonomy): Eukaryota > Metazoa > Chordata > Actinopteri > Perciformes > Cottidae > Cottus > Cottus gobio. The sequence goes on along the minus strand of CM042238.1, from coordinate 7,007,144 downwards.
GATGAATGCACGCCGAACATTATTATTATTATTCAATTTTATCAAACAACATTTTGTCTTTTTTTCCACATTGGATATAAGCTTAAATATACATGCAAGTGCTCGTAGCTACTTAAAATCTGTAGCATTATCAAAAAGGGTAAAGAAACCCCCTGAGTTCATCTCAATTAATTATTCAGCCTTAGCAAAAAGAAAGGTCGACTCAAAGTGACTTTTAACTTGTTAATGATGACACTGGCTGGTGTGTGTCTCTTTAAGGCTGGCCTTTGCGTTAAACAAGTGATCAAATAAAATCTGCATTTTTCAGTCAAAAATCTGCATTTTTGCTGCAACAAAAGCCTAAAAAAAGAAGTGTATATCCTGCTCCACAAAACAAGAGAGCTACATTATACTATGAATATCAACTGCAAACAAGCTGGAGGTGCCGATGCTGGCCATCAGTCTCTGATCCAGAGAGATTAAGCAAGAACACTGGTGGTAAAACACTCAAGAGACACACACACAAACACACATGGACAACCACGTGAGAGACAAGCCAAAGCATGAAAGACGCGTGTGGACAGATGCCGGGTGCTGACATGGCGGGCTTACTGTACAGAAGGACGTTAACAGAGCAAATGCTCTCATGGACACGCGAGCGCGCCAACACAGGCCCAGATCATCAAGGCCCTGGACACAGACTTCCCTAGATGCCCCCTGACAGATGGTTAATGGTAATCTGAAATGCTCGGGTGTTCGTTATGTGTTCATTTTGTCATTACCCATGCCTCTGCATTCTAATTCACTCCGATCTAATCCTCCTCAGACTCGAGACCGACCGCTGCACACTATTTACTGTGAGGGGAGCCACATTATCAGCACTCCAGACAGAGAGGTGGCAACCCGACGCCATGGGGGGTGAAATAACAAAATAAAAGACCTGACAAAAGAGAGACCGTCCGACCCTGCGGCAGTTAAATTAGTCTTTTCAAAGGTGCTCAGAAACACTACCGCTTTGGGCCACAGGGACCGCCAGAATCAAAACGACCCTTTCCTCGTAGTAGCTTCACATTTCTTCATTTTTTTTTGCCCGCATGGTAGTGACAGCAGCAAAGGAATACGACATTCTCATAAGCCATGGAGAGGAGCGTGGGGGTCGGCCCCTGCAGGGACTCCAGGGAAACCCCCTCAGTCTCGGCCACACACTGTGGGTCCCTGTCCCCAGCCTGTGACAACTACACACATCTAAAAACAGCCATTGTGCAACTCAAAAAAGCCCCAACATGAGTATCAGGTGACAACAATGAGGATTTTTTTTAAAAACACTGTTTTTAAAGTCAAACCTCCTATCCTATCCTCGCCGAATAATAGTGTCGCCATCTGCCAAGTCCACCGTTGTCAATGTTGACCGAGACTTGGTTTGACTCAATAACAATTTAAAATAATGTTGTCCATATTAGAAATATGTGAAAATAGGGTTCAGGTTGAAAAATACCACGGTGACCCTTTAACTTATGCAGTGCGTTGCAGTGTTTAAATGATGAGATCTGTACTTGTACAGAGCTTTTCTAGTCTTCCGACACCTCGAAACGCTTTAACACTACATGACATCATTCACCCATTCACACCCATTCATACACTGGTGGGAGGAGCCACCTGACCATCAGGACTAACTAACATTCACACACCCCAGGCACAGCTATGGGAGCAATTTAGGGTTAAGTATTGCTCAAGGACACATCGGGCTAGTGGATCCGGGAATCGAACCGCCGATGTACTGATTGACCCTGCTCGCCACTGAGCCGCAGTCTCTAGCTGTAGCAAGTAAACAGATGATGCTGAAATAAATAGAAAGCTTGACTTTGGTAACACAGATCATATATTGTTTAGTCTCATATGTAAAATATTAAGGACATAAGATGTGTTTGTTTAAAAAAGTCTTTAAAAAAAAAATAATATTCAAAGCTTGATCCAAACCCCAAAAAGCCAAAATCTACGCATTTCACAAGAGCACACTGTTGATCTGATCCATACGTTTAATGGAAAACTAATAAATACAGTAGAGCATATGCAAATACAATACATAGAAATCAAAGTTGTATTCTTATACCAGCACAAAGTTGTTTGCTCCCATTAAAACTGAAAGAAAACACAATACATTGTGCCGCTGGAATGTGGACTAACTGGGATGGAGCACCGGATTTATTACACAGAACAGCTATTGCGCTCACCGCTGTGAATTATATGAAAAGATCAGAGGTCATCACTGAGGTACAAAAGGCTTGATACCACATCACCGGTTAGCTGGTTTCCAGTAACACCTTGCCCCTGGACTGACTTGCTAAATAATATGTACTGCGTCTGTGTGCGTGATAATTGCTTTGTGTGACTGAATGATGTCGTTTGGTGTTAGTTTTTAAACGGGTCTTGTTAAAGAGATTTTGATCTCCAAGGCACTCCCTTACAAACACCTTTATTTTCAGTCCTATCCGAAGAAAACTTCCATCTCTGCATTTCCTGATAAATATTCGGATGCTATGCTCCGCGTGCTCCCTGTGTGCCAGAATCTCCCGCCTGCAGGTCCTTGCTACTATATATAGACACTACCTCATGATGCTGACCCCAGACCAGCCGAGACAGTCACATCTCTGCTCACCAATCTGGGTTGAGATTAATCTGCCGGCCTTCACGGCAGGATAAAGCCTTGTCTCTGACCATGGGATCAGTGATGGAGGGCCCTGCGTGGCGGAGAGAATTAAATGAGCCGTTTCTCCGGTTGGTCCGCTGGTCGCTGATGAAGGCTTCGCGGAGTGGTTGGGGGGAGGTGGGGGGGGGGGGGGGGGGGGGGACGCCAGGGGAGACGGGATGGGAGAGGTGGAGGAGGGGTAGACATGTGACCGGCATGATGAATAGAAACACACTAACATAGCATGTACACATGGTGTCCACGTTTGTCCCCGCATTGTTTTTCCATCGTAAGCCTCTTTCCTTCACTGGTTATTGATTTGTTTCTGTGTACACCTACACACAATAATCACTTCTGTGGGCAGCACATGTACTGTACACACCATCATGCATTGGGCCCGCGAATGCACCCAGTTCCTCTAGACTGTAAAGGAACTGGGTGCATTCGCGGGCCCAATTGCCTGTAGAGTCTACAGGCAGTGGCATGATGGGGCGGAGCCATGTGGAAGAGGGGGAGTGGGGGGGGACAAAAGGCTCCGGGGCCTCGGACACCAACGGAGAACCAGGGGATGTTGTAATGTCACTCTGTGTTAAGGGGGCGTGTGTTCATGTGTGTGAGCGTTCATGCAGCGAGGGTTAGTGGAGCATCACGACCTTGAAATGCTTGACATTGGATTCTATCTGATTTCAATTCAATGCACATATCGGTTGATGTGTGGCGCATAGGTTTAATATCCTGCACTCACATGGATATGTTACCGCATATTTACAGTGCGGGTGGTTAGTTTTATTCATGTAAGGATTATTTCATCCTAAACACAGGGGAGAAAATCCTATTGTATTAATGTATGTATTAAAGCAATGCTATATGTCACTTTTGAGAATAAGAAAGAACATAATCTCCTTCTTACAAATGAAAAATTAAATTCATAAACCATGAAATGTTAGGACTAATGTTAGCATGACTAATGTGATGACTATTACACGTGTGTAAAATATAGACAAGATAAAGCAGACGATTTTAGAGAACATGCTGTTGTTGTCACCGTTGTCAGCTCATTCAAACAGCACCAATGTTGCGTTTAAGGAAAGACACTTAAAAAGGATCTTCAACGTATTTCATGAGCTGATTAAGCAACAATTAAGAGGATGATTTGAGAAAATATGTTTCCGGGGGCGTTTCAACTCTATTTACTTTAAAACAGAAGTGAATCCATCTCCATGTCCTCTTGATGTGTGCACAACAAAACCTGAAACCAGCAGGTTGAATAAATGGATTTTACAACAAAAAAAAAGATAACAAGAAAAACAACAAAATAAAATAGCCCTAATAGAAAAGTCCCTTACAGGATTACCACCAGTGTCCCCATGTGTCTCTGGAAGTACTGGATCTAGAGTTACATGTTTCCAAGCAGGTGAGGCCATGCACAGGCCACGCCTGGGTCATAAACAAGCTGGGTGTATGTGTGTGCGTGCAACAAGCCCATTTCTAGCAGACTTGTTTATCATTGCATTCTCAGACGGGGGCCATCGGGATACAACCCACACGAGACAAGGGATGTCTTTCTCCACCATTTCATCCGCCACCTCTCAACACCTGATTCCTCTTCGCCAGGCTGCTGCATGGGCGGTCCCGTGTCCCGGCCACTCTTCCTGATGAGTTTCGCGCCTGACATTGTGAAACCGCACCTCAGGAGGATCGAGTGATTGACCCAAAAAGAAAGCCAACGCCCCGGCTTTTGTGGAAGGGGGGAGGACGATCACCAAAAAGCTCTCCTATATGCGACGTCCTGTGGGGTATTTTTAAATGATACGAGTCCAAAAATAAACCCAGCCAACAGTGAAAGTGACCTGGACCTCCTCTAACGAGACTCACCTCTTACAGTTACTGGTGCCCCAGTTTCCCCCTGACTTCAACTGCATTGGCTCACATGTAGACCACCATGCCACTGGCTGCGAACCAGCAAGCGGGTGTAATCCGGCTGGCTTGTCATGGCAGTGAATACAGCCCGGAGCTGCTGTCCTAATAATCAATGGGAGGATGACTTTGTTGATTGATGCCGTTTGAATCAGTGTAAGAATTGTTGGAGGGCACTTTTAATGACCTTCAGCTGCGTTTTCTTTTAAAAGGAGGAGGTTTACACGTCGCGAGGTGGACTATATAGCCCACACTGACGGTTTCATAATGTCTCCTGTGGCTCTGGAGTCTAAAGAATTGATCCCGATGATGGCAAATCCAGCATCCACCAGCAGAAGTGAAGTGCAGCCAATGAGCCGCGGTACGGCTGCCTATACGCCCCCGGTGCTGTTTATTGATAAATAATATTCATATTGACTATCTCGACCAAACGGCGGTAGAGATATGCGAAGGACACACACACATACAGAAAGATATTCTTTGATGTATTGTTAGAGAACAAATAAATACAATATAAGTGGGTTTACCTACGACAGCGCCCCTTAAAATTACACATTTGTAGATATGGAGGAGTCATGTGAGATGATAACATATGTGAATATTGAAACTTTGCCACATTTGAAGACCAACTTTGTGGTTATATGTTGGATGCAAGCAAACTGCAGAAAGGAATACTGACTCCATATTACACAAAGATAAAAAAAATATTACTGATCCACATTTAGCTCTCAAATACCACACATGCATTTGACAAGAGCCTGGCCCATTGATGTGAGGATGAAAGGTGCTTTCAGACTAGTGCTCTGACCTTTCCGTGAGAAATACAGTAGTGGAATACAAATTAGTCTGAAAAACAACAGTTTAAGTAGTTTTACTTTCATACAGTGAGATTTATACCAGCGCGTTGGGGATTGAAAAGACGTGATGGGAAAAGAAATAACGTCAGTGAATGCAACACTCACCGAGCATATTAACTGTTCAGTGATGTTATCTTTCATACGTAACTGGATAAAAAACAACAGAGGGGATGAGTCGACACCAGATCTAATATTCCATTATAAATATACATAAACCAGACACCTATGGATTCTCACAAGCTCCTCTCCGGGAATCTGTGTACATTATCACGTTGTTCTCAGGGAAGCAGATATGTGACCTCATTTCTCTTTTCTTCCAGGACGCTCTCCTGAGGTTCTGACAACAGCGGGTTTCCATTACTATACCTCCAGATCTAGGCCATGAGGTGTTCTTTAGAGAATCATATTAGATGTAGTACGCTGCATACATTCGCCACAGAAAGCACGGGGGGGAAAAGCCAAGCAGGTGGTGTTTTCTACAAAATCCATAAGACTGGGTCTTAATAAGTAAATCTGTCTATTTACTTTCAATCTGTGCAAGGAGAGTGATTCTGTAGCTCGTAGCTAGCTAAGAGGGGAGATGGATTATCAGCTACCCCACGATTGGCCGACAGCTTCTGTTGTCATGGTTTTCATCCCTACAGACGGCCGTGGTTACCGTGGCGATGGCAGCAGGCTCAGCATCGCCAGCACCACCGGAGGAAAGAACGCGCTACGCTCACTAGGAACATCTCTGCATCGTCACTTCTCTCCAACCTTGTCGGATGGACGGATGGGGAGGAGGAGGAGGAAGGGGGGGGGGGGGAGGGGGAGTTGAAATCTGCTTGGACTTTAACCAGCAGATAAGGAAAACTTTCTTGCATGTCCTAAAAGTGCCACAAACAAAGAAAACCACCAAGAAGAATGGACGTGTGCGTGCTCAAACGCAGACAAATCCTCCGGCTCCCGGCTTTTGTTCGCCCGGTTTCTCTCCCTCACAGATCAGCAGGGTCAGTACAGCGGGTATAAGCTCCTCTCTCGCCTCAGAAATGACAGTCCCATCTGTCAGCCAACCTCCCCGGGACCTTTCGCATGCACAGCAGCACCACTGGCTTCTCTGCCTGTCAACTAGACACGCATCGACACCGAGCAGCCGGGAAAAACAGAGCGATCAAACGCAAAGCTTTTGTTTTTGAGAATACATCAACAGCGATGGCTTACTTTGTCCAGTTTGACAGCAGAGTCGATGAAATGCTTGGCAAGATCAAAGTGACCTACCTGATTAATAAATCCTCTATTGTGGTCCACAGAGAGCATGGTGTGCCTCCTGTGAGGTCGGGGGCAGGATGCCCGCCAACTCCCCTTGTGCTTGCGGCAATGGAAAGACGAGAGGCAGAGGGCCTGAACCCCACACTGGACCGAGAGCTTGTGGTTATGTGTGAAAGTCAGAGAGAATAGCAGAGGCGAAGATCAGCTGTTGGGCCGTCGGTCAAAAAAAAAGAAGAAAAAAAAACTCTCTCCTCTTCCTCCTCCTCAGACGCTCTCTCCTCGGACGCTCTTCCCGTGCGGGAACATGGCAGCGACCTGGCTCTGGAAAACTCCGGCGAGAAGACTGCGTGAAAACAAAAAAGCCGTGAGCTCGACACAGCTCAGACTCTGCCTCCCGACTGCTTTCATCCAGGGCTGCATCAATGTTTCTGATAAGCGTCCATCCGCCAACCCCCCCCCCCTCCCTCCTCCCCAGAGAGATTAGCGCTCTGACATCACGGATGCTTCTGCTCTGCTGAGCCTTGTAGCTCTGTGGCTCTGTTATCTAAGAGAATCCTCGGGTCGCGGGGAGTCAAATAATGGCGTCCTGCCATTGCACCCGGCGGCTGCACGCCTCACGTTGAGCAAGAAGCGAGCATTGCAGTCTTGCTGAATACAGTGTGTGCATCTTTAAGCGCAAGTGTCTGCACAGGATACCTGGAGGGGGGGCGGTGAAGAAGCTCACTCTCCAGCTGTAGTGCATCGTCAGCGGAAACTGTGGTCGAGGCACAGCGTTCTGGAAGGGGATCCGGAGAAACGACGTATTTCTGCAGCACTGCCTGTCAGGTTACAACAACGCTTTCCTTGAGGTTAAAAAGGTGACGCGCGTAACGCTCACAGGTGAGGATCAGGTGGAAAAATCACGCCGTGATCGAATTTTCTATATTCCGCTCTCTCTTCTCATCTCGCCATCTGCCTCTCACATCCTCCACCCGGCTGTGTACCTCCATGCCATCTTCACCTCCCTCCCCACCGACTCGGCTATAATTAACCGCGTAGAGGTGCACAGGCTGTGCTCGGGGGGGGGAAGGCCTTCCTTGCCCGCAGAGTCAGCACGCTCGGCAGAACAAGCTTCGCTCTCACCGCTCTCCCCCCGAACAATCAGCCGGCCCCCGACCCGGACGGCGCTTGGCAGGCTGTTACATCAGGGTTGTAATTAGGAGTCCAAGTCAGATCTAGGATCGGGAGTTCAGGTCAAGAAGTGGTTCACATGGGGGAGACCAGCGAGGATGTTTATCTCTGTGACTGTTCGACAAATAATCAGATGAGATAGACGGCCGCGTAGCACCACCGGAAGTGATGACAATTAGGGGTTGTGGATGTCACTAATAACGTTATAGCCAGGCAATACAATGTCAGCCTGAATTTGCTCTACAGCAGTCAGGAAGCAGGACACAGGGACATCACCGTGGTCTTGACTCTGTATTCATGGACCCACACTGTTCATTTACTGCCACTTAACAACTTATTTCTTAATAATAGAGAGTTGCAGCAATGATTCAACATTTCATTTTGCACTTCTTGTTTCCTCATCTTGAAGTGAATGTTTTTCTTTGTTTTTTTTATGGGTTTTTGGTTAGATGCCTGAATAAAAGTCTGTGGTTAACACAAGTATAAGAGAGCTTAATGTTTAAAAGTCGGGTGCTAAACCTCATCACTCGTTTGCCTTTACAGACACCTTGTGTTTATACTCGTGCCCGTGCTGCCAGAGGGGTGTTGACAGCCTAACGTTGGCTTTTCACTTCTGCTGATTGCATTCGCGCTTCAACAATCCCAAAAGTGGCGTTCCTTTGTGTAGAGTTGTGATACGTTTTTATGACTTACACTTGTCTTTGTGTAAATTACAATGCTTATGAAGGATAATAATAATAATTAATATGAGATATTAATGAAGTATTATGAAGATGTGTATTGTAACATGGGTTTTATCACTGAGAAGTAGTTCCGGTATGAATGTAATGTATTTAAAATGGAAGCTGCATGCCGATAGTGTAACTGTCCCTTTAAGGGGGGACTATTTTGTTGTTTCACGGGAGGGTGGCGTGAGAGAGTAAAAACACCTGAAGCTGAAAGGTAAGGGAGTGTGATTGGACCGTGGGATCACTCCGCCGCTGTGAAACTAACCAATGAGAGGCGAGTGTGCCCAGTGTTTACTAATAAAACCCTTCGTAAGTATTTGTTCGGGGTTCATTAGCCTTAGCCTAAACAGGTACCCAATGCAGTGAAGCTGTAAATGGTCTGTGGAGACTAAACGCTAGTGCACCCTCGATGCTGCATCACCTTTGACCTATTTTTTTATTAAATCCATTATAATTTAACTTTCTGCATTTGGGACTTCTCTTCGCACGATCGGTCAAGGTTTTGAAACTTAACATTTGTGAGGATTAACTTGCTGAACAAACCCTGTAAGGAGCATAAACGCTTGTTTGCCACAGAGTTTGTTCTCTGCGATAATCCAAAGATCGAGGGAACCGGTGAGACGCTGACTCCCTGCTGGCCTTCAACAACACACCAACCCTGCTCAACTCTATCAAGCGACATAAGAGTGGCGTCCAACCCTCGGCCAGAAAGGGAACGCGTGTACTTACCAAAGTGCTGAACTACATTTAAAGATCAGTTGAATCCCACGGCACCAGAAATAGTCAAAAGCTTGCAAATTACTCCCCAAACTATGCTATTAAATCTAGTGCAAAACATTTGTTTAAATACAAAATGGCTCAACTGGTTGTTTTCAACCATCATTAAGCAAACATTGCCACCACTTAATCAGAAATAAATCTTGTGTTCCTTTGATTAAAAAGATTAGTACTGAGCTTGTGTTTATATTCTATTCATAACCGTCAAATTCCAACGATCAAACAAGAGACGTCGGAGCAATCAAACGGCAAAATGTGCCAAATATCAATGCCTCCTCACAGCATTTAGGAAAGTAGAAGTCCTAAGGTCCGAAACACATGGAGAGCTATTAAGTGGAGGATTCTCTGCCACTGGCAGGCACTTTGTGCTCGGTCTTGTCCTCAGTCTGGCTCACGGCCCAACGGTTGCGTAAGCAATATTTTCTCAGAGCAGATGACCTGCATCTAAACTCTTCTCCACGACTGACTCAATTGTCTCCTTGCGGTCCCATCCGGTGAGCCCCTCAAAGCAGTTGCACTTCACTCCCATCATCATCTGTTATTATTTATTTGCCCGGCGTGTCCTCGGCCTGGCGTGGCTGCCAGATGCACCGTCACACGTGTCTGCCTAATCTGCCTAATCTTTTACTTAAAGAAAACGTGTATTAAGATCCTTTAATTTAATTTTAAAAAGTATAATAGTTACAATGTGAAAATACTCCATTGCTGTTCAGATGTAATATCAATATCAAGTCCTCATTCTGCAGTATAATCCTTTTTGACTGATATATATTTTATTACTGATGCATCAAAGCAAGATTTTACTGTTGTAGAGTCAGTGTTCAGTTTCTGGGCCACTGTAGAAACATGGCGGACTCCGTAAGTACCTTAGAAGAGCTCGTTCGAAGCTAAAGAAAACCCTTCTTGGTTCAGGTGATTATACACACTGGCCCTTTAAGTAGGCCTCGGTAAAGTAGTTGGACCTCGCACAGTTATTTAAACGAAAACATATGTATCTTTGTGGAAATCGCTAACCTCTCAAACATATCTTAAGGTCACAAGGGGCCCAACCAGACACATATTTTTGGTCTGGGAGTCATAATCCAATAAAGTGTGGAACCACTGACTTAATCTGAGGGATTTAGGGCCGCCTCCTCTTTGTCGGTTAGTCGACCAATCGGTCGGTTTGGTCTCGGTCCACTAAGTCGTTTATTATGCTTTTTTCATGTTGAATGACATCTTCGGTGAAGATCTACGGTGCTTTAGTGTGATTCTTCATGGAGAAGCCCAGTATCTAAATCATTGTCATATCATCACCTTATAAAGTATATATTATAAACATGGCAAAGATGTTTAACATCCAGCAGCATTTGGACTCCTGTTTGTTCCACCTGATGAATGTGAGTCCCATAGTCTCTCTTTTTCTCACCACTTCTTCAGACATTCAGCACATACCTTGTGACCTAACCTTTTGTAATATTGGCCTTTACACTCCTTTATTTATTGTTTTCTAACAAGTGTATCGAACTGAGTTATTGCGGTAACAACTGAGCAAATCAATGTGACATTTGTTTTTCTCTCATTCCAGACGAAAGACTGTACTCACCACGTCTTTGTTTTCTTGGGGACTTTGCTCCTGCAAGAAGAAGAAAAGAAAAAATAATGAAGGAATAAGTCAACAGGACAAAAAGCATGCATGTGGACACATTACCACGTGCCATGTACACTCATCTCCCAACTCAAAACGAGTGACAGATATGGGTCTAACAATGAGGCCATCCTGCTCTAAATGGATCATACTCAGATGTTTTAACCGTTGGGAACCTGTTCTCGTCGTGTTTTTGTACAGAGATGTCCCTGAAATACCCATAAATACTAACACCTCACATAGTCATACATCCAGGCGAAACCATGACAACGCGTCCGCTTGCTGCGCACGCAGGCAGGCGGAGGGACATGGATGGAGAAGCAGCAGCGAGTTACGACGACAGAGAAGCAACCGCATCGAGCCTGCAGGGGCCACGTCAACCCCGTCCGGCTCCACTGTACGCCGTGAGCTCCGGAAAACAGAGTCCTCGTGTAAACGTCCACAAATAGAGCCAACAAGGAGAGTATTGATTCGCCTTCAGAGCAATCGCTGCTGCTAAAAAACATGGGGAGGACAAAGCAATATACAGTATACATATACAATATATATATATATTGCTTGTATTTTTTCCCTTCTCAGCACTGTCTCACTTGAATGCTAATTAGGAGAGGCTGCCTTCAAGTGGCTTGATGTGTTATGTTAGAGGGCCCGGCAGACCCCTTCTTCTGCAGGTGGGCTCTGGGGGCCTCAGACCCAAGGGGGAGAGGTGACACACACACAGACAGATTGGACCCCTTATGTTTTCCTGCCGCACTCCACCCACCAACTCTCTACCTCTCTGTTTTGATGAATGGTGGATGTCAAATAATCTGATTCCTTTTTTTTTCTCTCATAAATTTAGATTGTTTTGCCCTGCTCTGAAAAATGCGTAGCCTCCACACAGGCCACAATGGGTTTATGAATAAATCGGAATAATCCAGGTGACGATGGAAAGATGGTGAGCCCGTGAACCGCAGTGTTGTCCTCATAAAGAAGCAGCAGGTTTCAAACAGACAATTTAAAAACTGGGTCGAATGGTGGCCCGCGTGATGTGTCTAAAAGGCCACACGGTACAACATGGATGTATAGCTGCTGGGGAACACCGCGCCAACCTGTACGACGCAGCGCGGCCGCCTTTTGTGTGACGGCGGAGGCGTTCAGAGCGCAGATCGACTCACGGTCCACTAGCGCCACAAATGTGGGTCATTTTGTTTATTTTGAATTTTGAATATGAAAATCCCCACACCGATGGGACGTTTAATTTCCATCCCCCTCACACACACAACTGTTTAGTTCCTCCAGAGACATTACGACCAACTGTGCCGTTCAGCTCAGATGTGCAAAACGTGTAATTGAAGATAAACACGATAGAGTGGACTCACCGTGGGTAAGAGCGGCTCCATTTGGGCTCCTTGGTCCGTGATGTCCATCTTTTTCTCCTCCTCGGCTCCTCGACAGGCGAGTCGTGACGCGCTACTCCTCTGTCAAACGCTGGTTGAAGACGTTTTTTTATTATTATTATTGTTTTTAATATTAAAGTGCGTTTTCCTTTCCGTTTTTGTATTCTTCTTCCCCCCCAACACCACCACCACAACCTCACATTCACCGGCCGGGGTTTCTCAAATGGAGGTAGTAGCGCAGCATTCCCGTCCTGCCCCGCATCGTTTACGCATGAAGGAGGAGGCAGCGCTTCCGATTAACGCACGCGTTGGACCCTCTGGACGAGGAGGCGCACGAGTGTGAGTGGGCGAGAGAGACGCGGGAGCCGCTGTGCGCGCGTGCTTTTTGCCCAGGAATGCCAATAAGCCACACGAACAGACACGCGCGGGTGCATTTTAAACGGTCGCCTCTTTAAAATTATTTTAATAGGGGCAATTTAGGATATTTTTGTATCATGTAATCCAGTTTAAAGTCAGCAGCAATAGCAATCATGCAATATGCCTTCTTGATTTATAGGCGACCCATGTGCATGTACTCGCTTGCGCCATGCAGGCCCCTTTGTTAGAATAGACCGCCTAAAGAAGATCTGCTTCAGCTATTAATCAATATCCTATGATGTGGCATCATTCATATTCTTGGGCAACAACAAATACCACCGGCTGCAGTAATGCACTAGCCCCCCGGTGCATTTAGGTCTCGCCGCAGAGAGCACGCGATGGTCCGCCGGCATCAGCGTCCGGATTACACGAGGATGCTGCGGTGACAAATTGATGCACTGGCGCCCTCTTGTGGAGAAACACGCGAAACGCCACAGCAATTAGACGCAACTAGCGCTGCAAATGGTATCGGTGAGGAGAGTCATTAGTTTGATTTGCTCCCAATGCAATTATGTTACCGTAATTCAGTTGTACACGATAATGCCTTAAGTATCACAGATGACTGCGATGTGAGTGTGGCGTTGAAATGGAGTTACTAGATAAACGTGGGTTATAATAATAAAAAAGGGGGTTTTAGGGTGATTAGCTGGAAGTCAAGGGCAGAGATTCCCAGAAGGGGACTGTGTCATTGGCGAGCTTTCTTATAGCCCTTTAGATAACTGAATAGTGATTTGATCAGAAGTTATTATATACAGCACGTCACTACATAAAGGTGGTTTAAACGCTGCATGAAGGTGGACCAAAATCCCCAGATTGCAGTTACCAACTTGAGTTCTATCAGAAATGGATTTTGAGCTTAACAGCCAAATGGTTTAACATTGATCTCACAAAGTATCACCGATTCCCCCCAAAAAAACTGTTTAGGGTGGGGGGCGTTACCTCGGTCCACCTGGCATCATTCACCGGCGAGGGAGAAACGTTGTTGTTGATCCGGATCCGGATCCGCCCAGCCTGGCGTCACAGCACCGACAAGATGGCCGAGAGTACGGGACGAAAGTGAGGGGGGGGACAAAAACACGGGCGAGCTATCCTTGCCGCAGATGCCCGACCTGTAGAGCTGCCGAAGGCAAGGTAGAGCTAAGCTTAAAAAAAAACAAAAGGCGGTCGTGTCGGTGTATTCGAGCCTCCGTCCTGTGAGGGACGTTTGCGGCATGCGGACACGTCGCGCTCCGAGCTCGCGGACGGAACGTCATGTCGGGTTGTCTGCGTTGGCTAGCTAGCTAACGAGCTAACCATGCTAGCTAGCTGACAACACCGTCAGCGAGAGAATACGAGGCAGCGAGTGACAGTTGGGTCGTTTTGAAATACGGCTTTCGTTGGCACCCCTTCGCTTCTGGGAATTAAAAATGCGTCGCAGCGGGACAACTTCCCCTCGAAACGGAGAACCGGATTCAGTGTACCAGTTTTAGCGCGTCGCCAGCTTGGTTAGTGGACTAACGTTGCGGATTTTTAGCGTTAGCGAACGTCTGTTAGCTTGCTCAGCCGTTTTGGATGACTTGGGGGTCGTTACCGCACAGGAAAGGGTGTATGTGGGTGGGGGGCGTCTTTCTCTCTAAATAAAGTACCTGGAGCGGGCCTCAGTGAGGCCTGTGTAACCAGGTGTTCGGGAGGATTGCTGACATTAACGGCACCGCAGCCGGGACTGTAAACATAAGCCGAGCGGAGAAGACGCCAGCCCCGCGTTGTTGGACGAGGCGCGCACCCAGCTGGCCGGCAGCACCATGGCCCATTCTCCTGTTCAGGGCAACCTGCCGGGGATGCAGGTAAGCCGAACGTCTTTTGAACTCGCTCCTGCGAAAAGTAGTCGAGGTCACTGCCAGAACACAGTGTACACTTGTTCGACACCCCGCTGCGGGTTTCACCGACCCGTGCCCGCTTCCACTCTGTGACTTTGGGCATCTCGAGTAACGTTCACATACATCTTGTCAGAAAAAAACATAACTCGTGGACTGAAACACTTTACAGCTCATAATGCACCCTTATTGACCCTGCAATGGCCAGGAGGAAGTGCACACCAGGCGTGTAACTGACATCGAAATACGTTAAATATTAAACAACCTAAACATAAGTCCATGATATAACTAAACTATGGTGTGTGTGCGATGCCGGACAACATAGCACAGCTAATTTCCGTCTCTGCTATGGCGTCATTGGTATATTGTCCTTCTGCCACTGAATGCCACATCTTTGCAACGGAAGGATGCGCATTGAACGCAACATTCCAATAATTCAGCCGCGACTTGAGGTCTCCTGTACAGAGAAACGATGAAGCGCACACGCGCCTCGATCCAGTCTCCGCTGCTATCTTTAGGAATTTGCCTATAGGGGATAATTGTGTTGGAGAGATAACTGTTCCTAATGTAAACTGCCTCGTGCACCAGATTATTTCCCCTGTGCAGAGTCTTTAGTAGATCTTTCTGCTTTGGATGTAAATGCATGCAGACTCTGGATCTGGGAGAGGATGCTTCAGGGGGAAGACAAACTGCTGGGATTTGTTGTTGTCACCAAACAAAGACTTGAGTCCATTTAGAGCATAATAACTCATCATAAATCGTGAAGAAGTTTTGCTGCCAGTCAGGTGACGGTTGTTCTTGGATTGTCCATAATTTAGAGTATTTGAAGTCGAGTCTATACCTACCAGTGTATGTTTGTCATAAAAAGCTCTTGTTTCTAGTTCAAACCCATGTTCAGAAAACAAAACATTTTATTGTTGCAACACGATACGACTCATCACTTTATCGTTTGTCCCACACTTTCCGTTGGCGGATTTACAGTTTAAGTCTCTTGAATAAATCTCTTTCACACCACCAAAAAAGGCCTTTATCGGTGACACAAGGGATCCTTTTTTTTTTTTTGTGGAAGGCAGCTGTTTCATTTTTAGCTATCTCAAAACGGGCATATTGACCCGGGCTCTGCTCTGAAGAGGTCATGAAAGGAAGTTTTTTTTTTTTATCGCTCTTGTGTTTCCCCACATAACAGCCTCTGGAGTGTTCACTTCCTGCAGCATTCAAGTGGGGTTTCTTTTTTCGGTCAACGCTCTGATACACATGCTGCTACAGTATGCTGAGCTTATTTATGTGTGCACACTTGAGATCCTCGATTCCTCTCTCCTGTTCTTATGTCCTCAAGAGGAGTTATAATTGTGTCTCAGGGTGCCAACAGTCATTTTGGCTGTAACAGTGATATTGTGTTCTCCCTCATTGCCTCTCAGCACAAACTGGTTTACATCCACAGCACCCAATCTGTCCAAAAATCAAAATCCAATGTCGTATACAGTATATACGTAAAGTGTTTTTTCTGCATAGCGTTGTGCATTAGGTTCCACGCTGGCTTCATCACCGGTTCAGAATGAATGCAGCCAATTTCAAATCTTCACATCAGAGGCCCATGTGTCTTTATGTAACTCTAATCTAAGGGCAACTAGCAAGAGTACCCTGGATTAAACAAAGTTGTTGACAACTCTCTTCCGGCGAACGTAGCGAGCAGCACAAGCTTCAAGAGTTAAAGCTAAATCGAGCGAGAAAGTTGCAAAATCGACAACACTGAACACCCCGTTTGAATTTGTTTAAACTATTATGAATTGAATAACTGTGGGTTCGGGACTGTTGGTCAGACTAAACAACAATTTGAATATAGAAACTAATGATTTCATAGATAAACCGAGAAAATAGCCAAATACACAAAACAATAAACCCCAAAGATGCAGCAGGCTGTTCAGAGGACTACAATGTCCTTTTTAGAGCATATTTTATGTTTTATTTCAATTTCTTTTAACCTGCCTGTTATCCAACTGTTACACTTTCCCTTTCATTCTCCCGTGTCTCTCTCTCTGTGTGTACACAAACACAAGGTGTTGCAACGAGTGCATTAATGTATCCTGTAAGAATGGCACCCTGCTGGTGTTTCCTATTTACTCCCCCAGCATTCAGTTCTTTTCAAACATTCCCTTTTCTTTCCTCTTTTTTTTTATTTTCCCCTTCTTTCCTTTTGTTGTTGTTTCAATCCAACTTCCCCTTTTTCTTCCCCCCCTTGCTTTGTTCCCCGTCTCCCCGTCGCCGCCAGAACACCAAGGCCGACCCGGAGGAGCTGTTCACCAAGCTGGAGCGCATCGGCAAGGGCTCGTTCGGCGAGGTGTTCAAAGGCATCGACAATCGCACCCAGAAAGTGGTGGCCATCAAGACCATAGACCTGGAGGAGGCGGAGGACGAGATCGAGGACATCCAGCAGGAGATCACCGTGCTGAGCCAGTGCGACAGCCCCTTCGTCACCAAGTACTACGGCTCGTACCTCAAGGTGATGCTCGGTGTTGTACCTGTTATAGACAAGGTTGTGGTCTCTGCTAGGCAGTAAGTGTGCTTTGGTTCTCGGTCGTTTGATTAATCCTGAACTAACGGGGGATCGGCCTCAGATGACATCCCACCAAGCCATCACAGCGTCATAAACGAGAGGCGTCTGAAACCTTTTTCTCCCGCCGCAGGCAGCTCACCCTCTTCTCTCTCTCTCTGTCTCCAGGACACAAAGCTATGGATCATCATGGAGTATTTAGGGGGAGGCTCAGCGTTAGATTTGGTAAGTGGACATCAACGCATCCGACACCCTTTGTTTAAATAGTCTCCCTATCCATTAGATACTTGGCCTTTGCTGTGTGATGTAGCACATCCACTCGTTCACCCGCAGAGTTTGAAGGAGCATTTTACCTCCAAAATGATCATCTGTATATCAGTTGTTCACCTCGTGTCCCCTTGAGTTCTTGGAGAAAAGGTTTTTCTCGCAGGTCTAAGCGGTGAACGGAATAAATGAGGGTTGGATTCAACTGCACGAGTCGTTTGAATCAGTTATAGATGTCGTTTTGCTACATCTATTCAAGACTTTTCTCCATTGTTTTGCTGTGGAGTCACGTGAGAAAAACCAGCGTTTTCCGCGAGGCGAGACTCTGATAAAGAAATCGTCATTTTGTGGGTGAAGCGTTCCTTAAATGCTCCTAGTAAAATCATTTTTACACTATATATCAGCTTCTGCACCCGAGGCCCACCGCTCACAGCATCTGTTTGTTTCACCTCTAAAGATGGAGCCGGGGACCCTGGACGAGACCCAGATCGCCACGATCCTGAGGGAGATCCTCAAGGGCCTGGAGTATCTGCACTCTGAGAAGAAGATCCACCGGGATATCAAAGGTAGCTGACTTAGAACGCTGCCATCAGAGGCCGCAGGCTTTCAGCCAGCTAACTGGCATCTTTGAGCACATACAAATATCACGTAGCGCCTTAATGGTATTGACGTCCACTTGTGGGTTTCATTCTTTATAGAGCTTGTGTTGCATCGGGGGGATTGAGGTGAACGCTGCAGCGCTTCTCTAAAAGGCTTCTGACAGTTGTTCCCCGTTTACGTAAAATATATTGGCGCTGCGGATCGTGTGTGTGTGTGTGTGTGTGTGTGTGTGTGTGTGTGTGTGTGTGTGTGTGTGTGTGTGTGTGTGTGTGTGTGTGTGTGTGTGTGTGTGTGTGCGCGTTCTCCGAGCTGCATCACGTCATCCTTCCTCCTGTCCTCCCCCACAGCCGCCAACGTGCTGCTGTCTGAGCAGGGAGAGGTGAAGCTGGCGGACTTCGGCGTGGCGGGGCAGCTCACCGACACCCAGATTAAACGCAACACCTTCGTCGGCACGCCCTTCTGGATGGCCCCCGAGGTCATCAGGCAGTCGGCGTACGACTCCAAGGTGAGGCTCAGAGCCGACGACGTTTGGCCATGTTGGTTTGCGTTCCTCTAAAAAAACAAACGGAACATGGCGGTGTGTTACCGGGCAGCTAGGGGCGGGGCTTAGGTGTGTGATGCTCTTTCCAGTGACAGCTTCTCAGGTGTGAAACAAACCACCTGGTGAGTCGCGTTGGCTCAACGGGGCTGAAAAGAGTTCACTTACAGTGACGACTCCTCCCGCTGCTCTTCAATGTCTCTGTTTCTGCCTGCCGTGCTATGACATCAGGCCACGGCGAGCTGTCGTCACCAATAGGAGTCGAGTGGATTTCCGCTCTTGCCGGTCCGAGCTTGAACTGGTTTGATTTAATATAAATCCAATTTACTTAAAAGGTAGCCAAGATCTGGACGAGACGAGACCTGGCCCAGTTGGTCTCAAGAGAGAAACAACGCCAACATATTGGAAGAGAAAAATCAAAGTTCCTCACAGTTTCTGTCTCATCATGTTTCAGTCAACTGCGACACCTAGTGGTGGCATTCGGTGGTCCAGTCCGGTGTTTGGCTTCACATCAGACCGGTTAGAAAACGTTGACACTGGTCTGCAGAACTACATGAGGTTTATACCTCTTCTGATGTGCTGATCACATCAAGTGTGTGTGCCTAAACAACCCTGTGGCGCTTTTTAACTTCTAGTCGTGCTATTGTTTTCTTCACCCTGTGTCTCTTTTCCAGGCCGACATCTGGTCACTGGGCATCACGGCCATCGAGCTGGCAAAAGGCGAGCCGCCCCACTCGGAGCTCCACCCCATGAAGGTCTTATTCCTCATCCCAAAGAACAACCCGCCCACGCTGGAGGGCAGCTACAGCAAGCCGCTCAAGGAGTTCATCGAGGCCTGCCTCAACAAAGAGCCCAGCTTCGTGAGTAACGTCTCGCATAAAAAAAAAAAAATATTTGTATTTTTGTCCGGAACAGCATTGTGTGCTCATCTCACATGCTTCTCTTTCACGTCCTCAGAGGCCGACCGCCAAAGAGCTGCTGAAGCATAAGCTGATCGTGCGCCACGCGAAAAAGACCTCCTACCTGACCGAGCTGGTGGACAAGTACAAGAGGTGGAAGGCCGAGCAGTCGAGAACCACAGAGTCCAGTTCAGATGAGTCCGACTCGTAAGTTTGACTTTTTATGTGTGTGTCCCTTGTACAGTAATACATCATCATTTTGATCGTGTACCGCGTGCCATCATGCTGAACGGCAAACGCCTCTTTTAATGTCCGTCCAATCAGAGAGCAGGACGGCCAGGCGTCGGGCGGGAACAACTTTGGCAGCGACGACTGGATCTTCACCATCCGAGAGAAGGACCCCAAGAAGCTGCAGAACGGGGAGGGGCAGTCGGAGGCAGCAGACCAGGTGAGAGCCTCACAAGGTCATTGAGCATCACCAGGGATAAAGTGATCCGGATCAGATGCACTTCATCCCACCGCGAAAGAACAACTGAATGAGCACCGGTTTCAGGAGGGCTGCGATGTTATTTAGGGAAACGCGCCGCCCTGATTTTAATAGATTACCCCCCTAAGGTGAAGCTGCACTACATTCATGTCCCTCGTCTCCTCCCGTTTTCCGCAGACGAAAGACATTCCAAAGAAGCCTTATTCACAGAGCCTGGCCACAGTCATCTCCCCAGCATTAGCTGAGGTAAGGACATGACCAGGTCACTTAAGTGTTAACATTTGGAATCGGTGCCAACCAATCCTCTGCCTCCTCACCCCTCTCCTCGCTCGCAGCTGAAGGCGAGACAGGAGCAGGTGCATGGGAACCCCATGGTCCTGGACGAGCTGAGGGAGGCCATCCTGCTGGCTGAGGAGTCCTACCCCGGCATCTCCGACTCCCTGGTGGCTCACATGGTCCACCGGCTCCAGAGGTAATGCTTCACAACCCTTGATCCTGTATTCGAGACAATTCCTTTTTTTTGCGCCGTAGAAGACAATGTACTTTTTTTTTTTCTTGCAGTTTCTCCACAAGCAGGACGTCGTCCTCCTCCCCCTAGTAACCGGCTCTCTGCCCCGGCCCTGCTCTCCCAGGCCCCCCCACCAACCTCCCCAACACCACAGCCAGGTCAGAGGGTCGAGCCATTCAACGCCAGCCGACCACGTTTGACCTCCTGTGTGTGTGTGTGTGTGCGTGTGTGCGTGTGTGTGCGTGGGGGCTAACCCACTCTGTAAAACCATGACTGAACTCCTTCGTTCAGCCACTGACGAGGGAAGAAGTTCAGGAGGTGGAGGGGCAGTGGGACCCGCAGGACACCCCACAAAGGGACGAGACTCTGAAGTCCGAGCAGTAAAACGGGCTCTGCGTGAGAGCTGGACCGCTCCAACCTCACGCGCTGCCGAGCCTCCGCATGGAATCTGCTTGACGAGGAGCCGGGAAAACCCCCCGTCCTCACCCCGAAACCCAAGACTTCATTTGCCCCCCTTAAGTGTGTGTGTGTGTGTGTGTGTGTGTGTGTGTGTGTGTGTGTGTGTGTGTGTGTGTGTGTGTGTGTGTGTGTGTGTGTGTGTGTGTGTGTGTGTGTGTGTGTGTGTGTGTGTGTGTGTGTGTGTGTGTGTGTGTGTGTGTGTGTGTGTGTGTGTGTGTGTGTGTGTGTGTGTGTGTGTGTGTGTGTGTGTGTGTGTGTGTGTGTGTGTGTGTGTGTGTGTGTGTGTGTGTGTGTGTGTGTGTGTGTGTCCCCTGTTCAGGCAAATTTGCAGCATTCTTAATGAAACCTCAGGTAAAGCGCTTTAAGTGGACTTCGAGGCGGGGGGGGAGGGGGCGTGGCCATGCTGTACATGATTACAAGTCGTCATTGCGTGAAAAATGGATCACTGTGTACAAAATGGTCATGCGCATTTTGTAGATATTGGTGAGAAAAATAGATATTTAAAACAAAAAAAACAGAACGAAACAGGAAATGCCTTGCCTTTTTGAGATGCACACACACACACACACACACACACACACACACACACGGCATTTCATCGCAGGTTTTCGTTGCTCTTGCTCGGCGTCGAGCTCGGTGTTCGTCAAGTGTTTTCTCTCTCTAAGTGACTGAGTTCCAATCTTCCATCTTGAATCACCGGACTAACTATGATACTAAGCGTACTTTGTTTAGAGGCCGAAGGTTTTCCTTCTTTTTGGTGTAGTCAGTGGGGGAGGGGGGTACGGGGGGGGGGGGGGGGGGGGGATGCCGACCTGTGCTAATGTTTAGACGAGTGAGTTTTAAATGGTTTAGGACAAAGAGTGGATCCATGTCGGCTGGATGACGCCGTCGAGTGGAGCCCGGGACATTTGCAAAGGGGCAGCTGAGCGCTGATATCAAGTATTATTTTTCCTTGGCTCCGAATTTCCTTTGCATTACTTTATTTATTTTTTTTTTTTTTTAAGTGGAGACGAGGGACAAGCCAAGCTGCAGACGCCAACGCCATCCCGGACTGTTCCGTGTCTCACCTTCACGCCGCGGTAGAAGTGCCATGTCGCTCTTTTTATGCCCTCACCAGATGTTTGTAGTATGATTTGCATATGATTTTTGTTGTATTATTTTTTTATCGTCAGATCAGTTTATTCGTTTTTTATTGTTTTTGTTTTGCACTTTGAAAGTGTGTCGAGTATTTAAAGAAGCTTGTAAGAGGAAGAAAAAAAACAAACCTAAAAATGTTGCTAATAGCCATGTTTTACTATATATGTTTACTTAAGAGTTCCAGAATTTACTACTGTGCTAATGCAGCAATAATGTTGAGGAGTTGCATCAAGACGCACTTGTCAACACAGGGATCGAAAGAAATTAAGAAATATCTGATATTTTTATAACTGCAAAGATGGAAATATGGAATGCTTTATGGATATGGGCGCCTGCCTCCAGCAAAAAAAAAAAAAAAAATCTATACCTTACAGAAAAACATTTGCTCTGGAAATAACTACAAAATGTGTACATTTGGTCTCCTTTATCATAGCTGACAGTTTATAGTACTGTATATAATCTTTGCTTGTGTCATTGGAGGATTCCCAAGTTAAATGTGAGCTCCTTGTAAGCTTTCAAAGTGACATGAGAAATAAAGATCTAATGCTAACTGAGAACTGTGTTGCGTTTTCTGGACCTAAATGTGTGTACAGGTAATATTAATATGACACTTAATCAGTATTTAAGTGTTGAGGCAAGGCATAACAGGGAATAAGTGATGACTATATATATATATCACTTTATTTCAGCTTCATCTTCTCTTTAGACTTTATCAAAATACAACTTCTTATGGATTTATTTTTCTTATGTCTGACACTAGTACAATTGTTTTCATTTTGCCTCATGCTTTTGGTCAGAATAGTCTTCCGTACAGTAGACGGTTAAATGTCAAAGTATTGAGTATTGAACACCTCTAAACTATACGATGAACAAACCTCAGCACAGCTCTGAGCCACTTTCTCAAATGTGCTTGTCTTCTACTTTAATAAAGTGTGGAAAAGTATAATATTAAGGCATAACATAAGAAACCTTTGTGTGCAACTTTATTCACATCAACACCTTTATTGGTCTTTATTGAAGACCTTGGTGAGCAGCCATCATCACAGGGCAGTGTCCTCCCAGACCAAAACCAAACAAGTTTTAATATAGAATATAATTAAACAATTTCTGTTCCGACGTTACCCTGGAACACAATAACATATATGTGTATATATAATTTATATATTGACAAAATATTACAAAACTTTGCTTGGAAATAAATACAAATGTTGGAATGGTTTGTTTGTATGTGTACTCCATAAAAGGCTTCGACATGGAATTACATAAAGATGTTATGCTATACAGTGCAAAAATAATTAATTGTAAAAAAACTAAACGGATTTACAACCGCAAAAGCACATATGACTAAGCAATAAAGATCCAGGGAATTTAATTATATGATCTAAAGAGGAATATTTCTTCAAGACTTTGAGACAAAGTAGTCCACCAAGAGCGGAGAAGGGGGCGCCTCAGATCCGGGTCTGTTTGGTTTTCTCCTCGTCAGAGCTGGAGTCAGAACTCCTCCTGTCCTCCTTGTGCTGCTCCACTGAGTCCTTCCTGGTCATCTCCACGCTCTTCCTCTTCTCCTTCTCCTTCTCCTTGGGCTCCTTCTGGGCGAACTCGGCCTCTATCTTGGCCGGGTCGATGTAGGTGTAGAAGTAGGCCATGAAGGCGAAGATGAAGCACACCACCAGCAGCAGAGAGGCGAAGAGGACGTACTCCGCCCACTAGTGGACGGAATCGGACATGTGTTAGTCTGGCGCCAAACCGAAGGAAATACGCCTCCCTCTAGTCTGGGAGGTTTACCCGACACAACCTGTGTTATGTTCTCTGAGACGGCCATGAGGACGGTGTGTGTGTACTGGTGGTGGACACGGTTACTGACAAACATCCGCGTGTTAATACTCTCTTTTTAAGCCTGTTAGCATTTAGCTCGAGGCTCGTGGCCGATTCATTTTCTCTCATGGCTGGCACATGATATTGATATTTCGACTTCATTCTCGCATTGTCATCAAAAGAGCGATCATCCTCGTTTCTTCCCTCTGCCGACATCTCCGCATCCATTCTCTCAAATGTGATAACTTGCTAAACTAAACAGGTGAACGTGGACCCACCTGGTCCGGGAGCGTCGCAGCCTCAGCAATGATGAGCACAATGATGTTGCCAACGGCAACGGTTAAGAGCCAACCAGCCTGAAGCACAGACTTCATGTTGCTGGGCGCCTGGAGAGCAAAAGGGACGAAGAACCAGAGATTATGAAAAGACATATTCTACATCTGTGTTCGGTGGGGCCCCTCTTACCTGTGAGTAGGAGAACTCCAGGCCGGTGACGGAGAAGACCACCTCCCCTACGGTGATGAGGAAGTACTGCGGGATCTGCCAGGCCATGTGGATGGTGTTCGGCTTGATGTCCACCACGGCTTGGACGTTCTGCTCGCACTACGAGACAACATGTGTTACCTCGACAAAAAAAAGTAAAGTGACACTACGTTGTGACTCAGAATGTATTCACGGGTTACATTAGCTCCAAATGCGAAAGTCGGCGGGATGATCAACGTGAAGGAGCTGCCGAAGCCCAGGACCTGGGTGTAGAGACACTCCTCAGCAGGACCCCGGACCCGGAACTGAGTGCTGATGAGACAAGAACAACACAGGTCAGGGTCAAAGGTCTTCTCTGGTAGGACTGTTTGTAACACGGGGATGAACGGAGTCTTACGTTCCCTGGGGTAACAGGACGTAGCCGGACATGTTTTTGGCGCCGATGAACCCAAAGTCCAGGTTGCCAACCGTCACGTTCAAAACCGAGCCGAGACCGTTGAAGAACCTGGGGGAGGGTTCGGAAAACGAGAGGTGAGGACGTCTTGAAATCCAGAAGACACCTTTGCTCAATTTAGGTATTATTGTCTCACTATCTTTGGAGAACCACTGATCTAAAGATTTTTGGGATAATATCACACAGATTCATCATAATTGTCTTCATTAGCCGGCATAAAGTAATCGTGAGCGCTTGTTAAAATGACTATTTGGGGATCACAAGAAGACGAAACACAAAAGTAATCAAACCTTCTACAGGAAACTAATTCATTTCAATTAGTTTTCAACAACTCGAGACTTGCCTGATAGCATTAGCACCCTGTTCCGGCTTTGCTGTGATGTCCATGAACTGGAGACAGAAAGACACGTTAAAGCCTCCACAGGTTTGTACTGTAGAATTCAATATAAGTTATGGATAAAGGAAACATACAGTATACACTTAATTAGTCCAATTGAAATCCCATTTAAAGTACATTTTACTGTACAATTTCATCACAACAAAAAGAGGTTTCACTGACAGCAGCTAACTAAAAGTCCCTCGCTTAACTATTTCTCCATCGTGGTTGGCCAGCTGCTAGTGTTGCGCAACAACTATTGCACTTTCACCCAAAATCTTCCCATTCATGAAGTTGATATTTGCTAAAATGATGAAGTAGAATGAATGGACTTGTTATTTTGCAGTGCAGTGAGGAGCAGACAAAGTCCAAAGAAAGGACCTCAAAAGATTCAGTCAGGGATTTTAAACAAGATTCACATTTGACCAATGCTCTCGGACCACGTCTTAAAAAAACTTCCATTGGACTTTAATCCCTTTACTGTGGTGTGCTCACCTGTACCGGCCTGAGGACGAGCCCTTCCTCAACGATGACCATGGTACTCCGACTGCCTGACACCAAAGGGGTCACGGAGCTGGGACCGGACGCCAGACTCACATCAAATGGTTTGTCAAAGGTCAGGTAATCCTCATTGGCCTGTCGGAGCAAAAGATGAGTTGACATCAATAGTGTTTGGGGACTTCAGATGTTCGGTGTGTGTGTGTGCTGTGTCTTTGTGGTGGGTGCAGTACCGAGAAAGGCCCCAGGGTGAACTGGTTGGTCCCAGCTGTGACGTCCAGCGATCGGTCGTTTATGTTGATGAACTTCACTTGGCCTTCGCTGCTCGATGGGAACTTGGGCAGGGTTTGCTAGAAGAGACATGGAACTGTGTGTGAGTTGTGCCTCAGTGGTGTGTGTGTGTGTGTGTGTGTGTTTATGTTTTGTTGTGCGTTACACTCACGTCGATCTGTAACTGGACCAGGGCAGCAGCGACGAACGCGAGGGCAGCGAAGACCATCCCCACAGTCATCCTCCTCAAGGGACTGCACCACACACACACACACACACACACACACACACACACACACACACACACACACGGTATAAACCATGTATATACTTATACATGCTAGAAATTGTAAAATATACACCACGTAGAGCCTATATATTATTTATATGAATATATTTATATTTATTTATATAATTTACAATCATAAATACTGTAGACCTTCAGTGAAAAGGCCAAAAAACAAGATTTTGAGATTTTAGATTTTGAGTGATTATCACAACAGATTCGTACATTTCTAAGGCCATGTGTCATGTATCTTGCATTTGTTGTGTTTCTGGCAGCTTGACTTGGTGATGTAATTCATAACACTCTAATAACTACTTCATACATAGTTTTTCGCTGAAAAGGACAGTTTAAAAGGCACTAAACAAAAACTAAAATAATTGCATAGAGATCAAATGTTCATTCTAAGTTTTCCTGGACTAATTAATGTCATATTTTCCATCAGATAGGAAAAAAACACAAAAAATGAACTCACCTGAAGTTTATTTTGCACTTGCCAATCAGCGGGTAAATCACACTGTCCACCACTGGCACCATAATCAGGATTAAGATGGGGTTGACGGTCTGGTGGCGAGAAGGCGTGTCACTCTCTCTAAAGCCTAAATCTATTGGTTCACATCAGCAGCACGTAGAAACTACACGACACTGGGAGTCTTACCTGCATCTGATCGGGCTGGATTGTGAGAATTCCCTGTTGTAGAAAAAAAATAGAGGGAGAAAAGTCAGAACCTCTTCTAACTTCTCTGTGTTTTTAGCAAACATGCTGCAAGTACAACACTTACAAAGTCGCCGTTCATGGTGGTCGCCTGGAGGGTCCATCTGGAGCCCTGGGGAGGAGACACAGCTCTTCTTTAGTCTTTGGATTACACACGGACCGCCATGCATTAACTGTGTGTTTCTATTGGAATTTGGAAAAGAATTGGTCGTCACCTGCTGGTCAAAGAGAGCCCAGAACATGGGCAGAGGGATGTAGAGGAACAGCACCTTCAGCACCATCTTCACCTGAGCTATCAGGAGTTTCTGAGCCAAACAACGACAAGGATTAGGGTTTCCACATCGCTGACTGTGCTGTTTTTGTGTCTGCGTCTGTACGCTGCACCACTCACGTCGTATTTCTCATCGGCCCAGTCCATCCAGTGTGTTCTCTTTGGGAATTCTGAACCGCGATGCCTGAAGCGGTTCTTGATGGCAAACTGCAGATAACAGAGGAGGCATCTCACTGAGAGTCCTGCTCTCAATGTATGCTGGGAAATAAAGTGAAAACCTCTGAGGAGTCACTTACCCCGATGCACTTGCAGACCTTCACCATGATGTTGCCTTGAGGGGGGGTCTTAACGTACATCCCACTTCCAACAATGAACACAACTGCAGACACACACACCAAATATGGATTATACCATTTGCTGTTGCCGAAAATCACCAGCAAATAAATTAGGTTATTATTAGTCATTAACTTATCTTTGCACTGCAAATATTCATGGTCATACATTATAGAGGGTAATAAAGGCTTATAACAAACACGTGTATTAATAGTTAATTAATCATTTATTAGTGTTAGTAATAAGTGGCAAATAAAAAACAAATTGCAACTTGGCAAGAACCATCACAAATGGCTTAATAATTATCTAAAAAGAAAACGTAATTCATTAAAGAGGCACTCCAGCTATTTAGCATTGTACTTTCATTATGTTGTGGGGACTCGTAAGAGACAAGAGGCTATCTTGACTTTTAGTCTCTCTACATCCTACAATTCCCATAATGCAAATGAGTGGCATGTTTCATCAGACTTTCATCAGCCTAGTAAAAGCCAAGTTCCACCCCACAAATGTGTCAAATCGGTTTAGTACCCCTTTAACAATGAATTAATTTGTGACTACAAAGACTTAATAAAAGTATCAGTGACCTGCTCAGTACAGTCATTAGAGACGTTTCAAAAAGGAAAATTAATTCTTACTCAGAGCGACCACCATGAGAGCAGCGGGGACGCCAAAGGCCAGTGAATAGCACTTCTGCTGGGTGTATATACCGCACTCCTGAGCTGGAAACCACAGCACACACACACACACACACACACACACACACACACACACACACGTTTTCATGGTTTACTCTACTCGCGAGTCATTGGTGCACTTCGTGCTGTGTGATCAGCGGTACCTCTGAGGATGGGGGTGATGACGGTGGACAGCAGGCTGCCAGCGTTGATGGACAGGTAGAAGATGGAGAAGAAGGTGCCTCTCTGCTTCTCCTGTTGGACACAGGAAAGTTACACCAGGACCAAAAAGCAATGATGCACATTTTTCCAAGATTATATTATACATAACTAAATATCACTATACATTATATAACATCTCTTTCCAGCCGAGTCATTGATATTATGGGGTAATCTTTGTCCCTGGACTGGAACAGAGTAATAAAGTCACTGAGACAGATGTACCTGAGGTTATGGTTAATAAGCAACTTGCTGGAAATAGAGATACAAGAAGTGCTGACAAGGAGCCACAGATAGCTGAGTGACTTGTTTTATTAATTGCCTGTGTGGTGTGTGTACACACCTGCAAAAAAAAAGAGAGAGAGATAATACTTGGGTTCTGCATATTATGCATGCATGCATGTGCATAAGGGGATTTGGTATTTATCCATATACATTGATATATTATTCAATCCCTCATGGTGAAAATCTCAGTAATACTTTATTTGTCTGAAAAGAAAACTATCTCGTAATCATGAGATAACTATCTCATAAATTAGAGAAGACTGATCAATATGAGAAAACTACCTCATTATCATGAGAGAAGTATCTCATACATTTGAGATAACTATCATAAATATGAGAAAACTACCTCTTAAATCACAAGAAAACTACCTTAAATGTAGAAGAAAACTATCTCATACATTTGAAATAAACGATCTTGTCATCATGAATAAAGGAAGGCTCTGAGATAACTATGTACTCATAGGATAATTATGATCAGAGCTCTTTTTTCATCATTTCAAAAGGAGGTTATCATAATCCTGAGAAGACTTGTGTGTATGCTTGAGTGACACCTAACCTGGTGGTCTTGGAACTGGTCCCCACCGAAGGCAGCCACGCAGGGCTTGATGCCCCCTGTGCCCAGGGCGATGAGGATCAACCCCACCATGGACAGGGCCCTGAGGGCAGAGCGGCATGGACACAATGTCAGTACACATCCGCCGCTTCACGGTCACGCGGTTCTGTGTGTGTTCAACTCACACGTGGAGGGTCATGTTGTCGGGGATGCCGTCCCTGTTTGCATCTGTGATGTCATGGATAGCACTTACTGCCAAGACGACCTGTCCGATCGTATAAACAATGGACAGGTAAACAATAGTCCTGTGCAGAGGGAGGAGGAGGAGGGGGAAGAAGAAGTAAAGCGTTAAACAGGTGTATAGCTCCGGGTAGAGATAAGATAGACAAGGGTCAAAGGTTCAAGGATTACATTTAACAGATGATTCTGTTAGATATATAACCCCAGCTCTTCTACAATATTATTTAAAGCTACATAAATTATATATTTGTATTCACAATGCACACTTTATTAAAATTTGGTTGCAGGTAAAAGATTTGCAGGATCTGAAACTCACTTGAACTTGCCGAGCCACGAATCCGCCACAATGGCGCCCAGGATGGGGGTCAGGTAGCAGAGAGCCACAAACGTGTGGTAGATAGTGGTCGCGAAGTCATCGTCCCACTGCAGGAAGTACTTGAAGTAGAGCACCAGCACGGCTGCACACAGGAGGACCATGGGAGAACGGAACAATGAGGGGGATCATGTACTGTTAGGAGTCCCACTTTCAAAATTGTGTATGTATATATATATATATATATATATAATGAATAAAGCAGCTTCAAAGTGTATAAAGAAACAAAGCAGCTCACCTCGCATGCCATAGTAGGAGAAACGCTCGCAGAACTCATTGACCACGATGAAAAAGATGCTGATTGGGTAGCCACAGATAGTAGCCTGTTTGGGGGAAGGGGATAATAAGAATCAGAATCAGAACCATTTATTGTTTTCACATTGAAGGAATTTGTCCTGGCGGAAGGTGCATTTAACATTTAACATTTAGAATAGTAACTGGTTCATGCCACGATTGTGCCGATTTCTTTTAAATATCAACACATTGATGCATATTGTTTCTTCTGACAAACTGTATCTGGGCATAAAGCAATAAATCTGTGCATTTGTTTTTTTATATAAGTATTACAGACAGTGCTGAGCCAATTGTACTTACACTTTTTTTCTTGGAGGTCTTCCCCTCGTCTTCACCTGCAGAAATGAAGTCACACATCTACACTGATTTTCATTTTTTTTTATAAATGTTGTAAAATGTGACCAACTGAACAAATACTGATCTGGTGCAAATGTTAGTCAAATACTGTTGAAGTATAAGCTCAAAGACATTACAGGTAAAAGAGCAAATCATGATATGAAGACGAATAAAATAAAAAAATGTAATTGCTAATAATAATAATTATTCCTCTAAAACCTGCTGGAAGACAAATCCAAACATGTAAGAGTGGGTTCCCGAGCATCCCAGTCTCAGGGTTCCCATCCAGACTGGGACTCACCTGCCATGGCTGCTGTGTGTGTCCGACTGAATCCTTCAGCAGAAAAACTTGTGACCCCAATCCAGATCCACGACACGAAGACCAAACCTGGACCTGGTCAGCTTCTTATGTAAACTCCCATAAAGCCTCTTCCAACGCCTACCGGGGCTGGAGTGTGGAACACACGCACACGCACACAGTGTCTAGCACTGCCAACATGCAGCTCACCATTACTCCCACCTCCCAGCACATCATCAGAAGTGTGTGTGCGCATGTGCCTGTGTGTGTGGGTGTGTGTTTGTCAGTCAGTAATTACTTCATGACTTAGGGAAAGTCTTGCTTTACAGATTCACAGAAAGAGGATTCTATTTCATCCTTACTGACCGCCAGAGGCAGTGTTTCACACTGGATATCTTCCGTCTCGCGCATGCGCTGTTCGAGTACTTATAACAACAAAGTCACCTGTGACCTCGGATGACCCCTGGCCGGGTATAACTTCCGGCGTCATCCTGAGATCAGTCCTTTTTCATCTACTATGTTGGCGTCAGCTAAAGCTGAATTTGTTTAAAGAAAAGAGCTCGTCGCTTGTAGCCTTGTGACCACCGGTCGGAGTCGCGAGTCTCTCGCCCTCCAAAGGCTGCGACAGGCTATACCCTCTAGGAGGAAACGGTGCGCTCTACGCCGGCCCGTCGAGCCGGACGGCGCACCCATCTGCGAATCATCACCAGGTTGGCCACCTCGACAACGAGTGAAGCACCGGGTGAGATCGACTAACATTGTTTGCCTACAGCCGCGTATCCCACGATTGGCAGAGCGCGCTACGGTGCGCGCCGGCTAATTAGGTGGAGCGCTAACGGGGGCGCGCCGCTCGGCGTGGCTAGGCTGCTACACCGTCGCGGCCGGCTCTCAGTGAACGGCGTGTACACCAACGCGGTGAGTATTGCGGCTATTATAGGTAGCGGAGTGTACCTACTGTTAAGTTCAAAAATCTTTGGGCGGTTGTGTGAAGAGAAGTCCCAGATGCAGAAAGTTATCATAAAAATGTATTTAATAAAGAGATGATGAACAGCATTTCAAAATGAATCACACTAATAACTACACAATATATATACAAATATATCCCATGGGAGAGAAGTGCATATATATATATAATGAATAAAGCAGCTTCAAAGTGTATAAAGAAACAAAGCAGCTCACCTTGCATGCCATAGTAGGAGAAACGCTCGCAGAACTCATTGACCACGATGAAAAAGATGCTGATTGGGTAGCCACAGATAGTAGCCTGTTTGGGGGAAGGGGATAATAAGAATCAGAATCAGAACCATTTATTGTTTTCACATTGAAGGAATTTGTCCTGGCGGAAGGTGCATTTAACATTTAACATTTAGAATAGCACACGATTGTGCCGATTTCTTTTAAATATCAACACATTGATGCATATTGTTTCTTCTGACAAACTGTATCTGGGCATAAAGCAATAAATCTGTGCATTTGTTTTTTTTTTACAGTGGCGAGGGGCCCTCCCATGCTTCCGGGCCTGGTTCCCATTCCTCAGCCCACACTCCTTCAGAGGGGGCAGTCGACGACTCCATGGAGTCCATCATTCGCCAGGCACTGGCACGCCTGCAGCTGGATATACAGCAGCCGGAACCCGCACCTGCTAGTGCCTTCTTCAGGCGCGTTGCCGCCACTGCCACCTTTGCGGTTCCTCCCTCCGAGGAATATCTGAGGGAGCTGCACGCATGTTGGAGAGACCCCAGTGCTCACTCCCGTCTTACGGCAGATGGCCGAACCCTGGCGTCCATGCAGGGCGCGGCAGGATGTGGCCTTGAACGCATGCCACCCGTCGAACCCACTATTGCATCACTCATAGTTTCCCCCGAGGAGACTCTGAGGCCGGACGCCAGGTGTCCTCGACTCCAATGTTGCATCACGGACAGCCTGCTGTCCCAAGCTTACAACACGGCAGCACGCATGGGCCGTATAGGCAATTCCCTCTCGCATCTTATGCTTGCCCTCTCAGTTTCTCTGCAGCAGGCTATGTTCGATGCCACGGCCACCAGCCTCAGTGACGCTTCACTGCAGGCTTTTGCGCTCATGTCACGGGAACTTGGGCGCCTGTTGTCAACCTTGGTTCAGACTCGCCGCCAGGTTTGGCTGGCGCAGTCACCCCTGTCGGAGGCATGTAGGAGGACTCTCCGTGCCGTCCCTGTCGAACCCGGGGAACTTTTCGGCTCCGCTGCCCTGCAGGCGCTTCAGCGAACTGTGCAGGCCGTTCAGACCAGGCAGCAGTTCTCTGACCTTCACAGGGACAGGCCCATACCCCGCAGACCCAGGGGGTCCATGTCGGCCCCCCGAGGTTATTTCATCCCCCAGCTCACCCCAGTGGCTGGCGTCCTCAGCGCCCACCGGGGAGGCCGGTCCGTGTCCATCCCGACCCTACCCGCGTGCCCCCCCGACCTCCTCCAAATCGGGGGACTAACCGTCGCCCCCCCCAGAGCCTCTAGGGGCAGGGGGGCAAGGGACTGAGGTCCCCGGGCCGGCTGTCGGCTGGTTCTCCCAGCAGCACGTCAGCTACTGGGCAGCTCATGCTCCAGACCCCTGGGTGGTTTCCACCCTAACCCAGGGGTACAAGCTTCAGTTCCGACGCCGGCCCCCAACCTTCAGCCGGGTCAGGATGACTACCATCACCGACCCGGCAAAGTCCCTAGCCCTCAGCCAGGAGTTAGCCGTACTCCTGGCCAAGGGTGCAATCGAGGTGGTGGACCCCCAGTCACAGCCCGGGGGGTTCTACTCAACCTACTTCCTAGTAAGGAAGAAAAACGGCGGACTGCGCCCAGTCCTAGATCTGAGGGGACTCAACAAGTTCCTGAAGGTCTTGCCATTCCACATGCTAAGCACAGCAGACGTCCTTCGCGCTGTCTCCAGGGGAGACTGGTTCACGTCTGTCGACTTGAAGGACGCATATTTTCATGTCCCCATTGTGCCTCATCACAGACCGTTCCTTCGGTTCGCCTTCCAAGGCCGTTATTTTCAGTTCAGGGTGCTTCCATTCGGACTCTCCCTCTCTCCACGAGTGTTCACGAGGTGTGTTGCGGCCGCCCTTCTGACTGAACAGGCTGAACAGCCTTCGCCTGGACATCAGGTGGCACAAGCACAGGGCAGTAGAAGTGTCACAGCAGTGCCTTCTTTCTCTATCCTCCGTGGAGGGAGAGAGCATACCTGTCAAGGGGCGTCCCCATGGGCGTGGTCCCATCCCGGCGGGAGGTCGTCACAGCAGACGCCTGCCTCTCAGGGTGGGGCGCAGTGTGGCAGAACAGGACTGCTCAGGGGCAGTGGTCAGCTCAAGACCGCAGGGAGCATATCAATGTTCTGGAGCTCCAGGCCGTGCACCTAGCGCTCAAACATTTCCTGCCACACCTGAGTGGGAAACATGTACTTGTTCGGTCGGACAACACCTCGACCGTGTTCCACATAAACCGCCAGGGGGGCACCAGGTCTGCAAGACTGCTACGGGTGTCCCGTGCCCTTCTGATTTGGGCAGCCCCTCGCCTGGCCAGCCTTCGGGCGATGTATTTACCAGGGGAACAGAACCAGGTCGCGGACTCCCTCTCCCGTCACACGCCCCCACCGGTGGAGTGGCGGCTTCACCCAGAGGTCGTGCACAGTATCTGGGGCCTCTTCGGCAGAGCAGAGGTGGATCTCTTCGCCTCAGAGACGACGACCCACTGCCCCCGCTGGTTCTCCTTGATGGAAGGGACCAGCCCTCTGGGTCAAGATGCCCTGGCTCATGCGTGGCCAGAAGGCCTTCTTTATGCTTTCCCCCCATTTCCATTGATCTTGCCAACGCTCCTCAGGGTTCTTCAGGAGGGCCACAGTCTGGTACTGGTGGCCCCCCTATGGCCCGCCAGGATTTGGTTTCCCCTGCTGCACAGACTCTGTTGCGGGACGCCATGGCGCCTCCCCGACAGGCAGGATCTCCTTTCCTAGCTAGGGGGCCGGATCTGGCATCCCGACCCCAGCCGCCTTCAGCTATGGGCCTGGCCGCTGCAGGGCCCGACCAACTGCTGAGAGACTGCACGGAATCAGTCAGGAGGACTATTCTGAATGCCAGAGCGCCATCTACCCGTCTACAGTACGGATGTAAGTGGAGGCTGTTCTCTGACTGGTGTGCTGTTCACAACGAGGACCCAGTGCCCCGTGCCAACTATACTCGGGTTTCTGCAATCCCTCTTAGATAAGGGCCGGTCCCCCTCTACCCTAAGAGTGTACGTAGCGGCTATCTCATGGCAGCATGCTAAGGTCGGCAATGACACCGTAGGGTGCCACGGGCTGGTGTCCTCCTCCTTGAGAGGGGCTCGGCGACTGTGCCCCCCCCAGCACCCCGAGAGCTCCTCCATGGGACTTGTCCGTCGTACTGGACACCCTATGCTCGCCTCCCTTTGAACCCCTGGCGGAGGCAGAGCTGCGATGGCTGTCGGCAAAGACTGCCTTTCTCCTCGCCATCACCTCGGCAAAGCGGGTAGGCGAGCTACACGCCCTGTCGGTGAGTGAATCCTGTCTGAGGTGGAACTCAGATGGCTCAGGTGTCACGCTGTGGCCTAATGCAGCGTTTCTTCCAAAGGTGCTACCGCGCTCATATCTCAACCAGCCTATCCTGCTCGCACAGTTTGACCCCCCATTGAGCAAGGGGAGGTCAGAGCTTCTGTGCCCGGTGCGGGCCCTCAGAACCTATGTTGAGGCCACCGCAGGCATACGGCGGTCGGAGCAGCTTTTTGTCTGCTATGGCGGACCTAGAAAAGGCTACGCCCTTTCCAAACAGCGCCTGTCCCACTGGATAGTGGAGGCCATCGCCTGTGCATACAGAGCAAACGGCCGTGCTCTGCCATCCGGCGTAAAGTGCCATTCTACCAGGAGTGTCTCCACGTCATGGGCAACCCTGAGAGGTGTGCCTGTGGAGGATATATGTGCGGCAGCCTCATGGGCATCACCAAGCACATTCACCAGGTACTACAGAGTAAACGTTGCCACCCCTCACCCACTGGGGGTGGTTCTTCGTCGAAACTCCTCGGCCTGAGTCAGACGAGGTAGGTTTCTTGGCATTCCTCGTGACTCTGTTGATATAAGTCATCCAGTGTGAAACACTGCCTCTGGCGGTCAGTAAGGATGAAATAGAACGAAAGTTACGACGGTAACTACGGTTCTATGAATCCTGGATGACCGCCAGAGTTCTTGGTCACTCGGAATCTCGTGAGCTCGCGAGAAGATTCCGCAGGACTGATCTCAGGATGACGCCGGAAGTTATACCCGGCCAGGGGTCATCCGAGGTCACAGGTGACTTTGTTGTTATAAGTACTCGAACTGCGCATGCGCGAGACGGAAGATATCCAGTGTGAAACACTGCCTCTGGCGGTCATCCAGGATTCATAGAACCGTAGTTACTGTCGTAACTTTCGTTTGCCAGTGTGGGGCAGGGGCGTGGTTTAGCGCGGCTGCAGAGGGGGAGACAGGTGGGGGCAATTGAGGTCAATGAGCCGCACCTGTGGCTAGGAGTGTGTGTGAGTGAGTGGATATGCGAGTACGAGAGCTGAGCCAGTGTGTGTTACGTGTGTACATGCAAATAAAACCCGTTAAACGTCCCATCTCTCTGAGTGATCTGTACAACGCCTTCCGGAGACTGCACCCAGAACAACGAATCCTGGGACAACCAGTTCGACTGATTAAGGAAGCAATATTCATACACGGCTTTTTCAAACTGAAAAACTGAGGCTGAGCTCTGTGACTCTAATGACATGCAAAGACACAAACTGGATAACAGCAGTGACTGAAACATATGAAAACACATAAAAAGGTAGAGCAAATCATGAATTCTGGTGTATTTTCACCAAAAAGGAAAGACAGAACCATACGTACACACACCATGAAACTCACGCCGGACACCTGATGTTTAGCACCCGGAGTCTCTGAAACAATGGCAGTGTTTGTGACACACACAGAGAGGTTTCACAGGAGTCAGCATCCCCTTCCTCTCCCGTCTCTCTCCAATGAATGCACAGCTCAGTGCGTTCACACCAACCAGCATGCCGACTCACACACACACACACAGACACACACTTTCAGGGAGGAAGTGATCAATCATAATTCAGACAACAAAGTAAGCAGGACAATCCAATATAACATTTTATCAGGCAACAATATAATGTCATGTCATGCTCCAAATACATAAACGTATATATGTATAGCTAACATATATTTTCTGTGAAGATATTTATTATTTTAGTAATCTTGCCTTATGGGACAGTTTATTGGGCTACCTGGACACACTTTTGGTTCAGCTAACGCTAAGTAGCCACACAGTCTGCTGATATCACGCGCACACACAGACACACACACGTCAAATCAAAAGTGAAGCTGCAACATTGAGTGTTTTGAGGTTAGCCACAGTGTGTTTTATAGCATGTGAGTTCAACCTTTCATCTGGAAGAACGTGTTATTTCCTCTTTTTAAAGACGAAAAATCATACAGTCAGCCAGACATGAGTCAAACATCTTCTGTATTTGTTAAATTGGTTTAAATTGATGTGTTTCTGTGTGTTTAGGCTGTCCAGCGAGACTTTACTGACAGTTAGGATTCTGCAGCTTGTGCTTTACAGATAAGGGACGCCTTTGAGTTGTTACTGACAC
Source organism: Cottus gobio (assembly GCA_023566465.1). Lineage (NCBI taxonomy): Eukaryota > Metazoa > Chordata > Actinopteri > Perciformes > Cottidae > Cottus > Cottus gobio. The sequence continues at coordinate 6,969,628 of CM042238.1, read as the reverse complement.
AAGAAAAAGGAGCTTAAGAAGTTGAGAATGCGTTCAAGGACCGAAGAACCGCGTGGTTTTTTCAAAACTAACAAAGTTCACCTTCGAAATCATGTGCAGTGATATTTTAGTAGCGTATGGTGAACACCACAAAAGCAAGACATGGGAGAAGGTATTATTATATATTTTTTTATATATTTAAAGACTTAAACGTATGTACATGAGCAGTCATTAAGTAAAAACATGTTTTAAACCTTATCTCACAGATAATAAAAGGATTCCACATGAACAGACAAGAAACAAATGGGGGAGATTACAAATGTTCACACCCTCGTCCTGCCTTACAGTCTTTTTTCTGATGTCTTTGGCAAGAGTGGTTTTCTGTGCAGCATGTAGCCACGGTAACAATACAAAATATTGCACACACTTTTCTTTACAGAAATAAAAGGTCAAAACATTGTGGTTCACTTGGCTTTAGACACTTTCTATACACGTCCATTGGCCTAAAATAGAGCGAATGATTCTTTAAAATGTCCACGGTAAGATAAAAGATAAACTCTGATGCATCTGCTGTCACGGGGGCGCAACTGAAAAGATTAGAAAAAGGGAAATGTAAAAATACGGTGCATCAGCAGAAGAATGTATGTACGTTTACAGCAGTGGCTTCCCACTAAAAACTCTCCTGAAGCACTCTCCTCTTACAAACACTGTACATAAGCCCTAAAGTAAAAAAAGAGAAAATCCTAGACCAAATACTAAAGTCCCTCATGTTTGTTCTAACATCACTCGGGTGGAGCTTAAGACACCAGGACATTGAAGATAGAATCATGTTGCCAAACTATACAAAATTACCCAAAACTGGCAATAAGTTGATAGAATTACTGTTCGCAAGTCAACAGTTGTGACTGGCGTCTCCATAGGAAACAAGAGCAATGTGCCAACTGATAACAGGGAGTGAACGTCACATTTCCCAGCTCATGACATGTAGCAGGAAGAAAAGACGCCAATGGATGATGGCTTCAGGTCGTGTCCTTCCTCTTGAGTGACATGTAGTTAGTCATTAGTGGCGTAGAAGGCAAGAGTCCGGTGTGAAACATCTGGATCAGAGTATGGTGGTCGAGCCGTGCGGGTTGGCACTGGTTGGCGTGCCGCTGATGGCGTTGAAGATTCCCATGGAGTCGGACAGAGCGGTCCTCGTGCCGTCTTCCACCGGGTTTATCTAGAAGAAGAAAAGGTAGATGGGGAAGATCAGATAAGAAAGGTATTGATTTAATCTTGTTTAAAGCTGAAGCACACACATGCATGCTCATTTAAAGTTTAGGGACTGTAGGGAAATTATGTTTGGGGGTGGTTTATTTTGCTGAATTTTAAGTATTTGGGGGGACATATATACATATATATTATATATATTTTGTAATGCAGTGGGGCAAAAATACCACATAAGCCAAAAAGCTGCCGTCTGTGTTCAGTTCAGTATTTGGTATCTTTAAGCAGCTTTTTATACAAAAATAGAGTTTTGTATATGCACCAATTTTGTTAAGTTTGCCATAAAAAAATGACTTTGAGTCTTAAGAGTTAAACGAGGATTCCAAAAATAGAATTAACCAACACGCTGGCATGGGCTTTGCTTTTGTATAAAATTAAGAAAGAAGGCCCACTCCCCATCCTACTCATTTTCATACGGTCCCTTACTGTCCCATCTATCGAGTACAACAGGAACAAAAGCAGCATTACCCTCCGATCTGCTCAGGCCAGCACAAAGACAGCAGGAGACAGGAGACATGGTTAGTAGATGAGCAGAAGACAGGGAGGAATATGCAGCTTTAGATATTATCAACATGCCAATATTACAATATTAACAATATTGCTTCAGCAAAACAGTAAATACTGTAAATTTAAGTAATCAGCAGATTCTACAAGACAGGAAACTCGCAGGTGTTCGTAGGTCATATTGATAAGCCTAACGCACCCGGAAACAATGCTATAGTTTATTGCAGACCTGGTTAGAAGTCGTTTTTATGGAGTCCTCTACCTGGGTCCTTAATGGGTGGGCATTGTCAGAAAACTGTAGCTGAAACTTGCTGACAATCGGCTTAATGCAGTGACAGCTGATCTTTGGGGGTTCCTACCTGTTCGTGCATGATGTTTGACAGCTCCCTGGTCAGGTCCCTGTAGTTGGCCTTCATCTCGTCGTGGTACTCCTGCTGGTCCTCTTTGATCAGCCGCTCGTTCACTCCCAGCGCCTGACCGCAGGCGTCCACGAACTGCCTGAGGAGAGAGGCGGCAGCCGCTTAGTGGCACCATTGAAAAACGTGTGTGAAGCAACAAGCAGAGAAGTTATGTAGGAAGGCCATATTTCCATTAGACCGTTAGACCTGTTCAAAACACACACAACATCCACGAGAACTGGCCATGTTGGCAGCTGGATATGGAGCTGGGTATCATGCAGAGGAGAACGGAGACAGGAAAGGCGGCGGACGAAAACGTCAGATTTGTGTGTTGTGGTGAGGAGACTGTGAATTTTTCTCAAATTAATAAATACTAAAAACCAGAGCGCAATATTTCCATCATGTTTTTTTAAATGGTTTTCCATCTTGTATTTTTTTTCTACAATGGTTTAATGGCATACAACCACAGACTGGACGTAGTCATCGTGAAGTCCCAGCTCTGGTTGCAACCTGTCAATCACAGTGAGGCCGCCTTAAAGCACATCCTGCTTTATGGTCTGTTTGACTCTAAATGGATCATCATTTACTAAATGAGCATCATGCTGTATTGAAGAAGACTTGAAACTAGAGATTGAGACATAAACTCATGTTTACAATGTTTACTGAGGGAATAAATCAAGAGAGAGATTTCTATACAATCTGACCTTTATTTTTGCATTTTCTTTTGCAGAATTTTGCTCACTTGCTCATCTTTCTTTTAATTTAACAACAATTTACTACAGTTAGTGGTGCAATGCAGTTCATACTCCGCGATTTATCAAGAGGCACTATATGTTTTGTTCATAACGGTATTTCTCTATCTATTTTTGGTGAATTTAATCAAAATTACTCGCCACTCGCAGCGCAAGGCTGCTCTATAAACAAGGGACAGAATTTTTTACGTCATTGGTAAGTACCTGAACACCTCTTTGAGCTGTTTGACCTTGTTGTCAGGGTATTTCTTGGCACTACTATCGTCGAAGAAGGCTCTGGCGTAAGCAAGTGGGCCGGCATTGACCTGGAAAAAGAAAAGACCAGGTCAAAGATCCTAAATGACACGACTCCTGAGAAGTCAAACTGATTTGAAGCAGCACGGTTCGCACCTGAACACTGATGCTGCCTTGCAGTTTGAGCTGCAGGCGGATCATGTCCACCTCGGAGGCCGAGCACAGCAGTCGCAGCTCGCCCACCTTGGCGGTCATCTCGTCTATGGCCACCTCGATGGGGCTCAGGTCGGTCTGGTGCTGGTACATGACTGCTATGCGCTTCTTCACGTACGGGAAACAGTGGGTGGCTGGATGAGAGCGGGAAATAGAGCGGGAGGACCTTTTAAAAAAGGTTGTGTAAAATGTACAGAAACATTAAAAGGCATCACGAAGGTGACGCTGAGACATGTAAACATTTTGTGTCTCTCCAGTAATAAACCTCACCGGGCCTGAACTGATTGACTTTGCAGGTAACTGACAGACCCCTGAGGACAATAACAGACCAGGGAGGCGTTCTTGCTCTTTGCTTCCTGACATTGTGTCTTTATTCCGCATTCAGACCACGTTTTGACCTACTGGTGAGGACGGTCCTCCGCTTGCACTGCTCCTCCACCCCTCCCTGCTTCTTGCCCGACACGGTGAACGGCGTCTCGAACACGAAGCGCCGGATGTTGTGACTCTTCTCGAAGTCGGTCTTCCTGTCCTCCAGCTCCTTGTCGTCCAGGTGTGGCGTGACGTGGGTCACCTGGATGTAGGCGTACTTGGAGTCTAGGTCCTTCGGGTTCACCTGTGGGTTCACAAAGAAGCTTTTATGTGGACTCAACATAAAAGACCAGTGGTTGTGGGAGAACAGATCGACATTTTGACAAACAGGCTTCCAAAAAAAGATGCAATGTGATAATGGGTAAGATTTAGAGGTGCTGGTACATATTTTTAAGCTTTGGACAGACGCATGCTAGCTGTGTACATCTGTTTCCAGTCTGTGCTGAGTTAGGCTAACATCTCCTGGCACTAGCTTCATGTTTAACGTTTACAAGACTGGTATCGATCCTTCTCACATTACGTACACGGCCATTTGATCCATCATCAATACAAAAATATTGATTATAGCAGCTTTAAAGGGGACATTTCATGCTCATTTTCAGGTCATACCTTTTATTTTGGTACATGTTTACATGCTTTAATGTTTAAAAAAAAAATAATGTTTTTTTTCCTCGTACTGTCTGTCTGAATAAACCTGAAAAGATTTGTTTTAGCGCCTGTCTCTTTAAGCACCCCCTCCTGAAAGAGCCCATGGAAGGTAGTGAGGAAGGAATGATGTCACAAATGAAAAAGACAATAAAAACGTTGAAATCATGAGTTGTGTTATAACCAGGACATTTCTGAACGCCACCCCTGAATTCAGCCCAACCGTCGGAGTCTACCGTTGAACCCCCAGTCATTCAGTATGAAGTCACACACAACTGGGATCCCACCTTGCCAGAGTCTTGGATGATCTTCACATTCTCCTGACCAAACTTGTCGGAGTAGAGCTTCAGGAGCCTCTGGGAGATCTCAGACAGCGGGGTGAACTTTGGCTCCTTGTAGATGTATTCCTTTCCGTCTTCATCCTCAAAGAAGCCCTGAGGAAGAGAAGAAGGAAGTCAATGGTTTTAGGCCACTTGGTCACCTGGAGCTTGGATAAGTCAAACCTTGAAAAAGACTGTTTAAGCCCGCCTTCTTGTTCAATTGTTTTTGTAATTTTCCATTTTTATATTTGAATATGAAAGAGACTGAAATATGAACATGGGTAATTCTTTTTCAAGATTTGACAACTTGTAACCTTTAAAGACAAAAAACATTTCTTACTTAGACAAATAGTACCCAGAAAACCCATAAAAGAGATGTATGGCACACCAGATTTAAGTGAGATACAAAAGCTACTCAAAGGAGCTTCTTTTTATTACTTATTCTAGTGATACATTTTCTATGTCTGATCTAAATTGTTTTCTCTCCAGACTTTATGACTTAATAACAAGTGGTAAAAAGGTTTGGCCTGGATAAACATTATCAATTCCTGAGAAATAAAAATTGGACGAGGAAATGTGCCAGAATAATTTGGTTTGTTATTGTAACACTCATTTCGGCCACAAGAGGCACCACTTCCAAATAGCACTAAAGCATTTGTTTTTTCTTCCAGGTAGGTTTTAATTTGGAGAAATTAAAACTTTTTCAATCAGACTTTGAAAATAGACCAGCAGAATTATTTATCCTCACTCATCATAAAATACAACCAATCCAACAAAGACACAAAAACATTCAATGATTTGGGTGAATAGAAATCCAACACCACATGCTAACTTAACAATGAAGTAAAGAGAGGAGTATGAAAACAACAGACATGCAAACTCCAGCTGGTCACCTCCCAAACAATATCTGATTCAAGCAGTACTCAGTCATGTATCCATGGAAAAGCACACAGAAGTGTGTGGGTGGGGCAGGCCAGGATAATCACTGAAGGGGGTGCACGCTTTTGCCATTTTTCTTATATACAACAGTAACAATTCAAAATATTATTGTTGTATATGCCAACATTTGCATTTAATTCCTATTTTCCCACTTTTGTAAGCGTAGGCTACATTCTGCCACTGAATGAACTAAAGGACACCAGCTCTCAAACAATATAATGGTGCAAGGACATGGAAGAGCACACCAGGTTAACACACACAGCAGAACCCTTCACACACTTACCGCAGCCTTGGAGGGGGGAGGAGAGAAGATGAAAAATATATATTAAAAGGATAACATTTAAAGATCTCTGTGTGTGTGTGTATGTGTGTGTGTGTGTGTGTGTGTTTGTGTGGGAGTGTTCCCGCACTACATGCAAATGTAAAGAGATCACATAACCATCACCCTGATAATAAAGAGTTTGGATTGAATTAGCATTTATGTATTGTATTGTTTGTTTTTTTAGCCTCTTGGAAACTCCGCCCCTTACCTGTCCAAAGAAGGCCACTCTGAAGTATGTGCCCAGCAGTCTTTTGCCAGAGTGCATCACCTCCATCACTTTAGTATAGGCACGGTGGAGGGTATCATACAGGTGAGTCAGTTTCTGTAAAAACCAAGAAGAAGAACATGACCTTTTAAATCAGTGATCCCCAACCACCGGGCCGCGGACCGGTACCGGTCCATGAGTCCTATCGTACCGGGCCGCACAGAGAGAATGAATGAAAACAATATTTGATTTATTATAGCGGTCTGAAGATGTTTTATTTTGAAAAATGACCGGATACATCCGTCTATGCGTCTGTGCCTTTTGACACATGTCAAGGCGCTCATCACGGGTCACGTGATACGTTACCTCAAAAATTAAGTCCACAAGGTAGCAAAAATGTGTGCAACCGTCTTTGGAAAGGGGAAAAGGCCGGATGGGGAGACAGAATAAGAAGAAGAGACTACGACTTCCAAGAAAAAGAAAGCTCCAGTTAAAAGACAATATCAGGAGTCCTACTTAAAATACGAGTTTATAGCTACAGGTGATCACGCGCCCGCTCTGCTTAATAATGATAATTCAGCTTAAAGGTGAGTTGTATTTTTTATGGACTTTATGGCTGGAGCAGCAAAATTCTTAAGTCTATTAGTCGCATTGGTTGCATTTGTGAAATGAAGATTGTATATTTCTTCTATTAAATATTTCAATACATAGTCTCACTTTATACCTTTTCATAACTAATAACATCTTCTAAACACAAAATTAACAAGTTTAACCCAATGTTTTTATTCTTAAAGCACTGAAAACATGATATATATATATATATATATATATATATATATATATATATATATATATATATATATATACACTCACCTAAAGGATTATTAGGAACACCATACTAATACTGTGTTTGACCCCCTTTCGCCTTCAGAACTGCCTTAATTCTACGTGGCATTGATTCAACAAGGTGCTGAAAGCATTCTTTAGAAATGTTGGCCCATATTGATAGGATAGCATCTTGCAGTTGATGGAGATTTGTGGGATGCACATCCAGGGCACGAAGCTCCCGTTCCACCACATCCCAAAGATGCTCTATTGGGTTGAGATCTGGTGACTGTGGGGGCCATTTTAGTACAGTGAACTCATTGTCATGTTCAAGAAACCAATTTGAAATGATTGGAGCTTTGTGACATGGTGCATTATCCTGCTGGAAGTAGCCATCAGAGGATGGGTACATGGTGGCCATAAAGGGATGGACATGGTCAGAAACAATGCTCAGGTAGGCCGTGGCATTTAAACGATGCCCAATTGGCACTAAGGGGCCTAAAGTGTGCCAAGAAAACATCCCCCACACCATTACACCACCACCACCAGCCTGCACAGTGGTAACAAGGCATGATGGATCCATGTTCTGTTTACGCCAAATTCTGACTCAACATCTGAATGTCTCAACAGAAATCGAGACTCATCAGACCAGGCAACATTTTTCCAGTCTTCAACTGTCCAATTTTGGTGAGCTCTTGCAAATTGTAGCCTCTTTTTCCTATTTGTAGTGGAGATGAGTGGTACCCGGTGGGGTCTTCTGCTGTTGTAGCCCATCCGCCTCAAGGTTGTGCGTGTTGTGGCTTCACAAATGCTTTGCTGCATACCTCGGTTGTAACGAGTGGTTATTTCAGTCAAAGTTGCTCTTCTATCAGCTTGAATCAGTCGGCCCATTCTCCTCTGACCTCTAGCATCAACAAGGCATTTTCGCCCACAGGACTGCCGCATACTGGATGTTTTTCCCTTTTCACACCATTCTTTGTAAACCCTAGAAATGGTTGTGCGTGAAAATCCCAGTAACTGAGCAGATTGTGAAATACTCAGACCGGCCCGTCTGGCACCAACAACCATGCCACGCTCAAAATTGCTTAAATCACCTTTCTTTCCCATTCTGACATTCAGTTTGGAGTTCAGGAGATTGTCTTGACCAGGACCACACCCCTAAATGCATTGAAGCAACTGCCATGTGATTGGTTGATTAGATAATTGCATTAATGAGAAATTGAACAGGTGTTCCTAATAATCCTTTAGGTGAGTGTATATATAACATATCCTTAAGTATCTATTGCAGGGTTATTGTAATTATATTTTTTTAAATCTAAGATGCACACCATGTTCCCTGGCAGGTGTATGAAATCCTGCTCTATCTAATCTGGTACCTCAAAGTCCCTGCGCTGCTCGTAGATGGGGATGATGAGCCTGTAGACGTCAGCGATGAGCTCATAACGCTCCGCCTTCCAGAGCCCATCAGCGCACTCCTCCAACAGCTCCATCAGCACCTCCTGGACACACATACATACATGTAAACTTCATTAATTTCCCCGCAATCGCGGCTAGGATTATTTAATTGCTGCAATGAGGGACATTTCGGTTAGTTGTTGTTTGTCTAGAAGAGCATAGTGTTCCCGTAAAGACAGCCGACGTGGAAGGAAATGGATCCATCATCTCTTTTCTTTTTTTATTGGGGGATCAGTCCAGCTTGTAAAGAGGAAAAGGTTTTTTATTGCTTACGAGTCTGTTGACCGACTCGTAAAAGCTCACACATTCTCCAGTCATTATTTCAATTTCACCAGGTTATCAGATCTGGTCTCAGGCCACTGTGTCAACAAGCCACTGGCCCTGCCGCAGTGCCCTTGAGCAAGGAATCCCATAACCCCTCTAGGGGCTCTGACCTTGAGCCCTCGTCAGATTGTTATTTTCTCAATGTGATCAACACATGTACCAAGCCCTGGCTCAAAGTCTACACCGTCACTGGGTCTACCAGCGAAACAGAGCAATAGATACTCTTAACAGAGATAAGAGCTCTTTTAGACATTAGCCGTTGTGTGATACGTGACACCAATGAGCAGCTTGGAAAAAACACATCCTAAACGCCTGCAGATAACCTGCAGATAATCAAAGCACGGTGTACACAGTGTGTGGCGCGTGGAGGATTTCACCTCGTTGAAGTGGACGTCCTGCATCCCGACGTCCTCCATCATGGCTGCCTCCTCGTCGATGTTCGGGGTGGTGACGCGGAACGCCGAGCAGCCGTGCCTGAACATACCTGACATGCAGAGACAGGACCGACAGGAGGGGAAGGTTTTATTCAAAGTTAATCAAAAAAGAATAAAAGAATTCACGTAAATATGATATGTCACAGAAAATATCCAACAAATTGGAAATATTAAATGGAGGTTAATAACAAACAAACAGATGGTATGTTTTATTGACACTACTCCCACACAACGTTTTTCACTGCTTTAGTAGCGGTATGTATACATATATATATATATATATATGTATATGTATTTTAAGCACATGAATTCATTATGTCATTGGTTTATATTGTTATACTTTTATTGATATATTTTAGATATTTTTAATTTAGATATTTATTTGCTACCTGTTGCACAACAAAGTTCCCTTCTGGATAAATAAAGTTCTAGCTCATCTTATCTTATCTTAGTCAAAGTAAGAACATATGATTCCATCTGCGTATGCATACTGTCCCAGTGACATATGTCAATACATATTCTGGTGATAAGCTGAAATAAGCTGATTCTATACACTCATGGCACTAATAAACAGCAGGCCGTACTGTTTATTAGTGCCATGAGTGTATAGAATCAGCTTATTTCACCAGAACGACAGCGTCGTACAATCAGAGACTTTTCAATTTCAACGTCAGCTGGAGTTTTCAAGTGAGGTCGTATGAGGTACATATTCATAATCGGTGTATTTCCTACTGTAGATGGTGGTGGACAATTTACATAAACAGACAGGAGTACTGCTGTGGACAGGGGCCAGCGGCAAAACACATTTAAAAAAATTGGAGTAAGTGTACGCTATATTTAGAATATTTTTACCGCTTTACCTTGCACACCCTGACAGCCCTAACAAAGCGGCTAATATATGTTTCACTGCTATCCCTTTAAACTCTTAAATAAAAGGGATTTTATGGATCAAAAAGCGATGATGTTTAGAATTTCTCTACTCTTGGAAATTAAACTGCCACTTTCATCTTCACAGCAAGGGCAGGTACGGCGCCTCGTGTACAGAGTTCTAAAAAGCAAAGGGCATCGAACTGTTGACTTTCATAGTCACACTGTACAACAGATATGATATGATATGTGAAGGATCATGAGAGGGGCTCTTATCTAGGGACTGCACTGTTGGGAATGAACAGATGACCCTTGGACGAGCACTCAGGTGGAGGGTGTATCTACCTGTGTTTGTATATGTGTGGAACACGCCTACAAATATATGCAGATAAAGAACCAAGATGTATGAAAAGTAATTAAATGAGTCAGCAAATAAAAGATACAACTTTATTTATTGTTGATTTATTGTTTTAATGGTGGTGGTGTACTGATTTACTGCAGTGTAGTCCCATTAAAAATGAGAGGGAATCTGCATTAATTAGTTCCTTATGTTTGATATGTGTAAGATATAAAGCATTTTTATTACTGTGCATCATTTTATTCAAGTGAATCAAATACATTTTATTGCGTTTGTTTAACAATCATTTTAGGCGATAATCTTCTTTCTACAATGTTAACCTTTAACATGGGCTTTACCATTTACAGAGGCCCTATAATGAGTATTAGTATTATATTGCATTATAGTATTATAGGGCATTGAGAATGTAAAAATGTCGGAGTTCAAATGGTCAGCGGTTATTTATTGTACCACTACCAGGAGACACATGCTTCTGCTGTTTATCCTCAACTCACCTTTCCTCCACAGGTACTCAGCTACCAGGGCAGCAACGTGCACATAACACATGGCTGCCTGCAGGTGAAGTAGACAAACAGAATTAGCAGCTTAGCACAACTAAAGTGAAATGTAAAAGCGTCCTGAGTGAAATTGAAAATGTAATAATAATAAAAGACATGTAAAGATTAAAAGATACCTCAGAGAGATCTCCGTTCTTGTTGTGGATGCGGGCCATGCTGTCCAGCCAGGTCTTGCGGAGCTCGGGCGTGCTGGTGTAGGACTTGGCCAAGCTGTACTGGAGGTCCACCAGCATCTCCGGGTCGTTCTCGTGCTCCTTCATCTGTTCTGTGGCCATCAGCACCGTCCTGATGCGCTTTGTCAGGTCCTTCACATCTGACGGAAATGCTGTGTGCTACAATGGTTCAATAACATTAGTTCCTCTATTCAGGAAATGGCTTTTGATAATAAGTGGTTAAAGCAGCAACCTTTGTTTTTTATTTTTTTCAATTGATTTAGTCTTTTATTTCTGGTTTGTGGTTTTTCTGTTCCATGCACTCTACCTCAACAACACAAGGGACATGTTTTTAGAAAGTTATGTAAATCAAACCTCATAGAATCTCACCTTGATGCTCTTGTCACTGTTGGCACAGTTGTTAATGATGGAGAGCGACTGCTGGAAACGGGTCCCCCCGATGCCGATGACATCGGCAATCAGCTGACTGACAGCAATGACCACCTGGGGCGGAAATAGAGAGAAATCAAAGTGACGCGTGACCCGCGAGGACACAGGCTTCCTTCATGCGCGGATACACGTACCTGAAGGTGTGTTCGAACAAAAGACTTGCGCCCGGTGTAGTCGAAGTTGCTTTTCATGAGGAAGTAAAGGAGATGGGCGGCGTCGCTGCGGATGGAGCTCAGCTTGGAGTTGCAGCACTTGAGGATTTCATAGCACAGAGAGGCACACATGTCGGCCCGGCCATCAAAGAAGGTGCAGGGGAACTGGAGGACACGGGAAGTAATGCAGGTTTTAGGAAAGATGATATTTGAGACAAATATGTTGTTATTTCCATAGCCTCCCATGAATTGAAATCACCTTGTAGATGAAGGTCCTCAGTGAGGTGAAGACCTGTTTGAGGGCGGCCTCAGACTGAGGGATTTGCAGGAAGCACAGATGCACCTGGAACACTTTCTTCATCAGGGGGTTGTGACCGAGATCCGAATTCAGCTGCGTCTGAGGACACAGCACAGCGTGTCGGACCAACCAGAACCCGAGCGTCATGCATTGAGGCGGTTTGTGTCGAGACAGTTTGATACCTTGAAGCCCATGATGAAGATGCTGAGTGTGTCCAGCACAGTCAGACAGACCTCTGTGGACACGTTGGCCTCCAGCAGGCACTGGCTGCTCACGTCTGCCTCCGTGTGAGAGTACACTGCACAACAAAGCTGTGATGAGGCTTTATGACAATGATAAACCTCCCACATCACCCGCTTGATTAGGTTGCTAATGACTAAATTATTATTTGCCATGTACTCATATTTCTGCTTGTCCATGGAAGGAGATACACTCCATCATTGTTGTTGCAACTCTGACTGGCTGCCAATAGAGGTCAGTAAAGGATTTAGATTATAATGAAAAGGAAGATGCATGTTATTAATCAGTGTTTTAAAATGCCTTCAGTTAGCACGTCTGAAACTGAGATGATTCCACTATTAGTTAGAGGTACAAAATGTCTGTATTCATATTTATCCTGGAAGTTTTTGGGTGCTGCAAATCATCTGCATTTTTGCATTATCTGTGTCCAACTGCTGTTCTACTGACGTTTACAGGATTATATTTCATTACATTTCATTTATCTAACGCTTTTATTCAAAGTGACTTACGATGAGGGCATTCAACCATGAGAGTACAAACTCAGAACAACAAGAATCAATAAAGTACAATTTCTTCAAGAGAGCCAAACTACTAAGTGCTATAAGTAAGTGCCATTTAAGTGTTCATAAAGTGCTTTTATTTTTTTTAATTCAAGGTATAAGAAGATTTAAAGACTTTCTGCGGTCCTGATGTAGGATACTACGGAAGCCCTGAGGGGCCTGTGTTTATGATTTAGGAACAGGTGAAAAAGATTTTGCCAGGATAATATTTATAAGTTACTTCATTTATTTTCATCTATGAAATTGAAAAAAGAAAAGCAGAATAATTTTCCCCAAAGTTACTTTAGTTTTCGCGAATAAACGTTTCGAGAGGTCAACTTCATGTTGTTCTTGTTGTCAGGATCGGTTGAAACTTACTTAACAATCCATATACTTTGTGTTTGGAGTGTAAATTAAAACTCAAGGGATAAAAACAAAAAAAGGGATAGTCCTACTTAGATCATGGGGTAGAGGTTCAGTCTCTTGTCTCAGTCTCTTCGAAATGAGTATTACAACAAACAACAACAAACACTTATTTTCAGCTGTTTTCACAAATAAAAAAGCAACCAAGAATTTGTTACTGCCTGTTTCAAAGATGGGCGAAAATGAATGGACTTAGAAATATTATCTTGGCAAAACTTTTCACAATTTTGATGAAAAAACTTCTCACTTGCCTCTCAGGGTTTCCTCATACTTTCATGTGCAAGTTTAGCTGCTCACAGAATATACAATAACCATGTACCTAAATTAATCAAATGATAAAACAGGTTTTAAACCACCAAGCTGTATACCTGCCAATAGCCCAGGTGGAAATTAATAGAAACCATAGAACGGGATGTTTTAACATTGGGGAATATAAAAGTAACTGTATTCATGCCTACTATTTGCCCAATAAACATCTGCAGAGGAGAGAAAGGCTTACTGTTGTTGAAGGTGTGAGCGTTCTCCAGAGTTCCCAGCTGCTGAAGGCGGGCATGCAAGATCCCCGCCCTGTTACGAGACACAGGCAGAGTCAGAGCCTTCCTCTCTGAGGCTACAGGCCCCGCCCCCTCCTGGCTCCTGTTGGCGGGAGAGAAATGCCAGTTATGCTCACAGGAAAACCGACTTACTGCCTAGATAAAGTGGCACAGAGGCATCGGGTGAACGCAAATCCAACAAGGGAATATCTCAGCTTAAATAGCGACAGAACGAAACACAGCAGATAAATGAGCATCATGCATTCAATGGGACAAAAAGACAGCAATGTCTTACCCATGCAGGAGGGCCGAGGCCGCGACATTAACCACAAAACAACTGGCCAGCAGTGTTACAGAAGAGGGAACAAACCAAAAGCAAAAGGGGTTAAAAGGTCCAGTAGGGGCCGGCGTTTGTAAGTGTGTGCATGAGCAAGAGTCATATTGTTGCATAGTTAATGAACTAAATGACTTTAAGTTCAAGAATCAGTTCATGAATTCAGTTTAAAATGATATACGGTACATTATGTATGCCCTTGAACACTTTACCTGACGATGAATCTCTTCCCCATGTATCTGAACTGATGAAGGCAGACTCTGCAGGGCAAACACAGAACAGGGAAGTCAAGCCCCTGCATTCACACCCAACTATCTAATCAACATTATCATAAAGTCATGTACTCACTCTATCAATGTGAAGAAGTCCATCAGCTCGGAGGGAGCGGCTTTGTTCCAGTAGGCAAAAAGGGCCTCTGAGGTGATGAGACGGTAAGAAAAGAGTCCAATGAAACCAGTTGTTCATGTGGACCTGTGTGTGTCAGAATCAGTACAATGGCTGCTTTACCTTCTGACATGCTCTTGAGGATGTGCAGAAAGCACATGAGCACGTTTTTGATCTCTTCCCGGTCCAGTTTGTCGCAGCGCAGCACAGCGCTGCCCAGAGCCGACGCACACTGGTACTGATGCGGGGGAGGAAAGGTGGGGCGAGGCGGAAATGAGAGGGGAGAAAAGTTGTAGTTATTGGGTGCAGATTTGCAGGAAAATGGGGAAAGGGAGACAAAGTACATAAGAGCTGCAGCAGCTCTGTGCTTTGAGATAACAACATGGAATGCAGGTTTTGAAGAAACAATTGAAAGCGGCAAAGAGTCAGCAGGCGGCTCAGCATCCGCGTTGGGAAAAGCACGCTCACTCCCTGATGTGGGACACTCGGAAGAGAAGAAGGATTTTGGCCGTATTGTACAGATGTCTGCACATGTTTTGGTTTCTAAATTGGTATCATTCCACGCAAGAAGTACCAAAAGCATACAAATTTGCTGTCCAAATTGTAACCAAAAGTCTCCGGTGGAGAGGTCACCGAGGTCAAACAGAATACTTGTATCGGTGTGTTTTCCCCGTGACTTCCAGCATGATCCCTGTCCTGTGGCAGGCCAAGCAGGGGTACGGAGAGGAGGGAGAAGTCCATGGTGACCCGCTTGGTCGCGCGGTTCAGAGGTGGGACTCGGCCCCCGGGGTCCAGGGGGAGCGGGGGCACGTTGACAGAGTGCCTCCTGGGAAATTTCTCCTTTTGGTGGGGTTGGGTAGTTACAGAGCAAAGGGAAGGGTTGTGGGAGCTCTGGAGGGAGGAAGGGTGGATGTCCAAGAGGGAAGATGGATCAAATTCATGGGAGAGCTTTGCAAACGATCAACCTGAACCCTTGTGTTTTGTTGGTATCGGCTTTACTTTCATCACACTTGAAAGTAGAAGACCAGCAAATACTGCAAATGAAGTGGTTGTCCCGCCTCGTTCTAGTACTCACCTTCTCCAGGGAGTTGGTCTTGTCACTGCTCTTGTCCAGCAGGCTGTTTCCAGAGTCGGTGGAGACCAGAGAGCCTCTGGAGTCTGCGTGTTGCACTAAGCTGACGTTGGGAGTTGAGCTGTGAGGGGAGGCTGCCGGACAAGAGTACAAGAAAATACATTATGGGATACAACTAGACTGCACAAGTTAATATACAGAAGAGCGTCTACATTTGGTGCCAAGTTGAAAACTATTTTGTTTGTGGTCCAACATGGAAACTAGAGGAATGACTCGAACATGCTGCCCCACCTCTGCTAAATAAGAACCAGAGCCACAGACTCAAAACACATACTTTTAGTCGTTTTGTCTCTTTTTGGTAGTTTTACATCTCTTTATAGTAATTTTACGCCTCTTGTTGGTCACATTGTATCTCTTTGAAGTCGTTTTGTATCCTTTTTGATCGTTTTGTATCTCTTTGCAGTTGTTTTGCATCTACTTGTAGTCATTTTGTATATCTTTGTACTTGTTTTGAATCGCTTTTTGGTTGTTTTGTATCTCTTTGCAGTGACTTTACATTTCATTTTATTACTTTTGTGTCTTTTTCTTGGCAGTTGTGCATGTCCTAAAGGCTTACCAACTTGTGTGAGCAACATTAGGAATGTCTGCTCATTATGAAGACTTTCAAAGAGAATTCCAGCTACATCAGCTCTGACTTTGCACCTCTTACGGTAAGACAGGGGAGTGAGCATTTACCTGTTCCAGAGATGACTCCAAACACATCTTTGTGGAGAGCATTTTCTATGCAGCTCCCAGGTTTCTGAGGGGTCACCATGGAGTTGGGCACCAGAGAGTCCTCCCTGGCATTCTGGGACAGAGAGTAACAAAGTGAGCAAATGCAATCCCAGTAAGCAGTAATTCATGTTTTGAAAAAATAGGTTTGGCTGGAAACACAAGCTGCTCACTATCCCACCACTAGATGTCAGGCTTACATTGTGGTTGTTGAAGGGGGCAGACTCCTTTATGTCAAGTCTGTAAACATTCTCCTGGAGCAGACCAAACAGAGGGAGGTAGAGGGTGGCGAGTCTGGCCTGCTGGCTCTGGGATGACACGATAGGTGCTCATGAGTCATACAGTCAAAGAAGTGTGACCCGAAACCCCAAACATTTGCCAAATTAAAATAACCTCCGGGTGCTCAGCGTACAGTAAAGGTGGCCGAGAGATCTAGAACTCACTTTGGCAGCATAGCGGTCGTCAAACGTGTGTTTGATCATCAGCCCCTTGAGCACCTGGATGGCGATCTGACGGATCTCTCGAAACTCCTGGAGGGCACCGCCCACCTCCCTCAGCAGCAGCCCCACCAGGAAGTGGTTTCGACAGAAGTCGTCGGTCAGAGAATAGTCCAGCTGAAGATCTGAGGCACAAATAACATTCACACTGAAAGATTAAAAGATACTGAGAGAACAGGATGCAGAGGACAAGCATATTATAAATTGCACTTCACTCAGATAAAAGTGTGTGTCAATTACCTTGGAACCTTTGAATTCTGCCTTTTCCAAAGGGCATGGGAAGATTAAGAGGGACATAGTGCTCATGGTTGCAAACAACCCGCAGGAACTCAAATTTGAATTCATACAAAGTCTAGAATGCAAGAAAAAACACATTTTAAGGAAGCTTGTATGACTTAAAGTTAGCTTTTAAGGACTGGAATAAGAACATTATGGATGGTAGCAGAAGAGCATTTTAACCTTGGGGTCTCCAGGCATAAAGCAGTTCATGTAGTTATTGATCTGCTTGAATACGAAGCCTCTGTCCATGAAGGTGAAGCAGCGCTGAGTGAAAAGGTGAGTGAAACATTACAAATCAGATTTATTTGGGTTTCTATCTGCAAGCGGAATTTTCTTTGAACTGAATCATAAAAAAATAAAAGTTAATATCTGCAGTGAGGATGATTTGTACATATCTCTACCGACCCAAAATCAAAGGAACATTTTAGTAATAATATACGTATCAAAAAGCAACACAGCACTGCATGCACTGGGAGGAGTGCCAACCTTGATGAAAACTGCCAGGCTGTGATTGGCATTGCGAGCCGCATCCAGGTTGTCCTTGTATTTCTGGGTGATGTGTGGCATCAGCATATTCACCAGAGTCTCCGCTGCATGGTGGAAGGATGCCGAGAAACGCTGGTTCCTGGAGAGCTGGATGAGGGTAGCAATAAGAAAAGAGGGAGAGGATTGAGATTGTGAGCAAAAATAAGTGAGAGAAAGGGAGAGAAGACAAAAAGAAGACCTACCTTGACCTTCCCACTCTCAATGAGATAATGAGCCATTGATTTCACCAGAGCTTCAAAGAAGTACCATGAATACTGCAACACAAACACAGAGTCACTGCAAGGAAAAACCTCAAACCCAAATTTAATTTACATCAGACATGTCAGTCACCCTCTTAGGATGTTATCAACAGATTGAATGGGCATAATCAGAGGTTATCAGCCTCATAGAGGCGGGTTAGAAGGGGCCTGCTACACCTAGCTGTAGGTTCAGAAGGCCGTTATCATCTATTCACAGGTCGATCACTGGTACAAATACAAGAAGACAAGAAGAAAGAGCACTAAAGTATGTAACGTAACATATCGGGTTGGTGGGACAAACAAATGCAGGACTTTCACCCAGGAAACCATCGTTTGTGTCCCATGTCTAATGTAGTATAGCGTAACGTAACTTCATTTGCTTACAGTACTACCCCAAACCATAATCTTTTGTACACCACACCATAATCTTTTCCTAAACCGAATAAAAAGTATTTTTGTTTCAATTAACATTGATAAACCATGTTTTTTTTAATGGTGCTGGTTTCACAGGTTGTTGCAGTTTGCCCCATTGGATAAGGGCTGTTTAATGGGCTGATAACATTTGGACAGGGTGTGCTTTGGTTAACCTCTATTTAAAAAGTTGGAAAATCTATCTTTTCACTGAGTGGCATGAAAAAAAAAACATTTGTAAAAATGGATTTTGGAATCACACTAACTGACATCAAATACAATATTAAGCCATATAAATGTATAAATGTCATAAAAACATGTGCACAATTTGAAGTAACTACAAAACCAGAATGCTAAACTAGGTACTAGGTATCTGTGCTTCTGTGCTACTTTGTTCCCCAGCTTAATGTCCTCTTACTATGAGACACAAATGACCCCTTTCAATGGGTTTTATTTTCTCAGCAATGTATGTTTATCACCCGCCTACAGCAGACAGCCCACTGATGTGACTCCTTGTAACCAACGCTCTCTAATTTGCATGCAAGACAGTTTTCTTTCTGTTTTTCTTCAGACATTGTTACCTCCACACTGGCTGAAAGGTTGTTTACCGTTCCAACTGGATTTGAAACATTCATCTCAATCAAGTCTATAATCGTGTATATAATAATCATGTATAGGTGTAAAATAACTTTCCTAAAAAGAAATGTTTAAGAAAGAGGCGTTGCAACCGTTAATTAGGTAACAATGATTACCTTTAGCAGCTTGTTGCTAGTTAAGAAGTCTGTGGACGGCTTGAGAATGGCTGTCATGGCTTTAGCCAGCTCCTCATGAACTGTTTTCACATCGGTTGAGGAATAAGGGTCTGGCTTAAACACGTACTGAGAGAGAGATAAAATCAGATTGCATAAATTGAATTTCTCTAGAAACAGATGAACATACACAAATATATCGTCTGCGTATCGTCATCATACATATAGTGAGGAAAATACTGCACCTTGATATAAGATCTCAAGTAATGTTCAAGCCCCTCTTCGTGGCACTGAGCCACAACGTGAACCATCACCCTGAAGAGAAATAGATAAGGATATAGAAATATAAAAGAATATACAGGGGAAAGTGAGGCATGCTGGAAGGGACGAGCCAAAGATAGGAATTCCATTTATTCCTTCTGAGACACTAACACCTCATTTACACACTGCTACAGCTTCAAAGACTAGTCACACACACAACTGAGGTATAAGACACATACATGGAGTGTGCACGACATAGGTGAGCATCTAATGAGAAAAAGGACTCAGGCCATTACAGAGAAACAGGGGCCTGAGCTTAGGAAAGATGAAAGTGCTGTTATTATTTCATGAAGTTTGTTATGAGACCAAAAAAAAATATTTCTGCTGCTAGAAACCTGTATTTCACATATGTGTGTGTAAGTGTGTGTGTGGTTTGCCTGGTCACGTTGACAGCCACATCCTCGTGCGTGGCTCTGGTTAGGACGCAGAACAGCTGGTTGAGGATGGTGGGCAGAAAGTTGACCATCACATGACCCTCCATCGCATGGAGACTCTAAGAGGATTAAGAAAATACTAATATATATATATATTGAATAACTCTGGCTTGCCATATTCCCTTAAATGCTAGATTACAAGATTGGGTTTGATGAGGTGTGTACAGAAGGGCGTGTCTCGATGTTTTCTTTGGCACATATAAATACCTTCAGGTATTTAACCAGCTCCCCCTCTGAAGCTTGTTCTGACATCTCCATGATTTGACAGTGGTGGAAAAAGTTGTGTAAGTGCTGATCCTAAAGGAAACAAATTGTTTTAATACATGTTTTATTTACATTTACAATGAGCAGGTTTGTAATGGGCATCGGTATCTACCTGAGTGTAAACTGTGGAGACGAGATGAGTTGAGACTTTGAACAGCGGTTTTCCTCCGTCGACCCATTTGATCTCCGGGCCAGAGTGCTGCAATGATGAGTGGGCACCAATTACTAAAGTGCATACTGAATACAAACTGCATTACCTGATTTATTTCATCAGTGAGAGTTTTTTTTTTGTAAAATAAGATGACAAGCTGTTTTGCCATATGGCAGCAGTGGACTATAAGCCTCTTTAAAGAAATTCAAACTTGAGTCCTTAAAAATAGAAAAATAGTTGGCAGGTTTTGCACGTTTATTTTTTATCAGATGTCTTACTAAATTACTTCGTAAATAGGCTCAACGCTGTCAAATATAATTAATAGAAACGTGTTTCTTACACAGGCAGGTCATTTGAAATCTTTTGTGGACATAATATTTAATTTAAGAAACAACACTGAGGGGTCTTAATGTTGAGATGAAATTGATTGTTTGTCCTAATGAATAACACTTGAATGCTAATCAGATTTCACAGGAATTTGATATGAAAGCAAGGTACTAATCCAATTGCTGCTAATAAGATTTATCCATTAACTACAAGCTGCATCAGATCCTATTGTAATGTGAGTGGATGTAAATCCTTAAAACCAATTTGGAAAATTGTTTGAAGGGAATACAGGAAAATACTTTGACCTACAAAGTGCCTTAAACATGCATTCTTTCTATTGTCCAGAAGGGGGCGACTCCTCTGTTTGCAAAAAGAAGTCAGATTGTATGAAAGTCTATGAGAAAATGACTCTACTTCTCTCTTGATTTATTACCTCAGTAAACACTTCTGATTGCAAAAGAAACGATGGATACTGCAAAAAACAAAGATGGCGATGGCCAGAAACCCAAAGCTCTTACATCCAATCAATGACTTGCCATAAATAATAAGAGGATTGGCAATCATGCAGTAGAGTCCTGCAGGGACCTTGACAGCCTTCCCATGACCTTAAGTGCCCACCAATTCCACACATAACTCTTTCACAAATAATCAGATGTAGATAACAGCTGTTCTTCTTACCTTATTGATACCATCCTGGGAACCAAGGTACCCGGCGGGCAGATTGGCGGCCACTGGCAGCAGCTGTTCGTTCATGATGACTCTGCCATCCCTCAGCAGAGGCAGCCATGCTGAACCCACTGTGTATAAAGCAGGCACAGCCACATGTTTTTAAAGTAGTGGTAATACTGGGTGGCTGCAGCATGAGGATAACCATTTCAAATAGCTCCACCTACTGGAGAGACTCATGGAAACTACCATCACACACGTGTAAAGTCTGCCAGTATCAAACTGTTTTCTTTCTAATCACGAGGTGACTGAAAGCTGCAGCCTACCTGGAGTCTCCACCAGGTCTTTCTTCTTGCTGTTGCTCTCACAGCTGACGTGATAGAAGGTGAAGAGAAGGTGATGCTTCTCATGCAGCTGAGTAGGCAGCTCTATCTTTATCTGAAGGTGAGACAAACACAGATTCCTGGGGTTGATTCTGTGACAAAGGGAGTGCTGTTCAGGAAAACGCCTGCAGAGCATTTCTACTGAGGATTCAATGTTGAATGGAAATGTGCTCAAACAATATGAGAGGAGTGAGAGTTTACTTCAAAACACACTGCTTTCTATACATATATAACATTCTGACATTGAGCATATGCCATGAAGCATATTTTACTTTCTCCATTGATGGTTGTAGCCATTAATAAGCATATTACACTCAAATTGATTATAAGTAACGAGAGCACAGACCTACCTCGTCATAGAACTCAGGGTTCTGCTGATGGTGCAGGACGGTGGCATATGCCTGCTTAGTGAATAGAGGCGCTCCTGGATGACCGTAGATGCACTGCAGTAGATTCAGAAAGTAGGAGATAATCAAACATGACAGCTACTCTAGACTAAAAGTTCGAAAATCAAGACTAACAAGTCCAAAGTCCAGCCTAACAGATCGTAAATCAAGACTGTAAGGTCCAAACCAAGGTCAAGTCCTGAGTCAAGATTAACAAGTCAAAGGTTAAGACCAAAGAGTCCAAAATTACCAACAAGTCTGTTGCAAATGTCAAAAGTCAAAAATCCTCAGACTGAAGTCTGACCACACATCTGTTGTTTTGAATTTCACCACGTCCGATTGTTTGGTGGCCTTTTGCAAAGAGCTGAGGTGATGCCTTTGATCAGCATTTCCTGACATGTAAACGCACCTTCACCGGCTGTGCCTCATCCTCATCAGAATCCTTGAATTCAATGCAAACGGCAATATTCCTCGCCTAGAGAGGGGAGACAAATAAAAGGCAGACCATAAAAGCAGGAACCAGTTCCAAGACATCCCTGTTGGCCTGGAACCAATTCCACCAGACACTTTCTCTACTGTGGCTCTCTGTGTCCATTTCAGACATCCATTAGTGTCTATAAAGAGAGGGAAAATATTTCAGGCAAAGCATTGCCAGCAGTCGTTTAAAATAAAAGAGGGCAGAGAGACAGATGGGGGAGAGGAGGCAGGTTGGTTTCCTATAGTGGAAATACCAACCCTGCATCAATGTATTAATCAGAAGCTGCTGCTCTGCGTGAGGATAATTCTATCCAGCGCTGCTGCTTGGCTGGACGAGCCTGAGGCGGTTGCCAGTTGCCTTGTAAGCTAAACAGGAACACAATATGACGATGACAGAATGCTGGCCAAGCAAAAGCATCTCTTTCCAAAACGGATATGTCATATGTTTCGGAGTGATTTTATGTTACGTGTAAAGGGCAAAACACTGATCAGAGATCATGTAAAAAAGTCCTCTATTCTAATACTGCTCTTACCTTAGCAAAGGATTTCTGTCCGTCATATTTCAGATGTTTTGGGTACACGTAGAGGTGGTTCTTATAGATGGTGAACGGCTGGGAGCACTTGGCGATGCAGGGTACAAACTCCTCCACCTCCAGAAGAGCGCTGCCGTTGCCTTCAAAGGTCCTCACGGGGATGTAGGAGGAAGTGACACAGTCTGCGGGCAGGAAACAAGAGGAGTCGCTGGGTTCGAGGTTAAAGTCGGATGATTATAAAATAGACAATGAAATGGGACTTTGTAAATATTTGGAGGGGTTTACTGGTTACATCCGGTGCCACGCTGTCAATGGTTACATCCAGGTTGCCTAAGAGCACAGGGAGTTTGGCCATTTTCTCTGGTCTGTTAAGGAAACAGACACAGAAACGCCGATGACTAAAATGTCTCAAAGCAAGCTCTAGCAGTATCTTTAAGAGAGGGGGAAAAGCATACTTTCTGAAGTCAGTCAGCAGTTTGAACATGTCCTCGTCTGACAGCTTGCTGCTGTCCTGTCTGTAAAGAGCTGAGAAGCGAGAGCTTTTGTCCAAAGTTCCCGATGCGTCTTTGAACACAGGCCTGCAGAGACAGAAAGACAAAAAAAAGAAGTCACTGAAGAAAGAGTGTTCTACGCCAGCGGGTTCAGGATTTGGGTCTCCCAGCGGGTTGACTTTCATTTGACAGTTTCCACTTTACACGCAGCATCCTACATCTGAATGACAATATGTGGCATTATAGCACAAGAGAATAAGTCCCCTTTATTTTTGAAAGCAAAGTAATGTATATGAATCTACGTGGGAAGAACACACGCCTCGAGAAGGACTGCATGCTGGGGGAAGTCACTTGATCCTGTTAACGCTCTGTCATGCTGCAGCAAAGTTTCTTTTGTGGATGTCTTTTTTTTTGGAAAGGGTGTTTCGTACCTAGCAGCCCAGGCGAAGGGCATCCTGTACTGTCCCAGTCTGCTGCAGGCCGTCTTGGCATTCTTCAGTACCTTTTGAGCCATCTGCAGGCAGGCGAGAAAACAGTTTTAATTTTTCAAGCACACGGTAATTTACAGTGTGTCACAGGGTGTTACAAAGTCTCTGTACCTTGGCGGAGTCTGAGCTCTTCATGTAGGGTTCGGTGCAGTGGGTGATGCCCCCCTGCAGGACCTTCTCCATCCTGGCCACCAGGAAGATCTCTGGATGCGGGCACGTGACTGAGAACACCCCCTGTTTGGGGTACTGGAGGGCACCCGCCGGGAGCCCACTGGCCTGCCGTCGTTCAGCCAGGGGGCCGTCACCGCCGCCATTGATGTGCAAATCCTGCTTGTTACCGGAGCCTGATGTCATTTGTCGCACTAAAGGGTGGTTGAGGTCCACGTGGAAGTCGGCCGAGATCTTTCTGCTGTTCTGGACGTCGAAGAGGGACAGGACAACATAGAAAGGCTCCACCTAAGATGAATGTAATGAGAGGAAAAATACTTTTGTGATGGAAGCGGAAAGATGAGAGATAAACAGAAAGAGTCGAGGAAAGAGAACAACCCTTCCTTCCGAATGCACTTTTCCATCAGGTCCAAATGGACCATTGATGTAATTCGTCTGCTCATTAATTCTTTCCACTGCGCTTTTCCATTACGCAAACCCATTTGGGTGCACGTGTGGGTGTGGGTGTGTGCGTGTGTGTGTGTGTGTGTGTGTGTGTGTGTGTGTGTGTGTGTGTGTGTGGGTGCATGTGTGTGTGTGCATGTGTGCGTGAGGAGCAGAGCTAATAGCTGCGGTTTCCCAGCTGAGTGCCCAGCGTAGAGCACCTCTACAGAGACGGAGACCTTGGAGAGTGACGGCAGGAAACCAGCCTCAGACTGGTGCTAATGCGTGGTGGGAGGCCCAGGCCGGTTGCCATGGCGCCGGCCGTTCCTCGTGCCAACAGCATCGTTTTTTGACGGGGGGGGGGGGGGGGGGGGGGCAACTGGGCCATCTGAACTGTCTGTGATCTTCTTAACTGATTTAGACCTCGCCTTCGTGCAGTCATATAATGTGTTATTGTCAGCCCTTGTTCAACACTTTTGGACATTTTGGGCTTTTTCATTTTTTCGATTGTTTGTGTTTATGCATATGGGATGAATTTTGGCTCCTATAATTAAATGGACAGAAGTGTCCCCATTAAATCCCATTAAACAACATTTCTGATCCCACGGCCATTACAGCATAAAATCATGCATTCTATTAGGCTTTAATATCCACAGCCCTGATTTCGAAATTATAGTTTTTACTATTTTCCACCAGATTGACCCTATTTCTCATGTTTGCCCTATGGGACCATTGCATGCTATTTTCCTGGTGTCCACTGGAGAATTGCTGCTGTATTATGTGTTCAATGCAATGCATCATAATCAATGTTGTTGCTAATAATTGACATATCACAGAATGTGAATAAAAAATCCCCCCGAGCATTTTCTGTGTGGACTTTTTCATAAAACAGTGACATTATGTAGATAAACTGGTATTTAAAGAGAATATTTGCTTGTTGTGATCAGGACTGAAGTTGGGTAAAAGATCAGTGAAAATGGAAAATAACATGAGTGTATAATTTTATGGAATTTATTTGAGGACAACAGAGACACTTTTTAAAAGTAAGGCACAAGGGTTAACACATGCAGCTGTATTTTACTGGGGGGATTTTTCATTACATCTTACATTAGTCGTCGGCCCCTCTTCGTTCTCTGCGACGCAGCCCTGCAGGTTGAAAGACAGGTCATGACAGCTGACCAGGACTCTCTTCCCAAACTTCTCTTCAAACTGACGCGCGTCCGGCTCAATGCCAGAGAAGTCCAGTTTCTGTGGAGACAGGAGACGAGGTCAAAAATGGAATTAAAATGCCACAGCATGACCTTTTGGTCGTGAAATTGATAAATAACAGGAGCAAAAACTGTATTTGTATTGCATGTAGTCAGGTATTATCTTCGTCACCTGTGTGTCAGGGTCTAAAGTGAAGAGTTTCAGGCGAGCTTCACTCCTCATTTTGGACTCAATATCTCTGGCAGTCTGTTAAACAAAGCAAAAGAAAAGCAGTTCAACATCACCACATGCCACAATGTAATCAGAAGATCCAAGGACAATGTGTGTATTCAGTGTGATCAGTGCAATGTAAAACATTTTCTTCATCATCCCCCCTTTTCATACACTACCTTTTCTCTTTTGTTTGATTTTGTTTACTTTTAACTGTCATTTAGATGGACCTCGTCGAGACAATTACAAATCTCAATTGTAAGAATTTGTAAAAGATGATAACATGTTTTACAGCCTCAAGATATTCACAAACATTTTGGAAAACTCTCGTACAGAACCCTTTCTACCCTTAAAGCCGCAGTAACATATTTTCTGGCCACTTGGGGGCACTGCAACAAGCTGTAAAACCCAACATTGAAATAGTATCACCTATTCTAGCAAACAATCTAGCACATTCTTGACAATCATCAAGGCATATATTAACTCTCTTATAGCTCTGTTTTGGTCTCCACCAACTCCTGAGAAAAATATAATTCTCTTAAACTGCCAAATCCGATATGTTTCCCAGCTAAAGGTTTGTTTCCAGAGTGCCATGTTCCACTCCTGTTTAGCACCTGACTTGGCCTCATCTGGCCTCTGCATTTGGAGGCCATACACACTATCGCAGATGTTTGCTTGCACCAACAGGAAACCTGGCTGCAGGAAATCCAGCTGTTTGGCAATTCCAATCCAAAAGCAAAGTAGTTACAATTGTGACTTCCACGTGAGGTCATATGGCACCTTCAGACATCCAAAGCACCTCCACAATATGTGGACTAATCCATATGGTATGGCTTGTTCTGTGGTCAAACAGAGGTGTTTAGCATTGTTCTAGCATTAGTACAGATGGGAAAAACAGGCTACCTGAAAGCTGTCCTGGAAACCTCCGGAAGAGAGGTCTGTTTTCCCATGCTCCTCGTCTGTTGGAGAGATCAACATGTTAACTGGTGCAATTATATAAAACATAATGATGTGTTATTCTCCGCCTCTCTGTGAGGAGGATTACATAATAATAATTATTGATAATTTTGTTGTTTATCAAGCATGAGAGCTCGGCATAAGGAAACATCCAAGAGATAAATTATTCCATGGGGTACAGGCAAATTGAAGAGGCCCGCAGGTACAGACACAAACACTGCACATAAATGCGTGCAGCAATAATTAAGCTGTGAGAAGAGAAAAACAAGATGTCAAGGAAATGAAACAGAAATGCACAAAACCCCACCGTCGTGCAGGTCTCCGTTCCTCTTCTCCTGCATGGCCTGTTCAAAGCTGCTGTGGAGGATCTTGTTGAGGGTGCCGATCCACTCCTCCATCTCTGCTTCGCTGTCCGCGGCCAGCAGGAACGTGCTCTTGTCCTGCATCTTTAGCTCAAAGGAGAACCGACGCACTTTGCTGTTCTGAAAGAACACAAATGCGAACGATTTCATACAGTCCATTTCGGTCCTTTAAAGTTTTTATTACATGCCAGTCCATCTTCTACAAGAAGCTGAAAGAATGCACACTGAATTCATACTGTGAGAGAGGTTTTCAAAAGCCCCAGGGCATAAGATCCTTTACCTGAACAACCCCCATGCAAGAGTCAAGGAAGATGGTTCCTTTAGGTTCCTTGGAGGTGTTCTCGTCCTTGTAGAAGTTGAGGTTGTAGGATCCATCTCCCAGCTGGGCCAGATGGAAGTACCTCCTCTTAAAGGACTAGATGATGACAACAGAGCATGTTAGCGTCCCAAAAGGCCTCTTTCTCTCTAAAAATACCACAAGGGTGGAGATGGGGCATGGGAAAGTTTAACGCAAATATGACAAAGTACGAGCAGAGAGAAAAAGACAAACTTTAGCGGAGAAAGTCAGAGGTTCGTATTCTCTTTACATTGATATCATGATGTGATTTCATGAGCTGTAATTATGACAAATACTACAAAATACTTTCAACTGAATAACACACTAACTATTGTTTGCTGCTGGAGGGAGGTGCTATTAAGTATTCTGTTAGAAAAGCTTACTTATTTATTATGAGGATAGGTTGAAAATGTGATCGATGTCATTTTAAGGCTTTAAAGGGTAACTTTGGTATTTTTTTACTTGGAAACTATATTCCCATGTGTTGTGTCTAAGTGACCGATGGGGACAACAAGGTTTGAAATTGGTTCAGTATTGAAGGAGGAGAAGGCTGCAGCTGCAGCTCACTTCTCAATCTTGTTCTGAAATCTCGCGGGAGGGGACTTGTTGCCACTGTGGAAATGTTGTCAGAGTTTGTTGTGTTGGAGAACAGAAAGCGTAGCTTAGTGTTCATCAAAAGGTTTTCAATGTCATGGCTGAATACTTAATTGATTTTGGCAATGTGGATGCGACGCAAGACTTCCCAAAGCGAGACTTGGTTAACATGATAACAAACAGAAGGGATCAGCTGAAAAGTTAGGACATATTATTATTTATCTGTATGGTTCTTTTCAGAATGTTGTCAGTCACTTTTAATATTTGACAATGTGGACGCTACGCAAGATTTCATAGCGAGAGATTTCATAGCAAGACTTTACACAATAACAAATAGACGGGATCAAGTGAAAGATAAAGTTTTTTTTTTCCATATCGTTGTACATTGACGGGGAGAAGTTGCCCGGAAGGATTCAGCCAGTTTAGTGGTTGCAGCGTTCTCTTCGATACCGGACCAATGTAAAAAGTAGTTGTCCCAAGTCACAGAGACACAAAAACATGGGTTTAATGGGTCCAGGTTGAATAATTACACTGGGCCTACACTTACACTACTTTTAATTGTTTTTATCTTGGTGTGTTCATAAATTGCTCTTGATTACTTTAGGATCACTGCAAAATAAAACAAACAACGTACAAGTTAGTACTATATTTCCATTAGGTTGTGACCGCACCTACCCGCATAGTAACACTGATTGCACTGTTCATGTTTCCTTTGTACAGCCAACCATGTTTTGACACTCCTCCCTTCTGAGATCCGAGGGAAGCTGTGTCCTGCAAGAGGAGGTGCAAAAAAAAAAACAACAGTAATTTGGGTATTCTACCGTTAAATAGGATTTCACACGGATGAAAATCACACACATTTAGGTCTTTATGCGTGTCCCCCAAAGGACATACACAACCTCGTATTCATTTATTTACACACATTGAGCTTAAAAACCTGCTGACACCCACAGGTTCAGTCCTGAGAAGGAAGCTCTTTATTAACACCAATCGTGCACTTCTCTAATCTCAGGGGGTTTGAGCCGCGCCAGTGTGTCCATCAAAGGTCACTGGCCTCCCGTTAAATCAATGCCTGAAGCGAGGTAATTATTGGAAGGAGATGGGCCCTTAAAATGCTACAAATGCCACAAAGATGTCACTTATTCTGGGAAACAGCGTGGGACAAGAACATGAAACAAAACATCCAAAGGTTGCCTCGTATTAAAGGAGTGGAATTAGATAAAGGAATACAATATTGTGCAATAAATTAAATATAATGTTTGTGCTCTATTTCATTCCTATGTAATCAAGTTGGGTGAGGCCTAGCAAAAAGGAAACGTATTGCCTGAGATGAAGACTACGGGACAGACGGCGTTCCCTAAACAAAGAGGAAAGAAAGTTTGGGCTCAGTGGGCTCACCTCGTCTTTTTCCACATCTTCATCCACCTCAAACAGGTGAGCTGCCAGCTTCTCCGGTCTCAACACCTTACTGAAAGCACAGGAAAAAAGGTCACTCAAGTCAGCTTCAGTTTTTTGAAAGGGCACATTACCAATGAAGTAACGTGTCCTGAACACTTTACACATTCAAATATAAACATCAAATAAAAAACTATGGGACTCTGAGTGGTATTGACCAATCACGTTGGAGCCGGCTTTGGTAGCGTGCAGATAAACCGTCCGCGTGGAGGGAAGGAGGCGGTATCTGTTATCTGCTGTTTTATTAGCTCAAAATTAGCTTGTCAACTGGCTACTACAGTCGTAGACATTGTCTCCCAACTCCAGTCTTTTGTCTGAAGTTATGTATCAGACTGTGAAGAATGGGCGACACACAAAGGAGGAAGTCTTAGCCCCGATATCCATGGGCTACAATGGTACCAATGAAATATTGGTTGTTGCCCTCAGAGGCTAAATTGTCATCAAACCAATATAAAGGTGTGATAAAGATCAATTTCGTCAGATCTAGAGAGGTCTCTGGCAAATAACTTTCTTAATGTGTCTTCATATATCTTGAAAGGTAAGAGAGGGTTTAAAAGAACTACACATTGTTGACTGTGTAGCTTTCAGAATACAAAAAGTAAAAATTGCAAAAGGATGTTTTTTTTTCAGTGCTACTCAAATATTCTAGCTTTACAGGATGTAGCCCAAATACTGCAGCTCAAACCCAGCTGGAGAGTTTGCCCTTTGACCTTCACGAGACCCGGTGTCCTTGGGGGAACTGGCAGCATAAACAGTGTCAAGGCCCAGGCTTGTCTCGGCTTTACGCTACAATGTTTTAAACATGACACACAACATCTGTAAAGCACATTCCTGTGCTTAAGGAAAGTCTCCACCAAGTACACACAAGACATTGTGGGATTTCCCCTGAGCTTCAATGATATCAATCAGCAGCGGACCCAGAATAGCTCTGCTTATCTTTGCTAGAACAACATAGGAAGCCTTCTATTGTTGTGGTGGAGGAACTTGGAGCCTCCGAGACACACATTTCCGTGTTTCTAGAGTTCTGGCTCAAACACTCGGCTGTAAACAAAGGTCAGTGTCACAGAACAAAAGAAGATTTACAAAGTCCCTTGTCGGGCTTCTGCAGCATTTGTGCTACACAGTGGACAATGCCGACCATTAGCTGAACAGCACATGCTTCTTTGGATATAAAGCTATAGAGAAAACAGCTAGATGGCTTTGCAAATGAACATGTTCTGAGAATCTGTTTAAAAAGATGCTACTACATTACCCATAAAGCAAACCCTTTCAAACTCCCCATCCAGAGTGTGACTTTGCACCTCACTCACTTTGGGAGCTGGCGGAAGTCTCCAGAATACTCCTCATACTTGTAGTTGACCACATGCCAGTCGGACTTGTAGGTCTTGATGCACTGCAGAGACAGAGAGCGGGGTCGGGGTGAGGAGGCATTCAAACAAGAGCAAATTAAGACGTGCATTCACACACTCGGTCCAGACAGGCTCAGGTTTCTAAAACAACCTTATATATAAAGTATATTTGAGTTTTATCCAAAAGCGTTTGGACTCGGAGGGAAGGCAGACTGTAAGACTTGAAGGAGCTGTAGCAGAAGCAGTCCTGGGAAAACCACTGAAATACTTTACATCCAAGTGAAGGCCGATGTGAATAGGGGCTGTTACTTAACTGAGGAAGGGGGTGAAAAACAACAGACTAATGGGCTCGACTAGATTAAAATCACAGACCACCAGCGAAGGAAAAGTCGAAATCACCCCACCTCCCCTGAAGAACAGCCCATCCGAGTGGGACTTTACTATATAGTTTGCAATACTATAAGATTTCATAACGTCTATACATTTTTTAGGTCACCGTCTGTTCAAGCTTCTGGGAAGTTTGCTAGTCATCATGTTTTTGAGGGATTATTGTTTTTCAGCTGTTTTTTTCCCCTCCTATGAAGAGGAGAGAGGCAACCACACTGTCTCTTGGTGATTTTCCGATCAATTCTGAGAATTCATAAAATATGTTGACTGGGGCATGGGGGTCACTAAAATGTGGGAAAATAAAGACCAGCCCATGTGTATAAGGCCTCCCAGCGACTCCAGATGTAGTTATGATGTAACTCCTGGCTGCAGCCATGGGGGACTATCCCCTATCAGGCCCAATCAGGCCGCACCCCAACCAAAACATGACGTGAACCACCACTGAACTGTGGACTCCATCTGATGCCGATCCTCTGCACCGTCAGGGAACCTTTGAGGGCGGAGAACGCGAGTGGAAGTTCATTTAAAGGCCAACGTCAACATTTTTTGACGCGCACCATATCAGTTTTCACTCGTCTCTAAATCACGTGGACGGTCAGCAAACACTTTTTTCTCTTGCTTCCTCTGACATCGAATCCGCTCTGCTTTACGCCAACACCATGAACACATAAGTATGAATCGTGGGCTGGATTCATGCCTGAACTTATGTGCTCCATTATCTGATGGGTCTTCAGGGTGTGAGAGCCAGTTGCATTATCCGGACCCTGTGTTTGGGTGAAAGGAGAGAAAACACTGCTGCGCTCCAAAAAAAAAAGAAAAGGATTGAGCAGGGATTTGCTCAAGACGGTGAGGTTGAGCCTTTGGCCCAAGACGGAGGGATAAGTAATAGACAAAGCAGGCTTACGTCCAGGTATGTGTTAGCTTTACCTCTTGGACAAACAGCGAGTGAGCTTCTTTCTCTGCAGTCTCTGGCACGGTGGAGAACAGAGTCCTGCCCAGGCGCCGCAGGGTGGAGATCTGTGGGGTGAGAGGCGAAGACAGGCATGAAAAACAGCCGGATAGAAGAGACTGGCACAATGTGCCAGTCTTTGAATGTATGTTTGTTGTTGGTTTTACGTCTCCACATGATTATATGAAATTGGATTGATCCCAAAAGGGCAGATATCTTTGTATTTTCCTTTCAGGGAAAAACTGAGATCATAATAGGCTACAGACCAGCCTTCTGAAGTGGATCTCTGCTACACATCATATTGTGATTGTTAGCGCTGATTGGCAAATCTGACATCTAAAGGAAAGGTTTAACATTTTGGGAAAATCCGCTTCTTCGCTTTCTTGCAGAGAGTGAAAAGATCGTTACCACTCACTTATCTGGCCGCTAAAAATGATGCTAGCAAGTTGTCGTAGAAGTGTCGCTAAAAGATGCAGAATACCGGAAAACGTGGACCAATCAAAGCTGACCTTGGTTTTTTTGGTAGGTTGTTTTGAAAGAGACAGGCGCAGAAACAGGTATATTCAGACAGAGAGTATGAGATAAATAACATGTTTTTAAAAAGGAAAGCATTTAAACACGCTCTAGTAGTAAACCAAAATACAAGTATAAACCTGAAAATTAGCCTGATATGTCCCCTTTAAGGATGTTAATCATTGTCTTATGATATTATTGATCATCAACTATGAACTATTTTTTCAAGCCAAGTTAAAGAAGTCGAAAGGCGATGGTACTTTTGTTCTTTTGAGTTGCTCAAAGAAAATATAATAACCAGTAGAGAATGTTCCACAGCTTGTATTATTATTAATATACAGATACAGAGTGGAGAGTGGAGAGCTAAGATCCATAGCTGAGGAGCAAAAGGCGCCTCGGGGCATCAAGACTGTTGGGTTGGCAAGCCTTGCTTCCACTGAGTGTTCTGCTTTTCAAATCAACCCACAAAGCGGACTAGGAAACAGTGGCACAATGACCTAGTTTTGTCATAAATCTCCTATTCCTTCACTGGCAAGCATATACAGTTATTCAGTCTCTGTCCTCATTTGTCCAGTGCACTCTTGCAATAGCAATCAAAGACTTGTCAGGAGCCCAAACTGAGCTCGGTTACCATCCAGTGATGTGTTAAACAGGGAGGACATTATTGGTCATTCAGGACGGTATGGCTACAAAAGATACTTGGAAAAAGATTGACCTGGCTTTTTATGCTTTTGTTGTAGCTGAATCGAAAATGTACTTTCTTACTGTGATATAGATGATTAGCTCGATGCTACTCTCATATCTGTCCGATAAATATGAAGCTAGCAGGCAGTTAGTGTAGCTTAGCATAAAGACTGGGAGCAGAGTGACTCAGCTAGCTTGGCTCTTGGTTTCTTTAATACATACAAAAGTTAAAATGTAAGAACAACACAGATAAATGGTGATTTTTTGAGCTGCCTGTAGAATTTTGACCTTTGCTATAGCCAAGCTAGCTGTTTCCTCTGACCTAAGCTAGCTCGTCTCTTGGCTCTAGCATCACATTCGGTGTACAGACACAATAGTAGTATTGTTCATCTCTTTAAACTCTTGGCAAGAAAGAGAATATTTCGCAAAAAGTCCCACTTGTTTTAAGACCTTTGATAGTGTGTCAGCAGAATGAGTGGGGGCTGAGTTGCCCTGCATTTGGTAATCCTAAAAACTCAAGGGTACGTAGATAATGGCTGAATTTGAATGCAGTATGACTTATTTTTGACACTTAATAGACAAGTTGTACTCGCACAAGCTTCAGAGTCTATTTCTCAGTCGGCACTGAAAACAAACCATTCATCACACGAGTCACCCATGAGGAGACTTTGGCCAAAGCACGCCCCTGTCAATCAAAACCAAACGGCTGCCAATTAACAGCATTCCTCTCAGACATGAAACCAGGGCTTTGATGGAGTCCACTGAGCCAGAGGATCGTGTTCCCACAGGCAGTGACACAGGCAGATAGGCTGATGCCGGGCAGGAATTAAAATCTCTAGCATGGCTATCTGGGCGAAATGGTTGAGGACGGGAGGAGAGGAGACCTCCGAAGGAACTCTTTCTACTTTGAAAGATGAAAGTGACTGTTTTATCCGTACATATGAGCGGGATCAAATATTTGAAGACTCCAAATAAGCAAAATAGAAATGTATACTCTGTTATGAATGGACACTTTAACCACATTCAGTCTAATATTCATCCAAGCTTTCCTGTACTACATATATTTAGGGGAAGTTAATCCAGAACTCAACACTTGCAGTTATAGCTTCGAAAGGGTGTATCCATAAGCGCGTGTATCTGTGCAGCACGTGCAAATGTGAGACCCATATGTCTGGCTGGTCCCGCCCCCCCTTCTCTCCTCTCTTAAAGCCCAGTGATGTAAAACATATGGCAGGTTAGACAGATGGACGGACTGGGTCGGACCCACACGCACACTCATATAGAGGGCAGTTACTAATGGTTGTGCTCTGCAGACAGCCTTGTAATGAAAACCACTCATCATCTACTGATTGTGAAACAGTGTAGCAGCAGACTGTACAGCCGAAGATTTCCCACCGTACTCTGTTATTGCTCAGTGTGTGGATTCTATTCCTCTCTTATGTTGCCCTAATTTAACGGTTATGTCATTGTCTTGAAAAGGGACAATCTTAGAAAATTGGTTCATGCTCTATTGTACTACGAAAGACAATGCATATGACCAGATGTATCCTTGAAAGTTTGATTACTTGGCCTGTTTTTCATGGGCCTTGAGGAATGACAAACATTTGAGTCTGGCCTTGTTTTCTGAAGCGCGCTCTCTCAAACTGGGAGTGGACCCTGCCGAGATCCATCTCAGCGCTGCGGTGATGTAATGTTGACACGGTCTTTGAGCTCCCTGGGACACAAGCAGCAGATCTACATAGCGTGCAAATGTTTATAAAAGTGTGAGCCAGAGACTACACGCAGTGCATGTAGAAGTCCAATTAATAGGTTTATAGGTTTAACATATGGGTTCGCCAAGTAATGTCATGAGCTCGTCATCAGCTGTGCTCAACTGTTAGAGGAACCGATTTTCTAGGAAGACACAAGTCAAGTGCAGTGTTGGGGGACGTAAAGGACATCAAAGTATGAACTACTTTTAAAAGATGTTGTAATGTGTCTGGTCGGTTGCATCATCCATGCTATGCGACTTGTGGCGCGCTCATGTCTTCTCGATTCTATTCATGGTAGTAGACCCGCTGAAGTAGGAAAGGAAATTATCTCAAAAGGAATCCAGTTGCAGACCTTGCAGCAGCTTTTGTCTTTGCAAAGTCTTATAGACTGTAACTCAAATCTATCACTTATAAGACGTTGTCTTCAGACGCGAGAGGGGGTCAGACTTTAGTCTTTCAAGTCTTCCAGTGTATGGCAGGAATACCTCTGAAACATCCTGGTTGATGAAACTACAGTCATCCATATTTATTAATTTCCACTCTGAGTAATTTCCATCTAGGGCCTTGACCCTTGTAGTCTCATCATATTAGTTTCTCTCCCCATGGTAACACCAGATGGAGGTGAGATTATAGCAAAAATGACTATTCCTCCTACATCTCAACTCTTGCTTCCTGAATCTCTGCCATCCTGATGCCGCAGCTCTTTATGAAGTGTTTGAATTCAAATCCTGACACTAAAAATACACACACAGCACAGCTGCCTCCCAGTGCACAGCTTCCTTTCCCCATTCCTAGCATTCAAACCTATACCTCTGAGGTATCTATACCTCTGAGGTGTACTTTTCAAGAAAAACGAATCCACTGTCAGACAATATTTTATCCTTATGCTCAGAACATTCCAGAAGTTATTTTGTGAAAAAGTATTGCTATCCTCACTATATCTTAATGTGCCTCACCCCAACCCTGTCTTCTAAAAATTATGTTCCCAATAAACTAAACTGCATTCTGTACTTTTTTTAGGGAAACATATTTTCTCCTGGATTACGGTTGAAGAGAATAGAAACCAGACTACTTGGATAGGTTTAGTAAGTTGTGGTTTCACTTGGGACACAAACAAAGGTCTCCTTGGTGAAATTCCTGTGTTTGTTAACTTGGTTGGGATTGGTAAAAGATAATTGTTTAGTTTAAAATAATTACTTTTGAGATATGTACAGAGGTCATCTGAGTGAAAGTCCCGTGTTTGTTTGACTCAACCAGCCACCATGACCACTATGTACACTTAGTACTCTTAATAAAAAAATCTAAAAATACTGTGAGTGGCATAATAGCCTTAATCTGGACCAGATTCAAGGTCAGTGCTCTTGTGATAAACTAAGTACAAATCTATGTTTATAATACATAATATAATAACTCTCACAAGGTCTTACCTGGACGTCGTCCATGGGGAACTGCAGCATGTCCCGCAGAACATCACTGATGATCTGGGTCTTCCTCTGCACAACCACAGCCTCGTAGTCCAGAGGCTCTATGATCTTCGGTTTTACCTGAAAGAACAAATTGCAGCAGTGGATCAGCAAGTGGCAAAAGACTCAGTGTTTTCAGCTGTGGCCTTTTATTTAATTTTCATCATTCGTTGACCAATCGTTGTCCACTTAATAAGGGTATCAGTGTTACCCTGTCTGGACAACAAGTTGCTATTGTCTTTTACTGACAGCTACAGCGGCGAGAACTGGCACAGAGACAGACGTGAATGTGGGTTAAGAGAAGAGGGAAGCGAGGGATGGATGGATGGGCGAGAGTCTGCGTGCGCCATTGTACCAGCCACAGTGTCATGAGCTCACGTTCAAAACCTGAACTAGAAAAGCAAATAGTGTTCATTGCTGCTCGACAAATCTCTCAACGCCGAGCGCAGGAAGACGTACAGTTCAAACAGTGTTCTTCATCCCGTACGAGTAAATCCTGATGCGACCTCGTAACAGAGACTGCTTTGTAGGCATTGATGCTTGTCAGAAGGTAAGATAGCGGCGCACAGTTCTTGATGGAGAGATTAAACTCCCAGCAGACGTCGGCTCTGAGATTCCACAGAAAAGAGTCCAGGGATTCCGCCACGGGAAAAAAAAACACATCATATGACACACACGTGTGTGTGGATGCGACGGCATCTTCAGATCCTAAGGAAGTAAACACAGCTTGGATCTATTTACAGCTGAACTAAGACAGATTCAGATGCTAAATTATTGTGTGTATATGTGACCCCCAACCTAGTTCCTGAACTGTAGATTTGATTTTTACACAATTTCAGGTATAAGTATACTGTGCATAAAGCTGTGGGACAAAAAAGAGACAAAAGCAGCAATGATAATTATTTCCTCCCTCCTATTTCCTTTGCATCAAAGAAAGGCCAGAGTAATGAGTAGAAAAATGATGCACTTTGTACTGTAAGCCACATGCTAATGCAAGCATGCTAACATGCACTTTAGTTTAGTTTAGCATGCTAACATCTGCTCATCATTACTAAACACAAAGTACAGCTAAAGCTAATGTTTGGATGGTTAGGGATCACCAATACGGATATCAGGCCGATACGGACTCAAATAGCTGGATTGTTTATCATATCCATGACAATGTGGCAAATCTATTCTACATTTATATACTATATACATTGTATACTGGAATAAAAAATCCTTTTTACGTTTTGACAAAACAAGGTTTACACTTGAATTGTAAGATTTGCTGGTGCTCAACCAGATAATTGGACTGATTAACTTTATACCAGGATGAGGGTCTAAAAACTTTTACCAAAAACAATGTCGGTTCTAAGAATGTTTCAGGTATCATTCAAGTTTCATTCCACGGTTGTATAAGGAGGATAAACCAAGTTTCTCATACAAACTGTAATGGTGTTTGACTTGAAGATGGGGCTAAATGAAAAAGTGATTACGATTCATACTGAGCAGACGTGTTTGTACCACATTTTGTGGCAGTACATCAAATAGTTTTTGAGATATTTTATATTGTCAGTGAGCCAAAGTTGACTGACCAACCAACTGATCCCTAGAATCCACCAAATTAAGTGCAAAGTCCCTTTACTGACAAAGAAACAAACAGAAGAATCTGCCACAAGACAAAATATTACCCAGAGTTCCACCTTTCTATGAGCCGGGCGCGGCTGTGATCCATATTATTTGGATTAGCCTCTGGATCGGGGCCCAATGAGCACATAACGAACCAAGGCCAATTAAACGGTCTGACCGTGGCTTTACATTTTCATTGGTCCCACCAGTCCTCCCGATGTTGTCATGAAAATATCGCTCAGCCCTTTGGATGCAAAAGATCATCTGATAAGCAGAAAATCGTCGGCCCTGATTTCCAACCTGGATCATTGCCATTCAGACGGAAGATAAGGACAAGCAGCTGTGAACTGTGACACCCCAGTAATGTTCTCACATGAATACGTTGGAGACAAAGTTGTGTGATTGAGCTGAACTTGAACGCTGATGGGGATGTGGCTCTTATTGTGCTCTGTAAACTCAAATATGGTCAGTCTAATATAATAATACAAGTTATAATCTGGATTTGCTGGTAAAAAAAACATTCAAATTTAGTGAGTGATTTTACAATAAAATTACAATAGTAAAGTGACCAGTTCTTAGGTTTTCCAAATGCCAGTCCAAATTTAGAAATATCTACATCTTAAAAAATAAACTATAGGTGGTTTTTTACCAACCCATCAGTGTATTTTATCATTGCACCAATTTTGCAACTAACTTGTCAGCACACCTGACTGTGAAACGCAGGAACAGTTAATGAACAAAGAGAGCCACAAGTGCTCCATTTCCTAAAAAAAGATCAATGTTCAACCCCCTGGAGGGGGCCTGCCCCGAAGCTGCTATTCCCCATTTCCGTCTAACCCGTTTAAAAGAAAGATCTTCAAAGCTGCTCTTGGAAGGGAATCTAACAGATAAAGAAAACACTCAGATCGGTTCCATTTACAACCCAAGGGAGGGAGAAGATTTTTAGAAGAGAAAAATACTTGAAAGATGGCACAGTGCACACTTACCGCTACCACCTGTGACCCAA
The DNA here is from genome assembly GCA_023566465.1 of Cottus gobio. NCBI lineage: Eukaryota > Metazoa > Chordata > Actinopteri > Perciformes > Cottidae > Cottus > Cottus gobio. The sequence goes on along the minus strand of CM042238.1, from coordinate 6,930,244 downwards.
CCTCCACCTCTTCCTCAATCTCAGCCAGGCTCTTGTACTGCTGTGGGGACTCTATCACCATCTCCCTTTTGGGGGCTTTGCCAGCCCGGCCCTGCATGGTGGTCAAGTCCTCTCTGCCTGCCGGTAAACAGGTGTGAGGCTCACATGGCAGTGATGCCCCGCAGTGTGCGCATGGAGGCAGGGAGAGCTTTCTGCTGCTGTCCAGTGAGATTCCCACTACTGTTCTCAATCGCAGTAGCCCGGCCTCCCTCTCCCTCTCTCTGCCTCTCTCTCTCCACCCGCTCTGTCTCTCATCAGAAGGGCCCCTCCCACCCTCACAGCTGTGCAGCTGTGAGGGTGTGTTTGTATGTACAGTATGTGAGGGGGGAGGAGGGGAGGAGGGGAGGGAGAAATGAACCACTCCCCCATTAAAAGCGTTGAAGGGGCCCAGAGATTACGTTGTCATGTGCCTCCTCCACCGGTGTGTGTGTGTGTGTGTGTGTGTGTGTGTGTGTGTGTGTGTGTGTGTGTTGACAATATAAAGAAAAGGTAGAAGACAAGAGGAAATAAATTGAAAAAAGTTGTGACCCATTCGTCATTAAAGGGTAGAATTGTACAATTCAGGGTACATTCAGGGTACCAATGAAATATGTATTGGTACCCACCAGCAGGTGCAAGACAAGATAGGTAACAACAATAATCAATAATGATAGGGAACCCAAAATACCATCACTGCGGTGTATTCTCTTGATTAATTCCCTCAGTAAACATTGTAAACATGAGTTTATGTCTCAATCAATAGTTTCAAGTCTTCTTCAATACAGCATGATGTTAATTTAGTAAACTATGGTCCATTTAGAGACAAACAGACCATAAACGGCCATATACGAGCCATATACGGCGTCGAAAATAGGGCCGCCTTCCGTTCACCGCAAAAAAACTAGAATACCAGGAAGGCAACTTAAAGAAGCCAAGACAAGGTGTGAGCGCCGCTCATGGAAAACAGCTGTCAAAAAAAGAATCTGTCCAAAAGTTGCAACTGCATTTCAGACCAGAAGAGTAATTAAACAAACTGGGGACGCACTGATCCGAGTTCGAGTCCCGGTAGCGATACCTGGGCTTTGGGAAACCGTTGATCCCAAGTACCGATATAAGCCCAGTGTCTCGTTAATAAGCTGGAAGCCTCACTGTGTGGAACCGAGTGGGATAATTCTAGCCTAACTTAGTAAAACATAATATAACAAATGAATACATAAATGAAACTGGACTGAATTGTCATTTAAAATTTAAATGACAAGAAATTGGAAGTACAGAAATGCAGAATGTAGCCTAGTGTTCCAACATCAGTTCTGATTGTCAGACTTCAATACTGGATTGAAAAACTGCGTTACTGCTGAAGAGACTAAAAATAACTGTCGCGAGCCACAGTAACAGTACGCAGACACCCAATCTGTGATGATAAAGTTCTGCTCCTCATTGATATTTTGCTCCACTTTGAACTGGTGCTATGCCGCATCCGCTCCAGCAGGCCCTCACAGCAGGGTCAGGAAAAACACTCTTATCCGGCTCTCAGACTCAACACACACACACACACACACACACACACACACTCCTGCTGCTTCAGGAACCGTTTGAGCTGCCCCATGTTCCTCCATCCAGTCAGCGTCCTCTCCTTTAATCTTCAAGAAACCGAGGCGCCTCGGCTCAGCTGTTTTCTATCGGAGAGTGTGCTTCCCCGACGATGACATTTAAAGTTTTCAATGTGGAGTTAATGTATGTATATTTATGCAAATCCTGCACAAGATTACTTTTATTTCTTCTTCTCTTATGCTGCGTTAAAGACAACTCCCAAACCACGGCCGACAAACTCATCCAATTATCATCCAATTATCTCTCGTGAAAGAAACAAAGGGAAAGTGGGTGGGGTGTGTGTGTGTGTGTGTGTGTGTGTGTGTGTGTGTGTGTGTGGTTGTCAGAGAGAGGGGATGACATGCGACGGGTCAGGATGACTTCAAAGGCTTCTGCTACAGTTTCGGTGCCATCACCTCACACAGAATGAGTTACGCTTTTTGTACAGCTAGGTTCTCTGATGTGTGAGGCACAGTGCATGATTTGCATAGTTTGTTTTAACTGTACTCGCTTCAAAGGGACTTGCTGAAATGTACCACTCAGAGAAATACTTGCCGTTAAAAATGCAGGGAAATCGCACAGAGGCTGTAAAATAAGGCCGCTCAACTCCAGGCGAGACGGAAGAAGCTCCATGAGCCACAGGAATAACCTGCACGAGTGGAGCAGCGACTCGTGTGAAAAGCGTCAAATAACCATGCGGCATCCTCCTGTCCTGACGAGTGAAGCCAATGTGGAAGGGCCTTAAACCTGCATTCTCTCTAATGGCCATCAGGGGGACGACTCAAGTCCTCTTCAATACAGCGTGATGTTCATTTTCGTAATGTATTGTTCTGTTTCGAGTCAAAAAAATGATAAAACAGAGTATGCTTTAGGGCGTGGCTACCAGAGCCATATACGGCGTCTCTACATCACCCCTCCGCAGTCCAAGTATGGAAGCTTGCGTTCACTAGTTGCAAAGAAAATAAGATGGCGACGGTAAAAATGCCGCTTTTAAAACTCCTTGACAGAGACGGGCCTTTTGCAGTGTTGCCGGACATCTGGAATTCCATTTGCTGATTGGAAAACAGTTTCCTTTTAGTAGAAAGACTAACTTGCTACTAACTGTAATGCAGCTCTCTGACTTGCCTCTCCTCCGGCCTCGGCCTGGAAAGGACTGCTGACTGGACTGCGGAGGCCTCAGTGACAGTGTCGCCAGCTCGGCGTGATAATCAGCCTCTTGTCAGAGACCCTGCCTGCCACTGAGGTCATCCCGCTTCGTTCACCCGCATCTCCGGAGCGCCGCCTCACGCCACCACGCTTCCTAGAGCCAATCGCGGGCACTGTGCCAGAGACACCACGAGAGTTCGTGTCCGAGCGTGTGTGTGTGACGGGAGTGCAAATGAGTTTTCGAAGGCCGTCTGCTTAAGAGCTTAACGTATAACAAAAATTAAAAAGCGAAAGAATGGTCAGCGAGTGAGAGAGAGAGAGAGAGAGAAAGGAAAAGGATTTATACACAGCTTGAACTCATTAGCACATGTGAGCCTTCCACACCCTTCCCAAGAGGCACACACACACACACACACACACACACACACACGCACAAGAGCGTCACACAAGTCTGTGGAGAATTGCATAAGGGCAATGACGTAATATTTGGGGGGAGGGGGACTACCATCGCTGCAAGGCACCCTGGGGAGAGAAAGTGTGAGGGCGTCGCCTGAAAAGAAGCAAAACTCCCCCATAGCTAGTTAGCTCTCTGACCTGAAACTGTCACAGGCTGAGACTGTGCATCACACACACGCACACACACACACGCACACACACACACACACACACACACACACACACACACACACACACACACAAATAACGCTGAATTTCCTTTAATCAAAGTGGCAAAAAGCAGCTCTGTCTTGTGGTCAACCGTATGTTACTGCACCTCCAGGTGGTCAGGGGGGAACATGTGGGACAAGTTAAATGTGATACGGTAGAGGGGAGTTCCTCTATGATGTCAGAGCTCTCGGAGGTGCCGAGCGATCGGCTCGAGACTCGCAACATGAACCCTGAAGAGCAGAAAGTCCCTGGGATTAGTCCACGGGACCAGAATGTAGATCCGTTCAGGCTCCTGTCTGGTTTACAAAATAACTGATCCATCACCTGCACTGGACCAGAATGCTGGACTTCTAAAATTGTATTATGTGCATTCGAGTGTACAATATCCATCAGTTGATTCAATGTGAATAAGTCATCGAATCATCTAAATACTGGACAGGAAAATGAAAGTGAAGTGCTACCGGTGGCTGGCGACCTGGACCCTTTGGATTCAACACTTATGCTCTATCTATACTGACCAAAGGGGGACCTCTGAGGGACTGGAGAGAAGCTGTGCTTCAGCATTGCAAAGGGAGGGTTCAGCCTCTACTAGCTTGGAGAAGTCAAAGTTGTCCTGCTTGATACGTAAGATTTTACTCAAGACAAATTTTGTGGGAATAAAAAGTTAGTTTCAAACTTAGTTACAAGCCTGCAGGTCTTGCTCTATTTCTCTCTCACACACATCACATGTTTTACTAGATTATGGGTCAATAAAGTTGGTCATCATGGGCTGGACACGATGTGACTGCTAAAAGCCTCTGTTTTAGGGTTTAAAAAACCCCAGGCACTAGGCATAACCATAGCCAAAGATATGCAATTTAAAACAGAAAGGTAGTGGTGTGGACATAGAAAACTGTCTTTTATTCTTACGGAGGCAAAAAAAAAGAAAACCTGTTAGTATCTGCGTTTGGGTAAAGATGTAATTGTTGTTTGTAAAGGTCATGGAAGGCCAACAGCAGCTTAATGGTTGTAAAGGAAACACTGCATCCAAAAGAGATAATGGTTTATAGTGAGCATCAGTGTGCACTACAAGTCCTACTTTACCCACTCACCATCGATTGTCCATTAAATCTCTTTGATTTAGTGAAGGCCAGGCTACGAGCTAATGGAGGTAACTTGAGGGAAGTAGTTTAATGTAGCAGTGCATTGTAAGGGGAAATCCAAGTGGAAGACACCATGGCTACGGGCCTAGATTGTACATTCCTTGCTCAGTACGGGCAAACTCTAGCAAATCCTAAGACTTATGTTGTATTTCCTCGCAGCCAAATGTTAAGCCTTTGATCCGCCGCAGTAATTGTGCGATCGTGGGGCACTGAAAGATATACTTGACTTCTAAATCCAGCTCCTCGGGGGAGTCTATTAGCAGGAATATTAGCCTAAAATCTGCTGATTGGTGCTCAATCCAACAAGTCTCTGCTCTATCTGTAAATTATTAATTTTGTAACCTCAAGAAATATGTTATAGGATGTGTTATATGTATGAAAAATGAACTGTAGCTTCAGCAAGTAGAGTCACTGATCAAATACTGGGGAAAAAAGAAAGTTAATAAACCTGAAAAAAAACAGGCGTATGGAGTTTTTGAATTCAATTAAAACCTGATTGCAAAACAATAGAACATTACTGGAAATGACCCCGCGTGGGCCGGCGCGGGTGTTTACCAGAGCGGTGGTGGGAGGCCAGAGTTGAGATCCCCTGAGGCTCAGCGTTTCCTCGTCCTCCTCCAGAGCGCATGGCCCCACCGCCCCCTTGATGTAGCCGCAGTTCCTCTCCAGGATGGAGCGCAGCCCCTCCAACAGAACCACGCTGGGGGTGCATCCCATGGTGGCACCGGGCGCTCGCCACCACCATGCAAGAAAAAACAACCTCACTGCTGGATCTGCCGACTCTTAGCCCAGGTGGACGCGACCTGGTCTCCCCGCCTTCACCCCTCTCTGCATGTAGAGGAAGTCCCCTCACAGGTGTGCGTAAAAGTCACTCAGGTATCGGTTTCCCGAGGAGCCGGCTGAAGGAGGGACCCCAAACGCTACCCTCTGAAGCGAATCTCAGCCCGGAGTCTTATCCTCCGTTGTGCAGCTCAGCAGGGATGGAGGGATGAACGCGCCGAGGAGAGAGAAGCTGCTCACTCAGCCGAAGCAGGGCGTTCCTTCCTTCCCCCGGGGAGGGAGAGGACGACGACGAGGATGCTCAAATGCTCTCGCCTTGCTCTCTCACCGACTCTTCTTCTTCTTCTTTTTCGCTGGATCGCTTTCCCTCACTCTTCTCTCCGCCTTGCCAGCTCTCTCCATCACGCACTCACGCCTGTCACTTTCACTTCTCCTCCTCCTCCTCTTCCAGCAGGCTCTCTCTCCTCCCTCCCTCCCTCCCTCTCTCACAGCTTAGTCACTCTCTGACTCCGCATGCTTTGTCAACAGTAAAAGCAGCGTGTTACCAATAAAGATGCACTCACACACAAAGTGGCTGCTGCAGACTTCTTCTCTCTGCCTCCTTCCCTTCTTCCTTCTTTCTCCCACCGACAGAGGAATTAAAAGCGATGCAGTCATCTTTCTGATGTCACTTACATGCGCTCTAAGACAGGAAAAGGAATGATTTAAATCCTCTGGACCCACATTGCCAGACCCACAGACATTAACTCCTGGGTCAGACTGATAAATCAAGCGTGGTGCGTCATAGGACGACCAGGACGAACCTGGCAACTCCTCAAAATCTAATTAACATCCTCATATCCTCCCCTCAGAAGCAGGGGTGTGAGATAAAGGACACAGCCTTGTTTATGTGAGGCTAATTTAAATATCTGCATTTTCTTCGGCTTCTCTCCAGCGGCTGGTGTAAATATTTCATCAGCGGGTGACACACTCACCTACTTTTTAAGTGGATGATGCAGCAAAATGGGTAGGAAGGAGAATCATATTGAAAAAAGAAAAAAAAGAGAGAAGACAAAATAAAAGCAGTATTTGGAATAACAGTAACCGGTTATGGTGGATGTAAAGAGAAAACCAGAAAAGGATGTCTTGTTTTCTGAAGAAAATGTACTTGAAAAACAGTTTTGCCCACTTGAGGAGGTTTTTTAGAATATTGCAGTTTCCATACAGCTCTTCTATTGCAATACTTCAAAATGATGCATAATAAGTGAATGGAAACTTGGCTACCGATGACTGATCTGTGGTGTAGTGCCCATTCAAAGCTGTAAGATAGTTTCTGTTAATGCAGTGTTTTTCAGGCGCATTCAAAAAGCCTTAACAGCATCCTTTGAACAATGCCATTACATTAAGGGCTGTCCCTCAAGGGGGAGCATTAATCTAATGAAATCCAATGCACCCCATAATGCACCCAATAACCTTTTTCCCACAAACATCTGCTGACCGGGGAAACCACAGATTGCATCGGACCACAAAATGATTTCATCAGAATCCAAAGAAGACATTCATCTGATGTGAAGCAGGGCACAGCCCCCTCCCCTCAGTTAGCAAAGAAAATGTAAGATGCTCTTCATCCAATCCACGAAACAGTCAGCTTTTTAAAGCCGTGAACCCTCTTTTGTTCTGAAAAACTAAATATGAGAGATTTAAGGTTGGTCTCCTGGCAACAAGACAAGTTATTTTAGAGGAAGAAAAAAAAAAAGAATCATTAGTACCAATACACAGCGTCACTGCACAAGCTGCATAAACCAAATAAATCAGACCAGAGTAAAGACTCAAAAGGGGAAAGACTAAATGAAACCCAGTACCATGTCATGGCTAAATGCTGACACACACACACACACACACACACACACACACACACAAGAATTTCTTAAGTCTTTGTCTTTATATGTCTGATAGTTAGAGCATGAACATTTCTGTACAGCTCCTGGTGGAGACGTGCATCACTGCTGCCTCCCGCAGGCTGCTCCTAGCACTGCAACAACACTGAGGCCTGATGACTCCCTGGGGGGAGAAAAGAATAAGGCGGACGATGTTCCTTACTTTTGTGAAACACTCCCTCCGCAGCCACATGAATAACATTTTTTTTTTTAAAAGGCTGGGTTGAGACACGCAGTCATGAGAGAGCGTTGCCCAAAACATAATGCGATGTGAGCCGGAGAGCATTCAAAGCAGAGCAGTGACTCAAAGAAATAAATAAAGACAGCCGAGTTTCACTGCAGTGGTTTAAACGAAAAAGCTATCCGTGGTTTGTTTTGCAAAGCTAGGCCTGGGGGACTTCTAATTCATTATTATTCTTGCGTGAAGTCAGTCATATAAATGCAGATGGAGGGAATACATGTCAAATATGATTACATGTAGCATTAACACAAGTTCTTTTGACCGATGACCAAGGAGCGCTTCGAGGGCCGCACTTTGAAACAGCAGAGCAGCAACGATGATTTGATAATTTGCACTAAATACTAAAATATCAGATGAGGCTGATGGGAATGCCATTTATTTTTGCAAGTATTATGACGATAAAGTTGTGGCATATAGTTTGTGTTACGGATGTTAAGGTTCTAACTGGAGCCACAAACCACCAGGAAACAGGGGTTACAATCACGTGTGCCGTTGATTTAGTCAGCAAAAAATCTAAAGTTGATTGATGATGATGATTGCCATGGTTCCTATTTATACAGCCTTTAAATCATGCCAAATATTTGCACAATAAAGACTTTAATATACATATATATATATATATGGATTTGCCAAACATGTACTTTATATTAATATTATGAAACAAATTAGATCAAATATGATCCATTAACCATCTGCAATACACCATAATCCCAAATATTACATTGGACGTTATTCAAAAGACACATGGCAAATCCAATCAATCCTGTGTACATACATCTACTGATGCCTAATCTGGACACATCTTCAGTGATGTTCCTGGTATCATTGGACGTTTCGGGTCTTTCCACATCATACGCCCTCCTCCAGGTGACCCAGCCGGGGCTGATCAGACCCCAGCTTGTGTCCAGATGGCTAGCTAGCTACCATGACTCCATGGCTCCCCTCTTTTGAGCCACAGCCATCTTGAGGCTCTCTCTGCCGCATCGATGGTACTGCGGATGGCTCTCCTCTTTCTCTCACCCTCGATGCCCAAACTACTGAAGGCTCTGGCCAAGGAACGGGCTGCAAATCCTCTGCATCCAACCTCCACAGGGAAACACCTTGCTCTCCAGCCAGCCTGCTGGCAGTCACTGACCAGTCCTGCGTATTTGGTGAGCTTCCTCTCAAAGGCTTCTTCCAAGCGATCTTCCCACGGGACTGTCAGCTCCAGCAGCACTACTTGCTTGGTGGACTCCGACACAAGGACCATGTCTGGTCGCAGGGTGGTGACTGCAATATGGCTGGGGAACTTCAGCTGATGTTCAAGGTCCACCAGCAACTGCCAGTCTCTTGCAGACGTCAGGATGCCTGCAGATGATGGTCTTCTGGCAGGAGTTGGCTTGTCCCCAGCTCTGACAAAGGCGATGGTTTTCTTGGAGGGTCGGAACTGCTTTGCCCACACCAGTCCTGCACTGATGGCTTCAGCAATGGTCTTGAGGACTTGGTCATGCCTCCACCTGTACCGACCATCTCCAAGTGCCCTTGTACAGCAACTGAGGATGTGTTCCAGGGTTCCTCGCTTGGAACACAGTGGGCATGCTGGTGTCTCTGCTATGCCCCATATGTGCAGATTTGACGGGCTTGGAAGCACGTCATATACTGCCTGGATGAGGAATTTGATGCGGTGAGGCTCGGCTTTCCAAAGCTCAGCCCAGGTCACTTTCCTTTAACTGGAGCCACAAACCACCAGGAAACAGGGGTTACAATCACGTGTGCCGTTGATTTAGTCAGCAAAAAATCTAAAGTTGATTGATGATGATGATTGCCATGGTTCCTATTTATACAGCCTTTAAATCATGCCAAATATTTGCACAATAAAGACTTTAATATACATATATATATATATATATATATATATATATGGATTTGCCAAACATGTACTTTATATTAATATTATGAAACAAATTAGATCAAATATGATCCATTAACCATCTGCAATACACCATAATCCCAAATATTACATTGGACGTTATTCAAAAGACACATGGCAAATCCAATCAATCCAAGTGAAGGTGTTTGGAGACGAAGAGGAGGAATTCCTCATCCAGACCACTATTTATTACCGTCAGTGTACTGAACCACCACACAGTGCCTCTTGTGGACAGGGGGGCAATAAACCTACAGTTTCTCCATTTGGGCAATTTGGCTCTTGTAAAAATGGACATGAAGCACACTCGCACATGTCCACAACAGGGAGAGTAGTTATGTGCTTGTTAAGGGATTGTGAAAAGTGGCCCAGAACCCCATGTCCCCATCGCACTAGTTGTAAACTGGAACTGTGCCAACAGCTCCATCTGGGACCTCAAATTCAGGCTAATAATAATGAATGGCAGAATCTGGGTTACACGCCTGTGATTTGGGTATTGAGAGTCATGAAATACCTACAGGTAATCTTGAATGTTTTCCACACTAAAATGAAATGGCTATTTTTACAATGAGAGCTGGGTGTGTGCAATTGTGTCAACTGGGTCAGAGGATTTTTCTTTTTATGGTCACTGCCCAATTTTTGCAGACAAAGGCTGGCGGCACTGCTGATTGAAATAGCAACCCGTTTCTTCTGGCTAAACGCATAGGCACGGTAACAGGATTAAAGGGGCACTCCACCAATTTAGCACTTAAAGGTCGTTTCTTTATCGTGTCACGGGGAGTTATGAATGTGGAAACGGTTTTCTGCAGCTCTGGGAGGACTTTGTCAAAATAACCCAGATGATGTCATAGCGACAGGATGATGTCATCATGGTAGGGCAATACAATACGGTAATTTATTGTCTGCCGATGGAATCGTATTGGGATGAAATCATGGTATACTTTTTTAGTAAAATCCTACTTCCTACATTATTATAAATGATACAACACATGCGACTTTGGACGTCAATCAAACTTCTTTTAGGAAACTTAAAAACATTTTCCTCAAGATTGAATACATATTGTTTGGTTTCAAAACAAAAGAAAAACTCAAAACACTGAAGATGTTGCAATAAGCTGAAATGAAAGCTTGAATCAACAATCCGGGTCTTGTTGCAGAAACAAAAACAGGCAGCAGCTGTCCAATAAAAATGATGTGGCATTCAAACAAGTACAGGCCTTTTTTCGGTGTGTGTTTTTTTCCATTCGTAAGCCTGCAGGCTCCAAAGAACGATCACAGCCTGGTTTGTGGTGGAGACTGTGCCAACATGTCAAAACCATGTCATGAAGTAAGAATGTTTGCATTACAGCGATGTTGATTTGTGCTGTTTTCAATCATTTAAAAAAAAGGGAGAAATGCAGCCCTGTAAATTCTAGCTTTATAAAAAATAAAGAAATTAGAAGTGCAACATTTTTCCATACGCAAACACACACACAGACACATATGCCAGGCTGGCCTCGCAAGCAAAAAGACAGCGTGTTTAAGCCAGCAAGGGAGTAAACGACAGAGGTAGCCTAAATAAAGACAGTGTGGAAACCACAAGGCCAGAAATGTCCTAGCCTCAGCCATCAGCAGCAGCAACCCAGCAGACGACCTATCGCCCCCCACCCCCTTCAACATCGCAGATCCTGTATCATGATACAGATGTAGGTCAGCAGTGCAAAAGCATCTGCAAATCTGCAGATTATCTCCAGCAGGTTTTTTTTTTTAATGCTCTGATCAGACCAAATCCTCTAACTGGGAGTTCACTCACAAGTGGAAATGCACAGTTTGAACTGCTGGTCTGAACCAAGAATCGAATTTGATGTGATATTAAAGATGCATTTGGCAACTTGAAAAAAATAGTATTTGCTCAAACTGTCACTATATGCCGGTAGTAGCACGTAAAACAGATAATCTGTGAAAATATCTGGCTCCTCCACCTATGGGGTCCTCTAACGCAGCTGTCAATCACTGCTGGTGACGCTGGTGGACTCTGATCAAACTATCATACTAGGCAGCGCTTATCAAATATTAATCAAGATTGTTTCTTACTGCATTGCCTGTTACTTGCATTAAATGTTTTCAGAAAAAAAATACATGTTTTAGTTTACCTTGAAGCTGTAAAATGAGTTTGCTCCAGCCGGTGGGCAAGGCTTAGTTTTGGTTTGACTGTTTTCAACATGGTGGCCATGTCAGGATGTATGGACAGTTTGAGGAAATGTGACAAAAAGTATTTTTTATCCTAATAGTTACAGCCTTAAAGGCATCAGTGGGACATTACAGGGTGAGGGTCTCATATTTGCAGACATAAAAGATAAACAACCAGAAATACAAAACGCCAAAGACAGAATTTGAGTGTTTGTAGAGTATGTATGTGTGTGTGTGCATGAAGAAATGAGTAAGGACACTCATTCAGCAATGCAGGGAGAGGGCAGAAAGAAGTATAAAAAAAACAAACCTGAGCAAGCATTTCCCACAGTTGGAAGTGATTATTAAAACAGCGGGGGCTGTCTTTACTGCTCCACTGCTTGGCCTTCATTTTGTTTACTAAGGTAGCTTAGTGAGCCACCACGCCTGCAGCAACCATGTCGTTTGTGTGTGTGTGTGTGTGTGTGTGTGTGTGTGTGTGTGTGTGTGTGTGTGTGTGTGTGTGTGTGTGTGTGTGTGTGTGTGTGTGTGTGTGTGTGTGCGGGCATTCCAACTTGCCTAAGCTGGCTTCAGGTCTTGAACCTATAGATGACATATGCAGGTATTCATAATTAATGGTCTCCTCGGTGAGACACCGGGTTAAAGAGGGCATGTTTAAAAATAGCCAGGACACCTAGCATCATCATCATCCATTATTAATGCAGCCCAGGGATCTGATCTGACATCCATTATGCCACTCCACACACTGGACTAAAACAGAATTAATAGGGCTACTATGACACCGATTCAAATTAGGACTAAATAATGGATTGTACTATGCTATAAAAGAAGTATGTTACTTCAGGGACTCATTAAAACCTGACTTTCAAATACTTTCGCCATCCTTTAGGATTAAATTTACACAACCAAATCAGCTCCAAGTCACACAGCAATCCAAGACCAGCCAAGCTGCTTCTCACTGGGTGAAATCTGAGCTGTTGTGGACATTCTTTGACGTCTAGTATACCATATAAATATATTTGTTTTACCATACCAGCATGTCAGTCTCCATGTCAAATGGGCAGGGGAAAACAGCTGCGCCATGAGTGGAAAGTTGAAAATAGAAGTCCAGCAGAAGTAAGCACCATGGCAGGCACATAATGGGGCCCAGGTGCAGGCCTTGTGGCCCGCCAAAAAAAGGTACAACGTCTTTTCTGATAACTTTAAGTGCAGATGTTTCGCTCATTCATCCGAAACTTTGTGTACCGCTACCAAAATGAGCAGAGGAATAACGGGATTGTGCCCACATGGTATGCAACCTTTGAGTATTCTTTTGAGGCAGCTATACTGGACCCGGCTGCCACCTCAGGTTCTGAAAAGCTTAGCCAATGTGAAAGTGTCTTAAACTTGCATTCTCTCTAATGACCAGCAGGGGGTGAGTCCTCTGGTTGTAAAATTAGTATAATAGTCTAATGACAAAATTACCTTACTTCTCATTCCACACGGCTTCTCCTGTTTTATTTTATACCAAAAATGTTCTGTTCATTTGTTTTGTTTTCTCCATTGTCTTTCTATATTTGTTTTGTTCTGGTTGTCTCTGCCTATGTAAAGCATCTTTGAGTGTCCTGAAAAGCGTTATATACAATTAAAATATTAGTATTATTATTATTCTCTCTTGATTTATTCCCTCAGTAAACATTGTAAAAATTAGTTTATAGTCTCAATCCCTAGTTTCAAGTCTTTTTCAATACAGCATGATGTAGTAGCCAGCATTCATGTAGTACATTATGGTCTTATTTGGATAAAGCAGGGTATGCTATAGGGTGGGGCCACCTTGATTGACTTTGTGATTTGTTTGGGACAATGGTAGTTGAAAAAATGAGAAGGAGGTCAGAAGGAGGCCTTAAGTTAGAAAAGGTTTGTCACTTTTTCGCAGCTGGGAAGCTGGTGAGGGATAATGCACCGCCCTATTGACAAGCACATTAATTTGTACAACAAAATGTACACTTCTGCTCCACTTTGTGTGCAACCATGCTATACTGTGAAGGCCATGATGTACACAGTATGCGACTGTAACATGACCCATGCCTAACACCAGTACAAACTCATTAGCACTGACCAGACCTCGGGGTCACTGGTCAGCCTCTTACAATTTTTACCTTAGTCATTACTCAGCTGATCCTGTCTATAACCTATCTGGTTGCAAGGTGCACCTGGGGGGAGTCAGATGACCGGATAGATCAAATAAATGTGTGTGTGTGTGTGTGTGTGTGTGTGTGTGTGTGTGTGTGTGTGTGTGTGTGTGTGTGTGTGTCTTTGGAGCTGGAGGTGTATATTTCAGTTACCTGGCAACCCCTTTGAGAAAGTTGTAACAATAGACACCCTAGCACCGAGTGACAGCATCGCCATAAAAATGTCCCCATTCTCAGATAAATAATAGAGGGTGAAACAACTCATAACTACAGTTAAAGACCCCCATGGTGAGCAAGCAGCTTCATACATGTGTCCCGAGTGCCTTCCCCGCACTTACCATCAACACTGACGTCCGGACAGCCTCGGAGACGCTCTGCCTCAGCTCCGCGGCGGTGCCCGGCTTGTTGAGCCCCCGGGTGAACTTCCTCGCCTCGGGTGGAGCAGAAGCCATGGCACGGCCCCACCTTTCATCAGACGGCCAGGTTGCGGAGAGGAGCGGGACCGTAGGGGGACGGGGAGCGGGAGCGGGGGAGCAGTTCCAAGCGGACTGTCCGACGTGTGTGAATGCACACTGGCGCAGTTTTATCCTGCCATTACGCCACCCTTGGAGTTACCATTAGCGCGCGCATGTAGTTGAAGCAGTAGTCCACAAGGCCAGAAGATGACTGCCCTCGTCACCAGCCGACAGCTGAAGCTCGCTGCGCGTCCCCGTCCCGTCAGCGGAGGTCCCTCGCGCACACTGGCACGCCCCCTTCCTCAGTGTAATAGTGGGACAGCACTCTAAACCAAATCATCCATCATTTATATACATATTTGTATATAACATTACAGCATTATTTCTACACTGTGTCTGAAGGACACTCAGCTAGCTAGATATGCTTGTTATATATATATATATATATATAAAGATATAGATCAATTGTATTTGTGTTGAGTCAATACAAGGTGCATTAAGTATTTGTGTTGCACTTAATAGTATTTTGAGGTTATATAACTCCAAAGCTGCATACTGTTTCGCCGTAGGCACGGGCGGACGTTGCCACCTGCTGGAATAATTATTGTTTTGACTCTCCAGTCTTGACTTTAAGCTTTAAACTCTTTGTCAAGTTATTTGACCACACAGAGGCAGTAAAGTAACACTAATAGGTGAGGAACAGTTGATGGATTTATCAGCAATCGGAAATAGTAACTTCAAGGAGGTCACACATCGAAAAAAGGAATATCCATGGAAAAAAGTATCGCTACTACTACTACTACTTCTAATAATAATATAGAAATAATAATACTAATACATAATAATACTATTTTAGTTGTTATTGGACTATTGGCCTGTTACACAAATAATTAGCAATTATATAGCTATTTCTGTGGAATACTTAAAATAATACCGCATATATTGAAGCGGCATTTTTACTGCACAGGCCTTGCACAGGTTGCTTTCAGATTGCTTCATATATTTTATAATGAACTCTCAATCTGAGTCAAGCTCTAAGGCGTTTACAGTAAACAGAAAAACTCGGAGGCTTGCATCGCGTGCCTGAATGCAGCATATGTTTCCAGGGTGGTGTTATATCCATAGTCTGCGGCACAGCGGCGCTGCATCACCCCTCCTCCTGCCTGTGTAGGGACTGTCCTCTCCACCCCCAACACCAACCTACAGCAACCCGATACCGGAGACGAGCGGTCCAGACAAGCCTGCAAACGAGGCGTTCCCAGCCGCCCTGCCTGTCTGTCTGGCTGCCCAGCGAAGCTCCAAAGAGTCAATGCCAGACGCCGCTGACTGCCTCGGGGAAGATCAGACCGAGAGATATCCAATCCCTCATCCCATCGTCTGCCAGAATGGGTGTAATAATCTCCGTCTATCGCAAACCAGAGATGCTCACAGTTGGCGCCGTTGATTTGTGATTTTTTTTTTCCTCAGCGGAGACCGTGAAATGAGACGGGACGCGGAGAACTAACTGGCTCGCTATTAGGCTAACGTCGGTTAGCGTAGATAGCAGTCAGCTTATAACCTCACTGAGCTAATTGGCTAACGTTTATGCCAAATTATTGCCTGTTGAGTCGAACGGGTGGACTATCTTTTTTTTGTAAGCGTATAGTCGACACTGGTCTGTGCTCAGACTAAGTAGTGGTTATTTCCACGATATTTCGCTTCTTTGCCCAAGTTTTCCCAGCACCAGACAGTCGCCCTGGGCAGCTAGCATGTTAGCTAGCAGACATGGACGTTGTTGGATGGCTAGTCGCAGACGGCAGATCCGCCAAACGCGTTAGCTGCTCGGCGCGTCTGTCCGGTCCGTGCGGGGGTCGCTAGCAGGACCAACTTTTATCGGCCGTGAATGATAGTTATCACATCGCGTCAGCCGAGCCGGACACAACTGCGCTTCTTTTTTTTTTGTTTCATATATTTATATATATATATATATATATTCATGTGCTCCACGCCTGAGAACTCGGTTCAAGTTATTGAGCTGACGTGAGGAAAACGGGGCGAAAATCACACAGTGGCATCTGCTACAACAAGAGGACCAGAAAGAAGTATAACAAGACTTTGAAGGAGCTCCAACTAAGAGACCAGAAGTCGGCTGTACACTGTCATGGCTGTGGGCCAAATCACGATGAAATCACTCGCTAAATTTGGGTTTTGCCTGACGATTCTCCTGACTTCTGTGGCTGGTAAGTGGCTTATTAGGGTTTTTTTTTTTTTGGAAAGCGGTAAATGTGCTCATGAATATTTGATGCCTTCCGTTTGGGCTGCTGCCTGTATTTCATAGCCGGGTTTGGTTTGGATGTTGTGTGCTACTTCAGTCTCAATTCAAATTATGACATTTTAACTGGGGGCAGCTCCAGTGGCCATTCCATTTTTGCCATAATATAAGTATGTTTTAATTTAGATTGTCCTCATTATAGAGAGTCACCATATGTGTCCCTTTTACTCCCTTCTCCATCTTGTTGACTGTCTGGCTCCTCTATCTGGAGTGATCTGTTCGGCTCAGCTCTTCTCATTCCGGGTTAGCAAACCTTCATAGATATCTGCCTCTTGGAAAGAGCAGCAGAGTGGAGCCCTGGCTCCTCATTTCCCTCTCTCTAATCATTCTGTGTACAAAAGCCTGGAAAAACACTGCTGAACATACCGCAGTCCCCGTCTGCCAAGTTGTGCCCCTGTTTAAGACTTTGGGCTGAAGCCAGGCTTCTGTGAGACCTTGAGCATGATAAGATAGGAGCCTGGGCCGCACAGAGATGCAGGAACAGTGCATGGGAGAGATAGAGAGGGAGGAAGGGAGGGGGTGATGTGGAATGTGTGGGAAGAGAGGAAAGGTATTTTACAAGATGGGTAATTTAGGTGATAGAAGTTCAACATGGTGCTTAGGCTTTGGCTGTCTGTGTGTGTGTTTGAAAATTGGTGGTGTTGCAGCCTGGTTTTGCTTGTCTGGTGCTACAGCCGTGTGTGTGAGATTGTTGAGGCCCCCCATCCATTCATAGACGGTGTATTATCAGAAGCCCAGAGTAATTACTGTTGTAGAGGGAAATATGGAAGTGTGGCACAGAATCTGAATGAACGGCTACTGTTTGGTATTTACATAGTGCAGAGGCCCTATTTGCATCCAACATAAAAGTGTCTTTATTTTTTTTAATTCACACTTAAATACAATGTCGAGCACGGGCTGTAATCGTTGAACTTTCCAATGTCCACGACAATAATTTGTCCTCTGATTTATGAGCTCACACATGGAAGAAATACAGGAGAGAAGCCTGCTGCTTTTAACAACATTTTTTTTGAAATGGCAAAGTAAATCGATGAGTAAGGCGATGGAGTGGGGTGATTCAGCGAATGGAGAGGGACATGATGCATTTACTGAGGAGATGAGCTGCCAGGTCGTGACGTAGGATCAGTAAGGGGGGGAAGGCAAAAGAGGAGTGCAATTATTTTCATTCCACATCGTAACATTCAGCAAACCTTTTCATGAGATGTGGCATGAAAATTAGTATCTCCCCCCAAGAGCGATTCAACGATTACAGTGACCGGCAGAGGATTGACGCGTTCGCACTGCAATCAGTGCAACGACCATTAATAGATACTTATGTGCATGCGTGCCATGTAAACAGCCAATAAATTAGAATCGTTGCACTGTGCAAAACTAATTGGGGGCGACAGCTTTTCCCTCCGCTGCTGCAGAGTCTGAGCTCCAGCATTCTTTGGACTCCCATCGCCCCATCTCAGCTTTTTACCTCTTTCTCAAATTGTTATTCCTTTCCTTACACCTGCTACACATTTAACCTGTTTGCATCCGGAGCTCAAATCCTCCTTCCACTCCCTGCTCCCCCCTTCCTTCCCCCTGCCCGTGACTAATCAGTGAGTGGGTGTCCACCTGCTGCTCCAAAATCTGGAGTACAAAACGATCCCGAACACGAGCCTGCAGACGCTCACCTGCAGCGTGAGCGCAGTTGTTCTTAAGTAGTGACATTTAGGTCCTGACAGCCCAGAGTTCTCACAAAGTGAAGTTCAACTCGTAGCACATGCTTGCTCACAATGTGTGCCACAAGCCCACATTCAGGGACACTGTTGGCCAAGGTGAGCTGGAGGGTTTTGAGGGGACTCCAAAGAGGATTAGGGCAGAAGTATTATACCGGGACCCATGCCGTAGTGCTAACAAGCCCACTGTTCACGGAGTAGGCCGGGTCGCTACAGTCAGTACCTGGTTTACCAAATCAGAAGTGGCATTTAAACTGGCATTTAATCAGTAATTTGAATGGCAAGGTTAGATGAAAAGGACTGAGATGAGGATGAAACCCAAATAGCTTAAATGCCAAGTACGATACTCGCTCAGGAATTTGCCATGGCGACGTCGCAGCAGAGACATTTTGAAAGCAGGAAAGGAAGGGGTGTAATCATGTATTATGGGCTGCTGCACCGATTGTACATGACCCGTTTCCATGTGTCAGGAAAAACAAAAGTCTTGTAAAGTAGAGTCTCCAGAGAGAACCGTGCAAAGCCTTGTATGAATGTCCTCAAGCGATGTCACTTAAGGCACTGTCGGCTGGAGATGAAGACTACAAGTTTTGAAAATACAACCAAACACTTCTCATCTCTGCTACGTCAGCCACAGATAGCACAGCACACCTAGCTCTCCAAACAAATTGGCGGTGATAGAGTTGCATTGTGGGCAATGTAGGTTTCAAATAAAAAACTAAAAGGAGACGTCGGTGGTTGTTCTGGATGGACAGACTGGTCTGACAATGTGGCGTCAATTGTAATGAAAGCCCTTGAGTGTCCGAAAGCAGCACAGAAATTGGTGGTGTGCGCATTCCAGTTAATATAATTAATTTGCACAAAAGCCCACGGGCCCCTCTCCACCAGGCCACATTCACCTTTAGCTCTATAGCAGACATGCACGCATCCTGTTCTGGATGTGGATGCAGCATTGCTCTGGATGTAAACACAAGGACTGTAAGCAAGTGGAAGTAGCTCGTAAAATGTATAAATCGGTTGTAAAAACCAACCAGCGTGTGGAGCAAAAATAGAGGTAATACAATGATGTGTAATGCAATTTAGACAGGAAGTCAAGGACGGCGTTGGTGCAGATGGCAAAGGATATAAAAGCACTGCACCCACTGTGGCTCTGCACTGTTTTGCACTCTGTCCACATCGCTTCTTCGTGAGATAAAATGACACTAACTGCAGCTCGAAACGGACCAACGAATGCTGGAATGGGAGGAGGGGAGGCATTTGGTCTCTAATACAGCAGGCCCTGTACTTTATTAGATGAGGAGGGAAAAATCGATGTCCGCCTCTCTCTTGGTACCTTGGTTTGAGTTGTGAGCAGAGGTAAAAAGCAAAGCGGGATACAATAGGACAGTGTTCAGCCAGGCCTTCTGCTTTGGCAGAAAGGAGAAATTAGTGGATGTTTTAGAAAACAAAAGGTGCAGCCTTGAGATGGTAACTCAGAGTGACAGCCTATGATTAACACAAAAGCGTTTTTTCCTTAACCAGCGGAGACAATAAGTCTGGAGCGCGCAAAAACAAGTATGGATGAGCTTGGTTAGGTTGTTTTTTTATTATTAAATGTATTTTTTATAGTTAGAAGCTTTATAAAAAGGGCACTGCTTTAAGGTGATATTGGTTTTTACTATCGCTTGAATCATTCATTATTCTTCCTCTAAGCATGTCACTCTGTGACAGTTTTGATTTAATTGTTGTATTATTATATTTGTGCTATTAGGCCTATAATTCTCTAATATTATTCCAATGGAAGCATGACAGGGTTTAGGTGTTGTGTTTGTGTATTTAACCATAGTGTTAATGCCTTAAGTGCATACCTGTGTTATTTGTAGCCTGAAGTATCACTGTGTAATTTATCATTGGATGTCCACAGCCTGGAATCAACAGCAGCCAGACAGACGGGGTGTGAGCTATTCATTCAGGTTTTCAGGTCAGTGTCCCAGGCAGGAGGTTTGAACATATTAAGCAGCAGGAGGAAGAGACACAGCAGTGAATGAAAGATACAAGGGGATAATACATTTTATCCTCTCGAGAAAATATGAAGGTTACTGACTTAAAACTATGCAATTTTACATAATTTCAAGCCAATTTTATTGCTATAGATAACTCCCAAAAAGCTAGTTGAATAACTATTTTATTATTTACACATATCACAGCCCCCATCTAAGTCTTCTGGAAATGTTTGCCCTGTAAAATCATATTATGTAATTTAAAAAGGGCAGATTCAGAAAACTTAATTTAATGAATTATATTTGTTCACAAATACATTTCAGCAGTAAGCAGCAGTTATTATCAATTGAGCTGCTAATTATTTTCTCTATTAATAATTTGCTGTGAAAAAGTAGGAGATAGCAGTGGAACAGGGATGTCATGAGAAACTATACCTTGGTTCCAAGTCCAAAACGTACCTTTATTTGTTTACAGCACCGCTGGTTCCATAGGTACCGGCAGGGCTTGAGCTATCTGTGCTCCGATAATGATACATCGTAAATATAATCAACAGGGGGAAAGCTAGTCAACGTTAGCTGTTAGCAGCCAGTAATGCTAACGGAGCAGGCATTGAGTTTCATTAGAAGGCGCTCTCTATTTTAAATTTATATTCTAAAATGAGTGTGAGGCGAGGGAAAGTTTTCATGGCCGAATGTGATCTTATAAAATGTATTTTTTGGTGAGGAACCTGAATATATATAAATCGGCTAATCATCACAATTCAGTGCTGGCATTTTTTTCTTGCTTGATAAAGAAAAATAGTTTTCCAGTCCATTTTTTCTCTCAATCAACTAATGTTTTTAGTTCTACGCTCCATTTTTTGACAACACAAGGTCTTAGTTCACAGAACCTGTTTGCTCCCACCGAACAGGTGAAGCCCCGTCAAACCAGACAGCCGCAGGCTGAGCAGCCTGTCAGCCGAGTATGTAACCCATCAAGTAACAGCGGCTGTTCCTCCATTCAACAAGGAAGAGACGGTGTCGTAAACAAAGACTGAATTCAGACGCAGCCTGGAACCAAACTTTTGCTTGCTCATAAATAATCTGAGATTATGCCCCCACCCCCAGCCCCTCCCCTGTGGTGTGATAGTAAACACCACCTCGCTGTCATCTGTGTTTTCATCACAAATTCGGGAAAGGTATTAAAGGAGGGGTGTATATTTGGTATAAATGCATCATGGTCAATAATGGAAGCCTCTAAGCTTTGAGGGGTAGTGTAAGCCTCAGGATTAGCATAACTGTACCAGACTCAGACTTTTTTTTTTTTGGGTGGGGGGTGGTCAGTCCCGAGGCAACAGATGGGACAGATTAAAGCCCACTCAGCCCCTTTCCACCCCCCCTACCCCCCACATCTTTAAACTCAACCGGGTGACTTGGAAATTTGGGGGTGTCAGCAAAGTCTCCTGAAAACCGTCCGTCCTACCTCAGTAACAAGCGTGCACCCAAACAGCAGCAGGTATGATTAGGGACACGTGCCTCTGACAGCCGTCGCCGCACGCACATGCATTCATGTGTATGTACGTGCATGCACGTGCATGCCCCTTTGCACCAGGCCGGTTCGCAGAAAGTAAGCGTCACAGAGGTGGGTGGTTTTAAAAATGCACGCAGATTCGATTTGTGCGAGCGCCGACTCGGACAAATGGAGCATCGGCATCATGCAAAAGGCTCTACGTGGCAACGTGATGCCAGTTCTCCCGTCCTGTGGCCGTGGACAGGGGGAGGCGGCGCGTGTTCCTGCCTCCGGTCTTGGACGTGAACTCAGAGCCAGTGAGGAAACAGACGACGCATCGGCGCACTCGGGGACCTTTAATCAAGTCTCGGAGCGCTGTGTCTTGCGTCTCTCTGATGGGCCTTGGCAGCGAGGAAGGAGAGAGCCAGATTAGATCGCTGTTGTTTTTTAGCAGCAAGGGCTGAGGGGAAGGGGGAAGACTGGGGGTGGGAGGGTGCACCGAAGGCCAATTGGGGGAGGATGCTTAAAGGGGGGGAGAGAGATTAGCAAATAACTGGGCCATGGGTAAACACTCAGCAGGGCCCGCCATCATCCAATGAACAGGCTCGGAGCAGAAAACTACTCCGAAGCCTTTTGATATGACTACCCTCTCTTTCCCTCTCTGTCCATCTCCCTCTCCCTCACTCCTTCCCTCTCATCTGCCTCGCTCCACTGGCCTTGCCTGCATACTCTGACCCACAATCCAAAATCCTGCAGTGGAAGCCGAGATCGCACAGCGAGCTCCCCGGAGCAGAACCAGGGACGGAGGCCCGCCACAGCCAATCAGAGATAAACACAAGCAATTGGCATCCAACCAGAAACGCTCGCAGGGAAGACAGGATTTTCAGTGGAACAACCAACCGCGGTCGAGCCGAGTGGCAGACAAACCAATGAAATGTGACTACAGGAGTGCTCCCGCGGCTCAGACTGCAAATGAGCAAAGCCCGGTTGTGACGGCCGGAGTTTCAGCTCCATCCCAGGCTGCTCCGTCGTGCTTTCGGTTCCCTTTTCCTGTGTATTAAAAAATTCCGATGTACTTCAACATACACTTTATTCAAGTTCCTCCCCAAAAGCTAAATTTTACAATATGACATTTGAACACATCATGAGAACACGTTAGAGTTTACTAACTAGGTAGTCTAATCTTAACTGAATAGAGCCTGAATGCATCATAATGTAAATTAGTGGCGCATTAGCTGTCAGCTACGTGCTAGCTAGCTAGCTAGTTAAACTCTCCAACTGCGAATTTCAACACAGATATGTTCGGCACAATATAGCACCATCAGGAGGAAAGAAAAAAAACAAGGGTGTGTTAACCCTGAACGCATCAAAAGTGAGTTTACAGTTACCCAAACACATTTTCGGTCAGCCTCCAGACAACAGGACGCCGTTGTTTTGAGCCCTCGTCCTGTCCTGTAGGAAAAACTGTAATTTTGACATCGACTTGGTACAAAAGTATCGGTTATCCAGACACCCTTAGTGTATATTGAGCTACTAAATTCAATATATATATGGGCAAATAGCCCCTTTTGTTAAAGTTGAAAGAAGCAGCTCGTGCCCATGTATTACATGTAGACATGCCAGTACAATAAACTGATTATCTATTATCATCGGGGTACGTAATTTACATAATTAGTTGTTTATATGGAGGCATTGCTTTAATGCAACAAACATGTACTCGTAAAAAGAATTCAACCTTTTCCCTCATGACAATGAAGTGAAAAGAAATCAATCACACTAAATCAATTTCTAGATAGAACTCAAGACGATAAACCTTTTTATCTGCGGTTTCAGTTTTCTTCATGCCCAAGAGCCTCTCGTAGAGCAAGTATCATGATGGGGTTTTTAATTTCATAGCCTTGACTTGTAGTAAAAGTATTAATAATTCATGCCAGCATACAGTATCTAGCCAGCTTTGGGAAAAAGACAGAAGACACTCAGCTCTATGGATTTCTGTCCTGCTCTCCGATCCTGGCGTGCAAGGTCATTCCTTGGTCTGGCTGTCTATGGGTGTTGTCTCTGCACTTCCTTCAATTGTTCCTTTATGTTTCTCTCACCTCCACAGCCCCTCAGTCCTCCACTTCTGGGTCTGGATAATTACAAAGGAAGTGTAGCTGAGGCAGAAACGAGTATTGTTGAGGCTGTCGTTGCAAATCACAACCTTCTAAACAGAACAAGAGATTGAGTCTTGCAGTCGAGGAAAGTGCGTAGTTCCTCATAACCACACTTCAATTGCTAAATTGTGTGTGTGTGTGTGTGTGTGTGTGTGTGTGTGTGTGTGTGTGTGTGTGTGTGTGTGTGTGTGTGTGTGTGTGTGTGTGTGTGTGTGTGTGTGTGTGTGTGTGTGTGTGTGTGTGTGTGTGTGTGTGTGTGTGTGTGTGTGTGTGTGTGTGTGTGTGTGTGTGTGTGTGTGTGTGTGTGTGTGTCTTTGCCTTGACGCCTTATCGTAGAACGTATGGACATGACCTCAATCATTTTATGTTATCGTCCACAGTTAACAGAGCCCAAGAGTATCATGTATATATATTTAGTCCGGTTATGTTTATAGTTAAAAATATAAACATAATTATAAAACATAAATATAAAAGATATACTTGCATTATAATGCTACTATATTAGTATTATTGTTGGCATGAAATGACAATGATGTTGTTTACTGCAATAATTTCTGGGGCAATATATCGTCCAACAAAAGCAGGCTCATTTGGGTGAATGTTTTGAAATGGCCCTGGCCTTGGAAGTAACGCTAGGTTACTAGTGTTAGCTAGTTAGCCGGACATGCTCACTTTTTTTAGCTAACGTTAGAGAAAACAAATGTGGTTTAATCAGTTCCTTATTTACTTATTTATTCCCCTATTTATCTTGTGTTTTTGGTTTTGGATAGGCTTATTGGATTAGTTGCCACACTCCAGTGGATCAGAGCTGATCTTCAATCTGCAGCACAGAAAAGTGGTAAAATATGAATGAATATGTGCCGATTATGTCTCTCGTGTAGTGTTCCGCTTTAATGGTGGATGGTAAGAGGTGCTCCTTTTTGGGGAAATCATAGCTACTGAGCTATTTCAGCTGAAGTAAAACACAGCTCTAGGAGACGACTGCTTTTCTTATCTTCTCAGTATTTATTTTGTATCGTTTAGTCTTGCAGGAGGGTTAGTATTGTTCTTTCATGGCCTTTATGAAAACATGTACAGTATGAGATAATACGTATGATAATTTTTTTCTGCCCCGTTGGGACTCCAACCCCGGCGGTGCCATCATCGGCTCGTTGAGTTTCCTCGTCAAAATTCCTCCACATACTTAACCCTTAGTTTGAACTCCTTTCCCACTGCATGCACACAGCACGCTCTCCTCCTCCTCCCCCTCCCCCACTCCCCGTAGGCAAAGCCAGTCCCACAGAACAGTAGGCAGCAAAGGCCCAGAAGGTTGAGGGCAGCCGAGGCCCACAGTAGGCCGGGGTTGAGAGCTTTATCTGAGGATGGGAGCAGAGGAGGGAAGCTGGCGCCGTGCCCGGCCGAGCCACCGCTCCATCGCGTCACCCTCTACCCACACAGGCTAGCTTGACCTTGGGCAGGGCACAGTCACCCTCCACCCCCTCCATAACAGACTCCCCACCCACCCACCTCCACCCCTGCCCGGATGAAGGAAAGGGAGGAACTTGGAGTGAGGGAAACAAACGGGCACATCGTGTTTCCCTTATCTGAAATGAACCGAAGCGCAGGCTATGTACACAAAGTCTGACATTGGCTCAAACTATTTCTCCCTGGCATTGTTTACTCTCCCAACGAGCAAACCGTCCATTTCACATCACATTCTGGCCTCTTTTTCCCCTGAGAACACCATTTCTACAACATCTGAATTTCATCCATCCATGGAGTGGTGCAGGGATGATGGATTTTTGTGGGCTCACAGGAAGCATAGCACTGGTTCCGACTACAAAAAGCAAATAGGAATTGTTTTTTTTTTTATTGTTTTTGGGGGGTGGGGGGGGGGTTTGGATCATTGCAGAAAATATGCTCTGTGGCAAACAAAAAAGTTTGATACTTGCATGTTCTGTGCTAGATGATCTTTTATGATTTTGAAGCTTAAATACAATCAGCAGAAGTAAGAGTATGCTATGAATAAACTACATTGCGGTCAGGTGAAGCTAATGCTAAAGGCAGAATCGTGTACAGCCTGATGCCGTTAGCTAGTCTCATTTAGCCACTGCTTTTTCAGACGCGTTGAAGCGTCAAAATTCCAGAGTGGTATATTTATCGGATGTATTTTATGTTGCAGAAAAAAGTCATAACAGCCATCTCGCAAAACCCATCAACTTTGAGACGAGGGCGCCGTTAAACATCCATCCCTCATTTCTGTTTCATTGCATTCAGTGTCCTCATGGTCCTCTTTGCATGTGTTTGTATTATGTTCTTCAGGCTGGAGTTTAAATAGGTACTTCTATTGAAGATCCTTCACAGCAAAGAAAAGAAAGATGCTCTGTCATAATCAATTAATGTGCATATTCAAAAGGTTGTTGCGTCAGCACAATGACAATCAATTAAGATTGAGTCATCTTTATCTTACCACACTTGCTCATCAACACAAACCGTCTCCTCATCCAACGGTTTCATTCGCTGTGTTGCAACCCGGCAAAGCTCGGCTTCGTTTTGAAGATCTCGTCCCACTGAGCCATAACTCCTCTGTCTCCCCACAGCGGCGCAGGGCGAGGAGAGGCTGTGCGCCTTCACCGACCAGCAGCAGCAGTGGGATGTGGAGCGCGTGGCGGGGGGCGAAGGCCGCGTGTCCCCCGAGAACACCACCATCCGATGTGTCAAGGGCAGCTACTGCTTCGGCCTGTGGGAGAAAAGTCCTCCGGGCGAAGTGCGACTGGTCAAACAAGGTACAACAAGAGAGGCCGCCAACTTGTATAAATGATACAAATAACCTCTATAAGTCACTTCTGCATCCAGGTGTTAAAATGCTTTACATTGCTACTCTTTAAAGATTAATATATTGCATTTATTGTCATATGCACAGTTAAAAGACAGTTACTCCGTGCAACTTACTTTGCTACACAGAAATACAGTAACTTAAAGCTTAAGGTCAAATTAATTTAAAAAAAAAAAGTGCTTTAAATGCTAATAGTAGAAAAAAAATTCACACTTTATTTAGAATTTTTAGACAATTATAATCTGTCACCTCTCTCTGCCAGGCTGCTGGACTCACCTGGGAAACCACCAGGATTGCCGCATCGACCGCTGCGTGGTGACCAACCTCCCGCCACAGATCCAGAATGGGACGTACCACTTCTGCTGCTGCGGCAGCGACATGTGCAACGTCAACTTCACCGAGGACTTCCCACCGCCGAGCCCCACCACGGCACAAACCCCCTGTAAGATCATTCATGCACACTTACAATGCACCACATGCAGTCATACAATAGATGGTGTCCACAGGTGGTGTTTTGTAGGGAGTTTCCTTTTAACTTTTTTGGTAAAAGCTTCAAAAGCCAGCTTCTCAGTTCGAAACAAGACTGTAAACTCTATTAAACAGCGCACACGCCTTCTGTTCTTACCTTTCACAATAAAAGCCCTACATGTATACGCTGCATAACTGTTTAGCAGAGGGAACCAAAGACTGTATATAAGAAGTGGACGTAGTCGTTGTGACGTAACCCTTTGGTTTGTGGACCGCTGTTTTTAAGCATTGAGAGCGACGATTTGGCCGTCGCCATTTTTACTTTTTGCAACCTTTCAATGGGAGTGACCATATTTGGACGGCGGAAGAGTGACGTAGAGACGCCGTATATGGCTCTGGTAGCAACCTGTCAATCACAAGTTAGCCCCACCCTAAAACATACCTTGCTTTATGGTCTGTTTGACTCTAAATGGACCATAATTTACTAAATGAACATCATTCTGTATTGAAGAAGACATGACAGTAGAGAATGAGACATAGACTCGTGTTTGCAATGTTTCCTGAGGGAATAAATCAAGAGAGAAGTCGAGTCATTTAGATCTCTATACAAACTGACTTATTTTGCAACCTGCTGGCCATTAGAGAGAATGCATTGTCTTCACTATTCAGAACAGCAGGATCAGCCAGAGCATTTTTCTAAAAGGAAACTTGATTAAATTGCTTAGTTTAGGCTCTACAACAATATACTTGAGACAGGCAGCTGCTGTGGGTCCACAGGATCCTGGTAGTCCTCTTCCTGTGCAAACCTATTCAAAACCTTTATCAAGTGCTGCAAAAGTATTTCT
Source organism: Cottus gobio (assembly GCA_023566465.1). Taxonomy (NCBI): domain Eukaryota; kingdom Metazoa; phylum Chordata; class Actinopteri; order Perciformes; family Cottidae; genus Cottus; species Cottus gobio. Next base: position 6,902,281 of record CM042238.1, on the reverse strand, counting down.
CCTTTTGGTGTCTTATTTTTCCCCTCATTGTGTGAAGGCCTCCAAACTGTCTTTAGAGATTCTAACTTCTCTGCCACGATCGCAATCATCTCTTACACAATCGGGTGCATCGGGCGGAGGGGAAAGAGTGAAAGAAAAATGACTAACGCAGAATGGGAGAAATACAAACACAGGCCCACACGGTCCTGAAACACAAAGCTATTAACGGAGAAGAATGAACGGATGTTTGATATCATCGGAGCCGTCGTACCTACACCTACTCGTAGCTACTTTCTCTCTCACGTCCTCCTCGTCCTCCCCCTCTGCTGCATCATACATCACACTGTGCAGAACTGGGCGTCTTGGTGAAGTGTCGAACAAAGCGAATGCGTGCATTGTTACTTGTTCCTGCCTCCAAAGGTGTATCTGTGAATGAAAGCAATGTGTGTGTGTGGCTCATCCTCTCTCCTGCCCACATAAACACAAACGCACGCTCTCTCCCCCCATCTATGTCGTCTCCCCGCATTCCTCGGATCACAAGGCGTCTGCGGGCGTGTCCCTGCCGATGCAGACGGGTGACGGCGGCAGCGGGAAGTCGGCGGGGGGTGGGGGGACGTTTGGCGTCAGAAGGCGGTTTGATTGATCAGTGTAGTTTGGCTGGTGTTGTAACTTTTAAATCCAGTCTGTGTTTCTGCTCTGTTAACTCCCGACATGTCTGGGCAGATTCATGCCAGTATTATTAGAAGTAGGAAATGGTTTGAGCCAGTTGGCTGTCACTGTGATCTGAAGCCAAGAAGCTCGGATGACGACATTCAGGGCCTGAAGGTGGGAGAAGTATTGCGATGTTTCACTTCAGTTGGCAAGTACAGTGTTCACATCAAAATATATAGAAAATAATAAATAAAAAAAGAATGAATGCATTACTTTTATGTTGCAGCTGGTAGAATTTGAGCTACTTTACAAATCGCTGGTGGTGTAATCTATAATAATACAACATCATTTAATTGTTGATTGTATTTTGTATTATTAATGCAAATTAACTACAGCTGTCAGATAAGATAGTGGGGTGAAAAGTACAATGTCTGCCTCTGAAATGTAGTAAAGTAGAAGTGTGAAGCTGCCTAAAATGAAAATACAATGCACAGATTCCTCATTTGTAGTTTAGCACAATACTTAAAAATGCATCTTTACATACAAATTATTATTTGCCCAAATGATCCCTGTAAGAAGTATTTTACTTACTTAATACTTTATTGTTTAATATTTTCATATATGCAGCTTCCAAAAGACATTTTCAAAAGAATTAACACAAAAAAAGTACTTAAAGCTGCAATGTGTAGACACACGTCGTGGTGAATAGCACACTGAGAGGTTGGTACAATGTAAATTCACCGTCATCAGTTATAACTATAATAACCATCTTGCAGCCGGGCATTAATACACACAATTTGACCAAAGTGCTGAAACTCAGAGTTAAAATAACAATGTTATCTATGTGGACAGACTGGACGCTGCACTGACTCACTATCACCTCTTGAGGTGCTGCTTGTGCCTCCAGCTCTCTGGAAGCTCTTCACATCCTCACACATTGCACCTTTTGGGATATTTGCAACAGATTGGTTTCCGTGTGCCCGTCGGCCTCACTGACCTCGCCGGTTTTCATCGAGCGGCGTCGACCCCGTGCACTTGTGTGCGAGAACACGTGTGCGTGCTCATGCTACCAAGTCAGTCTAGGCCGCCCACAGGCTCTCCAAGTCATCAATTATTAAGTGTGGCGCTGCCAGCAAGGGCTCATAGCCCTTGCAGCAGCCCAACTTTATATTCTCCTGCGGGCTTATTAGTTGGAGTGCTTCAGCATGAAGCACCCAACTATTGTTCTTCGAATCTTTATTCAACTTATTATTATTATTATTATTATTATTTTTATTCCGTACGTATTTTGGACCTCTTAAACTCCTTCATATGTTCAGCTACAGAAACCATTCAAATATTAAAAAATTCAGCTACTTCAGGACACGATGGCTATATCTCTACATATTTCTACCTTTTCAAATTTTCTTAATATTAATCTTTTTATGCTTTTTTTTAACATGGGATTCCTATGGAGAAAATCCTCAACTTTAACAGCTTATAGGTTCAGCATACTTTCAGCTAAAGATACCATTTCAACTTTAAAATGTAGACATATTTTTCAACTATGACTGCATATTTTTAGATATTTTCTATCTTTTAAGAATTTTAAACTATGAATTTTTGAATTTAATAAATCTTAAGCTCCTTTTCTTCTTTTAACATGAGTGTGTATGGCGGAGCTCAGAGTGCGTGATGTCATCGCTAGAGTGCAGAGAAGCGTCAGGATCTCGAGAAAAAAAGAATTGTAAATTGCCATTGACTCCACAATTCTCACTCTTCAGGCATAATTTTTACATATAAACGTAAGAAATATTGTGCTTGCTTGTACAAATGTGTCGTGGAATCCCACAAACATTTACTTTTTTATCAAAAAGCAAGAAAGCGACATGAAGTCCGCCAACTGCTCCATTAAGCCCAATGTTAAATCGGAGCACAATCTTTCTCTCATGGAGCAAACGGGGGCCCTTTTTGAACTGCCTCTAAGCTCTCATTTCTAAACGCCCCAAAAATTTGAGTACACGTAAACGTTCACAAAAGTCTTGTGCTTCTCACGATGCCTTCATTTTTTTAAACGGAGTTACGGTTTTCCTATCACATTCATTAGTTTGACAGGTTGTTTTTGTTAAATCTACAGTGCAGTCTCCCTCTCAGTCACTCACTGACACAGGTGTTTTTAATTAGCTCTTCAGGACAGTTTGACACAGGAGCAGTGTCACTATGGAAACCTTTGATGTTACCAGCACACAGCTTAATGCAGTTTGACAGACACACAGACACAGATACACACGCACACACATACGGCAACTGACTTCTGAATGTCTGTCTCTCTCTCTCTCTATCTCTCTCTCCTTCTGTCTCTCTCACTCTCTCTGTCTCTCCCACCCCTCCCCTTTTGAGCAGGTAGTTTCTCTTTTCTGTATTTTAAGCTATTTTAACCTATATTTAGCTATATTCAGCTATCTGCTAAATTGAACTATATTCAGCTTTATTCAGCAATTCACAGCTATAATTAGCTATATTCAGCTATATTCTGCTATTTTGAGCTTTATTCAGCAATATTCAACTATTTTCAGCTATTAGCTATATTCAGCTATATTCAGCTTTATTCAGCAATTTACAGCTATAATGAGCTATATTGAGCTATATTCTGCTATTTTGAGCTATTTTGAGCTATATTCAGCAATATTCAACTATTTTCAGCTATTAGCTATATTCAGCTTTATTCAGCAATTTACAGCTATAATGAGCTATATTGAGCTATATTCTGCTATTTTGAGCTATATTGAGTTTGATTCAGCAATATTCAACTATCTTCAGCTATTAGCTATATTCAGCTATATTCTGCTATTTTGAGCTTTATTGAGCTATTTTGAGCTTTATTCAGCAATATTCAACTATTTGTAGCTATTAGCTATATTCAGCTATATTCAGCTTTATTCAGCAATTTACAGCTATAATGAGCTATATTGAGCTATATTCTGCTATTTTGAGCTATTTTGAGCTATATTCAGCAATATTCAACTATTTTCAGCTATTAGCTATATCCAGCTATATTCAGCTTTATTCAGCAATTTACAGCTATAATGAGCTATATTGAGCTATATTCTGCTATTTTGAGCTATATTGAGTTTGATTCAGCAATATTCAACTATCTTCAGCTATTAGCTATATTCAGCTATATTCTGCTATTTTGAGCTTTATTGAGCTATTTTGAGCTTTATTCAGCAATATTCAACTATTTTCAGCTATTAGCTATATTCAGCAATTTACAGCTATAATGAGCTATATTGAGCTATATTCTGCTATTTTGAGCTATTTTGAGTTTTATTCAGCAATATTCAACTATTTTCAGCTATTAGCTATATTCAGCTATATTCAGCTTTATTCAGCAATTTACAGCTATGAGCTATATTGAGCTATATTCTGCTATTTTGAGCTATATTCAGCAATATTCAACTATTTTCAGCTATTAGCTATATCCAGCTATATTCAGCTTTATTCAGCAATTTACAGCTATAATGAGCTATATTGAGCTATATTCTGCTATTTTGAGCTATATTCAGCAATATTCAACTATTTTCAGCTATTAGCTATATCCAGCTATATTCAGCTTTATTCAGCAATTTACAGCTATAATGAGCTATATTGAGCTATATTCTGCTATTTTGAGCTATATTGAGTTTTATTCAGCAATATTCAACTATCTTCAGCTATTAGCTATATTCAGCTATATTCTGCTATTTTGAGCTTTATTGAGCTATTTTGAGCTTTATTCAGCAATATTCAACTATTTTTAGCTATTAGCTATATTCAGCTATATTCAGCTTTATTCAGCAATTTACAGCTATGAGCTATATTCTGCTATTTTGAGCTATATTCAGCAATATTCAACTATTTTCAGCTATTAGCTATATCCAGCTATATTCAGCTTTATTCAGCAATTTACAGCTATAATGAGCTATATTCTGCTATTTTGAGCTATATTCAGCAATATTCAACTATCTTCAGCTATTAGCTATATTCAGCTATATTCTGCTATTTTGAGCTTTATTGAGCTATTTTGAGCTTTATTGAGCTATTTTGAGCTTCATTCAGCAATATTCAACTATTTATAGCTATTAGCTATATTCAGCTATATTCAGCTTTATTCAACAATACACAGCTATAATGAGCCTTATTGAGCTATATTGAGCTTTATTCAGCAATATTGATCTATATTGAGCTATTTTCAGCTTAATTTAGCTATTTTCACTTATCTTTTTCAAATATTTAAGTTTAAGCTTCAGCTTTTAGCACTCCAACGCATTTTCTGCAGGAAATGCCATTTCTAGTTAAGTGTGGCGCTGCCAGCAAGGGCTCATAGCCCTTGCAGCAGCCCAACTTTATATTCTCCTGCGGGCTTCTTTATTATTTATTCCCGTTCTGCCTAAACTTTGGACCGTATCTCGTCCCGCAGCGTTGCCAGCACATGCGTACAAAATACATCAAAACGAGCGGCCTGATCGGGAATCGTGTGCTATGACCCTGCTAAGAGATTCGACCGGCGGTTTTCCTGAAAAACGCAAAAAACGGCGAAAAAATTTACAATGGGTGTGTGTGGGGTGAAGTGCACGTGAAGTGCACGCTCAGAGCACGTGATGTCATCGCTAGAGCACGAGAAAGCTTCAGATTCATCAGAAATAAATATTTGTAAATTGCCATTACTGCCCCAATATTCACTCTACAGGCATAATTTATAGCACAAAACGTAGGAAATCTTGTGCTTGCTTGTACAAATGTGTCGTGGAATCCCACAAACATTTACTTTTTTGTCAGCAAGCCTGAAAGCGACATGAAGTCAACCAACTGCTCCATTAAGACCCATGTTAAATCGGAGCAAAATCTTCTCTCATGAAGCAAACGGAGGCATTTTCTGAACTGCCTTTGCGCTCTCATTTCTAAACCCCCCAAACATTTGAGTACACGGCAACGTTCACAAAAGTCTTGTGCTTCTCACGATGCCTTCATTTTTTTAAACGGAGTTACGGTTTTCCTATCACATTCATTTGTTTGACAGGTTGTTTTGGTTAAATCTACAGTCCAGTCTCCCTCTCAGTCACTAACTGACACAGGTGTTTCGAATCACCAGCTCGTCAGGACAGGACCAACTGCTCTTATCACCGTGGAAACCTTTGATTGACAGATACACGCACACACATAGGGCAACTGACTTCTGAATGTCTGCCTCTCCCCCTGCATCTCTCTCTCCTTCTGTCTCTCTCTCTCTCTGTGTCTCTCCCACCCCTCCCCTCTGTCTGTCTGTCTCTCTCTCTCTCTCTTTCTCTCTCTCTCTCTAAAATGAGCTATATTAAGCTATATTATGCTATTTTGAGCTTTATTCACCAATATTCAACTATTTTCAGCTATTAGCTATATTCAGCTATATTTAGCCATATTCTGCTTCGTTCATTAATTTATAGCTATAATGAGCTATATTGAGCTATATTATGCTATTTTCATCTTTATTGAGCTATATTGAGCTTTATTCAGCAATATTCTACTATTTTCAGCTATTAGCTATATTCAGCTATATTCAGCTATATACACCTAAAATTAGCTATATTAAGCTATATTATGCTATTTTCAGCTTTATTGAGCTATATTGAGCTTTATTCAGCAATATTCAATTATTTTCAGCTATTACGGCAGTAGGCGCCACACTTTCAAAATTTCTTGCGAAATTTTCTAGTTAAGTGTGGCGCTGCCAGCAAGGGCTCATAGCCCTTGCAGCAGCCCAACTTTATATTCTCCTGCGGGCTTATTAGTTGGAGTGCTTCAGCACCCAACTATTGTTCTTTGAATCTTTATTCAGCTTATTATTATTCTATTTCTTCCGTACGTATTTTGAACTGCTTAAACTCCTTCAGCTTTTCAGCTACTTAAACTTTTCAAATATTAAAAAATTCAGCTTCTTCAGGAGAGGGGTGCTATGACCTTTCATATTTTTAACTTTTCAACTTTTCTTAATATTAATCTTTTTATGCTTTTTTTTAACATGGGATTCCTATGGAGAAAATCCTCAACTTTAACAGCTTATAGGTTCAGCATACTTTCAGCTAAAGATACCATTTCAACTTTAAAATGTAGACACATTTTTCAACTATGACTGCATATTTTTAGATATTTTTTATCTTTTAAGAATTTTAAACTATAAATTTTTGAATTTAATAAATCTTAAGCTCCTTTTCTTCTTTTAACATGAGTGTGTATGGCGGAGCTCAGAGTGCGTGATGTCATCGCTAGAGTGCAGAGAAGCGTCAGGATCTCGAGAAAAAAAGAATTGTAAATTGCCATTGACTCCACAATTCTCACTCTTCAGGCATAATTTTTACATATAAACGTAGGAAATATTGTGCTTGCTTGTACAAATGTGTGGTGGAATCCCACAAACATTTACTTTTTTTATCAAAAAGCAAGAAAGCGACATGAAGTCAGCCAACTGCTCCATTCAGCCCAATGTTAAATCGGAGCACAATCTTTCTCTCATGGAGCAAACGGGGGCCCTTTTTGAACTGCCTCTAAGCTCTCATTTCTAAACCCCCCAAAAATTTGAGTACACGTAAACGTTCACAAAAGTCTTGTGCTTCTCACGATGCCTTCATTTTTTTAAACGGAGTGACGGTTTTCCTATCACATTCATTAGTTTGACAGGTTGTTTTTGTTAAATCTACAGTGCAGTCTCCCTCTCAGTCACTCACTGACACAGGTGTTTTTAATTAGCTCTTCAGGACAGTTTGACACAGGAGCAGTGTCACTATGGAAACCTTTGATGTTACCAGCACACAGGTGCTCTGCTTAGTGCAGTTTGACAGACACACAGACACAGATACACACGCACACACATACGCCAATGACTTCTGAATGTCTGGCTCTCTCTCTCTATCTCTCTCTCCTTCTGTCTCTCCCACCCCTCCCCTTTTGAGCAGGTAGTTTCTCTTTTCTGTATTTTAAGCTATTTTAACCTATATTTAGCTATATTCAGCTATCTGCTAAATTGAACTATATTCAGCTTTATTCAGCAATTCACAGCTATAATGAGCTATATTCAGCTATATTCTGCTATTTTGAGCTTTATTCAGCAATATTCAACTATTTTCAGCTATTAGCTATATTCAGCTATATTTAGCCATATTCAGCTTTATTCATTAATTTACAGCTATATTGAGCTTTAATCAGCAATAATCAACTATTTTCAGCTATTAGCTATATTCAGCTATATTCAGCTTTATTCATCAATTTACAGTTATAATGAGCTATATTCTGCAATGCTCAGCTTTATTGAGGTATATTGAGCTTTATTCAGCAATATTCACCTATCAGCTATATTCAGCTTTATTCAGCAATGTTCAGCTATAATGAGCAATATTCTGCTATTTTTAGCTCTATTGAGCTAAATTGAGCTTTATTCAGCAATTTTCAGCTATCAGCTATATTGAGCTATATTCAACTTTATTCCGCAATTTTCAGCTATAATGAGCTATATTCTGCTATTTTTAGCTCTATTGAGCTATATTGAGCTTTATTCAGCAATATTCAGATATCAGCTATATTCAGCTTTATTCAGCAATCTTCAGCTATAATGAGCTGTATTCTGCTATTTTCAGGTTTATTGAGCTATATTGAGCTGTATTCTGCTATTTTCAGGTTTATTGAGCTATATTGAGCTGTATTCTGCTATTTTCAGGTTTATTGAGCTATATTGAGGTTTATTCAGCAATATTCAGATATAATGAGCTGTATTCTGCAATTTTCAGGTTTATTGAGCTATATTGAGCTTTATTCAGCAATATTCAGATATCAGCTATATTCAGCTTTATTCAGCAATTTTCAGCTATATTCTACTTTATTCACCTTTATTCAGCTATATTGAGCTTTATTCAGCAATATTCAGCTATCAGCTATATTCAGCTTTATTCAGCAATTTTCAGCTATAATGAGCTATATTCTGCTATTTTCAGGTTTATTGAGCTATATTGAGCTTTATTCAGCAATATTCAGCTATCAGCTATATTCAGCTTTATTCAGCAATTCTCAGCTATATTGAGCTATATTCTGCTATTTACAGGTTTATTGAGCCATGTTGAGATTTATTCAGCTATTTTCAACTATCAGATATATTCAGCTTAATTTAGCTATTTTCACTTATTTCTTTCAAATATTTAAGCTTTAAGCTTCAGCTTTTAGCACTCCAACGCATTTTCAGCAGGAAATGCTCTTTCTAGTTATTTATTATTCCTCTTCCGCCTAAACTTTGGACCACTAAGGATCCCGGAGCGTTGCCAGCACATGCGTACAAAATACATCAAAACGAGCGGCCTGATCGGGAATCGTGTGCTATGACCCTGCTAAGAGATTCGACCGGCGGTTTTCCTGAAAAACGCAAAAAACGGCGAAAACATTTACAATGGGTGTGTGTGGGGTGAAGTGCACGTGAAGTGCACGCTCAGAGCACGTGATGTCATCGCTAGAGCACGAGAAAGCTTCAGATTCATCAGAAATAAATATTTGTAAATTGCCATTACTGCCCCAATATTCACTCTACAGGCATAATTTATAGCACAAAACGTAGGAAATCTTGTGCTTGCTTGTACAAATGTGTCGTGGAATCCCACAAACATTTACTTTTTTGTCAGCAAGCCTGAAAGCGACATGAAGTCAACCAACTGCTCCATTAAGACCCATGTTAAATCGGAGCAAAATCTTCTCTCATGAAGCAAACGGAGGCATTTTCTGAACTGCCTTTGCGCTCTCATTTCTAAACCCCCCAAACATTTGAGTACACGGCAACGTTCACAAAAGTCTTGTGCTTCTCACGATGCCTTCATTTTTTTAAACGGAGTTACGGTTTTCCTATCACGTTCATTTGTTTGACAGGTTGTTTTGGTTAAATCTACAGTCCAGTCTCCCTCTCAGTCACTAACTGACACAGGTGTTTCGAATCACCAGCTCGTCAGGACAGGACCAACTGCTCTTATCACCGTGGAAACCTTTGATTGACAGATACACGCACACACATAGGGCAACTGACTTCTGAATGTCTGCCTCTCCCCCTGTATCTCTCTCTCTGTGTCTCTCCCACCCCTCCCCTCTGTCTGTCTGTCTGTCTCTCTCTCTCTCTCTAAAATGAGCTATATTAAGCTATATTATGCTATTTTTAGCTTTATTGAGCTATATTGAGCTTTATTCAGCAATATTCAACTATTTTCAGCTATTAGCTATATTCAGCTATATTTAGCCATATTCTGCTTCGTTCATTAATTTATAGCTATAATGAGCTATATTGAGCTATATTATGCTATTTTCATCTTTATTGAGCTATATTGAGCTTTATTCAGCAATATTCAACTATTTTCAGCTATTAGCTATATTCAGCTATATTCAGCTATATTCAGCTATATCCAGCAGTTTACACCTAAAATGAGCTATATTAAGCTATATTATGCTATTTTCAGTTTTATTGAGCTATATTGAGCTTTATTCAGCAATATTCAACTATTTTCAGCTATTATCTATATTGAGCTACATTCAGCAGTTTACACCTAAAATGAGCTATATTAAGCTATATTATGCTATTTTCATCTTTATTGAGCTATATTGAGCTTTATTCAGCAATATTCAATTATTTTCAGCTATTACGGCAGTAGGCGCCACACTTTCAAAATTTCTTGCGAAATTTTCTAGTTATTTATTATTCCTCTTCCGCCTAAACTTTGGACCACTAAGGATCCCGGAGCGTTGCCAGCACATGCGTACAAAATACATCAAAACGAGCGGCCTGATCGGGAATCGTGTGCTATGACCCTGCTAAGAGATTCGACCGGCGGTTTTCCCGAAAAATGCAAAAAACGGCGAGAAATTGTCCCATCCGCTTACATGGGGTTTCGGCGAAAAGAGAGCAAAAGAAACACTCATCTTTGTGGCCATATTGACTCGCCATACTTTAACGTAGAGAAATGATTAAACCTTTGAAACGTTAACAAAAGGATGGACTTTATTTTCCTAATTGGACATTTTTTGATAGCTAGCACAGTTTTCCTCCAATATTTGTTCAAGTTTTGGAAAATATTCAGACCATTTCTGACTTTACAATGGGTGTGTATGTGGCAGCTCAGAGCACGTGATGTCATCGCTAGAGCACGAACCAGCTTCAGATTCATCAGAAATAAATATTTGTAAATTGCCATTACTGCCACAATTTTCACTCCACAGGCATAATTTATAGTACAAAACGTAGAAAATCTTGTGCTTGCTTGTACAAATGTGTCGTGGAGTCCCAAAAACATTTACTTTTTTGTCAAAAAGCAAGAAAGCGACATGAAGTCAGCCAACCGCTCCATTCAGCCCCATGTTAAATCGGAGCAGAGTTTTCTCTAAATGAGCAAACGGGGGCTCTTTCTGAACTGCCTCTAAGCGCTCATTTCTAAACCCACCAAACATTTAAGTACACGTAAACGTTCACAAAAGTCTTGTGCTTCTCACGATGTCTTCGTTTTTTCATACGGAGTTACGGTTTTCCTATCAAATTCATTAGTTTGACAGGTTGTTTTCATTAAATATCTCTCCCTAAGGGACAGAGCTGTGCCTCTCCAATCGCCATGGTAACCGTGGCGCGCGCGTGTGGGAAACACTAACTGCTGAGTGACACAGGTGCTTCAAATGAGGTCATCAGGGCAGTTTCACACACACGTAGTTATTTAACCTACATTAACAGACATATACATGCACATATACTTGTTATAGATACATAGAGAGACGTACGAGTCTTAAGATCTCGTCTGCTCTTCACCCTGGTGACACAGGTGCTTCAAATGAGCTAATCAGGGCTGTTTCACACAGGACCAACTGCTCTTATCACCGTGGAAACCTTTGATTGACAGATACACGCACACACATAGGGCAACTGACTTCTGAATGTCTGGCTCTCCCCCTGTATCTCTCTCTCCTTCTGTCTCTCTCTCTCTGTGTCTCTCCCACCCCTCCCCTCTGTCTGTCTCTCTCTCTCTCTCTCTAAAATGAGCTATATTAAGCTATATTATGCTATTTTTAGCTTTATTGAGCTATATTGAGCTTTATTCAGCAATATTCAACTATTTTCAGCTATTAGCTATATTCAGCTATATTCAGCTATATTCAGCAGTTTACACCTAAAATGAGCTATATTAAGCTATATTATGCTATTTTCAGCTTTATTGAGCTATATTGAGCTTTATTCAGCAATATTCAACTATTTTCAGCTATTAGCTATATTCAGCTATATTCAGCTATATTCAGCAGTTTACACCTAAAATGAGCTATATTAAGCTATATTATGCTATTTTCAGCTTTATTGAGCTATATTGAGCTTTATTCAGCAATATTCAATTATTTTCAGCTATTACGGCAGTAGGCGCCACACTTTCAAAATTTCTTGCGAAATTTTCTAGTTGATAAAGCGGCTGTCTCTCGCATCAGCACCACTGTGTGTCGACGACTGTAATGGATGCAGGAGAGTGTGTTTCTGCTTGTTTCTGCAGTTTGCTGCGATTTCTGCAGTTGACCAACGGCGTATTTACGATGCTGTGTCTTCATCTCAGAGTATCTATCATCTGTCTATCTAGAGCTTAGGATCCGATGCGGCGTCCTTTATTAAACATAAAACTGCAGCTAACTGCTTCTACCTACAGCTGCAACCAAACATCCTCTGACCAGCTCTCGATCTTTTTATTTTTATCTTTTTTAACTGAAAAGGTTTCTTCCTCCCACCCATCCTCCACTCCTCCCTTCCTGCGCTGCTTTTCCAGTCCGTTGACTTCATGCTTGTTTGGCCTAATTGATCTTTTCTTCCGTGCCTAATCGGCCACAAACGCGCAAACTTTGCCAAAGGGAGGGGAAAAAAGAAAATAAATTGACAACATATATGCACGCTTGTCACTCTGGATTGCATCGATTGTACATTTGTACTTGATGAAGTAGTCACTCGTGTGTGATGTCATCTGTTGCACACGCCCCTCCTCGGACTTCCTGCTCACTAGTTAAAGGTTCCCACATAAAGATGTTGTTTAAATTGTACTTTTTGTTTTTGATGTGTCTCCCCCCCCCCCCCCCCCCTCTCCTTGTAGACACGCGCCCACTGCGCCACGAAGAGACAATAATCATCGCCCTGGCAACCGTCTCCGTGCTGGCCGTGGTTGCCGTAGCAGCCTTCTTTGGTTACCGCATGATGCGCGGTGAGTTACCATAGCGCCGAGAGGTGGAGCGGGGAAATCATTCAAGGCCGTTTAAATGCTTTTTCTTTGGTAGAATTTCAATAAGTTTCATAAATGTGGTCGGCGGGGATCTCTTCTTTAAATGCCTCTCAATGTTATTACATTTTCTCAACTGTGTGTGTGTGTGTGTGTGTGTGTGTGTGTGTGTGTGTGTTCACAGGAGACGGTAAGCAAGGCCTTCACAACCTGAATATGATGGAGGCTGCCGGCTCCGAGAGCTCTCTGGACCTGGACAATCTGAAACTGCTGGAGGTCAGTGTCCACACTGTGCTCTCTGGTCGCCTCTCTTCCTCTGTGTCTACACTGCCTCCCATGTTTCAGATCCACACCGGCATAGAATCGGTGGGGATGTGTAAATAGTCAGAAAAGTAAGGATGACTCGCTACATCTTTTAAACCCCAAATCCAGGATTTCTACCCCCTACGTTTTGAGAAGATGTAAGCTTGTATCATTGGATCATATGGGCTCTCACACACTGTGTGTGTTTGTGTGAGTGTGAGGGAGGGAGGGAAACGAGAGTTAGACAGAGAAAGAGAAACCAAATCCACCCAAAATCCATCGAGGTCTACGGTTCCGTTTGTCGTTTCCAATGTGACCCTTTTTATCACCCGATCCCGGCAGGACGCATTAAGTGACAGGTCAGGGCGCACAAAAATAGTTTTATTTTTTTTTTTTTTTGTTGCTTCCACTGACACAAGATCCCAACAACCTGATATGGGAGAGCTCATATTGTGATAGGAAGTCAATGGAGTTTGGAGGATATTCAGACACAGTGACAGTATAAGCAGGGCGAAGGGATTAAAAGGCGCAAGAGACGGAGTGATGACAGATGTAACTTTCAAACTACAATTTAACTTTTCTCAGATGAATTGAGTCCAATTGAAAGACATTTCCAAAGCAATACAAGGCAACTTCAGTGCTGCGCACAAGCTTATTTAGCTGCTGAAAGGAAAATTACATTTTACGTCTTATTTTTGTAAATGCAATGAGTTATAATAACTTTGCACCCAAAATTGAGCGATTCAAGACATCTAGAGCTATCTCATACAGTGTGACGTTGCCCAGTCTACAGGCGCTTTAAACCGACAGGAATCACATGGATAAACAGGGCAATGAACAGACTGCCAGCTCGGCTGGTCTAACACACCGGAGGATTTCTGTGTTTGCTTCGGGTCGAACTCTGAGTCGAGTGTGTGAAATGATTAATGCTAAAGCTGTGGCAGACTCGTGTGGCTTGCTGATGTTGTGTTTGCTGAGTGGTGAGTGCAACGTTAGCAGAACCCACGAGATCCTTACAAACAGTTTGAAGGAATCACGCTCGTGTTTTTGTGTTCTCTACAATGCAGTCCAACATTTTCAGGCTTTGTCGCGCAGATACAATACAAACGGGGCACTAAATACATTATTTAAAATGGTCTCCTTTGTTTTGAGTAATTAAAATAGCACGCAGTTCTATGTCAGTGTAATAGTTTGACATTCAAGAAATAGTTTCTTGATCATCCGTTCCCTAGCATTGCTGTTTGTTGTCCCTATTTTCATGTTAAAAAAACAAGTTACTGTGAAAGCCCTTTAAAATAAATTATTGTTTTACTAATAATTTAACACAAATTTAATTAAATATTTCTCTGAAATGCAGTTTGCAGGCAGTATTTATTATTTATTAAATTGTATTTTTTCATTTGTTTTACTTGGACAGTGTAAAGAAGGTATAGGTTGTGCAGGATGGTTGTGTCTCAAGACTTTCACCCAGGAAACTGCTGTTTGTGTCCTGTGGGAAACCAAGTCAAGGTCGTCTGGTAAACCTTGAAAATACAAGATGCCTTTTAAGGAGATGATCTGTCCAAAGCCGACACTAGAGGGGAAGCCAGGGTGTCATAGTTTGGAGCATTTGACCCGTCGGCAGGAGGAATGTGTCAGATGTGCGTGATGCCGTCTATGAACCCACAACCCACATCCAGCTTTCAGCTCCTTCACCACACATTGGAAACATTACTGTCCAAACCAGAACCAAGCACTGGTTTCAAGTCTCTGCAAGTTGGTTATCAAGTTGGGAAATCAGAGCTAGATTGGAAGGCGGATAAACCATAGGTAGACATCAGTTTGGTGTACTTTAAAAAACACTAATATTAACCATACAGGCTTTCTGCTGTGATGCATCTTCAACGGGAGATGCAGGCCTCTCAGAAAAATGACAAAAGACAGCCGGCCCTGGACATTATGATCCAGAGATGTTTGTTTGTTTTCCCTCCTCGTTCTACATCTATTCAGAGGATTTCAGAGCGGAGCGATATCTTTTCAGGCAGGAGTTGAATTCAGAGCGCTGTCCTTGTGCCTTATCAAATGCGGGCGCTCGTTCTTTCACATCAAACTCATTGCGCGGGGGGTGGGGGAGGGGGGGGTCTTGCTCAAAGACAAAATAGAATATCGTGCTTTTGCAGTATACTTCATAGCCAGATATAAATATGTTTAGAGGATGTGGAGGTGGAAATAGATGCACTCCTTTGTTAATCCTTTCTTAAACAGAATGTTTCAGCCTCAATGCCACGGTCTGCTTTTGCTAATTCAGGACACTAATTGGAAGATTTGGAACTGACTTGAGGCCATTTTACCCATTTAACCTTGTTGTTGGCCTGTAACTTTGTTTTCTACAGTCTCCCTTGTGCCTGCTTGTCTTTATTTGTTCTCCTTTGTATTTGTCAAACAATCTTTATTATTATTTAATTCACACTGTTTTCAGGTGTTTTTTTTGTTGGACAAGAGAGAAATAAAGATCTAGAATTACAACAACAAACGTATGTATTTTTACCCCCCGCCCCACCAGCTGATCGGGCGTGGTAGATATGGCGCAGTCTACGGCGGCTCTCTGGACGAGCGGCCCGTGGCCGTGAAAGTGTTCACCGCGGCCAACCGGCAGAACTTCCTCAACGAGTGCTCCATCTACCGGCTGCCGCTGCTGGAGCACGACAACATCGCCCGCTTTGTCGCCGCCGACGAGCGCACGGGCCCAGAGGGACGCACGGAGTACCTGCTGGTCATGGAATACTACCCACATGTGAGTAGTAGTAGGGAGGCAGTCTCTTTGTGTGTGTGTGTGTGTGTGTGTGTGTGTGAGCATGCATGAAGTAGAGTCACTATCTCATAGACGTCTATACAACCAGAGGAGTCGCCCCCTGATGGCCGGTAGAGAGACTGCAGGTTTAAGGCACTTCTGTATTGGCTTGACTTTTCGGTTGCCGGCTAGTTTTTAAGTAGAAGCATAACGTTTTAGAAATGGTCAAACCATGACGAGCTCCAGAACCGGCCTGAAGATGTGTCTCTGAAAAACGTAGGAGTAAATAAAGGTGTATATGTGCCTGTCTCAGCTGGTGTAGCAAAAGAAAACACTGACTGCTGAAGGACCTCCTACCATAAATATTAATGCGGACGTACCTTTTTAAAGTCAATATATTTGCTCTCCAGGCCATCAGCCTCATAATTACAAGTCAACTGACCCCATCCAGCCTATTAAAGGAGCCTATTGTGCATCGCGACCACTGCGCTAATGCACATTGTCATGGAAACGCGGTGCAAGCCAGGACAAGAGACTGAGACACATAATGCATTCAAGTAAATGATAATCTCATTAAAGCAAACAGATTTAATGTGATTTCCTTCAGTAGCGGATGTGGGCATTGCCTTTTGTGATTGATTTTTGAGAGAAAAGATTTTGCGTCGGGCCGATCCTGGATTAATTGTGGCTGATGCCGATAACCGAGGAAGGAAATTAATCATGTCCAGAATAATTTCGGGAGTCTCGATATTCTCCATAAAACATAATCATCTCGACACAAAATTCTTAAAGGAATACTTCACCCACGAAATGACCGTTTGTATATCAATGGTCGTTTCTCTGAAATTATATTTGTCTCTCACACCTCCATGGTGGACAGAGAGTCCACGAAACCGGAAAGTCTTGACAATTTAGCTCTCTGAACCAAAGCCACTTCACTTCCATTTACACTATGTGGCCTTTAATTTCACTGCAGTACAAAGTCCTGCGCCTCTCATGAAACTAAATAATCATGGCCAGAAGCAGAGGGAACTGACTTTTGTGCTGAATAGCAAAGTTACAATGTCTTCAGCAGTTCAAAGATTCTCAGAAGGTTTGTCACGTGACTTTTGGTCTCAGCCGAGTCAATCGTGCAAATATAGAAGACACTTTTCCCCCAGAGAAATATCTCAATTTTAGGCTTTTCTTCCATTTTTAAAATCACATCAAATCGAACGACCAAAGTCTTTTGACATGGAGGTCACTGAAGCAAGATCTTATCAAATGGGCGTTTTCAAGTGTGAAACACTGTTTTTTTTCTTATTTATTTTTCTCTCTGTAATCTCCCTCGTTTACTGTCCTGGACCTTCTGCTTTCGTTCCTCACTCTCTGGCCTCTCTCCTCCTTCAGGGCTCTCTGAGTCGCTACCTGGGCGTCCAGACCAACGACTGGGTCAGCAGCTGCCGGCTCGCTCACTCCGTCACCCGCGGCCTGGCTTACCTGCACACGGAGCTCTTCAAAGGAGGTGAACTGGAGGCCACACACACACACACACACACACAGTTAATTACATAACTGCTCACAGTTAACCTAAGCTCAAATTCCAAGGCTGTTAATGAAACACACCAAAATCGTGGTGGGTTTCGTGAAAGCTTTCAGTGCATGTTAGTTTATATTATTTCAAAAGTCTTTAGTGTGTGTGTGTTTTGTGTGTTGTGTGTAGCCCTCTTACAACCCTCACCCTGCAGCTCCACGTGGCTCTGTTTGGCTTGGAGCGCTCTGCGTCCCTGCATTTTGTCGCACGTACACACTGCGTGCACAGACCCGGCTAAGGGTATTTATAGACTGGCCTCAAGCTAGGGAGTGTAAAAAAAAAAAAACAACAAAAAAACAAGAGGGAGGGACAAAGTAGGGGGGAGGAAGTCGGACACAGGATAGGGAGTCAGACAACATGTGAGTATTCCCGTGGTTCAAAGCAATTCGTCCCAGGAGGCAGAAGTGACAACTGAACTAAGCCTCTGAGCCTCAAGATTACCCCTCCTCCTCCTCCTCCTCCTCCTCCTCTCTTTTTCATCAGTGCAGATAAGGAAAGGAATAGAAGGGATTCTGTTTGTGCAAGCTCGTGACAACTTTTCTGCAAATCGGCAGAAGCGGCGAGAATCTCTCAGGCTCCGGTAGAGTCACCATCCTCCCCCATCCCACACACACACACACACACACACACACACACACACACACACACACACACACACACACACACACACACTCACATCAGCAGGTAACTGGTGCAGCCGGCCCCTCACTGCGCCCTCTGCTGGACAGCAGCACACTGCAGGCAGAGGCCCCTGTGATGGGGTCTTAATCCCATTGTTGTAGATTAGATTAGAGGGTTTTAGCTGTCTGTTGTCAGTGCAGCTTGCTTCGGCGAACAATGAGTAATGAGGGGAATAGAAAGCCATGTGAAGGGATTGGTTGGCTCTTACCATTCATTTGCAAACACCACCAAAAAAAACAACATCCATCTTTTGAAGCACCAACGTTTTGTGAACGCTGTACCGCCTTACACGTTTAATGAAACCAATCCTTTTAGTCTCATCCTCTCGATGCCGTCTCTTTCCCTTTTTCCCCCCCATCAAGACTTGTACAAGCCGGCGGTCTCCCACAGGGACCTGAACAGCCGGAACGTCCTCGTCAAAGCCGACGGAACGTGTGTCATCATCGATTTCGGCCTGTCCATGAAGCTGACGGGGAACCGGCCGGCGCGCCACGGCGAGGAGGAGAACACCGCGATTAGTGAGGTGAGCGTTTGGGAGCTTTGGGATCTTTGTCTTCCTGTCTCAACCTTACCTTTTATCGTGACTCACCCCCTCTCTCCATCTGCCAGGTGGGGACGATCCGCTACATGGCCCCGGAGGTCTTGGAGGGCGCGGTGAACCTGAGGGACTGCGAGTCGGCGCTGAAGCAGGTGGACATGTATGCCCTGGGCCTGATCTACTGGGAGACCTTCATGAGATGCACTGACCTCTTCCCTGGTGAGGCACAGACACACATGCTTGTAGTTTTATAATTGGACTACCATCATCATCATCACCAACAATAAGCCCCTCCCACGCTGCAGACAGCACAAAGCCCTAAAATACATTTAACTTATTTGGGAAGCAGACACCGAAATGCACATCCATAAGTTTGAATCAGTGTTTCTGCCACAGATATGCTAAAAATATCTAAGACTTGTCCTTCTTTGTCCACACCTCCAGGGGAGTTGGTGCCAGAGTACCAGATGGCCTTCCAGGCGGAGGCGGGGAACCACCCGACGTTTGAGGACATGCAGGTCCTGGTGTCCAGGGAGAAGCAGCGGCCCAAGTTCCCCGAGGCCTGGAAAGAGAACAGTTTGGTATGTTGGTGTGTGTGTGCTAGCATCCAGTGCATCATGTATAATAATATTGTTTACATTAAGAATTGAGCCCAGTTCCATTAAGCAGCTTAGAGTTATAATAAGCATGCGCCCGCAGATCAGCTGCTAGCAATTGAGGCAGAGAAAGCGGTAAAGTTTATTAAACATACAGAACTGTTGTCAGTAAAGCTGGGAAATAGTTTGTCAGGATATAAATTAAGTCCGTTTCTGTTGAGCTTAAAGGAGGTTTTAAAGCGACACCGTGTCCTTCAGTGTCAGAGGTGTTTCTATAGCGATGAGTGTTCATACATATGAATATCTAAACCTCGTCTCCTCCAGGCGGTCCGCTCTCTGAAAGAGACGATGGAGGACTGCTGGGACCAAGACGCCGAGGCCCGGCTCACGGCTCAGTGTGCCGAGGAGCGTCTGGCAGAACTGCTCCTCATATGGGACCGGTCCAAGTCCGTCAGCCCCACGCTCAACCCCATGTCCACCACGCTGCACAACGAGAGGTAGGCGTGAACGCACAGAAGCACCTCCATCGTCGCGCTGCTCCTTTCAAATGTTCTCCGTAACAGGTTTTTCTTCCTGCACCCTTTCCCCGCCAGAAATCGCATGACACCGAAGTCGGGCCCGTACGCAGACCAGGCGTCCACTTACATCGAGGAGCACGAGGGCGTTGCCAAGAACACACAGCCCGACGCCACCGGCTCCGTGAGCGGCCGCGCCGGTGCCGGGACCAGTGAGAGGAACAGGAACTCCATCAATCAGGAGCGCCAGCAGCAGGCTAACGCCCGCCTGCCCAGCCCAGAGGGCAGCAGCACCAGCACAGGCCTCAGGGGCAGCCCCTCGGCCTCCACCACCACCACCACCATCATCTCCGACTCCGAGGGGTCCGTCCCCGTCCCCGTCTGCCTCCACCTGACCCAGGAAGACTTGGAAACCACCAAGCTTGACCCAAAGGAGGTCGACAAGAACCTGAAGGAGAGCTCGGACGAGAACCTGATGGAGCACTCGCAGAAGCAGTTCTGCTCCCCGGATCCGCTGAGCCCCGGCAGCTCCAGCCTCCTCTACCCGCTCATCAAGATGGCGAGCGAGGCGGCGGGCACGTCGGACCCCGCCACGCCCATGCCCGCCACCATCTTCCCCCTGCCCAAGCAGCAGAACTTGCCCAAGAGGCCGTCCAGTCTGCCCCTGCGTACCAAGCCCACCAAGAAGGAGTCGTCGTCGTCTTCTCTCAGGTTCAAGTTTGGACGCTCGGGGAAGTCCAACCTGCGGCAGGTGGAGGGGACGAAGATGAACATTGGCGCAGTGGCGGGCACGAACGCAGCGGCGGAGGCTCATCGGGGCGCGGGTACAAACAACACGCCCACCCTGCACTCCAACGGCAGTGCTAACGGCATCGTCAACGGTCACGCCGGTGCAGGGGTCTCGACCATGGCCGCGGGCGGGGCGGCGGGTTTCGGAGGATCCGTCGTAACTCAGAACGGGCCCGCAGCGCCGAGGTCCGACGACGGCCGCCTGAGCCTCGGCGTCATCACGGCCAGCCCCGACGAGCACGAGCCGCTCCTGAGCCGCGAGCAGGAGCATCCCGACCCGAGGGAGGCGGAGGCGAGCGTCGCAGCCCTCCGCTCGGCCCGGCCCAACACGAACAACAACAACAGCAACACCGGCCACGGCAGGGGGGACGGGGAGAGCGGAGGAGAGAGCGACGGCGGGGAGGAAGAGGGGAGCGGGGAGGGAGGGAGCAGGGAGACTGCAGGGCCCCCGGGAGAGAGCTCAGGGTCCAGCGTTGCTGCCCCCCAGCGGGACGCCCCGGTCATCATGAGAGGGGAGGCCCTGCTCCGGCAGCCCAGAGCCCGCCGGCCTGAGAGGCCCAACTCCCTAGACCTGTCCTTCACGACGCAGGACCTGGCCTCCCTAGGTGATGACACACACCGACACCTCACATGAGACCTGGTCCTGTCCAGAGGAAGACCAGATATCAGGCTCTGATAGAAACTCAAATCTTATTTGAATCCTAAAACAATAGTTCTGTGTGGCGATGCACTACAAGGCTCAAAGCAAGCCACACTGCATGTACTCCTGCGGGCTTACTTTTATTCTCCATCTTCCGCCTAAACTTTGGATCGTAACTCGTCACATGGGTACCAAATACATCAAAACGTGCGGTTTGATCGAGAATCGTGCGGAATTACTTTTCTAAGAGATTCGGCCGGCTGTTTCCCCGAAAAGTGCCAAAAACTGCAAGAAAGACACTCATGTTTGTGCCCTTAGTGACTCGCCATTCTTTAACGTAGAGAAATTATTTGACGTTTAAAACGGTAACGAAAGTCTGAGGTTTATTTTTTAATAGCTAGCACAGTTTTCTCGTAATCATTGTTCAAGTTTAGGAAAATCTTCGGACCATTTCTGACTTAACAATGGGTGTGTTGGCTCAGCTCAGAGCATGTGATGTCATCACTAGAGTGGGGAGGAGCTTCAGACTCTTGTGAAAAAAGAATTTGTATTTTGTCATTCACTCCACAATTTTTACTCTTCAGGCATAATTTATACATAAAAACTTAGGAAATATTGTGTTTGTGGTACACATGCGCTGTGGAATCCCACAAACTTTTTCTTTTGTCAGCAAGCCTGAAAGCGACATGTAAGTCAACCGCTCCATTGGACTCCATGTTAAATCGGAGCACAATTTTCTCTCATGAAGCAAACGGGGGCACTTTCTGAACTGCCTTTACGCTCTCATTTCTAAACCCCACAAACATTTAAGTACACGGCAACGTTCACAAAAGTTTTGTGCCTCTCCTGATGGCAATATTTTCACAATAGGAGTCACAGTTTTCTGTCAAATTCAATAGTTTAACATGTTGTTTTCGTTATATCCACAGTCCAGTCTCCCTCTAATAGTCTCCCACTCAGTGACACAGGTGTTTCATATTAGCTAATCAGGGCAGTTTCACACACTGATATAGATACATATAGAGATATACACATACTTGTTATAGATACATATAGAGACATACACATACTTGTTATAGATACATATAGAGACATACATATTATTGTTATAGATACATATAGAGACATACACATACTTGTTATAGAGACATACACATACTTGTTATAGATACATATAGAGATATACACATACTTGTTATAGATACATATAGAGACATACACATACTTGTTATAGATACATATAGAGATATACACATACTTGTTATAGATACATATAGAGATATACACATACTTGTTATAGATACATATAGAGATATACACATACTTGTTATAGATACATATAGAGACATACACATACTTGTTATAGATACATATAGAGACATACATATACTTGTTATAGATACATATAGAGACATACACATACTTGTTATAGATACATATAGAGACATACATATACTTGTTATAGATACATATAGAGACATACACATACTTGTTATAGATACATATAGAGACATACATATACTTGTTATAGATACATATAGAGACATACACATACTTGTTATAGATACATATAGAGACATACATATACTTGTTATAGAGACATACACATACTTGTTATAGAGACATACACATACTTGTTATAGAGACATACACATACTTGTTATAGAGACATACATATACTTGTTATAGATACATATAGAGACATACACATACTTGTTATAGATACATATAGAGACATACACATACTTGTTATAGAGACATACACATACTTGTTATAGATACATATAGAGACATACACATACTTGTTATAGATACATATAGAGACATACATATACTTGTTATAGAGACATACATATACTTGTTATAGAGACATACACATACTTGTTATAGAGACATACACATACTTGTTATAGATACATATAGAGACATACATATACTTGTTATAGATACATATAGAGACATACACATACTTGTTATAGATACATATAGAGACATACATATACTTGTTATATATACATATAGAGACATACACATACTTGTTATAGATACATATAGAGACATACACATACTTGTTATAGATACATATAGAGACATACATATTATTGTTATAGATACATATAGAGACATACATATACTTGTTATAGAGACATACACATACTTGTTATAGATACATATAGAGACATACACATACTTGTTATAGATACATATAGAGACATACACATACTTGTTATAGATACATATAGAGACATACATATTATTGTTATAGATACATATAGAGACATACATATACTTGTTATAGAGACATACACATACTTGTTATAGAGACATACATATACTTGTTATAGATACATATAGAGACATACACATACTTGTTATAGATACATATAGAGACATACACATACTTGTTATAGATACATATAGAGACATACATATACTTGTTATAGATACATATAGAGACATACATATACTTGTTATAGATACATATAGAGACATACACATACTTGTTATAGATACATATAGAGACATACACATACTTGTTATAGATACATATAGAGACATACATATTATTGTTATAGATACATATAGAGACATACATATTATTGTTATAGATACATATAGAGACATACACATACTTGTTATAGAGACATACACATACTTGTTATAGAGACATACACATACTTGTTATAGATACATATAGAGACATACACATACTTGTTATAGATACATATAGAGACATACACATACTTGTTATAGATACATATAGAGACATACACATACTTGTTATAGATACATATAGAGACATACACATACTTGTTATAGATACATATAGAGACATACATATTATTGTTATAGATACATATAGAGACATACACATACTTGTTATAGATACATATAGAGACATACACATACTTGTTATAGATACATATAGATACATACATATACTTGTTATAGATACATATAGAGACATACACATACTTGTTATAGATACATATAGAGACATACACATACTTGTTATAGATACATATAGAGACATACACATACTTGTTATAGATACATATAGAGACATACATATTATTGTTATAGATACATATAGAGACATACACATACTTGTTATAGAGACATACACATACTTGTTATAGATACATACACATACTTGTTATAGATACATATAGAGACATACACATACTTGTTATAGATACATATAGAGACATACATATTATTGTTATAGATACATATAGAGACATACACATACTTGTTATAGATACATATAGAGACATACAAGTCTTAAGATCTCGTCTGCCCTTCATCCTGGTGCCCCAATCACCATGGTAACCATTGACCTGTGTCTAAGAAGCAATAGCTGCTCTCAAGTCGTCACAAATACAGAAATGACTCCTCAATAACCTCAACAACACATCTCACTACCAGTAATATATATATTGCGACGTCTTACGGCAGTAGTCGCCACACATCAATATTTCTTGCAAACTCTTCTAGTTGTAAGATACTAATAACCCAATTGACTATTTATTAGTGCATTGAATTATATTATAAATTGTTGAATAGATGGATGATACTGAACTATGTATCCTTAAAAGGACACTACACCAGTTTGCCCGTCATGTGGCCTGTGGGAATTCACCATGATGTCATGACGTAGTGATGTCATAATGACGTAGTGATGTCATAAGGACCTAGTGATGTCATAAGGACCTAGTGATGTCATAAGGACCTAGTGATGTCATAATGACGTAGTGATGTCATAAGGACCTAGTGATGTCATAATGACGTAGTGATGTCATAAGGACCTAGTGATGTCATAAGGACCTAGTGATGTCATAATGACCTAGTGATGTCATAATGACGTAGTGATGTCATAATGACGTAGTGATGTCATCGCTCTTGTCGCAGCTTGGGAGTGCAGACAACAGAGGTACATGCATAGAAATGGCCATTTGCCAAACGGCAATGGTCTAATGACGCTATAATGGTTGCATTGTGGGAAATGTAGGATCCGGTGTTTGAATAGGGGCCGAAGTTGGGATATCTGATTTGACGTTTAAAAAAATAAATAAAACATTTCTCCAACTTGATTGACTAGAATAGTGATTTGCCGGAAGGGCCTTTAAACAAATAGAAACACACACATGAAAAGCTTCAGGGACTGATCCTTGTGCCTTCCTGTCTTCCAGGGGACGGCTTGGTTCAGCCAGACGGAGCCCCGGGGCTCGGCGACGACAAGATCAAGAAGCGCGTCAAAACGCCTTATTCCCTGAAGAAGTGGCGGCCCACCACGTGGGTCATCTCCGCGGACGCCCGGGGCCCCGAGGTCAACAACAACGGGTCGTCCCGCGGTCCCGCTCACAGCCAAAGCCGGCCCAAGTCCAGTTCGGCCATCTACCTTCGGGGCGGCGGCTTGGCCAGCGGGCCCAGCGACACGCACGTGTGAAACGCGGGCTTCTCTGAAAGACTGGAAAGAACAACAGCAACAACGCCACCAACCAGAGAGCGTTTGATTTCTGCCTGCTGAGCTCCCTGCTCTCAATCAGCAAGAGGAAGCGTCTCGTGAACAAACAGTCTGAGTCTGATCGTGTACAGTAATTAGGTCCGTCTCACTCCTGTGTGTCTTTCTGATAATGGCATTGCTTTAAATGGAATCCAGCTATGCAGCATTCTCATCCGCTTCTGTTTACGTGTTTTATTAATCTCACTTTTTGTCGTTTTGGTTTTGTTTGTTTTTTAACCACGTTTCGTCCTCATGGGCAATGTTTTGATCTCTCTTTTCTATGTGCACTTTGAACCTTCTAAAATCTGTGTTTAGAAAGTCCTGTCTGTTGCGACCACAACAAGAAGTGGTCTCTAAACTCAAAACAAATTTATTAAAAAAAGGCGACGATAAACAATCACCAGTGTGAAGTAGAAATGAGCGGACGGTCTTAAAAGACGGAACAAACTGCACTAGTTTCCCCCTTTTGTGTTTCCTTGATTTGTATGCAATACCAATTTTATTTCCACCTGCGTATCGATTTCTGTATTATAACTTTTTAATTGTGCAATAGGATTTAGCTTTTAGAACGCTTTCAATGTTTTTTATCGCTTTCAGTTACTTTGGTTTATTGCGTCAATCCCGTCATTATTTTTTATATGTTAATCTTTGTTGCACTTATGAATTGTCACAATCGTTTTGTAAACAATCCACCATACACTATCGACCCACCCCTGACTGGAGAGGAGAAAAAACAGATGACAATCCTCTCTTTCCTTCTTCTCTGGACTATTTTTCATGGGCGGGCACAAACACTTACAATCAACCCCAGCTGACTGGAAAAAGTGGGTTTTAATAGAACGCCCTCTGCTTGCACAACAAACGCCAGGAATGGCTCAACCTCCGGGGTCTTTTTAACACTACAATCACCGGAATCGAACCTGTAGCGGGATCCGTTACAGTGACGTCTCTGTGGACTCTGCGTTTAGCTGCCTGTCGTGTGACTGAATGGCCAGACTCTGTCCCTTGAACACCTATCGGAAAACCGGAAACTCGTCTAAAAGAAACCAAACCCCCTCCGAAGCACGCTGGATATTCTTTCTGCTTCTCGTTGTCTCACCCCTCGATGTCCGAGCGATTGAGTGTGTGCACGTGTCGTGTTTTATTTTACAAGCGTGCTGAGACGCCATCGTACCCATTCTGTATGTTCAGCCGCTGCTTTCGGGGCATATGAAAAGATCTCATTTATGTTTTTGTAATCTGTAATTTGTATGAGAAAAAAAAAACATGTATGTGTATTGCATTGATATTTACATCATTTTTATGGAATTCTGTTTTTTTTGCATTCAATGGACATGGCCTTCGATTCCATTGCTATGCATCTGCTCGGTACAGTTTCTGTAAACATTTTCAAGTCAATATGGAAAAACTCAATAAATGTATGAAATAATTGTTGGTTATCTGTTAAGGTCACATCTCATTCGGGTTTCCAAGGCTTTTATTCTGAAAGTACTGCAACAGCAAACTGATTTAAAAACGGATTTGTATGTATTGCTACTAAATCAGCGGGAGCCATATTAGTCTCGAGCGGCAGAATGACGTCCACCTCGATTCTAAACGAAACATGGCCGAAACTAAACTAAATATGGACCCTGTCGCGTCAAAACACGTCTCCTAGACTTCCCATCAGTTGCCAACAGTGGCCGCACGAGGGAGACATTTCCGCTCCCCAACTTGTTTACCTCGCTTCTGCCCTCCGCCGTCTGCTCCACGCGCCCTAGCAACTGCAGCATCAGCACGAGCGGCGCAGCGTTCGGCACCTACGTCACAGGGCTCCATCGGCAGCGTCAAGCCGGCGAGAGACTACCGGGATGGACTGCACCGGAAGTTGGCCGAGCTCCATTCAAAATAATATAAAAGTTTGTCAAACGTGTATCGAAGTGTTCTTCAATTGTTGACCGTTTAAAAAAATACTTACAAGTGCGAGATTTTCACATTACTTTAGGGCGCTCAAGTTTACATGTCAAACTTTTTGCAGTGTGTATTTATGATTGTAACTCTTGTTTTAGGTGTTTTGCATTACACAAGGTAGCTAACAATAAGCTACCTTTAGTCATAATAACCCTAATTTTCCTCCTTCGAGTTGCTCTTTGTTTCTTTAATGTTTTTGTGGTCATTTTATTAAACATTCATTAAATGTAAACCCAAAATTGGACCGATGGCGGTCTGACAGGAAGATAGGGCATTACGATCAGATAATACAGCTGGACACTTTAAATCACTCGTAATGTCAGTTAATATTGTGAATTCTTCTAAAAAAGATGCAAGTAAATTGGCACAAAACACTACTCTCGGTACACCTTGGACTCTTTTTTTGGGGGGATTAAAAAAACAACTACTTATACTTTGAAAAGACGGCCGGAAGTCTCTGCGGTTATTGCTCCGCGCTTCACACTGGTACCTCTCCCGTCGTGTCAACCGAGGCTAGCCCAGCATCACCGCCTTCTCTCTATCCCCCTTCTGTATTTTCTGTCCCTCTGTTATTTTTCCGTCGTTTTCCCGACATTCCTCGGGACACAGCGCACCTTGCTCTCTTCTTAATTTTTTTAAAGTAATTTCTTCTTCGATCAGGACCCGTTTCGGTGGCCGCTCCAGCCGTCGTGCCGCATCAGCCGGGGGGAGAAAAACATCCATCCGAGACGACGAGGAGGCAGGTTGCGAACACAGCAACGCCCATTTTGACACCTCCTGTCTCGCTGCCGTCCGCGCGCACGGCGTTCAGTGTCTTTTCTATGTCCGCTTGTTTGTATCGAAGAGGCCTTTTCCTCACGTGTAGCCTGCACCGTCGGTTCCCACCGCGTCTCTAACGTCTCCGAGTGGCGGCGGGTATCAACAGGGAGCTGGGCAGCCGTGGACCTCCATGCGGCGCAACTCGATCACGTTTCTGCAGGTGAGCGTGTTTTTCCTCTCTCACACACACACACACACGCTTTAATCTCAACATGGACGATGCTCTGCTCTGTGGCGATGCATTGAGTATGTTTTGATTATGGTGATTTTATCACGTGGGGGGTTGCGTGCCAGTCTCCCAGTAAACAAAATGTGCTTTCATTATGTGCATGTGATCGCGTGGAGATTTGACATTCAGGGAGCATTCTTTCAAAGTAACAGTATTGTGATAAAAAAAATAATTATATATAATAATTCTTTTTTTTTTGTTAAGAATTCTTAAGCCCCATTTTTAAAAATCTCTGCTTTAATCCTATTTCTGGTTATAAAACCCAGCAATTTGATAAGTGTATGTATTTGTATTTTGCATGGTCGTGAAGTCTTCTTGTTCCATTAGTTTCCCATTACATTCCAAATGCACAGTGAAGGTAGTAAGCAAAGGCAGGTGTGTTAAACTAAAGCTGTATCAATGGATTGATTAGTCCAACAAAAAATGAAATCACCGTCTAGGTCATTTGTTAAAAGCAACCAAAAAAAGTAGGTATTTACTGGTTTTCTCAGTCGACTATGATGTATTGTGAATAGTAATTCACTATACATTATAGTCGACTGAGAAAACCAGCAAATATCTCTGTGTTTTGGATGATTGGTTTAACAAAATAAGCAATTTAAAGGGCACCAACTGGGTCTTTTATATGATTAATATAAAATCTACTATGAAAATATTTACATCCCGTGCTTAGTAGTACTTTCTGTCCCACTTTTGTTCTTGGCTGATCAATAAAGTCTGAATCGTGTTACCTAAACTAACTAAAATACTATAGAGTAACGCACCACCAATGCTGCTGCTGTCAGCCATTGTGATGGACATTGCAGAGGAGTGCAGGAAAAGCAGCAGGTAACATAAGACGGCTGAGCATCTTGCTACGAGACCTCTGATGCCCAAACGCCTGTTTGCTCACACACACACACACACACACACACACACACACACACACACACTAGCGCAGTTGAGTGTTGAAGATCAGTCGGCCCCGTTCCCTAGCAACAGCGATGTGTCCAGGACCAGCACTGCCAGTCGATGCTGCTGTGTGTTTGTGTTGTCAGTACAAAGCTTAAGGGGGCAGCCATGCTACAAAATAAATAAATGCATTCTCGATGCTGCAAGGTGCTTTGCATTGAATTAGAATGGATTATGTTGTGTGTATCTTTATTTCTATTGTGTGTATTGTGTGTATCCCATGCTGGCAAAATTTGAACTCATTAGCAGTAAAACAAGATTATAGATTATTCGAGTTGATGCCGGCTGACACCTCGCAAGGGCCCATGGGTGTCAGTGGACCTGTGCGCCCGTGCAAAAACATGTTCCTGCAGCTCTGAATCCGGGTCAGTCGGGCAGAAGCCAGCACCTACCCCCTCAGTGCCTCCCCCCTGCTTTAAGCTGTTTTAATGGCATCAACCAGGGGGCTGTGTGAGACTCAAAGGGGAGGGGCATGTCTGCTCTGCCCAGCACGGGACGGATTAACATCAATCTGGCAACGCACACACACTTATAGACACATATGCACACACAAACCTAGACAGACACACAGGGCAAGACGGTCAGAGCTAATCCTGCAGGCCAGCTGTGTGTCGATGATTTGTTGACGTGTTGACAAATAACTTGTTTACGTCGACACGGCAGACCTGACTCGCCTCTCTCTCTCTCTTTCTTTCAGACGGCACCCGTGGCCTTAACGTCCCACATCTTCCCGCGGTTGTCCTCCGGCGTCCTTCGCCTCTCTTGCTGAGGGCTTCCCCCCCCCCGTCCGGACTCCTCATTCTTCTCTCGGTCTCCCGCCATCGCGTCCAGCTGTGGCCCTCGCAGGGCGCGCTCGCTGGCTCTCACCTGACAGGTCCCTGGCCTCAGGACGACAGCCAGCACCTGCAATCTCCCTACATGAGGGACAAGGCCACGCAGGTGTGTGTGTGTGTGTGTGTGTGTGTGTGTGTGTGTGTGTGTGTGTGTGTGTGTGTGTGTGTGTGTGTGTGTGTGTGTGTGTGTGTGTGTGTGTGTGTGTGTGTGTGTGTGTGTGTGTGTGTGTGTGTGTGTGTGTGTGTGTGTGTGTGTGTGTGTGTGTGTGTGTGTGTGTGTGTGTGTGTGTGTGTGTGTGTGTGTGTGTGTGTGTGTGTGCGTGTGTGTGTGTGTGCGCGCGCGTGTCATGAATGAAGGCTCCTTCAAAGTGTTTTTGGTTTATGCGACAAAAATTGTCACAAAATACCAAACAAGACTAAGAGCCTACAGCCATGCTAACGGCTAGCATGCTAACATGCTGATGTTCAACATGTGTAATGTTCACCATGTTTGTCTTTGTTCAGGGTGTTAGCATGCTAGCATTTGCTAATTAAGCACAAATGCTAACATGAACACACTAATATGCTGCAATGATAAGATACGGATGCTGGGCAGATGTATTGTTTACCATGTATGTCTTAGCTTGTTAGCATGCTAGCATGTTCTGGTTATGCACACAGTGCTTTAAACACTGTCTTTACAAAATGTCATAGTAGTTGCTAAGATATTTCAGCCTGGAGCAATGATCTGACTGGCTGGCTGACTGACTGACTGACTGGCTGGCTGAACCTGAAGCAGAGCTGAGATGGATGCTTTCCAGACGTGTGACGGATGCAAACGGGTTAAGAGGGATTGCAGACGGTTGCATCACCGACTCGGGTCAAGCTGGAGGATCTGTCTTAACATCGCAGTCCGTCTCAGAATCGCGTCCGGTGTTGTCCCCGTTCGGTTCCTCATAGAAACCATTCTGTTCTTTCTCACCAGACTTCGTTCATAATTTATACAATTTAGTTTTTCAAATAATGGCATGTTTAATGAGTTTTGAGACGTTATGACTGGCCTTGTGTGTTTAAGTGTTCAATGCAGGCATCCAAACACAAACCATGGATCGTATTATTGATGGCTTGTTGAATCCAGGTCTTGGTTTTTGTTGGTTACTGTTTTTCCTATTTGGCTGTTTAGCGCTTGTATGTTTGATATTTAGCTCTAACCCGACTGTGTGTGTGTGTGTGTGTGTGTGTGTGTGTGTGTGTGTGTGTGTGTCAGACCCCCAGGGCCTGGGCAGATGAGAGGAGGAGGGGCTCTCACAAGCGTTCGGCCTCCTGCGGGAGCACGGACCAGCTCAAGGAGGTCAGTCTCTTTCCCGACTCTACGGCCCAACACTTGGACTGGAAGAGGCCTCTTTTAGTTTGCCGATCACGCCTTTTTTTTCTTCTTCTAAGAGCGCCGCCATTAACACGATCTGTCCATCTGTTTCCAGATTGCCAAATTGCGTCAGCAGCTCCAGCGCAGCAAACGCAGCAGCCGCCATCGGAGGGAAAAAGACCGCAAGTCCCCGTTCAATGGCAGCCACACCATAATCCAGTCGCAGGTAATCAATGGAGACCGCATTGGAGCCGTCTCCCAGAGCAACCGGGCCGCCTCCCTGATCCGGGGAGTTTTGAGGACGTCACACTTTTCCTCATGACCCCGTTTGGCTTCGGCGCGTGTCTCCTGTTGATTTGAAAATGTGACGTGTTATTTTGTTAACTGCCATAAAAACACACACACACACACACACACACACACTCTCCTGTCATGGTGCTGTGTCACGGCGGTCGGGTGCTCCCCGTGGAGTCTGCCGGAGTGCAGCTGTCCTGCTTTCTGGGCCTCCTCCTGAGACAAAGAGAGAGGAGGACCGGCTGGAGTTTTCGTGCAACTTTTTTTTCCCCCTCCCCACAAAAGCTTTGACAAAAGCTCATTAACTGATACAAAGAGCCACCAGCTAGCAGGAGCTTTAAAAAAAAAAAAAAAAGATGAAGCGCTTCCCTCCCCTTTATGAAACGTGCCATTTGCATTATTCGAAGAGTTTCATTAGTTACATTTTTGTGTGTGTGATCAAATGTTTCACATAAACATACCAAGTTTTAATTAATAATTAAAAGATGAATTAGTTAGGCTGCCTGTACTTTCTGTTATTTGTCATATAATTATGGTTAGCTATGTTGGTAATAGTGCAGCTGTAATTTGTGTGCTGATCAATACGACAGATATATGAAGCATGTATTTATGTTTTTCCTGCAGTCGCACTTTAATCCATATTAACTGTCGGGGTCTTTGTGTGTGTGTTGCAGTCACCGATGCCCAAGACCATCCTGATCCCCATCCCCATCTCCAAGTCATCGGCCCCTCGTTTCCGCAACAGCGTGGAGGGCCTCAACCAGGAGATCGAACGCATCATCATCCGGGACACGCCTGAAAAGGACGAGACCATCGTCGTGAGTTCTGTTCACTGAGATCATTTCCCACCGCCGTCCGAGGTTTAAGCCCCCGGTGCTGCGTTGTTATTGTGACCTCATTAGTGTGTGTGTGTGCGTGTGTGTGCGTGCGACAGCCACAGGACGTCCCAGATGGGCACCGCGCGCCCCCACCCGTCCCCCCACAGCGCAGCAGCAGCACCCGCAGCATCGACACGCAGACCCCCTCGGGGGGTGGCCTGAGTGGTAACCATAGCAACTGCAGTAGCCGCCCCGACTCCATTTCGCCCTCCTACCTCACCGTCCTCAACGACGCTGGTGGAGGCAGCCCCTATGAGGACAAAGGTGACTGACACACACACAGACACACACGTTGTACACGTTCCCTGTCGCAGTCTCTTTGAGTGTGATCCGTTGCTCGGCGCAACCTTTGACCTCCAGTCGTCCCCCCCCCCCCCCCCCCGCCCCCCCGCCCCCCTCTGCCCTCAGAGCTGGGCCCCTGCTCCCCGCTGCCCAAGTATGCCGCCTCGCCCAGACCCAACAACAGCTACATGTTCAAGAGGGAACCTCCAGAGGGCTGCGAGAAGGTCAGAGTGTCAGAGGAGACCATGTGAGTAGAAGATCTGGTCCAATATTTAGCTTTTAATAAATTAAGAATGAACCTGCCTTTGGAAGTGTTTAAAAAAGTGTTCTACATTTTATTTTATTGTCGACAAATCTTAGAAATAGACAAAAAAACTACAATTAATTTGCATTAAACTAAAGACACTGTCCCTGGGTGACATGTTACTTCATAACCATGAACACACACACACACACACTACTTTATTTACTCAATCCCACATTCACCATCCTGCAGAACCAAATAATCACCTAGGCACCAAATGTCGATCATTCCGCTGCGGAAAATAGTCCCCAACAAAAATGTAAACATATCTCCAATACACGTTTTCTTGTAATAGGAATGTAACCGCGACGCTTTGTTGTTGCGTGGGGTAAATGTGTCCCTGCATGTGTGCTTCCAGGCCCAAAGCCCTGCAGGAGCTCCCGCCCTTCCTGTGCCCCGACCGCAACAAGGTCAACTTCATCCCCAACAGCGGCTCCGCCTTCTGCCTCGTCAGCATCCTCAAGCCCCTGCTGCCCGCCGCGGACCTGAGCTTCCGCTCCGCGGTGGGCCTCCGGAGCCATTCCCCGTCCCTCGTGCCTCTGTCCACCCAGCCCTGCCTCCTGGAGGAGCCCGAGAGCTTCTGACGGCCCACGAGGGCTTTAAAGTCAGCGCGCTCCCCCCCCCCTAACCCCCCGCCCCACCGCCCAGAAAAAAGGAAAACACGCCCACTTTACAAAATCAGAAAACATTTACTAGGAAATAACCCTTCTGCTCCAAAAGAAAAATATATATACAGAAAAATGCCTTCAGCATGCCAGCTAAGCTCTCGGATGTCCTCTTGTTGACGAAGCGCTTCCCACTGCCCGTCCTCCTCAGACGAGCGCCACGCGAGAGTCCTGCAGCGCCGCGCTCGCGGCTAACATTTCATCGCTTTCTTCTACCTTCAGTGCTGGTTATGTTCCTGTTTTTTCGGGGGAGGAGAAAAGGGCGAAAAAAAAAGGACAGACTCTTTGATTTCATCGTATTATACCATGGCGCCTTTCCACGGACATATCTCTTTTTCTATCTGTAGTTATTTCTCTTGATATATAAAATATGCCTTCCATTATTTGAAACAAAGAAAAAAAAAAAGAAGAAAAAAAAAGGGCAGCTGGTTTCCTCGGCGACCAAGAGTTTGGAGGCTAATTTATTGGTGCTGCCAGATATAACGTAGCAAAACTTGAACGGTCGCGACAAGGAGAAGTTGGAAGAAAAAAAACAATGTGCCTGATATTTCAGACCGCTCGGTTTCGCCAAACCGACGCAGCGCTCCGCGCATGATGTCGGCACTGCGGCGGCCATAGATACACGCACGGAGGCGGGGGAGGGAGGTGGTCCACATTAACGATCCAAATTTAGACCACATGTGACCCAAATCCAGACATCTGTTTTGTACTCCTATCAGCCGTTTACTGGTACAAGCCACTAACTGGGAGCAGCGAGCTGGTTTCACCCCCCCTGCTGGCCGCTGTGGGTATCTATGGGAAACGCGGGCCAGGGCTATGACGTGTGCAGCGTGTTCCACCCATGTCCGCCCGCCCCCTTCTTCCTAAGCGCCAGCCTTCGCTCAAAAAAGCCCCGTTTACTCCACGTCCATCACACCCCCACCCCACCCCCACCCCACCCCCACCCTTCTGTGCCTCCTTTCCTTTTTATTTCCAGCTCTCGCTCTCCTTTTCTTTCCCTCGCGGTCGCCATAATGCAGATTTATTTATTTTTCTCTTCTGTCTTGCTCGGCTAGTATCATGAATTGTGTCCGGACAGAGAGGGGGGGCCTCGTCCTCACAGGTCTTTCTGCTCCTCGTTTTGGTTGATTTGAGGTATAACGTCATGTTGTTGCATCCTCTTCTTCCATGAACCAATAATGTACATTAATGGAAACACACATTTATTAGCACTTTTGTTGCAGATTCAAAACATCTTTTGAATTGAAATACTGAACTAAAAGTGACATTCGTACATTGTGATTGACGTCCGAGCTGCAGTCACATGACTGTCCGAGCTCCGGCCTCCTGTAAATGTCATTACTACTTGACTGTGCCCGCTACAGCGGGATAGGAATGTACTGGATCTGTAAATAACGAGGCACACTGTGTTTGTATAATCGACTGACAAAGATATGTATCTGAATGAGTCAACAATTGTACCCCCCCCCCCCTGCTTTTTCTCCGCTGAGTACTGTGAATTACTACATGTCTCATTATTGTGTATAATAATGTATTTATTTATCGGGAGTGTAATTTGGGTCTCCAGAGAATTTTAACTGAGAATAGATTACATCGTCCATCTCAGGTTGTAGTGAATAGGACACACACACACACACAGTCACACATGCAGGACACACTCTCCTAGAGAGGGAGCGACGCAAACAGCTGCTATCCATGTAGCCTCAAACGGCGGGAACGCCGAGTGACGTGAACCTGTAGCAGAGTAGAAAGAAGTGTGGATGTTGTTTATTTATTCAGACCTGATTTGGTGTTTCTCAAAAAGGAACAAGTGAAGAAATGGAGTTGCGTTCCAAAAAGAGATATCCACTTGCTGATAAAACAATCACACCCATTGTGACGCAGCCTCATTTGTCTGTTTTTTTTTTGTTTGTTTTTTTAAAGACGTCTGTTTACAAAAATAAAAAAAGTTGTTTCAAAGATCACTTCAACTTCTCTGACTGGATGAACGACATTTTTGGAACGAGGCTCAAAGCAAGAAATTCTCAACACAATGATTCCTTGTTTGCTTGTCCAGTTTATTGGAAATAGAACTGCCAAGTTTTCAACTGTTAAACCCCTCGAGTGAAATAAAAAGGCATAGTTGAATTAAATAAAGCATTTGTGATTGATTTGAGAAATACATTCTTGTTGAAGTGTGTGAATCAAGAGTAAACTGTAGAATATACGAGGAGACAGAAACTCTCGTCGTTCGTCTCCCTTGTGACATGGAGTCACATTAAAAACAAAGAAATACATTTCTGAGTAGTAGGGGTCAATTTCCCCCGGAAATGCAGATACTAATATGCAGCTTTGTGTTTCTCTCCCATGATGCACTCTGATCACCATTGAGATTTATACAAGCACACAACTGAAACTGTGGATTTGGTCTCGGTGCATGTGGACATGATATTCACAACTCAGGTATATTTTCCATAATGTGATTTTAGAAACCCGACTGCATCTTCATTTTGCAGTTGTTCACTTAGGAAACATTCAGAACGTGTTGGTAGCATTTCCCTCAGACATACAAATGAAATCCACATCCGGTGAATCGGACATCCATTCACATGGTAACAGTCCTCCAGTGTTGATTCTTTTCCCATAAAACAATAGATTTCAAAAATCCATCTGAATTCTGAAAATACACAACAGTTAAAAAAAAAAATACAGTATTTCACTGGTTATATTAGTCTCAAAAAAACAAACGGTTATATAATCAGAAAATAAATACAGTTTGATGCAGCGTCGGTGCCGTTATTTGCAGATTGAAAGGACTTAAATAACCCAAAAGGAAACAACGGCAAAATAATTGTTTCAACCTGCACACATTTATTTTCTTGGCTTGGGACTTACGATTATGACATCTGAACGGCGGATTGGACTGATTTCAAACGCGTATTATTTTTACCCGCACTTCATACGGAGCCGGTAGAATTTGGGATGAAGAAGAAGCGGTTGGGGTCACAAAAGCCACAGAGTTTGGACAGAGTCACTTTCCACCGAGCCGGTAATCTGACTCGAGGTCAGGCTGTCGAAATGACGCCATTATTCGGATCCAGAGACTCGACGGCTCACAGGTCAGAGTCAGACAACGGAGGATCTCCTGAGGGAGATCAGTGACGCGTCACACTATTCATCAAACCGGTGGAGCCTTCATCCAGAGTTTGTGAAGGGTCTGCATCACCAAGCATTCAACTGGCTTCACTGAGCCAATCGGTGACCCTGGATTAGAGCAGGGGAACTTCTTAATTACAAGACACGAGGCGGCAAATCATACTGGTGCAAATGTCTGTTCTTTAGGACTCGGCACTTTAATCTGAATTTAAGTGCGTGTCAGAATTGTGTCGGGAAGATCTTTCTTCACTTGACACGTTCCTCTGAACGTCAGCAACAGGCCCAGCTGAGCATGGTGATCCCCTTCATGGTAATAATATATAAAAGGGTCGACATTGTGACACCAGAAAAATGTTAAAGGGATAGTTTGGAAGTGGGTTTGAATGATGTACTTACACATAGTTAGTGTATTACCTTGTTGTGGATGGGGACAGCATTAAAATCTATTTTAGTCACCTAAAAACAACTCGTAAGTTTCAGCGT
This sequence comes from Cottus gobio, assembly GCA_023566465.1. Taxonomy (NCBI): domain Eukaryota; kingdom Metazoa; phylum Chordata; class Actinopteri; order Perciformes; family Cottidae; genus Cottus; species Cottus gobio. The sequence goes on along the minus strand of CM042238.1, from coordinate 6,864,329 downwards.
ACGCTATATTTAGAATATTCTCCCCGCTTTATCTTGCCACCAGACAGCCCTTTCCGACGACAAATGAAAGCAGTCGTTTTAGCTCATAAAACACATGTTGTTACCGCTGCCTCCATCGGATAGTTAGTTGGTGTCATCGTGTGTCTTTGCCGTTTTCAAGGGTTACTTCAGATTCACCGAAGTCACACAATAACCAAACGAGGCAGAAGTGGAACAGCATCATCTCCAGTGTAAAATCTATTCTAATTGTAGCGTACACTTTAGCTCATGTCATCAACCATAAGCAACACACTGACTGTATATAAGTACATCATACAATAATCCTTCAAAACATCCAAACAAAACCTTTAAGTGTTTATCCAACCTTCTGATCTAACCTTTATCCAAAGATGAAGCCACCACTCTCGCCCCTGCTGCAGGCTCAGTGACAGGCTCAGGGTCCGTTCATATCTCATATTTACGTACTCTCCTCATTCATATGTGACAATCATGCTTCAATGATTAACAAACAGTAAGCTGTAAATAGAGACTATTCTTTACATCCTGGGTCCCCTGTGACATGTACACACGGCAAACAAACACACACCCAAACATGAACTAAACAGGAGAAAACACACAAAATAAAGCTGTAACCCAAACATTCTCTCCGCTTGCTGCGATAACTAAAAGTTAACAAACCGCATGCGGTTTGCTGAGTCAGTAGCTCCACGTGGAGTGTTAACAGTCATTGACAACACTGCAGGAGCGCTTTCCTTTGTGCAGTAGAACACACAATATGTATTCGCAAGAGTGGATATGTACACATATCTCCTTGTAACGTGTGTGTGCATCAATGTCTCTGTGTGTGTTTCACTGTTAACGTGTGTTCTTTTACTCTGACATCCAGATCCTGTGAGAGAAAAAACACACACACACACACAGCTCTAGGCATTGAGGAGCTCGTCCGGGGAGCGTCCAATAGCGTCGGGGTTGGAGAGGGGGTCCAGGTCTGCGAACAGGTTAAACCAGGCAGACATGTCTTTGGATTCGCCTGCAGCAGCTGTTGAAGAAGAAAGTTTAAGTTTAGCAACGTTTTTATGGTAATTAAATTGATTGGAGCTGTGCCTGTGAATGTTTATAACTAACATGAGTAGGGCCTGCTTTGTTACGCTGCGTCAAAATCTAGTTTGAAGACGTTAATTATCTCAGCAGGTAAATTATTATTAAATAAGATGAATGGGAGCTGTGTAATATTCCAGGACTAATGTACACAGCAGCTTTTACAACAGCATGACAAAGACAATAACCCAGATTGAGAGAGAGCGTACCGTTAGCTGCTGCACTTGGGGCCGGCTGAGCTGATTGGCCCTGCTCGGGTGGTGGCTGCAGGGGCGGAGCCTGGAACATGGGTGGGGTTGACCAGCCTAGGAGAAAAAAGAAAGTGATGAGAGCGATCGGTCTGCGTGTCGTGGCGATCCTTTCCTCCAGCTGAGTGCAGCGGGGCTGACCTGTGGAGCTCAGACTGTGATCCAGTAGCTGCGAGGGCAGGAAGCCCGTGGGGCTGGGCGGGCTCGAGGGCGGACGCACCGCCGGCACGCCACCTGCCTCCCCGCTACCCGCCGCCACTGTGCTCGGCGGAGGAGCGCTGGGAGCGTCGAACAGCCCAAAGGCGTCCTGCCACTCTCTGCTGAACTCGTCGCTGGCCCCCGTGCCCGGGCTGAGGAGGTCTTTGAGGAAGGCCATGTCACCGCGCTCGCCATCCTCCTCCTCCGTTCCCAGCCCTGTCGCGGAACCTGAAAGCAGACCCCAATCTACAGGGAAGGGAGCAAAACAGGGAGGGTGAGACCAGATGTAAATACACTTCAGTGGATTCTGTTGTTTCATCGAAGAGATTCAGGTTACAGTGAAAAAGAAAAACAAGGGCAGAAAATACTAAAAAGACCACAACCTACTACTGAGGGTTGAAACTTTCTCAGACTTTCATAAACATTTTGAATGTCAAAGAAGTGAGTATCAGAAGTGAAGAAGATGCCTGACTGTTTTCCTAAATGACATGTGAAGGAAACAAAGCCTCTTGCTTTCAGACAGCCAGATTGAATCCAGATCCAAAAGGCAAAAAAGGAAGGAGAGTTATAAAAAACAATCCCAGGAGAGGTGAAATTGCGTCAGAATCACCAGAAAACAGAGAGACAGCAGGTCGGTTTACCGGAGGCAGGCAGCTGTGACAGGCCTCCAAAGGCCCATGGCTCACTCTGAGGAGGAGGAGGAGGCTGAAGAGGGACGTTCGTCGGCCGAGGCAGATCGCAGGCCATGAGCATCAGGTCATCTGACGGTCCTCTAAGGTGGTGCAGGTCTACAGCAGGTGTGCTAGTGTTTTGGCGCACTGAGATCAGAAGGGCCGCAAAAGCCAACAGGCACCCGACCCAAAGTCAGCACGTACACATCTGTACTGTTTAAACAAGCGCTGGCTACGAAGAATGTCTTATAATACATCACTGTAGAGCTACTAAAGATAGATCCAGCCCAAATAACATGAGGCTGTTCAAAAGCTGATTCTTATAATACACTATTACGTTAATACGTTTGTTGGTGTATTTATATTGCATATAAATGGCTAAACAAAAGTAACGGACACCTCAATGACATTTTTGTGTGACGTTGATGGCAAAAAATACAAGAGTGTATTAGGACCATTGTAGGTACAACCAAAAATGTAATAGAAAAAATGTAATCTAAGATACTGGTACAAGAAAAAAAACTTAAATAAAAGAAACTTAATTGCGATCGTGTCTTATGCCTGCAGTGGATCACCTAATCAAATAACACTTTGCAATTGGATTTAGTACTAAGAAAATACTGATAATTTTAGCCCAGAGTCACCATATTATCATAAGCATCCAGATGTTGGAGACAAATTTAATTGGCCCTATGCAGAAGAAACAACATTACTGATTTGGATGAGGTGATAAAGGCAATAAACAGGAAATAGCCTCCTCACAACATCTGCGGGGTGATTGCTCCGACCTTATAAAGTGATGCAAATGTATGACTTTATAATCGCAAAGTATCCATGTTTTCTTTTCCCTGTAAATGTACACCTTTATTCTTGTGAGTTTTTCCCTCTCAATGTCTCCTCCAGCTCCGTATTATTTTATTTGTTTTACCTACAATGGCCCCAATAGGTAATTGTAAAATGCTCTTCAAATTAAGCTATTCAATTATGCAGCTTGGCAAAGTATTTTTGTTTTTGTGACTAATTTAAATTTAACAAACTTATTTGTATTACACAATGATGATAAATTGCTTAGTCCATAAAATACTAAAGAATGTGCTTTATTGTAGCCCAAAAGGATGTCAATAGTTCCAGTTAAGCCCTTTCTATTGCATTCAAAATACTCCAAAAGGTAATTTCAAGCATTTTATATTACAAATTGAGTTCATCACTGCCACCACAATAATATGTGTCCTTCTCTCTAAGCATAATGCATTCTGTATTTGTGTCCACCTCTCCCTCCCAAACCAACATATGCTTCACTTTCACGTCTTTCCTGCAGAATGACCCGGCTGTGTTTAAGCCTACAGGGGGCAGCACATACCTGAGCCAGAGGCACTTCCTGATGGCTTGTTGTCATCATCCAAGGACACCAGACTGAGGAAGAAGGAAGGAGCGAGGGAGGGAGGGAGCGAGGGAGAAAACAATGTGAAAGTGCCTTATCGAGCTGGCAAGACGCAAGATGCTATTTTTAGCGATGCAGTAGCCTCCATTCGATTGGGAGCTGCAGTCTCACTGCAGGTACACCTTTAATAAAACCCACAACTACCGCGTGGATCTCTACCGATCATCACACATAAAAAGCAGCCACACATACGTGTGAGTGAACATGGGCATGACATTGTGTTTGATGAAGACATAGCTGAGGTGAATGTGTGCGACAGACAGCGAGGGGAAATTATAGAAAAGGAAAGAAAATACCTGGCAACAGTGTGTGTGTGTGTGTCTGTGTGTGCGTGTGTGTGTGTGTGTGTGTGTGATGACGGGGCAGGAGAGGATAGTAGCATGAAGACATGTATGTGTTAGCCCTGGGTTTCTACTTTCAGCGTGTGCTTAGCGTGTCCTCTCACCTGTCTGTGTTGCTCTGCTGAGCCTTCTCCTTCTTATCCTCTCGTTTCTGCAGGTCTGTTATTTCCTCCAGTGGGTCTCGCAGGTCCTGTGTGAGGGAAGAAGACGGTCAAATGTGATGTAGAGACACTTCAGCCGCTGTTTGCCTGGCACCGCACGCCAGCATCTCTAAACCTGAGGTACCTTGAGTGTAGTGAACTGGTACGGGACGTGGCCTCTGAAGGCCTCTTGGATTCCCGACATGGCCTGGGCCGTCCTCTCCCAGAACTGGAGCAGGGTGGTCTGCCACGGCAGGACGGTCAAAGACATGTGTTGAGTAAAAGGTAAACGACGTTACAATAAATTGTTGCCAGACACATACCTGGTAGGTACAGAGGGAGTGGGAGAGCATGTTGCAGCGGCTCGCTCCCAGCATGTCGACCTTCTGACACACGTCGTTCTTCAGCTTCTCAAACTGGCTCTTCGTGCCTCGGACCTGGGTTTGGACCTGACAACGGCGAGACGGAAAAGACGAGACGATGGAAAACACGCACGTACTTCGCACTGTCGCGAGAGCGTCTACAAACAAGCGTCCTCCCACCTTGCGGAACTTCTCCAGCTGTTTGTAGGTGTCCGGGTCCAGCTCTTGGGAGACGTCTTTCATCCAGAGCAGAGCCCCCCTGTACTCGGTGCGGGCCGTCTCCATGCGGCTGACCGTCAGCAGCGTGTCGGCGATGGCACGCCGCCGGAACGTCTCCACTTCCTGGTGCAAGCGGTGCAGCGGCGGACAGAATAACATTCTTCGGAGGGAGAAAAAAATATTTCAGAAATTCAGCAAAATATCTCAGGAGCGAAAATATGCTTTACAGTAGTTTCTGACCTCTGCTTGGCGGAGGTGCAAAGGGCCTTGCTGGTGGCGTCCATCATGTTGCCGGCCTTTGTGCGATCGTGTTCGGCCTGGAAGCGCAGGAACAGGCCGAGCTCGTTCTCCTCCTGAGACAAGCCTGGAGACACGGCTCAAAGGTTAAGTCCCGTTAATGTCCCTTGATTTATCTGACACTGTCTGAAATATTGAAATATAACACCAACTGCACGTTATTCAGTGAAGAGATGTCGTGTAATAGGTCCAGCCTTGACCATGACTCACGTGTGATCCTGTGCTGGTACTTCTCGATGACCTTCAGCAGCTCTGTACACGTCAACTGAACTGAGCGGAAAAACTGCAGAGACAAACAGGATTAGAAGACGTCACACAGACCAGCGTGATGCTTCTCCCTCAGTTATTAGTACAAGATATTTCTCTCTCTCTTTGGTTTTCTGTCTGGCAGTCGGCCGCCTCTCCTCCCATCTGGTAGACAACAACGAGGACTAAACGATGAGCGAGAGTCATAGCAACGCAGGCTTCAAGGTTACTCTGGTGCTGCTGTCCGATAAAAAGAGGAGAGGAGATTGGAGGACAAAGAGATCACCTCGACTTTAAGAGCCTAGTGGGGACGAAATTGCACAGTGTGTGTGCGTGCATGCATGCATGAGTGCTTGCAGAGAACATTAACATCCACACTAAGACATCTCAATATCGTGAGGTGTCAGTAAAATAAACGGATAAAAAGCTGATGTACGGTCTCCTTGTTTTCCAGGTAAAACACAGGTGTAAATTATATGATTAAGGATGGCTGCATTCCATTTAGCTGCTTCAGTTTCAGGGTCCTGGCACTGTCGTGGCTTATGGGGGACACCTGACTAGAAAGGGCTGTTTATTAGTAACCCCTGTGTTACTAAACCTCCATATCAAGAAGAGTGGAGGCAGGAGGTGACTTGTGTAGTTACTGATTAACTGCAGAATAAACAGTCCACCTTCAGTCTGCCTCAGCAGTGGCCAAACGCCTTTCTGTGTGCAAGTCACTGCCCCTTCACTACACACCTCTCTGAATGTTTGTTCTCGACATGAACGAACACATTCATCAGGATCATGTTTATCTAACAGCAGCGCCGCGTCTGAGGCACAGCTATCCGGCACAGAGATAAACAGACGCACATCGAGTTCTGTTTTTCTGATCGACTGATCGTATCCTCCATCACCCAGACAAACCAAAAGACACGGATGAGAGATACTAGAGATGATTCAATAAGGACACACTCACTTTCAGCTGGATGACATTTCAAATGGAGCTGATGGTTGAAAAATGACAAAAGAATATATGCTAAATATTGACAAAATTGGATCTGCTGTTTCACTCAAAACATTGTGGGTCACGAATCAAACAGCTGAGATTCTGAAATTTGAACGTGCACTTAGGCAATGCAATAAAAAATAAAATAACCTGCTCTGTATTTACTGCGTAAAAGTCTGACATGTGTCTTTTAACCCCTCTTAGTCTCTTTGTCCGTCGTAGTCTCCGTCTCACGGGGTATGGACAGAGGGACAATGAGAACAGGGAGACAGACGGGGCCTTATCTTGCTTCGAAGCGAACAAAACCCGGTTCTCCAGCCGCTCGGTGAAACTCGCGCCTCACAGGACCAGACAGTCAGGCCGCCTGTCACGGCTAAATGACAGCCGGGTTTCAGCGACTCCAAACTGTCCACTCTCATTTGTTGCACCGGTGGGAAATGAAGCGAGAGGCAGCGAGAGGAGCGAACCGACCTGTCCCCTGTTGACATGATTTTCACAGCGGCGGTGTGATGAGAGACGTTTCCCATGTAGAAGTGTTTTATCTAGGCGGCAGGAAACGATCCCTACAAACAATAAAAGACACCTTGTGCCGACACATGCTGACATACTCATTACCATACAATGACACAATAAATACTACATGTAGGTTTTATCTGTCACTAGATACTTTTCAGATTAATATTTTAAATTAAAAAAAACATGTGCTTCAACAATACATTGTTTAATATGATTAAACCAGTTTTTCTCAACTTTTTTGGCCACTTAATCATCTCCCGACCCCTGATATTTATCTCGCGACCCTTTTGGAGGGACCTGACTCGAAGTTGGGAACCGAACGAGCAAACTGTATATAGAGTAGTTCAAACTAGCTCCACTACCAACAGCAACAACAATAACCAGGAAGGCTCGGAAGACTACAGGCCCTGATACAGATCTCTGCAGAACTCAGCATGTAGGACATTCCCAATCAGAGACAAGTCCGTGACTTTCTGATGTTGGTTGGTCACGACGCTGCAGATCCGAGGAATCAGACTCGGTCTTACTCCCAGATCGGTGTCCATCAAACAAACTAGATTGTGTGCCGTGCAACATTTCAGTCGGATTTTAAGGAGGATGTCATTTAGGATCCAGTGCACTGCAAAGTCTAAATCTGACTGACAATATCCCGCAAAGTTTATTGCGCAAGCACTCAGTTACATGATGGGATGTGGTTTTCGTTTACAAGCTCCACAGTAAGTTGGTGAGAAAGGTTCTGGGGGAAAACGGATCCATGTGGCATTTGGCTATCGGTTAATTGCTGTGCTTTCAACTGAAGCATCGTTTCTGGAAGAATGTGATACTCCAGGGGTTATTGAATGGAAGAGGAGAAAACCAAAGGTGGTTCCCCAGGCATTATGACTGGCATTATGCTCAAGAAATGGCTCCCAGTGGTAGAAAGACATGGAGGTGGAGCTTGTGTTTTTGCAGCCGATCTGTCGCCTCCTACCTCGAGCTTGGCATCCAGGTCAGCGTCTGACGCCACCACGTACTCGTCCTCCTTCTTGCCCGTGGCTTTGATGAGGACCTGCTTGGTCTTCCAGAACTTCTTCTGCATGCGAGCCATGACCGAGCTGTCCTCCCCGAGCAGGGCCCGGCCGCCGCTCAGCATGTCCCCTGCAAACCTGGAGCCCAGACTTCAGTCAGCTGTGCACCAACTTAATAATATGAATGGTATTTACTCAAGTTAACAGTTGTGTAATTTCACACGTACGCGTCCATCATTGGATATCAGCTTTTTTTTCTGTTCTGAAAACAGAAGAAACATATGGTTGATGTTTGGATAAGGATGAAAGCATTATAATCTAAATATAGCATTCATTAATTGTATTAATATTGTTGAAAGTAAAATGATGTCAAAAGACTGGAGGTTTCCTGTTGTGTCCTTGTTCCGGATCCTTCTCACACAGAAAGACAAATCAGGCATTCGCATGGTTCGCTTGGTTGAAGCCTGCAGATCTCGTTTGCTCGATAGGATCTGGTGTAACAGTCTCATAGAAATGCATGAAACAATGAACTAAATAACTGGCTGCTGAATTTCGCTGGGATACATACAGGACACAGCAGCAGGCATGAAAACAGAGCCGACAGCTGTCCCCGCACCACTGAATTATAATCGAGTTATAAGCGGTTATCGCGGAGGGTTATCTGTGACTGGACAGGAACTCATCCAACACGGATCTCAGAGACAGACGAGACACCTGCGACTTCAAGGAGTCAAGAGAATGGAGAGCAGCTGGCTGGACCAGGTGTTCAGTTACAGGAAAGGCTGGCTTGTCGACACGGAAATAAAAGGGGGAAAAAGGCAATGCCATACTGAAATTCAACTATACGTCAACAATTAACTTGACAAGGTATACAAATAAAAAAAAAACGTAACGGTAGTCGAGAAAAGAAACGTCAGCTTGAGCTTGTGTGCTAGCAGCAGTTTAGCTTGTCGCAAGTGTCGTGGCAGGAACATTGCCTTGATAACATTTAACTGAGCGACAACGCACGTGCACAAGTCCAGCTTTTCCGTGTGTGGTCGGTTAGTTGAAGAAGGGGAACAAAGCTTTACCTCGCTTTTAGTTTTGTCCCGCAGTCCGAGCATCCACGCGCCGCGGCTCGGCTAGCCTATTCTGCCGATGGCCGTCATAATCTGAGTCAGAGAAACAGGATATGCAAAGTGCCTTTTGGCGCCGTTTGGACACGAGGGGTCGCTGCTTGACAGGTAACACCAAAGATCGTCTCTTAAAGAGAAGCCGTTCACACGGGATAATTAGCTGCGACTACAAACCTGATAACCAGTTTGAATGTATCGTACGTCAAGTTTAATGTTTTGTAATTGTCAACATCAAGAAGAAAGCGTGGAAGATACATTGATGCCCGTGAGGTGTTGAATAAAAGCAGCACTAGCCATATTTGTTGTTTTTTCATTGAAAGCCGACTCGGCTCTCCTCACATCCTTGTTGTAGAAAAACTAAAAAAAACGAGTGACACCTATGTTTTACATCCTCTCTGGTCAAACCAGTCTGAGGAAAAAGTGTTGCTCTCCAAAAACGCAAGGACGGTGATAATACTACTCTGACAGTGAATATTTCAGGAATAATGTGATTTCGTAAATCCATCATCAATAGTCCATTAAGCTAAACTGGAGTAAAGAAACAACCAATGACAAATTAACACAATACTTTAATATAGTTTGTATATGTGGAACCTTTTCTGGTCATTTTCATTTGATAATTTATTTCCACTTATTTCCATCATCAAAATATCACAAATCTACCATCAAGCATTAATGAATGACACGTGAATAGAAGAGACAAAATTAATTTATAGTTTTCTTGGGTAACAGGAAGACAAAGACAATCCATAAGAAAATATGTGTAAAATTTGAGCTAAAAATAACCAGAACGGTAAAGAACAAAGCAAGAAACGTTTTGCACTGTACAAAACTCCCAAGTTGCTGCCGTTTTCATCGCCTGTCACAACACTGATAATGTCCATTCTTTATTGCCTTTAGTGATCTCCGTCCAGCCTACGCCCCAGCATCTGTCGGAGAGGCCGAGTATTTGTAGGTGTAGAGTTTGTTATCTGCACCTCCACTCAACATCAGCTGAAAAAAAGAAACATAAAAAGGAGAGCAAGTTACACATTGATTTCCAGTATTTAACAAAGGAATATTCTTTATTTTGGGATTAGATTTGTGGAAATCAGTCTCACCCCACTTTCTGTCCAATCCACACAAAACACTTTGTCTTCATGGGCCGCCAGGTCATACAGAGGCGCCTTACAGCTGGGAGAGATGAAAGCAACACGTTAACTAGGACAATCATACCAACGTACAGTAGCAACAAAAGACAAACTTGATTGGTTGAGATGCAGCGGGTGTAGGCTGAAGAGACATTTAATAAACTGGATTAACTGTAATAAACAAAGACCGGAAGCTTCTTCCAGACAGGATGTCCTGCTCTACACGTCCTAAACAACCTTTCATACCGACACATTACAGCTCATGGTCCAGCTTTTGCTCTCATTAGCTACTGAAAATCCAATTCAGGTCAAAGTGTCAGCAAAATTAAAGACCAACTAGAATGTTTTTAAAAAGTGACGGAGTCAAGACCCTTCAAAAAGGTGACAGAGTCAAGACGTTGCATCCATTATTGCTTTCTTCAGTCACCAGACTCCATTGGCAAAAACAGGAATATTACCAGAGTTGCTGGTCTTCCACTGCCTTAGTCAGTTAGTTAGTGTTATTGTGTGACCAGCAACCCATGTGTTCTGCGAGGTAACGTGCCACAAATTAGTTCAACGAAAATACATTCCTTTGCCTCGTGCTGGTACTCCTGTCTGCTTCTTTCCACTAGGGGGCGTGTTAAACAAACTGTTCCTTTAAGTCCTAACGGAAATAAGTTGCTGACTTCTGATTGGAATAAGAGTTCTACAGAGCATTCACATGCTTCACAGACCTTCTGGTGTCCCACAGTTTGACCAGGTTGTCAAGAGAACCGGAGACCAGCTGGTGCTCATGGGACGGCGCCCACTTCACGGCGGTGACCCAGCCGGTATGGGAGGTGAGCGACAGCAGCACCAGCGACCCGTCTGGAGGGGAGATGAGGTGTTTTTAAAAGAGGGACGACGCTGCTGAAACACAGATTCTTGAAAGCCTGTTGCAATGAGAGCACAGCGGTACCTTTGGTGCGAGGGTCCCACAGTCTAATGTGTCGGTCAGTGCTGCCGGAGGCCAGTCGCCGACACAGAGGCGAGTAGGAAATACAGTTAAACACTTTGCTGCCCGTCTGCAGAAAGGATAACAACGTTATCACAGGAAATGATGAACAAATAACGTCTTACAAACGACCTGTTTCTGACCCGGTGTCAGCTCATCGGTGCGTTTCCTCACCAGTGTAGTCTTCATTCCTCCCGTCTCCACGTCCCACACGCGAATGGTGTGGTCCCATGATGCACTGCAAACCTCCTCGCTGTCGCACCACAGGACAGAGGAGACCGCCTCGTTGTGTCCTGATAACGTCATCAGGGGGGTCTGCCAGACAAAATGGGAGCCTCATTTTGTTGATATCCCGTCACATTCAAATCGTCAACTAATGCATCAATGGCTACGTCACCAGGTTAGCCGTGCTGAAGAGGGATACAGCTCCACTCACCCTGGTAAGGCCGAGTTGTTGAGTCTTCTGTTTCTTCCTCGGCCTGTCGGCGGGTTCTTCAACCTCGTCTGCCTCGTCCGTGGGAACTGACGGGGGAAGGGTGGATTTAAAGCATGTTGGGAGAGTTTTTCATTCTGCAATACTTAACATGCAATTAGTGGCTCTGGTGACCTACCTGCTGACCAGATCTTCAACAGTTTGTCCCAGGAGCCGCTGCAGAACTGTATGGGGAGCAACACAGATGCTTTAACTGACAGACTGTGAAATCCCTTCCATTTTTCCTACTCATTGTGCCTCTACCTGCTATCCATCCCTGTTTACCTTTGAGCCGGTGGGGTCTGTAGCAACAGTGTCGACGCTGCCCGTGTGTCCCCGGCAGCAGTGTCTGGCTTTCACCTTGTTCCTCTCGGAGTTCCACTCCCACAGCAGGAGGGTCTGGTCCAGAGAGGCCGTCAGCAGCAGAGAGGTCAGACCATCTGCACAGAAACACCCACACAAGATGTTTTTTAAGAAAGGCTGTCGGTATCACAAACCAAGTGAAATGTCCACCACTCGTCTACTCCCCCCTCACCTCTTTTGACCCAGGCTACGTCTTTGACCACATCCGCGTGTCCGGCCACTGTCATCAACGCCTTGCCCTCCAAAGACCAGATCCTGGCTGTCTTGTCATATGACCCTGTTAGGATCCTGCAACAAAAAAAAAATGTATACGTAAAACCAACATCACATTGTTGAATATTGTTTAGGACATGGACTTGAAGATATATTATGTGTAAAATAAATATCATGGACTTAAAGATATATCATGTGTAAAATAAATACATGTGAAGAATTCTTTTTCACATTATAATTTATCCACCATGGACATAGACATGACTCAGCATGGACAGGTTGTTTTTTCAGGTGTGGGATGTAATACTCCGTATATGCCTCACTTGCAGTTCGTTAAGGATTATTTTTTGAGGCTGTAATCGGGAAATTGTAGGTTTGATCCCCGGCTCCGCCAGTCAGCATGTTGAGGTGTCAAAGATACTGAACCCCAAATTGCTCTGGAAAGGCAGAACTATCTGTGTGTGCGAGTGTGCATAAATTACTTTGGATCCCGATGGGCAGGTGGCACCTTGTAGGTCAGCCTCTGCCATCAGTATGAATGAGTGTGCGTGAGTGAGTGAACAAGTGTATGTTGACATATAGTGTGTCGTGCTTTGGGTGGTCAGAAAACAAAACGCTATACAACGCATTTACCAATTTAAACTGTATTGCATTATACAAAGTGAGGTGTTTCTATTATTTAGCCTACCCATAAGTTGTCGAGAAAATGTAAAATATGGACAAAGAGACTCCTTCCATTTGCGTGAAATATGCACCGTATTCTCATATAACTAACTATTTTAGAAAACTAAACAGTCATGGTTGGAAAACCAATTGTGTGTTGCCAGTGTAATGCTGGTGAAAAAGGACATGAGAAAATGCAATTAAAAAAAATGGGGGAACACCTTGGTGTCTGCCATCTTACCATTCAGCATCTGCATCCACGGAGCTAATCCAGTCATCGTGCATCATGCACTCCTCGGGCTCTGGTGCTGTGATCCGCTCAACATACTCTATCTCCACCACGTCTTCCTGAAAACACAGGCAGACACACCGATGCATAAATATCATAAGGATGCGTTCACAGACAAGTCAGAATTCAGTCCCCATTTGGACTTCTGCTGGTTCAGGCTTAAATCCCACCAAGCTCTTCTTTCTTATGCCCATCCCTACTTCCTTATAATTCAAAGAAGACTATGAAAATATGGCATATCCACTATGGTCTAAGCAGCAGGTTGTACCGTTGATATGCCTTCTGTGTCCATGTGAGTGGACAGCGACGTGCGCAGGAACTGACCCCTGACCAGGAAGTCGAACTCCACTTTGCTGTGAGATGCTGCGGAAACAAACAAAAAAAAACAAAGAAAACACACATGATAGATATTAAACACTCAAAAATATTACAGAATTATTTCTTGAATGAAAGTACTGGGACTTTTGTTAACCATTTGATATAATTTAGGCTCATCTAATCATATAGTATAATCAGAACGTAGAAAACTAGGCACAGGCAAGTGAAACGTCATGTAGAGCGATAAATCTGATATCAATTGCACGGATCTAAATTGTAATAAATCAAATGGATTTCCCAGAAGCAATACAATTGGTTCAGGTCACATTTTCTTTTAGGCCGATTAAAATACAGCCAAGCTTTAATTTGAACCTCAGCTGGGTACCAGAAATAATAAAACATACAAGTACAATTTGTATTACCATTGTTCGCCTCCAGCAGCTTGTTGATGACATTGCTGAGGTCCTGCACTTCAGAGGCAGCAGGGATGGAGAACGGAACATCATCGACAACGTACCTATAAAGAGAGGCGTGTTTCCAGGTTAACACCGGAGGTCACACCCATCAAATACAAGCATATATTTGGGTATTTAATAGATTCGTTTGTCACATAAGTTACTGCAGCACATGTTAGCGTTAGCTGGCTAAAGCAACTAGCTAAAAACCAGCAACGACGGGGTTAAGAGGCTAACCGTGAAAAAGAGGCTACGTCTCTAAACGTATAGTCCACGTGCGTGAGTAAAAAGCAGGGTTGTCTCACAGTCACGTCGTACTGTTTACTGGGAGACACAGCTCGTTAGCCCGCCTGCTAACCATTCCTCTCCCCCTTTCCTTCTCCTACGTTTCGTCAGAGCTCACCTTTTGTTGTCTGTGAAGAACCTCGCTTGTAACTGCGACATTTTGGTTAACTTGTATATTTCTCCAACGCACCACTGGCAATATATATCTGCGGTATGGCTAAGTAGCTAGTTAATCTGTTCCTTCATAACACTGCCGACTCTCGTGCAGTCCTGCCATGTGGTACAAAATCCAGGCGCTTCAGTCGAGCGCGGATGCAGCCGATCGATGATTCGGATCTGCGCTCCTCCAGTAATGCCTGCCCCTCAGTAACACCCTTGGATGTAAAAACTAGCAAGACTGCATGGATGTATGATGATACCACATTATACAGAAAACAGAAAACACTCCATAAACTTTAGTTTGTATGCATATGATACACTAATTATATCTATTGATATATCTATCAAAACCCTGGATAATCTGCAACTTCCTGATGTAAAACTTAGAGAAAACCTAATTTTACTAGGCCCAGAAGACAAAAAAATCAATTATCTAATGATATAGTTGCTCACAGCATTGCCCTGGCATCCAGCACCACTGTAAAGAATCTCTGAATCTCTGAGTTAGCAATAATAGCATGTGACAGGTGTGATTACGACTACCAGCATGGACCACGATCCTCTGATTGAAAGATGGACACACTAAGCCACAGTGGCCCCTTCTTTGCTGTTCTACTAGTCTAACCTTATCGGATCCAAGTTATGTCATGGATAAATAGTCGTAAGTTTGTTGCAAAGTTCAGTGTATGTTAATTTAACAACAGAAGGTTTTAGGGTCATCTATTTTTGTAAGCACTGTGCAGCCATTCCATGTTCAAACAGTGTATGCATGTATTGTTTTAAACACTGCATAAATCTAGGCATTGCATATTGCATACTTGTCTTTTCGTGAAATATTTTACATTTGTACATACAAAAAGGTATTGTGAGAACCACTTTGCAACGGTGTAAGTGCTATATAAAGTAATATTATTGGTATTGTTGTTACTGTTATTATTGTTAATGTTTTCTTTTTTTCTGGCTGTAGAGAGGATCATGTCAGCCTACAACTAACACCAGATTGACATGAGTCTTCTAGCAGAAATGATGACAACACCTGCCTTAAGTTCCAAGTTTCCTGAGCATCATGCCAGTTCTGTATGAGATTCTGTCCCACCTGTCTTCAGTCTGGACCCAATGAATTAGACACAAGTCTTGTCAAGGCTAATTAGAGGTAACCGTATTGTCTTATACATTGTTTTTTACGGTGAAGTTCTGGCAATCACAGCTGCCGGCAATTTACCGTTAAGTCAAACCTTTCAATAAAGTACTGTAATATATCATACAGTTGAACTGTTTTTAACGGATAAAGGCTGTAATTAGGTTTACAGTATACCTGCTGTTTTTAAATTAATTTACCGTAAATACATTTATAACATAGTATCTGTTATTTATAAAGCAAATAACCATAAATAGGTTTATGATATCTGTTTTTTTATAGTAATTTACTGTAAACAAAAACAGTTCTCAACTGTGTATTTTACGATTGCAATAGAGTATACTGTAATGTCTTGTACGGTGTCAATTTATTTATTATGGTGAAGTTCTGGCAATTTACCGTATATTTCACAGATTTTTACATTACATTACATTTCATTTAGCTGACGCTTTTATTCAAAGCGACTTACAATAAGTGCATTCCACGGTAACAAACAAGAATCAGAACAACAAGAATCAAGAAGGTACAATTTCTTCAATAAAGTTCAACTATAAAGTGCTATCAGTAAGAGCCATTTCAGTGCTACTATAGTGCTACATCCTTTATTCAAGGTATAGTCGGAAAAGATGTGTTTTTAGTTTGCGACGGAAGATGTAGAGACTTTCTGATGTCCTGATGTCAATGGGGAGCTCATTCCACCATCGAGGAGCCAGGACAGAGAACAGTCGAGACTTTGTTGAGTGTTTAGCTCTCAGTGACGGAGATACAAGGCGATTGGCAGAAGCCGAGCGGAGCGCACGAGCTGGGGTGTAAGGTTTTACCATGTCCTGGATGTAGACTGGACCAGATCTGTTCGTAGCACGGTACGCCAGTACCAATGTTTTGAAGCGGATGCGGGCGGCCACCGGTAACCAGTGAAGGTCGCGGAGTAGTGTGGATGAATTTCGGGAGGTTAACGACCAGTCGAGCTGCTGCATTCTGGATGAGCTGCAAAGGTCGGATGGCACCAGCAGGTAGACCCGCCAGGAGGGAGTTACAGTAGTCTAGACGCGAGATGACCAGAGCCTGGACCAGAACCTGTGCCGCCTTCTGGGTGAGAAGTGGACGTATTCTCCTGATGTTGTGCAGCATGAATCTGCAGGAACGAGTTGTTGCGGTAATGTTGGCAGTCAGGGAGAGTTGACTGTCACGAGTCAGAGAGAGTCAAGAGATTTCTTTTGTGAAGGATGGGGCCAGAGCCTTCAGTTATCAAGCGCCTTTTCTGTGGAACCAGCTTCCACTTTCAGGCCAGGGGGCACACACACACCACGTTTAAGAGTAGACTTAAGACTTTCTTCTTTGATAGCGCTTATAGTTAGGGCTGGCTCAGATTTATAGTTAGAGCAAGTTCGCATGTCAAAGTGAGTGTCCTTGAGCAAGACATTGAACCCCCAGTTGATCCCAGCACCTCACGGCAGCACACTGTTCCTTAATTACTAAGGATGGGTTAAATGCGGAGGCCAATTTTCCCCAAGGTGAATAATAAAAGATATTTTCTTTTTTTCCCTTTGTAGTTAGGGCTGGCTCAGGTTTGTAATTGGTTATATATAATACTCTTGTTTTTCCTTTTATAATGTAATTGCTTGTTAAACTTACATTTTATATGTGCTGCAAATGTTTACCTGAAATCATTATATACATCTTGTCAATAAAACCATGGCCAATTAAATGGGGACATAAGAGAGAAATGGCCTCAAGGGACTATGTTCAGATAAGAGTTGTATAATGTCTATAAGCCCCAATAACTATTACTTTTCATACAATAAAGTACAGTTAATTAAACAAGGACCCTGTTCTTAGAACCAGGTTGTAGCACACGTTATATTTATCATGATTTGGTGTAAATGCTATACATATAGTTCCACTTTAACAAATTGTAACACTGACCATTTAAGAGTATGTAGATGTTTCTATTTCTTCATTAAAAACTCTTACGTTCAGTTTTTTTTCTTAAGTCACAGTTTTGCACCAAGTAAAGCAACTACATGCGGTGGAAAAGATAGTAACTAAAATAACCACCCACTCTGCCATTGAGACTTGCATTTAAGTCAAATTAGATAACTTTATATATTGATACCTCTGTAGTTTATACAACCCAATCAGTTTATTTCACTAGGCAGACTTCAGTCTTGGAAAATAAAAGGCTTGTCACTATAGAATGGGGGATATTGATGGATTTATTACATCTATCTGATGTAGATCTGTTTACAACTTAAAAAAAAAAATACAAAACAAATCAGGCATTGGGGAAAATATATTTACATTTTCATTGGAATTACTGGAAATTCAATGGTTTTAAATCACACCATACTCAAATCATAGGAGATCGTATTGAATTTGTTCTTTAATGTGCACTTTCTCTCTCTTGATGTTCAGAATCAGGCACTCAATACAGCGTTGCCCTTATTAGATATAAATGTGTGACAGAAAACTAAAATGACATAAAAACTAAAACCGAAAATATATACAGTCCACTATTTCACTCATCCTCTTCATCCTTGACCTTCTTTTTCTTCTTCTTCTTCTTCGTTGACTGGAGAGGGAGAAAGAACAGAAGTGAGCACAAAAATAAACCGGGGAAATCTTGTATGAATAATCTGTAGATCAGGTTTAAACAGATCTCTACCTCTGTAACTACGACCTCTTCCTCTTCTTCGGGTTCCTCCTTCTTGTCCTTTTTCTTCTTCTTTTTCTTGGGAGTCTCCTCTGGTGGTTCTTCTACAGAACATGCAGGAAAAGGCAAAATATTGAGCATCATAATCTTCATTGTGTGCACTTCACCACAAGGTGGCATTTGTTTCCATTCTACCCACCTTTTACTGGTTGCTTTTTGGCCTTCTTGGCTTTGACCGTTGGTGTTGCGGGCTCCTCAGCCTCTTCTACCTCCTCAAACTTCCTCTTCTTTGATGTGGAGGGAATAGTGGAATCGCCAGATGGATCGTAAACTCTCACTTCACTGTGGAGAAACGAGGGTATTCAACACCGTTCATATTGATATGTGGGAATATATAATTGTTGGGAATGGGCCGTTCGGGAGTATTAACCTCTTGTGCTGGTATTTGTCTGCCATTGCCATTGCTTTGCCTGTTCCACTGATTCTTCGGATCTGAGAAGAAAAATAAATGAATAAAGATAAGATGACCAGCAGAGAGAAATCCAGCAGCAGATATCAGACACATAAACATAGACCAAATTAAACAGCAAGTACAGCTGGACAAAATATTTGTTTTGACAATTTATCATCTTTTAATGGAGTCATATTGTGATGAAATATTTTTATATTGTGCACATAAGCAAACACAAAGTATAATTTCTTATAATCTTTTAGCAACTTATATGGAGCATAACCTCTCAAGACACAATGTTTTACTCTGACTGGCTTTACACATACATTTGAGCAATCATTTTGACAAAGAAAAAATGAATCCATCTCATGCGGTTGTACTTACTCCTTTCTCCTCCAGGTGGCGCAGCCTGACCTCCAGTTTGGCCCGGTTCTCCATTCCCATTTCGGCATTGGTGTCCTCTCCCAGAGCGTCATAGCGAATAGCCAGGGCTGCTTTAGCTGCCAGCATCCTGGAGATCTGGACAGATATTACGACAACAAAAAACGGTCATGTTTATGTCTAACCACCGGACTGATTATCAGTACTTAGTCCAGTCACATGTCTTACCTTTCCCTTATTCTTGGCACTGGTCTGGCCCACGAGGGAGGCATGGTAGATGAGGCCGTACTTGGGTGTGTCTTTACGAGTCTTCAGGGCTCTGAACAGAGCCTTCTCTGCTCCGAGGATCTGCACCGTGGAGGCTGGATGCTTGGCCAGATTCAGAAGAGAACCTTGCAGCAAAAGGAAAGACAGGTTAATGCATTGCTCTCCCCTGTACATGCACATTGGCCCCGAAGACACAAGCTCAGATGAGGTAGTGACTTAAAAACATCAGTCTTTTTCAGGAAAAGCGACATCATGTCGTCGTCATCATCACCGCTTGGCTGGTTTTCACGACGCCACCTCTCTTTGCCTCACCTGCATGCGAGATGAGACGGGCTCCAACCAGCTCGCCCACCATCACAGTCAGGTTGGGGGCGATGGCCGTCATTCGGTTCTTCAGGTAGTCGTACAGCTGAGTGCGGTACTCTGTGATGTCAATCACCTACAGAAAAAACAAGGAAATAAGACTTGTATTACAGCTGGCAGCAGGTAACGGTCAAAGCAGTCCTGTAGCCGAGGGCAGGAGCTGTGACTGTTCAGATGAGGTAGTGACTGAAAACCCACATGACTTGTTTCAGGGTAAAGACGACTTGTCGTCATCATCACTACAGTCACTTGAGCTCTCCGATCATGAACGGTAAGAAAGAGACAAACCTGATCGCACAGGTGCCGGATGTTGCCAATGTCCTGCTCCGACACTTCTGTTCCCATGGAGATCTCGGCAGCTAGTTTGACCTCAGCCTCGACTTCCTCTGGGAGGATGTCTGACAGATCGGAGCCGGCCACGTTTGTGCGGTCGCCTAGGAGATGCACAGAGACACATTTGGTTACTGCAGGAATTGTTTGTTATGCATCTTAAAGCTGATCTAGGAGCCATTGTGGAAATTAGCAAAAAATGGGGGCGCAAACCACTGAATTTACACATTAAGTTTATTTCTCGTGAGGATTACTACTGTATAAACACACTCCAGCATTTTTACTGTTTGCATCCACTCGGGCCTCTGATGCACAAAACAATTCTAATCTCTTTAAAGCCTTCGAACTTTGCAGCAGTGCAATACTAAAATCACTGACATTAAATAGTTATTTTTACCTATTTTGCGGACAGATTTGCAGTAGACCATGTTGTCAGTGACTACCTTTCCCAGCTCAGGAAAGTGCCATCCGTACCACTCTCTGCAGCGCATAACGTAGTTGTTGAGCTCCTTATCCAGGTCATCCAAAAGACCTGACGAGGCATTGACAAAAAATACAAAGCCACAATCACTAAAGCTGCTTGTGACCACACTTGTTTTTTTCAGTCACCAAATATCTTCTAATTGAGAAAATAATTAAAAGAAATTGTGATAATGAACAATTAGTGAATATTGTTGCTTACAGATGGCCTGCACAATCATAGTGTCCACTTTGTCTGGACTGAACTTCAGCTTGTATCGGGATAAACTGGAGAACACAGAAAAGATGAGTTATTAATAAATTATCTCACACGGCAAACTACTTTTGTAGAGAGATTTCTGCCTCAGCGGTAGTGACGAATGCTGAGGATAATCCACATGGGATTTTTCGGACAGCAAGTGTAATCATAGGCAGCAACCGCGTTTATGAGTCGCCGCGTCTGCGAGCCACGTACCTGTGAGCTAATCCGAGAGACATGGCGCTGAGCTCCTTGGGGGGAAGGCCGGTAATGAGGCTCTCCATCTGACTTCTGATGCACCTCATCAGCTCTGCTACAGCAGAGTTGTGGACACAGCTCAGTTCCAGCTTTTCCTGAAAACCAGAGCCGGTTAAGAGCCAAAACCCTTGCATTTAACGCGTAGACATGCATAGCGATCAAGTCACTTACTTTGATGACCCCGCCGAGTTTTGCGTCGCTGATGGCCAGCTGCTCATGAGCTTCTGTGGCCACAACCTTCTTTAGCACTTTCTTCAAACTCTTGCCAATTTTTCCCTCGGTAAGGGCAGTGGCAGCTGTGTGGCAGAAGTTGGGAATGCCGTATTAAATACACAAACAAATGCATAAAACCACAAAACAGTTGAATAGGCTCACAGGAGAATTAAAGTTAACATCTGATCAAATCCTTTAAAACTACATGGATTCCGCCTTTAATTTGTACCATTTGCCATCTTCTTTACTCTTAACCAGTCCAATTAAAGTTTTATACGGTTTAATGTTTCATCTTCGCCATCTAAACTATGTGCTGACATTAAATGTCGTCTCAGTGGTACAAATTCAGTGGAATACATCATACTTTAATCAGACACAGAAACCACAAAAACAATTCTCGTTACCTGCCAAGGCCTCTGTGGTGTCCTGAAACTTTTCAAAGTGCTTCAGCTTCACACTAGCAGGGGCAGAAAAAAACAGTTTAAACATGTTTTGCATGAGCTACAGTGTAACACGTCGACAAACAGGTGATTTCATTCTATACTTACATTTTGTTCGCCTTTTCAGGAGTTTCAAACTCCTTATACAGGCTGTCCACTTGTTGCAGCTTGGATTCATCAAGGACCTGAAACATAACAGCTCCGTTAGTTGCCATGCGTTAAAAAAAGTTTATGGGCAGCAGTGGCGGGGTGCACACGTTAAACCAACACTGGTTTGGGAATGTCTTTAGATTTATGGCTATAAATAAGGTAAAAAGGTGGTTTTGATCATATCACAAATTTCACTAATGTTGCAAGATGGATGTGACCGTTGTGCTTTGAGAAGAGAGTCCCTTCCCTTAAGTTAACTTGGCTTCAACATGCACACGTGGTTACAGGGCCTATACACTACCATGTTGCGTTAGCTCAAACGTTAGCAAAGCACTCGTCACGTTACATGCAAAACGTTAAATTAGCCCGTTCACGTGCTTTAACACAAATAAAAAAAGATAACCATTTAATTCTACTCACTACCGTCAACGTTAAATACGAGTGAAACGACGTGCACGTGGGCAGTTAGCCACGAGGCTAATCTAAGCTAACGTGGACAGCTAATGAGTGCAAAATGAATTATGCTCTCTGTGACAGGACACAGAGGACGAATACATACCTTGAATATGGCATATCCAGCGGCGGTCTCGAATAACACGAGCATTTTGGCGGTAGCTCAGTTACTTTAGCAGAATGAGTGCGCTCTCTAAGTCGAGAGCCTTCTGGCTTTTCCGACTCACCACGCTGCTGCTCTCACCGTGTGAAGCACACGCGGCGAGAAGCCAGCACCAGGAAACTGCTGGGTTGCCATGTCCGGTGCCTCGAAATCACCCAATATCAGAAATGTTTCCTTTTTCCTTTTTTTCAAGTTTATTGGCGGTTGGCAAACAACTGTATGGTGCATTACCGCCACCAACTGACAGAAATGTTTTGTGATGTTATGTTTGATTTAAAAAAAAAACTACCCTGTATGGAACATTGGTTTTCATCATTATGAAAAATATCAACTTAATACGTTATTAACAATTCAACACTGCAAATATCTATGTTTAATTGAATAGTTAACGCAGAAGTATAAACAACAGTGAGTTGGCTACTGGAAAACGAGGTAGAACCTAATTTATGACAATAACTGGAGGTATTTGAGTTTTTCAGAACATATTGGGCGTCCCATTACTTTATGTACAATAATGTAAAATACATTCCACACGAGTTTTCTCCACAATCTGGCAACCCAAAAATATGATGTGTCAAATCTCGCGAGACATTTTTGCATGAGGAAATAGGCTCGTTCGAAAGAGCTGCGCCTCGCCTGGAATCCAGACGAGAGCAGGCGGCAGCAGCAGGGGGCGTTCGATTCTGCGCAGAACCGGCTAATCTCGAACGAACCTAATGATACTTTTTAAGTAAAACCTAAAACACAAATACCGTTGCAGTGGAGCATGGGATGTTCAGCTTCAACATAATTTCCATAGCTACTGAGGGACTTTCATATTTTTTATTTTGGTTGTGTTCATATGTTTGATGTACTTCCTGCTCTCGCGGAAGTGACGGACGTATTGGTAAATTCGAGCCAAAACATGCACATGTGAGAGCTGCGTGGCGAGAAACCAACATTTACTTCAAATACACTTCACTGTCGACGCGAAGAAAGAACTGGGGTGTGAAGTATGAATGAACAGAGACACTATCCTCCGCCGGACTTCGGCTGTCCGCCTCCAAATTCCTTCCAAAACTTCCAGCAGCCGCACACAAGCGGCTTCCAGCCCAACATGTGGACCTGGGGCGAGACGTCCTCCGAGCATGCCCGGGACTACAACGGCCAGGCAGAGTGGCATCATGGGGCAGAGGCAGAGTTTGGTTTCCCCTCAGGCCGTGGAAGCTATGGACAGAAACGTCCACACGGTGAGTAGAGATCCAATCCAAGTCTTGTAATTATCATATAGAAAACAGCCATAACATGTATCTGTAAATATCACATTTTACCATGTTTTACTTGGATTTTCAAAATCACAACCAGCCTTAGTGTCAGCAATATCATAACGTAGTTTGATTGATGTCTCTTTTAGTCATACAGGCAACTATAAGTTAATACATCTGCCATCATGACATATTAGTAATGTTTTTTTTTTAGACAAACCAATCTTTTAAATCACCGTGGGGAAAGTATTAAAGGGATGCTCCCTCGATGTGGTGTCATAAACTTGCAGTCTTCTCAGCCCAAACTGAAATAACCCCAATGACATCAATATGACACCATCAGGGTTGTTTCTCAGACGTGACAAGGTGCCTTAAGAGCCACAGAAGACACAGTTTACCTTCGACGGGTGAACCAAGCTTGATGTGTAAAATTGGCGAAGTGACCCTTTTTTAATAGTCCCAAAGAAAACATTGTCACATTATTATTAAGAATGAAGAGATGATGTGTGTTTGTTTGTGCTATGCTGTCTGCCTCTAACTTTCAGTCCTGTCTTCAGGTCAAAACCGTGGTCGTGAATGGCAACAAGGTGGAAGACAAAGTTATGGAGCCCCTAACAATCATGGGAAAAAGGTACACTACCACTTTCATCATTGTTTATCAAACATCAATATGCTCTACAGCCACAGCTGATCTGTCTGTAATCCACAGCAGAAAAACAAGAAAGAACCTGAGTATTCCCATTTCTGCGACACATGCGACCGCGGCTTCAAACACCAGGAGAAGTACGATGAGCATGTTTCTCAACATGTCACGGTAATTTAATATATCTTTTGAATCTAGAATAAAAGTATAGATTGCTTATTATTCTTTTTTTCATTTATGGAAGTCAAATCTCTTTTTTAGTGTTCTGTGCCCGACTGTACCTTCATGGCCCATGAAAAACTAGTCAGCATCCACTGGAAAAACGTAAGTGAAACAACTCGCTGTGTGTCTGAAAACTCTTTTCTCTTTGGTTAATATCAGTCTTTTAAATGTCCTGACTGCAGAACCATGCACCGGGCGCCAAGAGGATCAAGCTGGACACACCAGACGAGATTACGAAATGGAGAGAGGAGAGGCGCAAGTCAGTATTCTAATTCTATTTCCGTTGTAATTTATCTTTAAATTATTATTACATTTTATTATTAATGTGGGTTTGTATATCGATGTCTATTGTGATCAGGAAAATGTAATAACAATTTGACTTTCCAGAAACTATCCAACACTTCAGAATATGGACAAGAAGAAGAAAGTGATGGAGGTGCGGGAGGAGACAGGAGCCGTTCTGGAGACAGCTCAGTTTGGGTAAATCTACAAATGCGTGGGATCTTTATTTTTTTCTTTTAGTGCTAACACAACCAAGTGTATATTTAGACTCAGAGTGAATATGTTACTTGCAGGCGGATGAGAGGCAGAGGGCGGGGTCGAGACCATGGCTGGGGAAACAGAGGGTTCCGTGGGCGTCACCCTCGGGGCCCTCACCCATCAGATAACAGTGACACACAAGGACCTCCGCTCCTCACCCGGCCCCAAAGGGATCTGGATCCACTGGGAGTGCTGGCCAGCAGCGATCATGGTGAGTGACTCATCTGAAGTGCACGGGGCCCCGGTATTCGAACAAGACTGTAAACGGTCCCTGAAAATATGTTTGCGCGCCTTTATTGTCATGGTTGGTTTCATACGGCTTATAGAGTAGAAGAAGGCGCAACTGTAATGGTAATTGATGTGTTTCTTATGTGCTTTAAGATTCTGACCAAGAGGAGCCAGCCCCTGAGTCTAGACCTGGTTTCCTGGTTGTGGCTCCCAAACAGATGAGCTCAGCTCTGGGCTCCCTGGTGGCCAACTATGGCTCCATGAGTGACAGTGATGAGGAACCAGAAGGTGAGTTTGCCACCGTGCTCCAGCTGCTGTGGAACAGACTACTTTTTGTATAACAACATAATCTTCACAAACAAACACCACTTTTATGATTTTATGTTGTAGAACAGATCGTTGCTTGTGTTAACAACAGACCTTATTTCAGGCCTCTATTCAAAAATCAAGTCCCATGACTTGTAGAGGAGGGAGCACGGGGTGAAGGAATGAGTCCTAAAAGCTTTCCAATTAAAGTTGATCCCCATATTTGAGGAAGTTGATACACTTAAGTAAAAGCATCCGCTAAATAAATATAATGTAATGTAGTTATACCTTTCCTGTAGCGCTGGCATGTGCCAGTAAGAATAGGCATACCGTACTAAAACAAGAGTGACATCACTTTTTTAATCTTATTAAGTGGAGAGGTGACTTTGAGTTATGTTTTTAATTAAATCAGCATTAGGTGGTTCCTTCATACGTCTGGAAAATTGTAAAAGTATGGAAAATACAACTCGATAACCTTCAAGTCTGGAAACGTTTGTAAATGTGGAAATTACACTTATTCAACCTCTTTGGTCATAACTATTCATCTGAACTCCAGATAATGAATACAGTAATTTCATTTGACCCCCAAAAAGACTATATTATAGGTAGGTTGTTTTTGATTCTGTTACACATTGATAGACAAAATACAAATTGGGAGATATACATGTAACAGGAAAAAAACACACCTAAAATCTATCATGGTTCTTTTTTTCTTGTGTTTCAGCCATCCCTATTCAGAGAGCCAAAGACCTTGTGCAAGAAAACCAGGCTCTCCTAAACGCAATACCACGAAGGTCTCAGGACAGAGGACAATCTAGGGGCCCGGCAACCTCTTCACAGGTTACAGAGGCCTTTCATACTCCTAACGGCGGAAGAGGAAGAGGGGGAAGAGGACGAGGAGGCAGAGGAGGAAGAGGCGGTAGAGGAGGATACCAAGATACACCACAAACACGTCGCCCCACTCTACTCGAGATGGTATTATTATACAAGCATATTTCACAGGATTTTAAATTGAGATAATAAAATGGCATTTAAATGTAGATGATTCTAGACAATGCAGCATCTCTATTTTCTTTCACTCTGTTTAGTTACTGGCACCCGATATCCGCCATGAGAGGAATGTCCTACTGCAGTGTGTGCGCTACGTTGTCCGAAACAAATTCTTTGGCCTGGAGAGCAGACCTGAGGACCAGAGGGGGGTGAAGGATAAAGTCCCACCAGCGATCTCAGCCGGACAGCGCGCAGGGAGGCAGGAAAGGCCGTCAGATGAAGCCATGGCTCGGTTTAGCCCTCTGGTTGGTGCACAGAAAAGTTTGGCAGAAGTTAATAATCAGGAGGAGTTAAAAACAAGCAATGCTGTTGTAGTTGACCAGTATTTGCGTACACACGCAGAACCTTCTCAGGATCCTCCTGTCGACTCGGCAGCAAGTGCGGAGCCGGTTACAGGACATCTCATCCGAAATGCTGAAGAGACCACTGTGAAAGACGGGCTATATTCAACGGGCACAGACGAAATCAACTCTACCTCTAATAGTTACGATGATGAAATATGGGAGAGCCCTGGTGCTGTTATGTCCTAGCAAATCACTTAACTGGATTGATTATTATATTGATTATTTTGTTCTGAAGCATGAAAGTGAGACATCTGTCTTTCAAAGGGTGATAAAGTTATTTTTCAAGGACTATTGTTTTTGATGTGATGTTAGTTTGTCTAACAATATCCAGTTGTATTTTTGTAACATGCTTTATAATGAATAATCATTTTTTGTTCTTATGAAATAAATCATGTAAACTATTGATCATTTCAGTTTTACTAATGTTTGTTTCATTCTAGTTTAAGCTTGATTTGTAGTTTTTGAGTTAAACAAAAGGAAACATGTTAATTATGTGTGTGTCGCTTTATTATATCATATTTGCAGTAACACATATCACAACATAATCATTTGTTGAGTAAAGGCCAGAAGATTACATTTTAGATTTATTAAACTATCCATTAATTATTTTTGAATAATGAAACCCTGTATTGATACTTATGGTGTAAAGAACAATAAATCCCTTTCGAAATAAACACGAGGCTTTGGTTCTGTATCAAGGTTTACCGGCCATTGTCAAAAGGTGGACCGTCCACATGGACTGCCTTAGGTTGTAAAACGAGCGCCCCTCCGTCGCCTGGAAACCACCTGAGCTCTAACGTTTGGGTAGCAACAGTAAAGTTGACTATCGGTATGCGAGTCAGTAAGCAGGTGACATTAGACAACAATTTGCCATTCAAGTTACGTTAATGAGAAGAACGATACATGTGTGGCGTCTGTAAGTCGGGAGCGATTAGAAAGTCCTATCATGGCTGGAAGTTGTGTTCGAGTTGACCCTCCGGTCGTCGAGTTCAACGACGTGACAGTCGGGCAGGTCTACAGGAGGACGGTCACGGTAACGAATGTTGGGAAAACCTCGAAGAAAATAAAGATGGGGAAGCCTGTGTTAAAGGTAAAGGAACTTATGTTGTGTTTTTTTATTATTTAATTTTGTATCAACTAACAAGCTATACGAAATTAAAGAATACAAATGACGCAATGGGATCTAAATAGGGATTTGGCGTTAACGCAAGCTTAATTGCTCGCTAACGCTTGCTAAATTAAGCTAACGTTGGCTAGTTAGCTCACTGAGCTAACGAACTTTAATTAGTTCACTTTAAACATGGACCTTGTTGGTTTGATACGAAACGACCACATCCAATTATCTATCTATCTATCTATCTATCTATCTATCTATCTATCTATCTATCTATCTATCTATCTATCTATCCATTGTGTGCAAATATTTGTTTAATATGTATTTTACACGCATAGTACTCACATTTTTTATTTTTCTCCTTTTTAAGAGTTTCTAAAGTTGTCCCTCAATTAACTCTCACTGCCTTACCCGATTATACAGTATTAACACTTTCTAAGTTGAGATGCACACATATCTCTAAATGTGTATCTCTAAATGTTTGTCTCTAAATGTTTTGACATTTGAATTTAAAAGTACTGTTGTTCTTTCTAAACATGTGATTGATGCCTTTTCTTCTTCTTCTACTTCTCTTGCCATGCAAGTTGTTCAAGTTAACAGCATCCAGCACAGCCAAGGTGGTGGCTTCTGGTCTCTCTGTAAGCGGCTTGCTTGAGTTTTCTCCAGAGGAAGAGGAGGAGGTCAGAGACTGCCTTCTGATTCATATAGATGATGCAGAGACCATCAAAATACCTCTGCTGGGGTGAGCAGGCTACACATATGTTATAAGCATATATATTTAAGATATTAAGTACCAGACAAACTGCCTATGGCATTTAATGTCCACGCAGACATCTCCACAACACTCTGACTTTATATATTATATTATACATGTTCCTCCAGGTTCCCCAGGGCTTGTTCCTTCCTAATGGACTCAGTACTAGACTTTGGGTGCATTGCAGCAAGCAGTCAGGTGATCAACAAACATCACCATCTAACTAATCAGGGATCAGCACCAGGTAAATTGAGCCTGTCTCTCTTGGCCTGGAGATACTATATCCTAAATTGTTCACACAATGACATATTAATTTACTCAAACAAAGACTCCATGACTTATTAAATTCAAGTAGTATCTGATCCTGTACATGACACCTATCACCAGAAAGCTTTTTAAATGCCCGACACTGCAGTTACCTCCTTTGACTTATTTAGAATACTTCGTTTATGGATATTAAAGTGGTTCAAATCTTTCAAATCAAGAAATTTGAGAGAAAGTTGTGGGACACTAAAATGAGGAAACTTCAGAACGCTCAGATAATAAACAATTGTAGTTTACAACGCTAAAATATGCCCAACCAAGTTATTTGTGTTTTTTTCCCCTTTAGACAGTGAAACAATAATTAAAATACAGTTTGAGTTTTGAATTAGAACAGGTTATATTATATTTCAGTCAGAGGCTCTTACAGCAGATTCAAGGAAACAAGAAACAAAAATAGACTTTATACGTATGCTCTGAAGCTACCGAACTGAGACTGCAACCTCCCCCTTTCTCATTTAATACACAGTGATTAAATTATCTTAAATGCTGTGAGCTTTTTCTATACTTAATACCTTGCCAGTAAGTATGTGTGCTCTGTTAACCCATGAACTATCTCAAGTGAAGGTAGCTGTCCTCTATTTCGTCATATATTAAGACAATGCACATCTTATTTCGCAGTAGGGACTGTTTACTAAAGTCACTTCGTGTTAATACTCATGTATTAGTGTGTGTATGCATTTAAGGTGCGTTCCAGGTGCAGTACAATGGAGACCCCTCAGTTACAATCTCACCCTGCAGTGGAGTCGTAGCAGCTGGCGCTACCCAGAGGCTGAAAGTGGAACTGCGCACAGACAGACCCAGGCAGATTAATGAGAAGGCTCTGTAAGAAAGACTTTACAACAATAGTCCAAGATAACTGTCAACACAGATAGCATGTATTGAAGGGATTGGACAATTAATGCTCAGTCACATATTTTAGGATTTTAGAATTTTACAAAAGTATAAAATGTTTGGTTGCTCTACCTGAACCATATTCTTGTTGTCCCAGGTTGAAACTCCAGAATCACTCTGCTGTAGTTCTCAGTATAAAGGCTGAGGTGGTGGATCAGAGTCTTGAGGTTTTTGACCTGCAGGTAATTCAGTGGTCCAAGTGGAATTCATATATTACTGAAGCTTGGGCAGTATACTGTATACCATGGTATTTAGAAATCTAGACTGTGTGATTATCAATGATGTCATAGATACACAATCCACCTTCTATGATGCTGTATTGGTGGCGCGTGCTGTGCACTAGAATACTGATGTATTCTGACTGGCAGCTGAGCTGGGAAATATGGCAACTGAGTGTTTTGAGTTTAGTCTTCTTCAAAGTACAAAATGAACATGATCGGCCTCCACCCCATGTATACCATTATGTAGGTTGTGTGTAGCGTAACATGGGAGGTAACCAAGTGAGTTAACGTTATAAATGTGAATGTAGCAGTGCGTTGTATGTACAGTTTAGGCTATATATATAAATGTATAAATATAAATGTAAAAAAACTCTGTGGCTTGAATACCCCCATAAAAAAACTCTGCTATTTCACAGGGGGCTCCACTGTCCTGTCTGTGGTTTGGACCTGTATACTTTGGGACGTCCCGCGTGGAGAACGTGGTTCTGAGAAACAATGCACCCCAGGCAGGTGACTGGGTTGGCCTTCTCCAGGATACTGCTGCTGGGACCGAGGCGGTGAGTGATGCCCTCAGGGAAAGTAGGTGTAGCTACATACGTTGAAGGGGTTGAAGCAAGGTAGCAAGATAGGTTGGAGGGCAGTTGTAATGAACTGAGAATATAACAAAGGCTTTTACTGTGATCGCTGTGTAGGGTGTAGATCTTCAGAAGAGCACACACGCCGCCCTGCTGGAGGGAATGGGGGGGTGCAGCCCAGTCAACCACGATGTCTCTCAGGTCTTGGTGTGTGTCCCCAAACAGGGTAAACTTGGACCGTATGACAAAACCACTGTGGCTGTGTGCTTTAGCCCCATGAGCAAAAGGTAAAGTGTGCCTGAAAACCCCAAAAGATATGTTTTTTAATGTAATGTGAGAGAGTGTGACATACCCAATGACCTTAATAAAATATGATCTTGATAAAATAGCTATACAGTAAAATGTTCTTTAAAGTTCAAATTGTCAAAAGAAGACAGTGGGTAAGTAGTGAATGTAAAATGATTGTTGATGAATGGGTGAGAAAATATAATGACTCCCCGTCATGGAATTGAACCTCGGTCTCCCAATTCTTTCTTAGTACAAGTGATGGGGGGAAGCGTGACAACTCACCCAGACGGCAGGACTACTGTCTTTACCTGCTGTTTGAGTCGGTGGGAAGCAGATATGGCTTCACTCAGCACAGTGGTACTCAAGACAAACACACACTCTCATGTCGCATTGCATATTATAGTCCAATACAACCAATCACAAGTGCTCAGAGTAATGTTTTCAGCCAGACGGTCAGGTCAAGTAACTTAATTCATTGATGAATTACCTGATGATTAAAGATAGCTGATATTAATTATAAATAAGTACAATATGTGACTGAGGTTTTTCTTTCTTCTTTAGGTAACATCAGTGTGGAGCTGGCAGTGACAGGCTCTGGACTGCCTGTGTCTCTGGTGCCTAGTCCCTCTCGGAAATTTGATTTCCTCACCTGTGTGACAGGTCAACGCGTGGACCTATTGTGCGTGCTGCAGAACCTCTGCTCTCAACTTCCTGTCAATTTCCGCTTCCGCAAATTAGCACATTTCACCACCAAGCCTTCCACTGGCACAATTGCCCCCGGGCAATGCCAGGTAAGGATGGCGATTGATTGATTCATTTATTTTTTCCAGAAATCTAAGCAGAGGAGCATATGTGGAAACCTTTTTTCTCTCTGTTGCATTCCTCAGGATGTAGTTTTGTCGTTCACTGCGCGGCAGCAAGGGAGTTTCCAAGTGTGTCAGAAGCTAAATGTCTTAGGTCATACTGTTCAGAGGGGTCGCGACCCCACTGAAGATGTTATTGGACTGGAGCTTCACTGCTTCCACACCATCACTCTTAACCTGTCTGCTGTGTGCCATTGTGAGACCACACACCCCGTGCCTAAACTGAACCCTGGTGAATATTGAAGGATAAATCCCACAAAAAGACCAAAACCAACAACGTGTCTGTCTCTGAATACTTTGCTCAGAAATTTCCTAAAAACGCCAACCGCTCTAGTTTTGAGCTCAAACAGGAGAAAATTGTGAATGTCTGTGAAACGGTTTTCTGCAGTGGATTAATTTACATTTGGTGCTCTAGCAAGTATTTGTGGCAGCAGGATGTGTGTTTGGTACAGAGCCAAATATACTAAAGTGTGTGTGTATTCATAATGAAAGAACGGTGTGGCTCATTGGCGTGTTTTTAAGGAAGAAGAAATATCAAACTTTGGTTACACACACAATATTTATTAGTAGATACATTAATTGTTGGTTTTTGTCTTCTCGTGGGATTTGGTAACAATGAGAAAAATATGTCTATGAAAAGCATCATCAGACTTTAGATAATCTTGACACACATATCTGTCCTGCTCTAATTGCTTGCATCACAGGCATCACTCCAGCAGTGACCAACCCAACCGGATCCCTGCCTCACGTTCGGTCCAGTGATCTGTCTCGCTGCCGCGTGATGGTGCCCGTCGCTGTCCTCAGCGCCGACCAAACACGACTCCACAAACATCGCAGGCAGAGGAGTCTGAAAACTGAGGGGGAGGAGTTCCTGGCGTTTCCTAATGATCGTGCCACGAGCGTCAGGCCAGCCTCCGCGCACAGACAGTACAGGTAGCAGCTAAAGAAGCGCACTCGCTCTACATCGTCAACCAACATGGGTTTGAAACAATCAAAGAAAGCAACCTCAACATTTCCCCAAAGGTTTTGATACTAGATTTTAAATGCGCTAAATGCTACAAACATTTTAACATTATTGTTGTTAAAATTATTCTAGTTTAAAGATTACACAGTTATTTTAGAATTCCTCCCTTTATCTTGTTCAGGACCATCTTCACCGGTGTACGCCGCTATCGCTACGTGGACACCAGCTATGCTTTCACTGAGGAAGAGGAGGAGCAGAGGCAGAGGCACCGTCAGATTTACGCGGATTTCATTGAACAGCTCAGAAGAACTCGGCTGCAGAAGACCAATAAGAGGTAGGCCGTCTTGTGAATGATCTGATTGCTGACCTGAAGGCCACACCTAAGCTTTTCTTTCATATAGTGGGACAGTGAATGGTGCCGTTGGATCTTTGTTGTTGGTTCCTAGACAGCAGGACGACGTGGAGGACAACGTGGATATCGGGATGGTTCCTTCTCACGGGCTCGTTCCACCTACACTTCGCATCAGTGACCTGGAGAGCATTAAGATCTCAGAGACCAAGCTAAATTACAGCTCCGCTTCTCCAGCAGCCAGAGGTCATTGCCCCAAAGACATGACATCCATCAACCGGCACGTTAACAGTCAGGTCAGATCAAATGTGGTCAAGAGGTTAACTATTTAACACTGAGTGAAATTTAAATGCAAAATTCAGAGGAAAGTTATTTTCTTTTTTCTCTGCAGGTTATGAATGCAGTTCCCTCCACCAGCCAGGAGGTGGCAGACTGCAACAGTACCCTGACAGCTCAGGAGCTCTACCAAGTCGTCATAGGTTAGAAATTCAATTCAGAAGGGCTACAGTCACGGTTTCTATTCTAATAACAGTGTGTGTACAATCTTTATATTGTGTAGTAGTGTGTGTGGGCTATGTGTTATTCTTGATCGACATCCTATGAAATAATTTACAAGTTATTAATAAATACCAAAGTGAAGAAAAATAGTTTTTAATGTTGAAAAGGGTCAAGAAAATGTCACTATTTCCTCATCAGGTCCATTGTCGGTGGATTTTGGCGAGGTGTGTGTGCATTCAGTGTGTATTCAGAATCTGGAGCTGGTCAATCATCTGTCAGTGTTCGTCTGGGTGCAGCTGGAGGTGGACTGCCCTGAGCTACAGGGCTCCTCACCCCTCTCCCACGTCCTGCCACCCCACTCCCTCAACATCCTGCCGCTGACATTTCAGAGCAACAAGCTGGGTCACTTCTACAGGTTGGTGGAGGAAGCAGCGCAAAATTTCCAATCCATGTGAATCAATTATTTAATGCCATACAAACACACCTCTTTCCCCCAGATGTGTGTCCTTCTCTGTGAACCAGCAACACCCTGGTCAGATTCTGGTCCAGGCCCAGGTCGTCTCCTTGGCCCTGGAGCTGTCCACCGACCTGCTGGTGCTCCGCCCCACCCACACGTGGCTTGCCCAATCAGGATACAGGAGCTCTGTTACCCTTCGGAACCAGCGTAACCGCACCGCAGAATTCACATGGAGGCCATTAGTTACGGAAAGCGGCATCCTTTTCTCCATTCGACCAGCTACAGGTGCTCAGGCTGCAGCTCGATTTGAGTGTCTATTTGAATTAGGGCTAATACATCAAATGTGCCCCCTTCCTTTGCCAGGTTCTGTGGAGCCATACAGCGAATTGGACTGTGAGGTAGTGTGGCATCCCTCCTTCAGCTCCCCCTCGGAAGGAGACTTTGACCTCTGTGTCCACGAGGGCAACACACAGCGCCTGCACTGTGTTGCAAAGGTCAGCCCATAAAATAGGAAAGATTATTTTGTCTCAACAACGTTTTGTACGAGTATAGCGGGGTCAGCTAAATGTAATGTAATGTAATGTGGTGGCGGGGGGGATTTGGGTCGAAACAACACTGCATGTCCGCTATGTTTTCAACAACTACTGTTACTCTTTGCCTCTATTCCACATCGAAACAAGTCAAGTAATTTCAGGTTAAGGTTTGGTGAAATTCGTTGACTCACATTTTCATGTTTGACAAACAAATACATAAATGCTGTTTAAAGTGTCAAACAGTATGTTTGTAATTTATTGATGTAACTTTATTTATTATTTATTTATTTATGTTTGTTTAGCTCAGTATGTATTGAGGAGATACATTTGCCATAACAAACATGTCATGGATAACACCAGGAGAGACAGAAAGGATGCAGGCATGCATTATATGGAAAGATGGAGAGAAATCATGTGAAATATTCCATGTTAAAAGAGCACAAACTTGTTTTATTCCAGCATCTTAATCTTGCTCTCAATGTACTCCAGCTTGATGCATTTACTTTAACATTTTCAATTCACTCCTGCAACATTGTAGAAAATCCAGTTCTTTAACAACTCTCTGGGATGAGCTGAGCATCATAAGTAATGTGATGTCACCTTGAGATGGCTCAAGACAGCTGTAATTTGGTTTAATAGCGAAAAGCAACTTCTCTTCTGACAGCAGCCTCAGTAGACCAGAACACAATCAAGTGTTTAAAAACGTGTTTAAAGAAAGGCTTGTGATTTTGTGCTTTTTTTCAATGGAGAACAACTCTTCCGGTACTGTTGTCATCGTTGCTCTCTGCAGCGAGTCGTACAAATGCGCACGCTCTGGCGGCTGTCAAAAGCAATTCAGTAAAACGAGGGAAATCACTGACTGGGGTATAATTAGACATGACAGGTTAAGAGAGAGTGGGTGAACTACACATGCCAATTACAACTGCAGAAACAATGCATTCTCTATTTCCCTCTCTGTCCTTTTAGGTCGGCTCCACCAGCGTCCAGCTGGCAGAGACAAAGGTCACGTTTGGATCAGTGCCTCTCAACATGCCCTCTGTCAGAACTGCAGTCTTACACAACACTGGAAAGAACCACGCCTACTATCAGGTGCCTCCACATAAACAATACTTGTTTTTGCATGGATACTTATCTAAGAAAACAAAAAATAGCCAGTCTGTCTCACTCTCTCTCTGTTCTCTTGTTGTTGTTGCAGGTGCTAGATGTGTATCCTCTGCCAGGCTTGGTGGTGAGTCCACCTGAGGCCGTGGTGCCGATTGGGGGTCAGGCCGCTCTCAAGCTCCACTTCAGCCCCGACTCTGTCATCAAGTTTGACACCAGAGTGGAGGTGGGTGCGAGGTAGAAAGACAGGAAGAGGAGAGAGGCCTAGTCATTTCATTATTACGACAATTTGCCTGTGTGTGTGTGTAACTGACTGACTTATCATCCCGGGACAATTTCCTATCGGTCACTCCCCTGCACATCATACTTCATATTTCAATATTTAACATACACCTACAGTACACTTGTTTACAGTAATGTTATCTGTTTGTCTGTGCACTTTATTAGGGTCCGAACAACTGACATAGTCAGTCCAGTCCAAGGAGTGTGTGTCTCTCTGTCTCTGTGTGTCTGTGTGTGTCTCTCTGTCTGTGTGTGTCTGTGTGTGTCTCTTTCTGTGTCTCTGTGTGTGTATGTCTCTCTCTGTCTCTGTGTGTTTGTGTCTCTGTCTGTGTGTCTCAGGATTCATCCATGGCGACTGCGAATCAGTGGTTAGCAAATCATCGGATTTACATGCAATTCGCGTGACAGAGAGACATGATGCACGTGCAGGCGACCCGCCGGCACCCCCGACATGCGGAGCGAGGATCCGCTCGCAGCTTAAATTTTAGATTTGATATTCTATTGTAAATGTGTAACATACCTGGCAAATAAATTGTTCTGATTCTAATTCTAAGAGGATGTGCGTGTGTTACAGATAGCTCTGAGGAACATGAAGTCCATGGAGCTTAGAGTGGGCGGATCAGTGGAGCCTCCAAATATTGACATCAGTGTGGTAAGTGTGTGTGTGTGTGTGTGTGTTTTGAGCAAAACATTAAAAAAAAACTGCTGATACAAAGATCACCTATGCTGCCACTTGAGTACTCAAAAGGGTCCGTCTTGCGTAACCTGTGTTAGTGTAACATATTTCAGGGTATTGTAGCTCTACAAGTGGATCTGTTACAACTCTCTGACTTGTGATGTTTCCTGTTTATGTCTTTTATAGGTTTTTGATCTAATTAATTGAATAAAGGCTGACAATATGTGCCGGTGCACTTTGGTAAATGTTTAGGAATAGTAGTGTATCATCAGAGATCGTTACAATCATGCAACAAGAGTATAATTAAGAAATAAGATTCTGGAGTTTCGTTGGAAAAAATACTGTTTTCACACTGCTGCAGTGTTCCAGTATCTCTGAAGCTGCAGTAGATCGAAAAGGGATATAGAGTTATATCATATAACTGTTTTGTTAATTTGTTTGAATTAGTAATTATCATATCATTATTATTTTTAAACCTGTCTTGCCTGACTTGAAGATCTGCCATCTCACCCTTTTCTCTTTCTAATAAGCACCACAATAGGAATAAGCTTCTTTTTTTGTAATCTTCATTATGATTTCTAATTGTATGTAAGGACTGGCTGATTGCAGTCTTGTATTTACCTTTATTATTATCAAATGAAACAATCTGTATTATTTTCCATGTCGTAATTACAATCAATATAACAAGCAGTTTGTTCATCATACTGATTGCACACACAAAAGATGGCTTTATAGATGATGACGATTGAAAATGAATGAAGCACCTTTCCCAAAAATAGATAAGATTTACCATCAGAAATGAACACATCATTGGTAATATTGAGGTTTGTAGGAGAACAGAGTGGTATTTACCAGAGTTCTGGGCATATTGGTACAGGGCTTCATGGAGCATCTTTGCTTCAGAGTTATGAAGTATGGAGCTGCTCTTCAGATGGAAGAAGGAACGCATGAACATGAGCTCTGTTTTGTTGATGTTGAATGAAAGTTTGATGTCATTGGTGGCATTATTACTGATACATAAAAAGTATTATTATGCAAATATATTGCCCATTTACACCTCCTGTAGCCTTGTTAGATATATCGATGTCATTATAATCCGTTATTAATGTTGGAGTGTAATGCATCAATGATGTTGGGTTTTATTTTTCAAAAGCTCTATTACTTGTCATATCCCACGAGCACATTCAAGCACATACAGTTTTGAATTTGTGGTTATGGATCCTGGGGCGCTCGAGTCTGAGATGGACTTCTGGATCATTTCCATGGTTTTTATAATTACTAATCTCCACATAGGCGATAACAGTCATCAACGTGGAAAAATAAAAGAAGAGGGGGGAAGTGATCACACAATGATGATGTGATGCTGCGTTCACACAAAATGTGTTGGTGTGAACGCAGCATGATGCCGCCCGAGTTGGACAATTTCAATTTGTGCAAATGAGGCGAATAATCAGACTCGTTCGAAAGAGCTGTGCCTGGAGTCCAGACGAGAGCAGGCGGCAGCAACAGGGGGCGTTGACAAAAAACTGCGGTCAAGTCGGACAGTTTTCAGCTGACTTCAAAGTTTACACAGGAAGTCACAGAAAAAATAACTTCCTGTAAACTCCGATCTGTAGTCTACGCGTTTGGTGTGAACGCAGCATGAGAAGGAAGCAAAGACATCAGACTTTGTGTTGAAGATGTATGTGTGTGTCTCTGTAAACAGCAGGGGTTGCACCTTTAACTTTAAGTGAAAGATGTAATGCTTTTGTCATTGAAAGCAAAATGACTCGTTCATTTTCATTTGCTGTGGCTGTTGAGGTGCTGGAATAGAGCTTCCTTGAGAGGACCCGATTCTGAAGTTGCTCCATGAAAATTCAAACTTAATAGATCAAAGGAATGCCGACACTTTTCAGCCACTTGTTTGTTGTCTGCTCTGCTGAAATGGTCAAATAATTGGATAAAAGAAATGTCTTGGCAAGACAACTGGAATGGGATTTATTGATTTCATTCATCCCGTGTCTTATACTACAAGCAATGTGTCCTGGTTTTGAGATGGCCGCCTTCCAGATGACTATTTCTCTCTCATCTACCTTCCAGGCCTGTTTCCAGTTTCACGGGGTCCATGCAGGCTCTCGGCGTGCGATACCGTTCGCTCTGACAAACCACTCGCCCGCCGCAGCCCGGGTGAACTTCGGCCTGGCAGAATACACAGACTTCTCTTTGCACCGCCCTCAGCCCTCGGCTCGGCCGTATTTACAAGCAACGCGGCAGAGCTCACAGTTGTGCTGTATGGAGATAGGTGGGTAATGGTCCCGAGAAGATACGAGTAAGGATCATCTTATGTCTGTGCACGCTTACGATCTTGTGATTGTTTCTATGCATGTTTTAAAAGCAGAGAAGAAGCCGGGCACGAGTGTCGTGGAAGTCAGAGGCAACCAGACTGTTGACTGTTCCCTCGTCTTCGCCCCCATACAGGTGAGCTCTAGACCAGGCATCATCCAGTAGATAACATTTTATGAAAATTGACTGTAACCAGCCCGAACACACATCTTTCATACACATATTGACTGCTCTTTACGCCCCTCCTCTTACCCATCGTAGCTTAGCATCCATTAACAGTCAAGCTTTGGACTTCTCCAAGTGCTGACTCAATATAGTCTCCTTTTATATTTTTTTCCTTCAGCCTAGTCAAAAAGAAAATCTCAGTAGCAATAGTGAAAGGAGTGGGTAGTGTGTTTATCATCAAATGTTAGCGTATCCTACAGCAGTTACCGAGAGCTACCTCCAAGGCTAAGCAGCATAAGGCTATAAGTAAAGACTCTTTATTGTTTACATTTCAAAGACCCCAAATGCACTGCAGGTGGCGTATGAGGCGGCAAGTCTGACCTAGAAATTCCAGCACAGTTTATTGTCGTTATGATGTCCTTTTCCGTTTATATTCAGCCATAATCAGCCATGTGAAATATGTGTTTATTAGTACACGTTGATGCCGAACTTAACATGTGCCTTAATTGTGGATGTAGCTTGAAAGTTTGTCACCTTTTTGATTGCAGATTTAAAAATGGTGTGGGGAAATATGCACAAAACCTCAACAGGCATAGCAACAGCAGCTAACAGGGGCAGGGCTTAGCAAACGGTCAAAACAGCTCTTACTCCCTCTCAGCTTAAAGCTTTAAAAGGTTGAATAGATGAAAGAAGTAGAGATGACCTGTCAAGGAAATGTCTTCCTGCAGGCAGCCAGCTATGCCTTTGAGCTGCCGCTGAAGGTCAACGGAGCGAGATGGCCCACCGCTACCCCGTCTCCTCTCTCCACTCCGTCCTCCTGCTCCACCTCCTCCCCGCTGTCGGCCGGCAGCAGGAAGCATGTCGTCAAAGCTCTTCCCCAGTCTGTTGCTGTGGCGACGCCACGGCCTCAGCGCGTACAGGCCACAGGTGCGGCTGTAAATGAGTTTGTGTGTTTGTGCTAGGGATGCACCGATACCGATACCGGTATCGGGGGTCGATACTGCGTTAAATACTCGTACTCGCATCGGTTTCAATGGCCGATACCAAGAACCGATACCACTCAACAGTATTTCGCTACAACAAACTGGTCGCGCTTTGTGGGGAAAAATATTTGTTGTCCTACCTGACTTCAACGTCTAGGGCAGGGGTCGGCAACCCGTGATCCAGAGCCGCATACGGCTCTTTCGTCGCTCTCTTGCGGCTCTTGCAGCAAGGTGTGTAGAGTAATGTGCGTCGCGTTCACACAGTAAAAAATGACTGCCGTCCTGCCGGTGTGAATCAAACTGTTGCTGATCCACCTGAAGTAGCGCTGGCAGCGGCCTCATTCAGACGCTGTTGTGCGGCTACGGATGATATTATTGTAGCCGAGTGTCTGTTGTGTGTCTATATTTGTAATTCTAATAAAATGAAAACACGCTGCAGGGTAACTTGAACCACTTTTTTATCTCCTTCACACACGTATATCCCACAATTCCACTCCTCTTTTCCTTTCCGTTTCTCCCTCCACAATAAAAGCACCGGAAACATAACTTGGAACACAGCTTCCTATATAATTGCTCGATCCCTAATATTATCGCTTACATTATGAACCCGGACACGGGGGCGTTTTATGGTCCGACATTAGTGGGACTTCCACAAGACGTTTAAAGCTTGGGATAGCCTTCTGTTAATTTTGTACTATAGGCTTGACATAATCTGCAGAGGATAAAATAAAATCTGCCTCCAAATTAATTGCACTTTCATGGAGACCAAATCTAAGAAGTATCGGTATCGGTACTCGGTATCGGCAAGTACACAAATAAAAATACTCGTACTCGTATCGGTTTGTAAAAAATGGTATCGTTGCATCCCTAGTTTGTGCGTTAGTGAGTGATATTGATATTTTAAATACTGAATGTTTTTTGCTGGAATGGAACTTAAATTCATCCATCCGTCCATTTTCATCCGCTTATCCGGGGTCGGGTCGCGGAGGCAGCAGGTCAAGCAGGCTGACCCAGACTTCTCTCTCACCCGCAACATCTACCAGCTCATTCTGGGGGATCCCGAGGCGTTCCCAGGCCAGCTGGGAGATACAATCCCTCCAGCGTGTCCTGGGTCTTCCCCGGGGCCTCCTTAAAAGATGATGTTGATGATGATC
Source organism: Cottus gobio (assembly GCA_023566465.1). Taxonomy (NCBI): domain Eukaryota; kingdom Metazoa; phylum Chordata; class Actinopteri; order Perciformes; family Cottidae; genus Cottus; species Cottus gobio. Next base: position 6,823,050 of record CM042238.1, on the reverse strand, counting down.
TATTGCTTCATTGTGTGTGTGCAGATTTAATGTAACGTAGCTCAATGAAATGTTTTTCTTCTTTTTATAATCTTTGTAGTGCTGTGCGCCCCGCTGGAAATGTCCCCCTCTAGCCTAGAGTTCCATGTGGAACCGCAGCCACCACAATCTGATGTTTACACCAAGGTATCAACAAGGACCTCCGTTCCTACATTGTCTCTCTATTCTTCCCTTTTTTTAAGCTTTCCCTCAATGTTCTCACTGGACTCCATTTTTACTTCTTGAAGCTTGTACTGTGCCATGCAATATCTGAAACCACTGTCTGTTCTTTTGGTCCCATTCTGTCTCTCACTCCCCTCTCCCTCCGCAGACAGTGGAGCTGAAAGCGGTGTGTGAGGAGAGTGTGTTTTGGCGTCAAGGCGCCAGGAAACATGTAAACTGGTGGTTTGACTGCAAAGGAAACGCAGTAAACGAGTACATAAGAGAGGGGGCGCTATGTGTGGTGTCTCCATCAACAGGCAGCCTGGGGCCTAGCCAGTCCATCTACCTGACGGTCAGCATCAGCATTGAAGCTATTGCAACGGGTGAGAAATGATTTAAAACACACACAGACACTATGGAATGTAACAGCCCTCAAAATGCAATTTCACATGGAGCAAAACTAAGATATATTATAACATAACTAAGTCTAAATTGAAATGGCTCTTACTGATAGCACTTTGTAGTTGAACCTTTGACGAAATTGTACCTTCTTGATTCTTGTTGTTCTGATTCTTGTTTGTAACCGTAGAATGCACTTATTGTAAGTCGCTTTGGATAAAAGCGTCAGCTAAATGAAATGTAATGTAATGTAATGTAAATTAAAATAAGACTTCATGGGGACTCAATACTATTTAGTGAAGGACCCCACATAAGGAATTGCTGACGGGGGCAGCAGCAAAACATATTTCAGACACCTCAAATTCCTTAAGCATGCCGTCGGACATCTTCTTCAAACCGGGAACTGAAGCCTGTTTTAAAATGTGGGCTCGGATTCATCAAAAGTCACAATAACAGACATAAATTGACTGATTGAGACAGCGGTACACCACTAACTCACGTTTTCTGTTAAATAAAACTGCTGTTTCTGTCAAAGGAGCCTGAAGAGAGCAACGACAGAAAGGGCTGTTTGACGGCAAGATAAAACAGTGGCAATATTCCAAACATAAGGTGTCTAAATTACGTTTCGGCATAGCATCGTCCTCAGCAGTACATTGCTTTGCTTCCGTGCTGATACTCCAGAAACAGGCCAGTAGTTTGAAAAGTAGTGCTTTACTTTTTCAAGCTAAACCCCTGAGTATAGCCAGACTAATCTATTTGAAGCCTCATTTAACTGACCTCCTTCTGTCATCCTATTGGATATCATACCATGACGGTGAGAAGGGGGGCTTGCATTATTTTGTATTATTGAAAATGAGAACATTATCAAATTTCTTATTGTTGTTTCCACTATCAAAAACTTCCAGTGTGATTTGAAATTTGTTGGAGAACACACTGTGGCAGCCCCGAGGTGTGGTGGTGTTTTTGTGGAGGCGCACCATTCATAAGAGTTATGTAGCCTCCCTAACTATTCGCCGTGCTCGATGCACAAATATAAATTCACCTCTAGTCTGCACTTACCGACTTGTGTGTACATTTTTATTCTCCTAGGCTCTGGCAGAGTGACCAAACTGTCCCTCCCTCTTTACCTGGGAGACGAGGAAGGACCGGGGATGGGAGGAGAGGAGGGACATGAACCTTACAGAGAGCTGTCCATCACTATTACCATCCAGCATCCCTGTATCACCATCCACCCCCCTCAAATCCTCCTCACGCCAGTACCCTTGGAAGGCATAGCATCTGCCACACTCACCCTGCTGGCTATTGGATATCCTCAGTTTGTTTATACACACACACACACACACACACACACACACACACACACAAAGTGTTTTCTACCCAACCCAAGCCAAAGATTGTTCCAGCAATTGTTATGTAATTTGGATCATGGCACACGACAGCTGCTTTGCAATCACAGTTCTAGTCGTCACATCTAAGCGAAGCCTTAACATTGATGGATTTATATTTTATTTACATTTTGATTACCCTGTGGCAATTTGCCAGCTGTGTTTGATCCATTGGAACTGAACAAACGCTGCCACACGCACAAACTGACTACGTTATTCATTTCAGTAGGATTTTATCAAACAAGCCAAGACTGCGCTCATGTTGGATTTTGCTTACATTGTGAGCTAACTCGCTCGTCCACATTCCCCTCGGGTTTACGTTGTTGGTCAGATTTCTGGTTGCACTATTACAGTCCTGGCAGCATTTTCTGACCCGAATCTCTGAGACTGAACTCAGGAACATAGTGCAGTTCCTCAAATAAACATATCTAGGGCACCGTTTACACGCTATACTATCTACATATAATAATTTTATGGACTATTCTGTAGCCACAAGCAATATTGAGATGGTTGCTTATTGCATATGTGCAGAAAGTTGAATGTTGTATTCATTGGAGATGTCCTTCCTCTACGTATGTCCATCTCTGCAGTGGAACCACGGTATCAGCTGAAGTGGACGAGGTGGAACTGGAGGCTGGGCCAAAGATACGGCCTGTTTCCATCATCTTCCCAGAGGGTAACAACGTCCCTGCCCAAAACCAGGATCAGGTACAAACCTCTGCTCAGAGCAGGTTACACTTTAAGAAAAAAGTCACTGAGGACCATCTGACCCAAAACGGATGTTGTTCTTGTAACTTTCCTCAGAGTTTTATCTCACGGGGTGTAAATGCTGTCCACAAGAATTTGAAATGTATTTGTTTTAATGGAGATTTCGGGTATCAGAGATGTTTCCTCATTAATAGTCATACCTCTACAACTTATACCAGTGAATGCAATTTTTACTTTAAAGGTATTCAATTGTGAATGACAGATCAAATTAACATACCACTCTAAATGTAATTGATTTCACTCACATAGTTGCTTTCTTAACAGCATATTGGTAAAAATCCACACTTTTATGCCTCTTTCTCAGCTGTATTTCTTTTTGTATCCCCACACTCCTGTTTAATTTCATTTGGATGTTTACAGTATATCTACACAGGTACCGTCATGTCTATATCAATTCCAATCACAGTCTGGGCTGACGTCTCCCCAGTTAGTTTTTGAAGACCTTGCAGCAGCTTGAGCGAAACCCAATTTTGCGCCTGCTTGCACTTGAACAGAAATACTATCAAGATCTGTGGCATTCATCCCACTTCATCTTCAACCATAGAGACATCCAGTAGGCATTCAGAACCAGGAGGCCGATGACACCTGTCTAGCTTGCAGCGTGTCCTTCTGCTCCGCCATCCCTCTGTCCCTCTACACAACCATCACCTTCACCGACCACCTCCACAACAAGTCAGTGGTTATTGGCAATCTTGAGCCCAATCATTTTTGTTTCTTATCTCTTAGTGTTTTTGTCTACTTTCTTCCTTCATCCTGCTCACAAACCATCCTCAAAACAGTTCCAATTATTTTCTTATTGAATGATTCTTCTTCTTCTGTTGACAATAACACAGATAATATCAACAGTGTTATCCTTTAAACCCACACATTTAATGTTGATTCAGTCTTTTTTTTTTCCTTGTCTCTGCCGCCAGGTTTAAGGTTAAGTTGTGTGCTACCGCTGACAACTGCATGTTGACAGTCTGGCCCTACATGGCCCTGCACCGCTCCGAGCAACAGATAGTTCTCAAGACTGGTACTGGCACTAACACACATCAATGACACTGGACCTGTTTTCTATGTAAAGTCCTACAGACTGGCGGCGTCTTATCGCACGTTAATTCTCCTGAAAAGCAGCAGTTTTATCAGATCCACTCCCCAGATCAGTACATCTCAGTACTTCCTGTCTAAGTATTGTGCGTCCGATGTGTGCGACCATCCTCAAGTGAAGCAGAGAACAGGAGGGAAGTGGGTGAGGAAGAGAGCGTCAAGAAAGCGCCACGGGGCTAAGCGGAAATAACAAGCATCTGAAATCTCTTACGCGCCAAAAGATTATAAGAGCTGCACCTTTCTTTAAGAGGGGTTTGTCAGTAACGGTTCGTTAACAAGATAAGATAAGATAAGATAAGATAAGATAATCCTTTATTAGTCCCGCAGTGGGGAAATTACATTGAGGAGGGGCAAACAAATTACATAACATTGTTTGCCCCTCCTCCCCTGCTCAGTGAGGGTCCGGGTGCTTGCCAGCAGGGGAAAGCCAAAACTTAATTCCCTCTTGTTATTGGAACAAGCTTGGGCGATTTGCTTTGTTATATTTTCTTATTTTTGGCGCTGTGCCAATCATTTTTGTAGCTTCCTCTTGGATGCACGCTCAAGATCTAGCACCTGGTCGCTGCGTTTTAACAGAGGCCCAGAACTCCCCTCAACATAGTAAAATAAAAAATAAAAGTTTAAATACGGGCAGTGGGTTTCTGCTGATACACACACCACGAGGGATTGCACAATTCGTCGACGTGATTGATTACAAGAATACATTGATCCACAAACAAGTATGCATTTTCCACAGACAATCCACAATCCTCCTTAATGTTAAAAGGGAAGTATTTTGGACACAGACCCAACAATGCCAGGCTGTGTACTGCAAATTGAAAATGGCTTATTACAGCAGCACAAATGTGATGAACAAACACCTCTGAAAGCAAAAACGTCCCAGAGCGCTTTGTTAAGACGGCAGCTGGCAAGAAGACCACATGTTTCTATGAGCAGTAGTCACTTAAAACAGATTTGAATATATGTTTCTAAAAGTAATTTCTGCTGCTGTTAGGGTAACATATTTCTCAAGTTAACATCAATGATTATTTATTCAACATTCTCCCCTTGCATCTGATTGGTTTACATGTTCCTGCCGTTTAGGGGCCACAGCTGTTGAGGCGATCCTGCAGCGCCATCACACACCAAGTCCTGCCTCTGGTCCGACTTCATCCTCCTCCTCATTGTTTGATCGCAACGGCTCAACGATCAAGAACTCGGCATCAGGTCAGAAAATGAAATGTACTTCGGAACTGTATTTCTATTTGTTGTTTGAGTGTATTTTTCTTTTTTGTGTACTTAGGAGCGTGTTTTTTTACTTTCTCTGTCCTTGTCAGAATCCTCTCCAGACAGTGACAGCGTGAGTGGTCAGGCCAGCAGGAATACAAACTTCTCTCCTAACAGAGACACCCCGACCAATCAAGGAGCCCCAGAATTTCCTGCAGCCAACTCAGAGGAAGGACTATATTACCAGAATGTATTAACGGCCGTGGAGAGGTGGTTTAGCCTCTGTGGGTGGCCGATTGGACCGCACCCCATCTCTGTGCCGGACACGCTCAGAAGGTATACACAGCAGTTGAGTTCAGGAGCCACATTTGGTTGATGTAAGATGACTTATACTTTTAGAGACTTCTTCTGTCATAACGATGCCTCTTCTCTCCCTCCAGAGTTGTGTCAAAAATTCAAACAAACCCTTCCAGTGCACGGACTTATCAAGTCATTCAAAATAAAGACTCCAGGTGTGTATATGAACCACTGCCCCAGACCACATGCATGTTCTTATTAGCTCACAATTATTTGTTGACCAGAGTTATGTCCTTCTCAACTGTGACAAAACAGCTTTGAACAAAGTTAATATAACAGCGAGCGTTTGATCTTTGTCTTTTTTTTTCTTTTTTTCTTCTGTTTTAAGTTTGATCTTTGATAGATTAATGTGGGTATATATATATATATATATGTATATATATATATATATATATATATATATATATATATATATATATATATATATATATATATATGTATGAATGCATGTACAATATTTTTACACTTGAATAAACAATACAAAGACAGTTATTTAACAATATGTTCTGTGGTAGTTCAATTTATACAGTGTTACAGTTACAAATTTGCCTCTGAGGGTTTTTCAATCTGTACTCATACGACATCCCTGTCCCGGGACCTCACATCGGATCAGGAAAAACTCCCACAAAAAATAGTGAAATCCCTTTCACAAAAAGGTCCTGATCCTTGAAATGTTGCGTAGGTGAAAAAAGGCAGTCCTTGAGATCGTAATCTCAATCAGGGCGACCATGATGCTGATGTGGCCAGGGGTGAAAATGAGTTTGACACCTCTGTTCTAGAGAGTTCAAATGGCTAAATAGTGAATGAGGCTGGAATTGAAGCTCTGGTGGGATCATTGATCTGGATCCAGATTAGAGGTTGGTCGATCGCCACAAGTCACGTGCAGGCGTACGTCCCTGTTTTGCATAGAGGCTCCACACAAAAAATGAGTGCCACTTTTGCAGAAAATGTCTTTGATGTGATGAACTGCCTATATTCTAAACAACTGTTGAATACTTCATGAAATGGCACTGATTTTGGTGGCTGGATCTCAGCGAGACAGGCGGACAGGGAGGAAACTCCCTTTAACACTCCACCTTTGGTCGACCTCTGGATGGCAAGGGACATAACTATTGTATCGTTGGTTCCAGGTCTGTAGTGGACATGCTTCACCACCTGACTGGCAAACAGATCCCTGGTATTCCTCGGAGTCAGACGTTTTCCACAGATATGGGCCAGCGCACCGATCAGCTGCTGCAGCAGCATGAAGCCATGCTGACTTTTCTCAGGTAAGCCTTATAAATACATGCAATGCTCACATTAAGGCTCATGCATTTTGTTACTTACATGCGATGTGTTTGAGGCACTTTTACAATAGCAATCTCACAAGGCCAGAACTAGAAACATTTCTGTAACTCTTCCAACAAGTGTGACTTGAACGTCAGCAGTACAAAGTAAAACTTCACATGAATGACAAAAAACATGCATGGGCCACAACTACGTCTTCAGTTTGGATTTAGGGAAATGTGTTATCTTACAGATTTTCATTACAGATAGATGAAGCCCACAATGTTCTATTTCCCATGTCTGAAAAGGGGTTTACAGGACATTTTGGCAACTTTTTTGGGATCTATTTCATAGTAATTCTGTGTTCAGGGTGCAGGGAGCCTGCCTTTGTCATATCCGACCAGAGTACTTACTTGACATGCAGGAGTTCAAACACTGGTGCTCCCTCCTGCAGGTACGAATACACATTCACATGCATCCATTTGGTCCTAGACCTACACCATGGAAAGGAAATTACAAGTCCTCTATATCTGTTTTTGGAAAAGGAAAACAACCAATAATTATAAACAATAATACAAAAACTCACACAACATATTTAGAGCTTATTGTGCCATATACATACACATGTGTGTTTCTCTCAGTCAAATGAGGAAGAACATGGTCTGGACTACAGCAGTGTTGACTATGAGTCTCTGAGTAAGCGATCCTGGACTGACGTCCTGCTGCAAATCTATAAGGTAAAAAACGTTCTGGTCAGATTATATGTTTTCTTGTAAATCACTTAATGTTTTACGTTATTCTGTGATCTTGCTGTTCCGTCACTCAGTCTTTTCTTTAAAACAGGGGTTTGTCCTTTTCTTAAGCTTTCTCTCTATTGATGTCTGTCTCTCTATTCCATAAAGAAATAATAATAATAATAATAATTATTGATTGACTGATTAATGGCGGTCAAATAAATGTTAAATCGAAGGTTGACTGAAGTAGAGTAGTGCTGAAGAATGTTAGTCCAATCCTGATTCGTGCGCGTATTACAGATGGATCTGTGTTTGCTCAGGTGCTGGTGTTATGCCGCGTGTCCAAGAGCGGTTTGAACAACGCAACTCTGAAAAGCGACGACATGGATGGAGTCCTCCCCGTCGGCTCACAGCCACGGGCCAGTAACGTCTATTCATCCTGCGAGCTCCGGTTGCTTTTATGGCTCAACACGCATTACCAGAGCATGAGGAAGGTTGTGTGGGGAACAGGTAGGACACACAACACAATTTTTGTTTTTTTTAAAGATTTAAAGTTAAGTGCAAAGTGTTTTTCTTTTTAAACGCCAATAAATACGAATTGAAGCACAATATTTTGTTAATTAAAATCATGTTTGGAATTTTTAAAATGATTCAGTCTGTTTTTCCAAATAATTTTGATTTATGGTCTGTACAATAATCTAGAGTTGTTGTTTATGTTTAAATCAGTTCTACAAATAGTTGTGCTATGTCTTGCAAGTGAACTCAGTATTAAGAAACCGGTTGAAACAACTGCAACATAATGCTGTGAAGCATGAGGCAAGATTCTCGTCAGTACCTTTTAACCCTTTGTCATGTGTCACTGATTAATGGGTCATTTCTACATGGTCTTGTGTCACAGGTGGTGTCCCATCAGCACGCTGGATAGTGAATTTTGACCTGGACTTGACAGATGGACTGGTGCTCGCTGCTCTGCTTGCTGCCTACTGCCCTTACCTGGTCAGTGTGTGTGCATGTGTCTGTTCATTGTGTGCGGACCCTCCTCAGTGTGTTAGTCAATGAGGGATAGTGGTTAAAGTCTTTAAGTGGTGCCGTGATCGATGTGATAAGGACGCAATTAATCCTAAATACAATTAGGGGCGTCTCTTATCATGCCAAGCACCACTCTGTGTGTGTGTGTGTGTGTGTGTGTGTGTGTGAGTGTGTGAGAGAGAAAATTAGAGAGAGAGTGTAGTTTAAATATCTGATTCACAGAGCATGTATTGCTACTGAGCAATGTGTAACATACAGACAAGTGGCAGAAAAAGTATCAAATGAAACATAGAGTTACAGATAACGTTTCTAATTCCTGCTAACCTACTGTGTTCCTATTTAGATCTGCAGCCACTTCCAGAGGATGTACTCCACAACCGGCAGCCTAGAACAGATCCTCCACAACAACATTATAGTGGCCCAGGCCTTAACTGCACTTGGCCTCAACCTAGACGTACAGGTAAATACCAGATGTTTCTGGCGGCAAGATCATCAGTTAAATCAGGTTACTTGAGTAAATCAGGCTTATTTTCAGAAAAAGGAGGTAAATATGAGTCTGACCTCAGTTTCTCGTAACCCGTGTTACAAGCAATCAGCCAGACTAAAACACAATGTTTTGTGTTGAACATGATTGATTGCAGCAGAACCAGAGATATAATGTTTTTTATCCCATGTATTCTTTTTTTCTTGTCAAAGCCTGGTACCCACAATGCATCTGACAGTTCAGTTTCAGAATACGGGTGTGTTGTGCTAGTATGGGCTAATGTATCCTGAAACCTCAAGCCTCAAGCAGAGAAGAACCTGACTTCAAACCAGTCTTCAGCTGTAACTGATTACTATCACTACATAAACCAGACAACCAGTCTGAAGACATTCAATACTTTAATGTCGTGTTGCAAGCTTTTACTTTCATGAGAAATATTAGCTAATTACTGCCTTACTATTAACTACATAACTGGAGATGTCCAATATATAATGTTGTCGGAGGTTAAGCAGCATTTCCTTTGTGTGTCACTGTGTCTTGAGTGTGTGTGCTGTGTTCAGCCCACAGACTTGTCGGACCCCAATCCAGTACAGATGGTAATTCTGTGCGTTCACCTGTATGAGCGGCTGCCACAGTACCTGCCACTGCACACCGTCACTCTCTCAGGAGGTCTGCACAGCACATTCAGCAAACAGGTAACACACACTCACACACACATGCGCACACACAGCACAGAAATATGTTACTATATGCCTTGTAAATCGAATAAATGAGCATGCGAGACGCCTTGGATAATAAGCTCCAGGACAGATAGTGACACACACAGACACACATTAATAGGATTATAGACACACACATATATTAATAGGATTATAGATAAACCCCGACACACACTAACAGGATTACAAACACTGACAAATATACATTTGGGTAATGATCCACGTTGTCAGGTTAAGCCACATTACAAGAATGACAAAAATATTTTCCAGTTTGTCTGCACCGAGGAAGATGGATTTCATTGTTGTATTGTTTTCTGTGTCTCATCTTGAAATATGACTGAAATGATCCAGCAGACATGTAGAATATGTACAAACATTTGACTATTTCCATGTGTTTCTATGTGTCTTTGTGCTGCAGGTGCGTCTGAAGAGCCCGTCCTCTAAGCCAATCAAATACCAGGTTCTTCTTTTAGGAGAGGATGCCCATCTCTTCTCTCTCCCCGGTGGATCGACTGTCACTATTCCTCCAAGGTAGGTTTTTTTTACCTTGAAAATGCAAATCATGATACACATTTTGCATTAGACATTTGTACAAAACCTGCAAGAAACAAGGTTCACAGAGTGTGTAAAAACACCCTTTCCATTTTAGCGCCAAATGCATTGGTGTCAGAAATCATGCTCCTTTTTTTCATAATACCTCACTTATTAAGCGTCACTTAAACTGTCAAGGGCTATAAATATGTCGTTATGAATTTTCTTTATTTCTTTTTATGTCGCAAAGTGGGACTCAAAGTGTAGCCCACACACTGACTCAATCTACACCCTGCTTTACCCCCGAAGCAAAAGAACTTTAGTTCCAAAACTTATATGAATATCCCAAAATAGAAATAAAAGGAAATAAAGAATAGCAATAGGAGGGACAAAGTAAAGATCATTGTGAATAATATTAATATAATAATGATTATGGAGAGGTTAGTAAACATATATAACTGACAGATGACAGTTGATTGTTTTGATGAGGTCTTACAATTTTCTTAAAATGCATTGAAATTAATTTTCAGTGTGGAAATATCCTATTTTTATAAGAAATAAACCTCCCACATTAGAACGCATATAGTGCAATTCACAGTTCAACTTATTCTGAAAATTTTAACAGTACCAGTGTATGGCAGACCGAGCTAAGATGTGTAGAAACCATGTGAATCAGAGAATGAACGGATCAAAAAAGGAGCAAAGGGTGAAAACATCTAAAGTGTACAAATTTAAACAGACGTTTCTTAAATTTGTCCCCACGAGTACTATTGTTTTCAAATAATTTCGTGGCCTTCTAAAGGGACTTTTAAACATCTTGCAATTTCATTTTTTCTAAAAGCTCGTCCTTCATTCAATAAAGCAAATATCTTTCCCTGCCATATTTTACTCCTGTGGATTCCAGAATGATAGACATGTCTGTACAGTATGCTCCCTGTTTTATGGTGATAATGGAACCAACCCTGCCAACACTTACTCAAGGTCAAAGGAATATCTTACTTTTACTAGTATTGCATTATGCACATAACTGGAATGGGGTTCTGACTGACATCGGCCTGCCACCCATAGTAAAAAAAAAGAGTCTTGTGGAATGAACTGGTAATTATAAAACATTGTGCATCAACAAGAAATACTTTACAAAAGCTGCTGTCGTTAGCGAAGAAGTGCTGTATAAGTTCCAAAATAACTCGTCTTGGGCAGACCTGTGCCCTTCAAAGGGAAAATCCCCTCTTCATCTTATCCAAGTGGAGTAAAATTGGTTTTGCCTCGAGGCTGTATCTCATTAAAATATACCAGTTCTGCTCTCAAGTGAGGCTCTTCCATAAAAATAGCCTATGTCCCATTTTGAATCCCAAGCTTAACTCTCAGAAACGCCGTCTTTAAGGACAATGCCATTATGCTGATTCATTAGTGCCATAACCTGAAAAGGGGAGGGTTGTACGAGGGAATTCTGGTTCCAGTGGAACAGAAAATGATGAGATCATCTGTTATCGGCCTCTTTCACAGGGCCAGCGCCGAACTCACTGTCCAGTTCCACTGCTCCGTCATGCAGCCCATGGAGGCAGCCCTCCTGCTCACCCCCAGCTCTCCCTTCGGCCTGTGCAGCACCACTCTCGTCTTCACGCTGAAGACCTGCGTCAGTCACATCACACCCACAGTGAGTGTGATGTAGTTAGGAGGTCGGACCAACATCGTTGGCTTTCAAGCCTCACCGGCTGATTTGCTGATAGCTTACTAATTGTCCTGTCTGATTGAATCACTAGCATGCTGCGTCTAATGCGCATCACACAAATTGGTAGTTTCGATACAAGGTGTTACTGAAGGCTGGCTGTTACAGAGGCTTCTACTTAGTAGATGAAGGTCTCCTTCTCGCTGTCCCCCATCAGAACGCTGTCAAGTGCAAGTCTCCATGCTATCAGCTGAAAGTGATCCAAGTGCCCATAACTAACCCCTTCAACACAGAAGCCAACTTCAGGTAGGAGTCTGTGTCCATGTTCACGTGTCCATGCATGTATGCAGTTTGCACCCAAATGTCCCCCCCAAAAAACTGGTAGAAATCCAGATTGTTTTGGTGACATTTGGCCAGGTTTGAAATATATTAACTGTCCGTGATATGTAGTACAATGGAGGTAAATCAAATGTTGCCCTGCTAACTGCAGTGAAGAATTAGCTTTAAGAAAATGTAGCTTTCCAGAAGCTACAGTTTCTTTCTTGTTTTGTTTCTGTGTTGATTTGCTTAACTCAACCTCCTCTGCTGCATGTGCATGTGTGTGTAGGGTCGTGCTGGTGGAGTCTCCGTTCAACCCTCTGGAGCCCCAAAAGGAAGGGGACGGCCTCGTTCAACAGACCTCCGAAGCCAAGTAACACATGCACCATTCACAGCGCTAATACACACACACACACACACACACACACACACACACACACACACACACACACACACACACACACACACACACAACCGAAGACACATACTGTTTGGTGCACACACGTTTTCATGTGCGTCAAAGGCGCATTGTGAAAGATCTGGCAAGAATTTTAGCTTAAAATATTTTAAAAACAAGCTAACATTATCGACAGCCTGTGGAGAGGTTACAGTGGTGACTTTGCATCACCGCACAACCTGGTAACAAGTAAAAAACACATTATCCCACCAGAACCCAACCCAGAACTTTAAGTATTTATTAGTACGGATTAAACACGCAAGATATAACATGTTAGTTAACAAGCTTTTGAGGTGATGATGCTTTGTTTAGACAGGGCCAAATTAACTGTACCCCCGTTAATAGCATTTATGCTAAGCCAAGCTAATGACTGTAGATATTTGGAATTCACCTTCTTTGGTTTTTGTTTGAGGAGAATATGGATAAATTGCTAGGTTTTTTATTATTCATTTATCATGAAAAACAAGAATAGTAAACTGTACATACTTGTCTAAATGCAAGAGAACACACAAAATGATGTCTCATCTTCCACTGTGAAAAAATATCACTGGTAGCACATAAGTTCACTTTTATGCTCACACAAACACGGTAGCATGCTCCGTCTTACGCAAACTTTCCCAGCGAGCTACTCATTGAATTACGCATCAAATCAGATCAAACGCAAAGAGAGGTAACGTATGAGGCTGCTCCTCAGGAGAGCACTAGTTTATCATGAAGAATAGCTGGTTAGTTAGTATGCATCTCTCCCCACCGGAGACCTCTTCAAAGCCAAACGTTCCGGTTCCTCCTCATCATGCAGTTGACTATGAGGATTTGATGTAGGACTGGGGTCATCTATGGTGCAGCTGAATCAGGTTGAGTCGTCTGATATTCATACATTATGAATGATCATAATTTCTTTTCCCTCCTCCATCTTTCAGTATGAAGATGACTTCAGACAAGAGATGTGGGGAGGAGCTGGAAGGGAAGTGCTCAGATGTCAGTAAGTAACACAAATGCATACGCTGCACTCTCCGTGCCACCATGATGGCGGTTGGTGCTTGTGTGTGAGCCTACTACCTGTATTCACGTTCTCAAGGTTGAGGTCTTTAATAAGTGTGTCTGTGTGTGCCCAGATGGTGAAGACACTGAGTTCCTGAGTGCAGTGAGGAGTGTTTTTCTGAAGTCAGGCCAAGAAGACACTCTGAGCATCCACTACCTGCCCTTCTGCCCCGGCACCAAGTACTGCTCTGTGCTGCTAGTTTGTCCCCAGGTCCGTGTTCCCTGATATATATATATATATATATATATATATATATATATATATTTATTTTCTTATAATTGACTTATAATATTTTGTGTTTGGGCCACAAGTACACCACAACCCCATGTTTCAAATAGGACTAAACGCATTCATGTTTTCTGCCAGCTAAAACACAATACTACTTTTATAAAGACTTAAAAAAGAAATTCCCATGTGTTTCACATATGCAAAAGAAAATTGTGGGATTATCCTGGCAAAATATTTTTGTTCTCCTTTCTTTTACAGAACTATTTAGAATAGACTTAAAAAAAACGGATCACCTGATTTTGTTTCTTCCCTTGCCTTTCAGGGCTTCTTTAGAAAATATACTCTTATATATTGTTGCAAGTAATCTCACACACAGACCAAAAGTCCTTATTGGTAACACAATCATACAGGTAAAGTATTCAGTAGCACTGTGTGTGCTGCAGCGCCCTCGGCTGGTCGTTCAACAGCAGTAGCGTTTAAGAAGGTCGTTTCACTCAGAGTTCACGAGGCAGTGCGACTGCTTCAGCTCCTGCAATTAATCTTCCTAGATGTTGCTTCGGAGGCTATTACTATTCTGACACCGTCTGTGAGTATGCTGTTGGATCACTTTTTCGTGTATTATTAGCAGAATTAGTTGCCGTTCTTTGGTTTGCCGAAAGATGCTACTAAAATGGAGTTAATTGATAGCTAGCTTAGCTGTTAGCTATCTAGTGGCTAGCACGGCTTGCCATGTGATTCAACAGTTTCGTTTTCTCCTGCCTGGGGTAAGTAACGCTAAAGTGTGCGGCCAAGTGGAACGCCGGATGCAGTTGCATGCAGGTAAGAAATAGACGTTATCTTTATGTGATATTCATAATAAAAAAGAGATTTGCATTAATGCTTTCGAGTTTCCGCTTATGTTACGTTGTGAACAACATTGGCATGAGTAAGTTAGTTAGCGTAACGTTAATTAGAGGCCAGCGGCTAACGTTAGCTAATGTCAATTAGCTGCTAACAGATACAGCACGCGGTCTCTCCAGCTAACGGATTATGGAGCTATCGGTGGCATTGAGTTACAGTATGGTGCGTTCATGTTTCAAACAGTAAAAAGGAATATTGGGCGAAACTAAATTACAACGTTATTACAACGTCATGATGTGTCCTGTAAAATGTTGTATTTTGCGAGAAACTTGATTAAATACTATTTGAAGGAGATATTTTCAAGGGAATAGGAAATTGATACAAGAGATGGAATTATGACCTGGTTAACTTCCTAACACTCACTTTAAGCAGCTGATAAATTATTAATACAACTTATAATGCCTCTTAAACATGTTTATTTAAATTAATATACATAATACTATTTTTTTGTCTCCAATCATTTGAATTGTATTAGTTTATAGATGACAATAACCAAGTAAAAGAATACTTTTTTGAATATTTGTCTTTTTCTATTCTTTTTTTAAATGTCCAAATCCTTGTTACATTTTTATAAAATTGTATTAATATGCCTATATTTTCCATTTTGTCTCTGCGTCCCTCTAGGTGGGAGATATGGTCTATATGGTGAAGGCCACAGCAGATTTGCCTCTTCCTTCCCCTTTCACTGCCCGGCCCAGTTCCAACATTATCAACATCCCCTGCAACTCTGGTAGGAAACCTGTCCCCCAAATGTTGCTCGTAAATTATCTTGGGACACCAGGGCACAATCAGAGTCAAACTAAATGTTATTTACTAAAAACCTAGCAGTTTTCCAGTAACCGGTTTGTATGAACATTGCGCATTGCATGACACAACACCAAATATAATGTAATCATTAAATACTTAAATGCAGATTACTTCACTGACGTTTCTCTCCACCAATAGACCCAGATGTGTGTGTGACAGTACTAAGCCTACAATGCAAGGTGGGACAGGTGTGTGAAGAGATGGTTCGCATGCCGCTGATTAATATGGCCTGGGAGCAAGCTCTGGCCTCCAGGGGTCAGCAGAGCATTAACGCCGATGAACACAGGAGGCGCATGCTGACGCACACTTTGCACAGCAGCACTGTGAGGGCAGACGCGGCTGTACGCAAGCTTGTCAAACATCAGGTACATACATTCTCGCTCAGGCAGGATTGTAAAATGTTTTCTCTGTTTACAAGCTGTCCCCTTCTCTTATCTCTTTTTAGGCACAACTGTTAAGAGATGTTCACCATAGTAAAGAAGTAGAATACAGCGTGGAAATTTCTTTGCCACAATACTTTGCTTTACCAAACAATGTTACAATACCTATAAAGGAAGATAGCAACATACCATGGGAGAATCCTGCAGGTACACACACACACACACACACACACACACACACACACACACAAATCAAAACTAAGTAGGTAATATGATGTGAATGTAGCTGTTATGATGGAATGAATACAAATTAAAAGATGCAAAGGATGAATAGGCGCTTCAATACTCTCTTGTGCACTTAATCTTGTTTGCAAACTCAGTTTCTCGTTCTGTTTATCTTAACATATCGTAAAACGTTTATAACCTTTCTTAAACCTTATGGTAGTAAATGTCTGACACTTGTCATAATGATAATCTGGTTGTCGGCTAATCTTCCGTGAAAATTTGCCAGTCAAATTTACACGTTCAAAATTATGGTTTTACCAGTCGACATCACACACACACACCATGTGGTTGGAGTTGGGATGCATGGGCTGGGTTTCGGTTAATCTTAGGCTAATATTATAAAATATTAAGGGTTCCTGCGGGCGGGCAGGTCAAAAAGTGACGAAGTAGCGTTCTGAGCAAGTTATTAATAACTTACAGAAACATTGCATGCTATTGAGGGAAGGGAAGAGAAGGTGGAAAGTACACTGTCACTCTCGCGCCCACTCACTGCAGCACTCAGTTCTTGTCTCTGTCCTCCTGAAAGTCTTGCTACTTAAATGCATGTTTTGCAGAACCAGCATAAAATCTGAAATTGGAATCAGCCCAAAAAATTGCAACCGGTGCATCTCCGCATGTAATTTGTTTATGTAACTTTCAACACCTTTGATCATCCACCTCCACCTGTCAATGAGTCTCCTCCCCTCCGTCCAGCAGATTGTGGCTGTGTGGACGTCCCAGTACGGTTCCAGGCGGACTCTGTGGGGCAATTCACATGCCAGGTGGTCCTAAGATCCTTGTGTGACACCAGAGTCTACGTGCTAGAAGCACTCGTCACTTCACAGGTAGATTACCATCTGATGTTAGAGCTTAATAAACCTGCAAAAGGTACATTAATTAAACACTGTTTGCTTGTTGGTTCATGTGGTTTATGGTTCAGTTTATTTTGTATAGCCCAAAATCACAAATGTCCCAGGACCTCACATCGGTTAATATTACTAAATGTATTTTGTGACGGCAGGGAGAATCCGTCAACTTGGACTTCAGTTCGCCTGCTCACCGTTCAGTCACGCAAGACATACCACTGGTGAGATGTTGTGAGGTGTGTGTGTGTGTGTGTGTGTGTGTGTGTGTGTGTGTGTGTGTGTGTGTGTGTGTGTGTGTGTGTGTGTGTGTGTGTGTGTGTGTGTGTGTGTGTGTGTGTGTGTGTGTGTGTGTGTGTGTGTGTGTGTGTGTGTGTGTGTGTGTGTGTGTGTGTGTGTGTGTGTGTGTGTGTCATATTTCAGGGTATTGTAGCTCTACAAGTGGATCTGTTACAACTCTCTGACTTGTGATGTTTCCTGTTCATGTCTTTTATAGGTTATTGGTCTAATTCATTGAATAAAGGCTGACAATATGTGCTGGTGCACTTTGGTAAATGTTTAAGGAATAGCAGTGTATCATCAGAGATTGTTAGAATCATGCAATGTGTGTGTCCTAAAAGCATTTAATTAATTATGACTGCCAAAATTAGAAACTGCTGTCTTGGAAGAGAATGGTAATCCTGAATTATCATCAACCAAAAAGCATGTTTGAACTGCATCTTTGACAAATTATAACACATTACTGACGCTAACACATTCAAAGTTTGAGGTTAGAAAAGAAGATGATATAAAATTGCTCTCAACAATATGCTAAATGTTTAAAAATTATGAATGAAGTCAAATGATCATGCCTATGTGTCTCACATAGCACAATGAGACTCACCAAGACTGGAAAATACAAGCTGAGGTCTATGGTGAAGGATTCTCCGGTCCAAGGGCTTTGGATGTGCCGGCTGGGACAAGAGCCCACTACCCACTCACCTTTCAGCCTTCTGCACAACGCATTGTCATGGTAATGGAATTTATTTTAATGTGTTTTTCTTGCTTGTTTTCTGTCTTTGTCACATTCTTACTATTTACTTCCTGGCTTTATTTACACTTTGATAGACCATGGTATTTATACATTGCGGTGGCAAAATTAGAATGGTTGTTGATTAGGGCTGCAACTAACGATTATTTTAATAATCGATTAATCTGTTGATTATTTTTTTGATGAATCGGATAAAAAAACAAAAGCATTACTTTCCAACCCTTTATTCAAAAACAGAACTGACGGTGCAAAAATCTTTAGAAAGTGAACAAACAGGTTGCTCCTTGAACATCCCTGAGCTGTTAAAGTAATAATTCAAAAATAAAATAATGGACTAACACAAACATACACATGTATGCTTTACATCTGCCAAATATATAGGCTTTTATTAATAAAGTGCACAAAACATTTTGCACAACATTTTGTTTAAAGGGACCTGAGCTGTCAGAACAATAAATAAGCAGATCACTAATGTATTTAGCAGAGGTGTGGACTCGAGTCATGTGACTTGGAATCGAGTCAGACTCGAGTCATGAATTTGATGACTTCAGACTCGACTCTACAAAATGTACAAAGACTTGCAACTCGACTTGGACTTTAACATCAATGACTCGTGACTTCACTTGGACTTGCGCCTTTTGACTCGAGAAGACTTGCTACTTCCCATGAAAACTGGGGAAGAAAATGTTCACACGGCCACGCCGCTCTCAGTTTATCTGCATCTGTGAAAAAAATGTGCACCACCTGTATGCATGCAGAGAGCACGCGCGCTGCCTGCACGACATCCAATCACTGTAGTCCCACGTTGTTTTGATGTGACAGTATCTAAGCAGGCACGTTGCAAGACAACCAATGAAGCACAAGCAACAACGCGCCAGTTGGCAAAATGATACCGAAGATAGTTTCGTTTGGCTATAAAAATTACGAGCTAATCGACAAAAAAAGAGTTGCAATTTGCAAAACATGCGGGTCGAAGATTACAGACGGAGCTGCCACAACGTCCAACTTTGTTCGACACCTGAAGTTGCACAAAGAAAGGTAAGTTTTGAACGAATGCTAAGCACCTTATCGGATGTACCGTAACTTACTAGCTAGCTGCTGCATATTTACTGTATCAACGAGAGAGTAAACGCACGTCTCCCTTGCTGGTTCATGCTTACAAAAATAGGGATTTTTTAACCCTGATTATATGAGGTACATGAGTGTAGCACACTCAGATGGAAAACCTCGCCAACATCATGTCAACGTCCGTTTTAAAGTACCATAACACAGTCACAGTAGATCCACCATTAGCCTTCCCTTTTCATATCAGGGGTTGTATTCGCTATAACTACCGCCTCGCTATACGGGCGCAGGGTCTGTTATCAAGAAATAACAGACCGCATTCTACATTGGAATTCAACCAAGCCATGTAATAAAATAAAATAATAACGATTATAGTAGTAATGTTCAGAGATGCAATAGATTATTATAGTGCAGTTCTTAACTAATGGGAATATTGTTTAGCTTGTTTTTGGTTTACTTTAGTTATTTAATTTATTCAATTATTTTGTTTTGCTATACTTTTCATGCCAACTTGCCATGGCCCCCCTAGCACCTCCTCGCGGCACCCAGGGGTCCCTGTCCCCACTTTGAAAACCACTGCTATAAAGCATATGACTTCAGTTGCTTGAGAGAAAGGGCTTTCTTATGACTTTTGAAGCAGTGAAAATGTTCTTAATATTGCATACACTGAAACTGAAATGTATTATCGTATACCGTAGTGTACAATAGACAATGAATATTAACACAACAACATTGATATGAGTAAAGAGTATTTTCTCTGTTACAGGTATGAAGAATCAGCCATGGTGGCATCATTCTGCGTCCCCATCGTGCACAAATGACTGACAGACTTTTGGCCAATTTGATCTTTTGCAAATGCAATGCAGTATAGGGGCCTCCCTCCACCTGTCCACAGCACGCATGCGCTCACACACTCACTCTCTGCTCATCACCTGTCCACACAGCTCACTCACTCTCTGCTCATCACCTGTCCACACAGCTCACTCACTCACTCTCTGCTCATCACCTGTCCACACAGCTCACTCACTCACTCTCTGCTCATCACCTGTCCACACAGCTCACTCACTCTCTGCTCATCACCTGTCCACACAGCTCACTCACTCTCTGCTCATCACCTGTCCACACAGCTCACTCACTCTCTGCTCATCACCTGTCCACACAGCTCACTCACTCACTCTCTGCTCATCACCTGTCCACACAGCTCACTCACTCACTCTCTGCTCATCACCTGTCCACACAGCTCACTCACTCTCTGCTCATCACCTGTCCACACAGCTCACTCACTCTCTGCTCATCACCTGTCCACACAGCTCACTCACTGACTCTCTGCTCATCACCTGTCCACACAGCTCACTCACTCACTCTCTGCTCATCAACAGTCCACACAGCTCACTCACTCACTCTCTGCTCATCACCTGTCCACACAGCTCACTCACTCACTCTCTGCTCATCACCTGTCCACACAGCTCACTCACTCACTCTCTGCTCATCACCTGTCCACACAGCTCACTCACTCTCTGCTCATCACCTGTCCACACAGCTCACTCACTCTCTGCTCATCACCTGTCCACACAGCTCACTCACTCACTCTCTGCTCATCACCTGTCCACACAGCTCACTCAAGTCTCTATGGAGTCATTCCAGTTATATTATCAGGTTGGTCCAGTTTTTCAGAAGTGATCATTTTGAGGAGTGAGGATTTTATTGATGACATGTTTAAAAAAAGTTCAGGCTAAAAGGACCCATGTCTATTTGAAAGTTAAACTGTTTTGCAATATGAGGTCAATACAATACAGGACTGAAGTTGCTGTGCATTGTTCTAGTGCAATATGCTGTTGAAATACAAGCATTTTTTGTGAAAATGTTTACTGTATTTGATTAATGTCATTGTATAAAAAGAGGTTTAAATAAATACAAATCTTACAGACACATGATTTGTATACATTTTATTTCTGTGGTAAGAGGACTTGAAATGACTCGAAACTAAAATGGTAGGACTTTGGACTCGACTTGAGACTTGTTGGCTTTGACTTGTGACTCGACTCGGGACTTGCCTCATCTTTGACTCGACTTGACTTGGGACTCGAGGGCAAAGACTTGAGACTTACTTGTGACTTGCATAACAATGACTTTGTCCCACCTCTGGTATTTAGGCCCTAAACCATTCAGGGCTTTATAAACCAGCAGCAGGATTTTAAAGTCAATTCTTTGTTGGACAGGAAGCCAGTGCAAATACCTCAGAATAGACATCCCCACTCCCCATGTTAAACAGAGTCGCACCATAACATTCCGGAACATCAAGTCCATCAACCTCCCCTCGCTCTCCTCCTTGGCTGCTATCATCTCTGCCTCTGCCCCTATTTCGACTGCCTCCCCCATTGCCCTGGTCAATCACTATAATGATGCACTCTCCTCCAAACTTGTCTCCTTCTCCCACTCTGCCCCCTGGTACACTGACCAACTTTGCCACCTTAAAGTGCAGGGCCGTCAATTGGAACGTCTTGCTAAAAAAACTGGACTCACTGTTCACCTTGATGCCTTTAAACTCCACCAACTACAATATAAAGATGCCCTCAACACCGCTCGCTCCTCTCACTACTCCATCATCCAATCTGGCTCCAACAACCCTAAAATGCTTTTCTCCACCATCAACAAACTCCTCAAGCCCATAGATACCATCTCCAATACACAATCAGCTGGCTGCACCGTCCACTACCACCACCCCCAGCCCTCAATGAGACCCCAGCCCTCAACATGAAGTAGACCCTCCCCTACTTCCAAGATACTTTCTCAGCTGCTGCACCCCCCCTGGAATGCTCTCCCCATCCACATCCGTCAGGCTCCCACCCTTTCATTATTTTAAAAAAGCCCTATAAACCCACCTCTTTAAACTTGCCTTCACCTGCTAACCCCTACTCCCTACCCTTCACCTGCTAATCCCTCCACTCTACCCTTCACCAGCTAAACCCCCCTGCCCTCCATTACAGGACTCGTTCCGCATGGCTTCCCCGGTTTTCTTTTGTGCCCGGGGTTTTGTTTGTTCCATTGTCTTTCTGTGTTTTGTTTTGATCCGTTTGTCTCTATTTTATGTGAAGCGTCTTTGAGTGTTTAGAAAAGCGCTATATAAAATTATTATTATTATTATTCTACCGGCTTAAAACAGCATAAAATCACTGAATTATGACCAAAACAGGCATATTGGCTGAACTGCTGTAGCGCCCCCTATTGTTTAAAGCCTGCGTACAATTTATTGCATGTAGAGGGATGCAATGTGCACAAATGCTGCCAATCTGAAAGGTTTTAGGACAAATAGTTTTAAAGTTATGAGCATTGCAGAACAAGACACGCCCCTAAGATGTTCATTGGTCATTATCTCTTAAACGCAATGAGATATCAGAAAACGTTCACTTCAGTTATGATGATACAGCTCTAATCATGATGCACAGCAAGTTTGGTATGAATCGGACCAGGCGTGTCGGAGAAAATCACAAAAAGGGTGTTTTTCACATAATTCAAAATGGCGGAAAATCTAAATAGGTGGAGCTTGGGGGTCTGAGAGGCTTTTTTGTAGAGCAAGTGAAGATGGACATGGAATTTTTTCAAGTCAATCGGACCATCTGGGCGAGGGTCGCCGCCGGTCAAACTTCTAGGTGGCGCTAGAGAGCCATTTATTTTAACACAAAATCAACGTCTATTTTGGATTGCTATTTTTGCCAAGCCTGACAAGCGTGCCAAATTTGGTGAGTTTTCGTGTATGACAAGTACCCCAAAAATGTCCCCAATGTAGAAAAATAAGAATCAGAAAGAAAAGAAAAAGAATCCTTTGGATAACAATAGGGTCCTTGCTCGACTGACTCAGTCAGTCGCTCGGACCTTAAAATGTCCCCCCTTACATCTTTCACATGTAGAAATCATGTCACTCTCCTGTTGCTCGCACTTGTGTGGTGTCCGCACGGACAGCGCTGCAGCTGAGAAGTAAAAAGGGGAAATGTTTTTTGCCTTAGGCAGGCGATTGCATCCAGCATTGAGCAACTGTGGTGTGAGAACAGTGCAGTGTGTCATGTCTCCTTAAGGCCCACCCCCTTACTAGCTAATACAAATGCATTGGTGGTTCAGTGGTAGAATTCTCGCCTGCCACGCGGGAGGCCCGGGTTCGATTCCCGGCCAATGCAATCACTTTTCCACCCGCTCCCTTATGTACAGACACGCAAGTATTTATATTTGTCTTTTCAAAGCCCCGAAGTGATTGAAAAAAAGTGATCAAAGTCTGTTTTCCTAGCGTGTTCTCAGAGTATGCTATTTAAAGGTTAGCCTCTTTTTGTGAGCTAGAAATGCATTGGTGGTTCAGTGGTAGAATTCTCGCCTGCCACGCGGGAGGCCCGGGTTCGATTCCCGGCCAATGCAATCACTTTTCATTTTATACAAACATTATAGATAGAAAGAAGATTTGTTAGCGGAAGCGGCAAACAAAGTTACATAGACATGGACATATTAAAGCTGCGAGCGATTCCTCGCTCTGCTTATTGGGGTGCCAGTAGGTCACCTGCACGTGCATAACGTAACTCTGCATGAAGCGTAGACCACGTCACTCAAATTGCATGGCTGATTTCCCTGTTGATTTCACTGAGACACACAGAGACACACACTGAGACACAGACAGAGTGAAACACACATAGACACTGAGAGACAGCATACACATGCATCACATCTCTGCTTGAAGCCTAGACCACGTCACATGAATTATGTTTTCACATAATTCAAAATGGCGGAAAATCTAAGTAGGTGGAGCTTAGCGTTCTGAGACACTTTTTGTAGAGCACGTCGAGATGGACATGTGTGAATTTTTTTTCAAGTCAATTGGACAATCCGGGTGAGAAATGTCGCCGGGCCAACTTGTAGGGGGCGCTAGAGTCTTTTAAAAAAATGTTTTAATCACAAATAGGACACCTATGTTGGATCGATATTTTTGCCAAGCCTGACAGGCGTGCCAAATTTGGTACGAATTTGAATATGACAAGTACCCCAAAAATGCGCCCAATGTACAAAAATAAGAATGTGGAAGAATAAGAATACCCCTTAGGACAGGGTAGGAAATTTACATATTTTTTATGGGGCAATTTTTCCCCCCATGGACTGAAATCCAGGGGCATTTAAAAAATAATTGGGGCACCTTTTGAAACTTTTGAAATAACATTTAACCTTTGTTCAAAACAATACATATACTTATTTATGCTTACAGTATATGAGCAATTGTCATCAAATGGCAATAATACGACTATTAGGCAGTGGTCTACAGATTCAAAGTCTTAGATTTTTTTTAACAAACAGAAAACATAAATCAGACAATCATATTCAATTGTATTCTTATTTGTCGTTATTTATTTTGTACTAACAAAATAACTTTTCTTTTTTATAATTCAAAATTATATTTATAGATTTTGTGTTACCTTATTCACATTGTACCTACCTATCAGAATTAGAACCATTTATTGCCATATATGTTTACACATACAAGGAATTTGTCCTGGCGGGAAGGTGCATACATTTAACATTTAACAATACACATTTAACAGTTGACGCAGTGCAATAAATGAGGATGAATGAATGGATATTTACAAATGAAAACAGTAGCATATAAGAATATCAAAAATAAGGTAACCAAAAATAAGGTAAAGTGCATGGAATGTGCGTGACTTCTTTTTTATGAAAGTGGCAAGTGTAATGTTAAAGTGTCGAGTGTATTTAAGGGTGACAGAGTCATTAGAGTCAGTGGGGGACCCGGGCTCTGTTGATGAGCCCGGCTGCAGACGGGAAGAAACTGTTTTTGTGGCGTGAGGTCTTGGTCCTGATGGACCGCAGCCTCCTGTCAGAGGGGAGGGACACCAACAGTTTGTGTCCAGGGTGAGAGGGATCAGCTACAATCTTCCTCGCCCGCTTCAGAGTCCTTGAAGCAAACAAGTCCTGGAGGGACGGCAGATTGCGGCCAATCACCCTCTCAGCAGAGCGAATGATGCGCTGCAGCCTGGCCTTGTCCTGCAGCGTACCAGACGGTGATGGAGGAACAGAGGATGGACTCGATGATGGCGGTGTAGAAGTGCACCATCATTGTCTTTGGCAAGTTGAATTTCCTCAGCTGCCTCAGGAAGAACATCCTCCGCTGCGCCTTTTTGGAGATGGAGCTGATGTTGAGCTCCCACTTGAGGGCCTGGGTAATGATGGAGCCCAGGAAGCGGAAGGACTCCACAGCTTTGACGGGGGAGTCACACAGGGTGAGAGGGGCTGGTGGGGCTGAGATCCTTCTGAAGTCCACAACCATCTCCACTGTCTTCGGAGCGTTGAGCTCCAGGTTGTTTTGGCTGCACCAAGTCACCAGGTGGTCAGTCTCCCACCTGTAGGCGGACTCGTCCCCACCAGAGATGAGTCCAATGAGGGTGGTGTCATCCGCAAACTTCAGGAGCTTGACGGACTGGTGACTGGAGGTGCAGCTGTTGGTGTACAGGGAGAAGAGCAGTGGGGAAAGAACGCAGCCTCGGGGGGAACCAGTGCTGATAGACCGAGAGGCTGAGACGTGTTTCCCCAGCCTCACGTGCTGCTTCTTGCCAGACAGGAAGTCTGTGATCCACTTGCAGGTGGAGTCGGGCACGTGCACCTGGGAGAGCTTGTCCTGCAGCAGAGAAGGGATGATGGTGTTGAAGGCAGAGCTGAAGTCCACAAACAGGATCCTGGCGTAGGTTCCTGGGGTGTCCAGATGCTGTAGTATGGAGTGGAGGGCCATGTTGACTGCATCGTCCACAGACCTGTTAGCTCTGTAGGCGAACTGCAGGGGATCCAGGAGTGGGTCGGTGAGGGTTTTGAGGTGGGACAGGACCAGGCGCTCAAAGGACTTCATGACCACAGAGGTCAGGGCGACGGGCCTGTAGTCATTGAGTCCTGTGATCCTAGGTTTTTTGGGGACGGGGATGATGGTGGAGGCCTTGAAGCAGGCTGGTACATGGCATGTCTCCAGTGAGGTGTTGAAGATGTCTGTAAACACCGGGGACAGCTGATCAGCACAATGCTTCAGGGTGGAGGTGGAGACAGAGTCCGGGCCGGCTGCTTTGCGGTGCTTCTGTTTTTTAAAAAGCCTATTAACGTCACTCTCTTGGATAATGAGGGTCGTCACTGTGGAGGGGGTAGGGGGTAGGGGGGGCTGTGAATGATGGTGCAGAGGCGTGAGCCCTTGATGGGCTGGGGGTGGGAGGGCTGGTGGTCTGTGGCTGGTTGGAGGGGGCTGTTGATGGGGCTGGTTGTGTAGCTGTGGGGGCTGGCGTCAGGACTATTCCATTGTCTTTCAAATCTGCAGTAGACCTCATTCAGCTCGTCTGCCAGGCGGAGGTCGTTCATGGAGTGGGGGGTTTTGGGCTTGTAGTTGGTGATCTGGTAGAGCCCTCTCCAGACCGACGCAGAATCACTTGCTGAGAGCTGGTGTTGCAGTTTCTCAGAGTACAGTCGTTTAGCGTCCCTCACCGCCCTGCTAAACCTGTATTTTGACTCTGTGTACAAGTCCTTGTCCCCACTCCTGAACGCCTGGTCCTTTTGCAGCCGTAGTTTTCTGAGTTCTGCTGTAAACCAGGGTTTGTCGTTGTTGTAGCTCACCCTGGTGCTGGTTGGAACAGCTGTCTTCACAGAAGCTGATGTAGGAAGTCACAGCCTCTGTGTACTCATCCAGACTGATGGTAGCAGTCCTGAAGACATCCCAGTCAGTACAGTCCAAGCACGCCCGAAGATCCTCCAGAGCCTCACTGGTCCACTTCTTGAACTTCCTCACCACAGGTTTGCAGAGCTTTAGTTTCTGCCTGTATGAGGGGATCAGATGGACCATGACGTGGTCAGAGTGACCCAGTGCAGCCCGAGGGACGGCGTGATAGACCCCGCTGATGGGTGTAGCAGTGGTCCAGAATGCTCTCCTCTCTAGTCGGGCATTTAATAAACTGTTTGTACTTAGGAGTTCATGTCTGAGGTTACCTTTGTTAAAGTCACCAAGAACAATAACTAAGGAGTCCGGGTAGGTCCGCTCCACACCCCGTATCTGCTCGGCGAGGGTCCGCTGTGCCTTCTGCACGTTGCCCTGCGGTGGCATGTAAACTCCGGCCAGGATGAATGAAGCGAACTCACGGGGGGAATAGAAGGGTTTGCAGTGGATGATGGATGATTCCAGGTCCGGAGAACAGTGCTGCAGAATCACTGTCACGTCGTTGCACCAGCTGTTGTTGACGTAGAAGCAGATTCCTCCACCCTTCGTTTTGCCGGAGAGCTCCGCGTCGCGGTCCGCTCTGAACAGCTGGAAGCCCGCCAGCTGGAACGCAGAGTCCGGTATCGATCCGCAGAGCCAGGTCTCTGTGAAGCACAAAACGGAGGATGAAGAAAAGTCTCTGTCTCTCCCCACCAACAGCTGGAGCTCGTCCAGTTTGTTGCACAGTGAGCGGACGTTGGAGAGAAATATGCCCGGCAGCGATGTGCGAGATCCACGTTTGCGGAGTCGCACGAGCGCGCCGGCCCGTTTCCCTCTCCTGCGGCGTCTCACCGCGTGAGTTAAGGTGAGCACACCTTTTACGAAAATGTCCAGAAGTTCCACGGAAGTTAAAAAAGTTGGAAGTAAGTCCGCTGGAGTTGCTCCCCTGATGTTCATGAGCTCATCTCTGGTGAAAGAGCTCCGGGAATCGCAGCAGAAGACCGAATTAAAAACAAAAACAATACAAAACAACGAGCACCGACACACCGAAGCAGCCATCAGCAGCGCCATCTTCACATATACCTAGTACAGGAAATACAGATAGGACAGACAAAACAAAGAACAAAAACAAAACGCAATACAAGAGCTATACGTGGATTAATTAAATTAAATTTACAAAGGGGGAAAAAGTGAATTTCAGAAACTTGTTCCTTGAGGTACTATGATCTTGCATTCTCAATAAGGGCAATAATGTTGACGTATGCGGTCTAGTTAGGCCACGCCCCCTTTTCACCTCATACAAATGCATTGGTGGTTCAGTGGTAGAATTCTCGCCTGCCACGCGGGAGGCCCGGGTTCGATTCCCGGCCAATGCAATCACTTTTTCCCCCCCTTTTCATTTTATACAGCATACACATGCATCACGTCTCTGCTTGAAGCCTAGGCCACGTCACATGAATTATGTTTGCACATAATTCAAAATGGTGGAAAATCTAAGTATATACAATCATATTCAATTGTATTCTTATTTGTGGTTATTTATTTTTGTACTAACAAAATAACTTTTTTCTTTTTTATAATTCAAAATTATATTTATGGATTTTGTGTTTTACCTTATTCACATTGTACCTACCTAGTACAGGAAATACAGATAGGACAGACAAAACAAAGAACAAAAACAAAACGCAATACAAGAGCTATACGTGGATTAATTAAATTAACTTTACAAAGGGAAAAAAAGTGAATTTCAGAAACTTGTTCCTTGAGGTACTATGATCTTGCATTCTCAATAAGGGCAATAATGTTGACGTATGTGATCTAGTTAGGCCACGCCCCCTTTTCACCTCATACAAATGCATTGGTGGTTCAGTGGTAGAATTCTCGCCTGCCACGCGGGAGGCCCGGGTTTGATTCCCGGCCAATGCAATCACTTTTCCCCCCCTTTTCATTTTATACAGCATACACATGCATCACGTCTCTGCTTGAAGCCTAGACCACGTCACATGAATTATGTTTGCACATAATTCAAAATGGTGGAAAATCTAAGTATATACAATCATATTCAATTGTATTCTTATTTGTGGTTATTTATTTTTGTACTAACAAAATAACTTTTTTCTTTTTTATAATTCAAAATTATACTTATGGATTTTGTGTTTTACCTTATTCACATTGTACCTACCTAGTACAGGAAATACAGATAGGACAGACAAAACAAAGAACAAAAACAAAACGCAATACAAGAGCTATACGTGGATTAATTAAATTAAATTTACAAAGGGGGAAAAAGTGAATTTCAGAAACTTGTTCCTTGAGGTACTATGATCTTGCATTCTCAATAAGGGCAATAATGTTGACGTATGCGGTCTAGTTAGGCCACGCCCCCTTTTCACCTCATACAAATGCATTGGTGGTTCAGTGGTAGAATTCTCGCCTGCCACGCGGGAGGCCCGGGTTCGATTCCCGGCCAATGCAATCACTTTTCCCCCCCTTTTCATTTTATACAGCATACACATGCATCACGTCTCTGCTTGAAGCCTAGACCACGTCACATGAATTATGTTTGCACATAATTCAAAATGGTGGAAAATCTAAGTATATACAATCATATTCAATTGTATTCTTATTTGTGGTTATTTATTTTTGTACTAACAAAATAACTTTTTTCTTTTTTATAATTCAAAATTATACTTATGGATTTTGTGTTTTACCTTATTCACATTGTACCTACCTAGTACAGGAAATACAGATAGGACAGACAAAACAAAGAACAAAAACAAAACGCAATACAAGAGCTATACGTGGATTAATTAAATTAAATTTACAAAGGGGGAAAAAGTGAATTTCAGAAACTTGTTCCTTGAGGTACTATGATCTTGCATTCTCAATAAGGGCAATAATGTTGACGTATGCGGTCTAGTTAGGCCACGCCCCCTTTTCACCTCATACAAATGCATTGGTGGTTCAGTGGTAGAATTCTCGCCTGCCACGCGGGAGGCCCGGGTTCGATTCCCGGCCAATGCAATCACTTTTTTCCAAGTACAGATATATATTTGTGTTTATATCTTCATAATGTAGTGAGGGGAGGAGGATAATTTGAAGCTGCCAAAGTTTTTACAATGAAGGAAATAATGTGTGTATGTGAAAATGCCTGACTACAAGAGTCAGCTTACCATTTTTCCTCTGTATGCACACTTCCTACTGAACACCAGTTTGACTGCCTGGACTTTATCCCTACCCTACAGGGCAAGCTAACCTTACATAATGACTGCGACGGGACTCAGCATGTGTTTACCCTCAACGGAGTGGGAGAGCCCCCCCTGACAGTGGACCATGTGGTTTCACAGTGCTCTGTAGGTCAAACAACACACACAAAGATCGCTGTCCCCAACTACAGCCAGAACAAACTAACTCTCAAGGTAAACGCAAACATGCAAATAACTTCCACAAATACTATGACATGCTGACAAGGTTTCCTCTTATACAAATACAATATCTCTGGGTTTTGGGCTGTTAGTTAAATGTAATAGATTATTTAAAGATGTCACCATGGGCCTTTAAACTGCAGTGGATATTTTAGAATTTGTAAAAAGGGACAACTAAAACGATTGTACTCTAGCTACTCTGTAAAGTTGAAATGGAATGACACTAGTTTTGTTGGTATTTCATAAAACAAAGTATTGAGCACATTGGAATTTGACAGGATAATGGTGAAAGATGAAAAGTCTGTTGTGCTTCTCTGTCTTCTGTTGTGTTCATGCATGTGCACACACACAGGTGGTGACAGACCTATCTGTTGTAAGTGGCACCCCCTCCCTGGAGATCAACCCTGGTCAAAGTGCTCCATACACCCTGACTGTGACACCATGGAAACGAGGAAAACAAAGAGGTGAGTCAACCGCCCACTGGATGGCCAGGCACTCCTTCTCAAACGTGCTGTACCTGACCTCCCTCTCTGACAACTTCCTTCTTATGTAAAGCACCAGCGGTCAACCCCCTGTAGCTGCTGGGTCAAAACAGCCCTCTGTTCGATCAGTCAATCTGCCGAGTGAAGAGAAGATAAAGGTTAGGTGTATGAAGGAGTGGTTCCCTACAGAGACTCCCTGGACTCTAGCGACAGGGGAATCTACTAGTAGCGCTTGGTCAAATCCAGTGTTGTAAAAAAAATGTGCAGGGCCCAGTCGGTCCAGGAGCTCATTGACCCGGGGCATCGGATATGCATCGAAATGTGACACATCATTCACCCTGCGATAGTCCATGCAGAACTGAATAGACCCATCCTTCTTGACAACAAAACAATGGGGCTACACCAGGCACTGTTGGACTCTTCAATTACCCCCATCTCCAGCATAGCAGCCAATTCCATCTGAACCACTTTTCTTTTGTGTTCAGGTAGCCTGTAGGGTTGTGACCACACTGTCACGCCCGGGGGAGTTTTGTGAGGTTTGTGCGTCCTACCAGAAGGGAGAACATGTCAGCAAACTGCTCTTGCAACTGGGGAATGTCTGTTCTCTGGGTCCCAGAGAGAGAAAATATTCCATTAAGTGTAATTTGGGACCCAGGTTCCCCATCCGCAGTGTCGGAAAATTTTGCGTCGGCGCTGAGCACAGCACATACTGCATGACCCTGTCTGCCGTGAATGCACCCCCGCAGCCTGCCCCATTAACTTATTAAACCCTAGCCAATTGGTTTCCAAGATTAGGGGGTGTGTAAGGCGGGAACTAACTGCAACCTTTATATTATGCTTTCCGCCGTGTCTAATCTCAACTGACACTATGGCATCATTTTCACCCACAATGCCTCCACCAATGCCCCGGGTCGAACCAGGCTCTGGTGAATCATAGACTGAGTACACCTGGAATTCACCATTGCTTGATGTGTACCCCCCCTGGATTCTTACCGGAATGTCGCTCCCGGACTGGGGGAGGGTGTTGGAGAGCCGGCAACCCGAATCACCTGGCCCACTTTCATCAGCAGACACTCCCTGCGGAAGTGTTTGAGCGACCCGGCAGCCCCCCCCACAAACTGCTCCAGGACGATCTTTGCCACCACCCCTTGCGCCCCTCCCTGCCAGGAGCGCCCCCAGGAACTTCCTGGCACCGTTCCCTGAGCCACTCCCCTCTGCAGCTGAGCCTTACCACATCCCCACCACCACAACAATTTTTTATCAAATTATATATGCCGTTGAGCAGGATTAGATAGTAAAAGTAAGATACAAACTGCTCATTAGACTGAATTAATTAATTGTATCAAACCTACATAAGAAATTAACTATTACAAAACTTTAACAACAATTCTAAAACTTTTCTTGCAGGATGTGTTTCATTTCTAGAAGTTATTGACATGCAGGATGCAGACAAGCACAAAGGTAAGCTTAGTGTTTGTAACACATACTGGGCACAAACCATTTAGAACTTTTGACTTAAAATTGTTATTTTTATTTTTTACTTAGACTTGTTTAGAATGTTAGGTGTGTGAACACAAGTTTTTGCATTGATAACGGATTCCTACGCATGTTTGCCTGTCATCCAGGAGATGTACTCTGCTGTTACGAGGTGCATTTCTCTCTAGAGATAATTTGTGAGCCAGCGGCGCCCACTAAGGTCATAGATGTACAGTGTACTGCTCAGGTAAGTTCTGCAAACACAGTTGCATGTTCACAAATCCTTCTGCAAATGATCTTCACAGCTGTGAAAATGAGCATCACCACATTTTTCAGTCCTGGGGAGTATTTACTAAGAATAAAGGTGTTGATGAGAGCAGTCACAGTTCATCTCATTTGATGTGGAATATTGAGAAATTTGAGAAGACACTTTTGGAGTTGTAAGAGTGTATTCATCTGAGGATTTTTATATTTGAGAAAATACCATATTATTATATATATTGTTTTGTAATGCTCATAACTTTAAAACTATCTGCACTTGCAGGTGACCCCCGGCACCGACATGCGGAGCGAGGACTCGCTCACAGCTGCTCGCAGCTTTAATTATTATTATTACTCAAAAATCATGAATGAAAAATCTGTCAAGTGTGATGATCTTTACTCCTTTCAATTCACATTTTCATTATTTTCGGCTATTAGAGTTATATTGAAAGGAAGTGAAGAGAGAAAATTCAGTTCAGGAGCATTCTGCTCAACGTTCTCTCGTGGTCGTGGTGACTGACACTTTCTAAAAACATCAACAAACATCTTTTATTGGCTGTTTTATACTGCCATTAAGTGCCTGCCGACTGCTCACTCACTGCTCTTATCCAGTCCCTGTGATAACACAGCTGAGTGCATCCCCAACCCTCAGCTGCTCTTTGGCCAGAGACACGGTAGAATAAAACGGCTACCTCACTTTTGTTGTTTCGATGTGTCTGGCTAAAAGCTAACGAAGCTACCAGCACACGCTACACAGGCAGGTTGGTGAGTCTTATTTGGTTTTTGGCAAGAATATATGACTTTGAGCCAATTGCCTGGATACATCGGCACTATTTTTAGGACACCTTTACTACCATCAGTGTCTCGACAGCGGAGTTAGCCCATTGTGGGTTGTGTTAATTAAATAACACAACATGGCATTGTTTGTTGCAGGCACACTTGGCAGAGATCCTCACTCTACTGAGGGCACCTTTCTACATATAATTAAATTGTTTGCACGTAGGCCCTAAAGTAGTATTTCTGCTGCTGGCCACTGTTACTGAAAAATATAATCTTTGTTCTATACTTGGATCAAAATAATAATAATATTTTAATTTTATATAGCGCATTTCAGGACACTCCATGACGCAAAAGACCATCAGAACATCACAGGGGTAGAAAAAAATGCAGGCCTCATCTTTGAAATGCTTTGTTCCCAGAGCTCAGTTGCCATAGAGATCGCTGTCAAAAACCCACAAGGAGAGCTGCTGATGCTGGATGTGTACCTGGAAGGAGACGACCTGAGAGGGGCCACCAGGGTTTCAATTCCCCCATGGGAGACTCTCACTTACAAAGCTACGTTCTCCCCTGGCAGAGTAGGGAAGAGCACAGGCAGGTAAGACTCACTGCACTGTAGCTTACCTCCCCTCCTTTAGAAAACATAACCTCTTACCTACCCTCCTTTAGAAAACATAACCTCTTACCTACCCTCCTTTAGAAAACATAACCTCTTACCTACCCTCCTTTAGAAAACATAACCTCTTACCTAGCCTTTTATTTTTTTTAAAACGTAACCTCTTACCTAGCCTCCTTTAGAGGAGGAGGTCAAGTAAGAGTTTCTCTAACCAATTTTTTATTTTGTGTGATCGATCTAAAAAGACATATTTCCCCTGAATCAGAGACTATTTTGCGAGCATGACCATTAATTGTTGCATACAATATTCCACCGACCTCATTGTGAGTATATCCACAAATATAGTCTGTTGTACATACATAGTATTTGCATAAGTTTGGTGTGTATTTTCTGCCAGTGTGGTGTTCCAGTCAGAGCTGGTGGGGGAGTTCTGGTATCAGCTGGAGCTTTATGCTCTTCCGCCTCCTGTCATCGTGCTACCACAAGTCTGCTGTCAGATGGGCAAGTAGGTACACCCACACCAAGACACACAATATATCAATTGCAGGGTTACCGGCGAGCGCGCTAACCTGCATGCACGTGGCATTGCAGATTAGCTCTCAGGACGTAGAATGTCACCTCTCTGTCGGGGATGGAACCGGAGGTGGCCACATCAAGGCCACAAGATGTAGCCACCTCGCAGGTCGAAGCAATCTAACTGAATATTGCCATCAGAGGGTTAGGATCAATAACTGTTCCACAAACATTTTAGAGCAGTGGTCGCCAACCTGTCGATCATGCAGTCGATCATGGAGACTTTCCCTGTCGCTCTCCAAAATAAAAATAAATTCAGAAACACATTGGGCCTCATTCTCGAACATTTTCTGAAGTGTCTTCTAAAATGTTTTCTTACGGACTTCGGAAGAAATTTCTTCCTAATGCTGCGTTCACACGCGGTTGGTGGGAACGCAGCATAACTGCGTTTGAGAATGAGGCCCATTATGCCTGATTGATGTTCGCAAAGTTCGTGGAGATGGTTGACATGCAAAATGACAGAGCTGAAAGCCAGGTCAAGGGACAGTGACTTTTGGGGACTTGTCAGCAGATAGTAGTTTCCTCTCCTCGGTGCATGCGCACTAAAAGTGATTGCCTACTTTGGATCAACTTACCTCTGTGGAATGGCATTTTCACAGATGAAAATCGCCAAATCAAGTACAGGAGCCGGCTTACTGACAGACACCTCACAGACTGCCTCAGACCGGCTGTCTCTGCTTATGAGCCGAACTACAAGGGGTTGTGCTGTAACTTCAGTTGATAAATACAACATATTGCTCATTGCAAGTTTTTTCTTGTTCATATTGTGTGCGGTTAACAAATAATTTCCTTTTTATGGTTTTACTGAAATTGAGTTAATTTAAGTTAAGCTATTGGTTATTAAGTTCTTGGTCACATCAATTTGAAAGCTGTACATTTGAAACTTTCTACTACAGCTTCTTAATCTATTCTACTGATGGGATTGTATTGTGTATCTTTCACCTTGCTGAATAAAACGACGTGTTTGTGTTTGTGTTTGTGTCAGATGGACCATCCAGACCATTCCCCTTGTTAATCCAACAGCCGAGACTCTGGAGCTGATTGTAGCCAACAGTAACCCCAGACACTACACACTGGGCATGGAATCAGGAAATACTGTTAGTATACACACTTACTTTTATCAGTTCATTATTCCATTCCGTTATTTCAGAATAAAGCTTAATTTGGTCCCACCTTACGTGATGTTATTTTTCTCCTGCCCCTGGGGAAATGTATTTACAAAAGTCACTGTTGTCAGTTGTGTTGAAAATATGTGCTGTACATCTGGATGGAAAGCTGTGGGTTGCTTAGCAGTGTGATTTATAAGAATTTGAACATGAGTGTGTTCATTCTACCTTACTGCCCCCATGAAAGCTATTTCCTGTTTTGTGTGTGTGTTTGTTCCAGCTTATTGTGGAGCCCCACTCCTCCACCCAGCTTGGTGTTCACTTTAGTCCTTCATCCGTCGGAGAGGGGAGCCATTCGGCAAAGATCACCTTCACGTGCCCTGAGGTGTATACAAACACACTCAAACAGAAAGAAAATGGATTACATAAATCACTGTCCCCTGCCTTCACACACAACAAACAGGGACACACAGATTCAGGGATAATTCACTTCTTTTTCCTCTGAAAAGCAGGTGCTCCTATTTCATTTACTGCCTCAATGCTCCAAATCATCCACACTATGCTTGGAATATTCACAGAATCTCATAAAGCTTTTCATTGGCACACTGTACACTGTACAGGCTCTTCACTAGCTCTGGCTGATGCAAACAATATAAACAATGACCAGGTTAAATGAATAGACCCTCTGTGGAAACATCGAGCTTCCACTCAGACAGCGTAGGCTCTATAGTCACAGCGAGGGTCGACATTACGCTACATAGCAAGTAGTTGTTTTATGCTACATCAATGATCTTAATATCTCATCCGACCTGAACCATATTTTTTTTATACTTTGCAAAACCCGGAAATTACACAATTTACACTTACTGTGATGTATATTAATTCTGATATATATATTGTGTTATATTTGTATGTCTCTGCACAGGGAATAGCCGTAGGTGTTTATGTTTTTGAGTTCTCCGTCAAGTCTTTCCATGTACATACCTGTACCAGAAAGCCTGGAAGGAATTCATTCAAATTTTGCACACTGATTAGATTTTGGTGGTCAGAGGTAAAGGTTACTGTGACCGTACGTACGTCCTGTCCATTCTCCTGAACGCGATATTACAGAATTTCCTCAAATTTGACTCAAACATCGATATGGACTCAAGAATGACATAAGTAGAACTCGCTGGTCAAAGTCACTGTGACATTTTGGACAGATAATGCTGCATTAAAGAGCAACTTGGCTGGTTGGCGGAGGCATACAATTGAGGGTTTTGTCTCATCTTTTCACCACACATTTCTTTGTCTTCCCCCCTCCATTTCCCATTCATGCTTCTCATTTTCTTAATTTCTCTCCCCCTGGCCACTTGTGTGTATGTGTTAATCTGTCTCTGTCTTACTTCAGTTGCAGAACTGGTGTGTGTTGTTGAGTGGGCGTGGCCTCACTCCAGAGAGCGAGGAGCCTCTAAGCATCTCATCTCCGATCGGCTCCAACGCCTTCATCACCGTTCCCTTCACAAACACCGGCGAGCTCCCAGCCGTGCTCAATATCACCCTCGCAGGTCACAGGCACTCCGTGTCTTTCTTTAACAGACACTTTGTCACTCTTTTCATGTTGTGTGTATTTCTTCTCAGATGAGGACCCGAGCCGGGACCCCAACTCCCAGCAAGTCACTACTGACAAAGAGGTCTTCTCTATCCCCCTCAGCCACACTGAAGGTGTGTTAACTGATAGGACTTACCAACACGATATGATACAATTTTTTTCAATAATGCTGTTTTCAAACAACACACATACTAAGCACACTATGCTTGAAATAATTAATTTGAAGCAAAATTAAAGCAAAACTGAACTTTAAAAGTTCTTTATACAGGATTCAGAGCATTAATATATCAGGAAGCTATAAGCAAGCTAAGCAAAAAGTTTGGAAATGTGTGTTTGGTAGATTATTTCTCTAATGTAACAATGCTTAGTGGCAATACATTTTATATCGTTGGAAGGCCTGTTTATTTCCCTTTTAAACGATACCACATTTGTAAGGAACATGCATTTGTGGGCTGAGCAGCAGAGTGAGTATGTGGGTTGCGCCCAATTAAAAATGTGCCAAATCTACTCTGCCTATGCTATTGACTCTTGTTTGGTGGATTGGATGATTGAAGTCTATCAGTAAGATTGAAGAAACGAGGCATATTGGCAATTTTACAATGTATTAATTTAATAAACAGCCAGGAGCCTCAGTAGCGTGTGGAAGAACCATACACAGCCACTACAGCCTGGCACCTCCTCAAGCATTTTATAATTCATAATATATTCTACTAATACCAATTAAAAGAATTGTGTGACTTTTTTGTGTGCAGATAACCACTATAGATGAATATAGCAAAGACAGTTGAAAGTCTGGAGCCTTGTACGCCAGCTGCAAAAACAAAACTTTGAAAAAGTGTCGATGTCTGTCCTTCATCTTGGCTGCAGGTATACGGATATGTGAAGGCGCCAGTTTTGATGTGCCTGTGGTGTTTGCTCCCAAGTCCATGGAGCGCCAACAGGCCTGGCTCTGCATCACTATGAAGCCCAGCAGCAGCATAGGCAACAACAGTAGCCCCTTCAGGACAGATCACAGGAGGTGTGTGTCTGTGTGTCTGTCTCATTGTCTGTATGAGAAGCTGTGTCTGAGTCCATGCCGGGTCTCAGTAAAGCTCATTAGCATCTGCTGTTTCTACACCCAGGCATTTCTGCACAGCTTGTCAACAAAAAGTAAACAAAAGGAAGAAGTGTTAAATCAGATTTACTTGTCAACAAAATAGGGAGCAGTTGAAAGGGCCCAGTACAGTGTTGGAGCTCATATAAAGATGTTCTCTTCCATTCATAGTATTTGTACTGTAAGAGAATGTCAGCACAGTGGGAGCAGTAAAATGTACCATCCCTCCATTATATTGTTGTGAACAATAGACAATAAGGTTTGGTATTCAATCCATTTAGTCCTCAGTTAAATAAATGTAGCAGCTGGTGTATCCTTACTGTCGTCAAAAGATCTTGTCTGATTTCAGTCATGTTGGTCTGGTGTTAGATGTTTGCCTGTCACTAATATCCACATTACTGTCATAAAAGGGCCCTA
This sequence comes from Cottus gobio, assembly GCA_023566465.1. Taxonomy (NCBI): domain Eukaryota; kingdom Metazoa; phylum Chordata; class Actinopteri; order Perciformes; family Cottidae; genus Cottus; species Cottus gobio. Next base: position 6,784,352 of record CM042238.1, on the reverse strand, counting down.
AATAGCTGTAGATTCTTTAGACTTTATTACACTGACATCCTTAAGGCCTCCCTCCAAAGCCACTCCCCCCAAAATCACAATTTTGTACGCAAACCACGAATATAGCTATTGCTAGTACTCGCAACTGTCAATAGTTTTATTTCTCACAGAAAGTTTTTAGTACAGTTAATAAAGCGTGCGAACACAGAGACTTTGCTTTGCTGCTGTAGCGCCATCTTTTGGCCAAATGGCACTAAATCTGTAACGGCCACTCGGACATCATGCAGACACATGTCGACCAAAAGTGGCTCAAAAATAGCACAAAGCATTTTGTTTTATATAAGCAGTGGCAGAGCATTTGAGCAAGCTTTGAGATGTTTCCTGGTTTTGTGGTTTGATGCCATTTCTTCAAATCCTTTAGTGGTTCATTGCTGATCCCAAATACTGTGTAAAATATTTAATATTTCAGGTCAAGGCAGGAACTGTCGACCATCTGTTGGATTTACCCCATCCTTGGGATTCCCATAGAGTCGCCTGTTGAGAACCCTCCACTTGGCGCCGTCCTTTGTGAAGCCGGCTGCCAGCTGGAAAGGAAGGTGGATGTACTGCTTACTGGGTGTGTGTCGGGGAACGAAGACTGGACAGGACAGGAAGGTCTGGGCCAGTTTGTGATTTTTCTTTACTTCCAAGTGGTCTTGCAATATCAGAACAAATGTATGAGGATTAACCTCTAAACCTTATAGTTCTCATTGTTTAGGAATTGTCTTCACAGGGGTAGAAAGGGACGTCTGCCAATACCCAGTATCGATCTAATACCAATGCTCGCTTCTCCCCAAATTTTAAATGTGCATCACGTGTCCTTAGTGCATTAAAGTGATCAGGATCATTCTAATGTGAGTCCATAGGCTGTAAAAATGTCTGCGTGAAGGAGGTTGTTTTATTTGTCATCCAGTAGCTACATTGATAACAAGATGAGGTGCATCAGGATCTGTCTGATTCAGCTCAGCAGGCGATTGATTGTTGGTCACTGTAACAAAGTGGCAGTACATGTTTTTAAATAGGAAAACGTTGAGACAGCAGGCAGCAATCGGGTGTGTGAGAAAACACTGAATTGCAGGTTTTTTTACCCAACAGACTGCATGGAGTTGAAGAAAGTTTGTGTTGACCAGCGGGACTTGAATTGTGTTTATCGAGTTAAAGTTTTCAGCTGAATTGCATGCTTCTGCAGTAGAGATGCGCCGATGGCAATTACCTTGGCCGATTCCAATTAACGATCTTTTAAAAGTCTGACCTGCTGTTTCCACTTTTCTTTCCAAGGACTATAATTGACAGCAAAGCTGCACACTAAAAATATGTTTAGATTGTAAAAAGATCGAAATGTCAGCCTTTTACATTTGTATTGTACTCTCATAGTGGTTATGTGCACACACAAGGAAATAAATAATTGCATTTTTTTAGTCTATTTTGATTACAAATCAAACAAAAAATCAAAATGGGCCTCAGTAGTATAAATTATATATTACTACTTAGAGCTAGTGGAAGGAAGTTAAACAGGTCATAACTCCATCTCTGGTATCTATTTTATTTTGCTGTGAAAACATCTCCTTCAAACAACTGCATTTATTCAAGTCACTGTCAGGTCAGATTCCAATCTGACATTTTGGATCAGTAACATCACACTGGAGTTTCCTATTTTAAGACAAAAAACAATCCTCAGTATCCTCAGACTTCCTGTGTGCGGTCCGGCCAGACGGCAACACAGAGCTCACAGAGGTGGAGGACCGCCTCTCCGCCTCGGCCAAGGCCGCAAGGAGGGACCCGGAGACCGGCATCATCACACTCACCCTTCATCTGGTCTACGCACCCCTCAGGCCGTGCAGGTACAGTGATCCTGTACGCACACACGCAAACAAACCTGTTCAAAGGAAACGTGACACATGTTGACAAGTATGCAGCGGAATGGACCGAACAAGGAGGACTGTCTTTTTGTTGCAGAGATTCAGTTGCTTTTGTGTTGGATCCTTTTGTTGTCCTTGTTAAACCACTCCACCGGCTGAAGCAAGCAAACACCTCACACACACTCAAGAGAAATCCTTCTACACACAAATGCAATTGGAAAAAAAAACAGGGCACGTTTCGAGAGACACAAACCTCAGACACACACCAGAAGTCCAGAGAGAAATGCACAAACATTCATTACCAGGGAGAACTAAACACACACTTGCACACTATGAAATTGTTATGCAGACTCCGACAGAGGCACACAAACACCTTTTAAAGTTAAAAAGCACACACACACACACACACACACACACACACGAGAGGAAGAACACAACGTTGTACACACTCAGAGAAACAAATATGCTTATCTACTTGCGGGAAGATAAACAAAAGGATGCTAATAATAAGTCTGAAAAACAAAACAAGTACACAGAGTGCTTGCACATTCTCACACACAGATACACAACGGGGAAGGAAAGCACACACACACACACGACTGGTTTGTTTCTCTCTCTGCAGTGTTGTGAGTAAACACTGCATTAATTTGTCTTCTCTAAAGTACTCTCTAAAGTAGTCTCCTCTACCTCACTTGTTGGCCCATCTCCTCCTCTCTTTCTCTCAGGTGGGCGTGGCCTTTGCGTTCATTTATTACAACTGAAACCTAAGGTGTGTAGCTAACGGTCGCTGTGCTCTCTCAGAGGTAGGGGGGGTGGGCCAGCTGCCTCTGCTGAAACGGTACTTGCCATGTTTGGTCAGAAAACACAATTCGTCAACTTTGATGTGACATTAAAGCACATTTGATACTTTTTTAGATTTTGAACAGCAGCGTTTCTAATTAAACCACACATGGCTTTTTAAGAAATCATTTGGGTTTTCTTTTGACTCGACGTGAAACGTAAGTTGGAGCGTCTTTAGCTTCTGTGCCGTGACGCGTTTCACAGGGCAACTGAATATTTGACAGGTACACAGTTACAAGAATGATTTAGATCGAATATGTCGCCCTAGAGTTCAGCGTGCTCCGGAGCTCCCTCACCTGTTGTCAGATCTGGAGGAGGACGAGGGGGAGATGAAAGGGAAACTTCAGCAATTTTCAATCAGCTCCGTGTCACGACAGATGAAACGGCGCCTGGAGCTCCTGCACTCGCCCGCTGGCAAAAAGTGCTCATTTCATCTTCACGAGCTGCAGTGACGCAGAGCCAGTCGAAAACCAGTTTCCCAGTTACAAACACACATTTATGTGTGTCTCCATGTTGCTCTGTTACCAACAGACTCTGATTGTTTGGACGTATGTGAGAGAATGACTCTACTTCTCACATTGTAAACATGAGTTTATGTCTCAATCTCTAGTTTCAAGTCTTCAATACAGCATGATGTTCATTTAGTAAATGATGGTCGTATGCGGAGTATGCTTTAGGGCAGGGCTACATTGTGATTGACATGTTGTTACCACGGCGATGTCTGGACTGGGAGTTGTCAGTGTTTCTGTCTTCAAACACGTTTTTCACAGTGTGTTTTCAGGTCATGTAGTTAACTGTAACCTTTTGGTCACCTAGAAATGTTTTATTCAGGGATCAGCGAAAAGACACGTGATGGCTCATCGTTAGCTGCGGTGCTGATAATGGAAGTAGCTCATGAGTGTTGCTTCTCTCGGTTGAGAGTACATGTTTATCTTGAGCCACCAATACTCATGGTTGAACCAATATTTTGGAGGTCAAAGCTCATCGTGACTGTGCATTGCCGTGTGTGTGTAACTAAAGAATTCAAATTATATTATGACAACTTCACACAAATGTCTTAAAGGACATTATCATGCAGTGTGTGTGTCTGTCTCTCTCTCTCTCTCTCTGTCTCTCTCTCTCTCTCTCCCTCCAGGCGCTCAGCGGTCCTAGCTGTGCGGCATGTGTCCGGGGGGCTCTGGGAGTTTCCCATCACTCTCATCTCCACAGAGCCTCAAATGGACGATGTCATCCTCACTGAAGCCACTGAGTTGGGCGAGACTTCAGCTGTGGGCTTCCGTCTGACCAGCACCACAAGGTGTGTGTTTACTCATTTCAGATTTTTGCGTCTTATTTTTTTAAATTCCATTAAAGTGTCCCTTTTAACTGTAACTGTAAAGTATCCAAGCTCCTTAACCTTTTTAATCCCAGGAAGATTCAGGCTGTTTTTTGCTCCTGTCACATTTTACTCTCAATGACCTTGATTTCCACTGCAATATACACCCTGCACCTCGATGGCAACACACACAACATGGCTAGATGTAGGGAAAACAAAAAAAAATGTTATGCAGTCTAACTCAGGTATGATGAATATTATATTATGAAAGAATGGAATCTGTGTATCCAACATTTTCCCAATGTCCAAAAGTTATACCAATGGTGTTGTTTTTGTTTGCTGTTTAGACTAAACGTTTTATTTTGGGAGAGATTTTTGAAATTTTAAGCTTTATTTTGGTTGCTTTTTCTGGTCTGTTCACGGAATATCTGATGATAACAGCGTTTTTTTACAGCTTCTGGCTATGAGAAACGGTGTGGTTTTGGCCATTGTTTAAAGATTGTCTGCTTTTCAATCCCGCTTGGAGGGTTGTAGACGGTTATGGATTCTTTGTCCCCTGGGAAAGTGCTTGTGTTGAAAAGTGGCTTATGTTCCCATCCCAGGAGGGCCGAGCCGTTCACAGCAGCCTTCATGCCAGGCAGCAGCGGGGATTTCACGGTGGCTCCGGCCTCGGGGATGTTACCTCCTGCCGGTTCTACCGGAGCCCTCATCACTGTGTCCTTCACACCCACCACACACAGCAAGGGCAGAGCAAGATTAACCATCCAGGTATTTAAATGATTTATAGTCTCGAAATCTCATTGACTTTTCTGTTTATCTGTAGTTTCCATAAGAATAATATGAAAAGTTTTTTCACTCTAAGCCAGAAAATGAGAACAGGCTTTCCTTTCCCAGATTTGGGAAGCGTTCAACATTTTTCAGACTTTCTTGATTTGACGGCTCACTTATTACAGGCAGCAGACATGCAGTGGACCTACGAGGTGAGAGGGGAAACCCCTCTTGAGACCCCACCCACCTGCTCGACCTCCGCCGATGAACGCCCGCAGAACTTTGTGGCTCAGAACCTCCGGCTCCCCGCCCTGGCTAACTCGTCCCCGCTTAAAGTCCGCAGATAATGGACCTCCTCACTCTCTCATACACTCGTTTTGTCTAATTTCCTTTTTGATCTTTTTTTATATCTGAATATTGCTTTTATTACCTTTATGTTTTCTAATTGAACTGTTAGTCAGAGAGGCACATTGCCACATGGTGGTGATGGGCTCATTAGTCGTAATAGTTTTTTGTCTACCTTGTGGAGTGAAGAATTTTCTCTTTAAATGAATGTTTAGTCCTTTTGACTTCCTTTGAATCGGTGTTCATCGCTGTTAACATACCTCTTATTGTAATTCACCTTGAAGCAATGCTTTATTTTAAGAATGTTGTAACGCATTACATTGCATGCACTGTTGACATTTACACTATAGATGGCGAATAAATCCTTCATTGAATAAGTAAAACTCATAAGGGGTAATGGCCGTTCACCTCGTCGGTGCACTTCAGATATTCAGGTACACTTCAGGTATCAGATGCATGATGAAATAAATAAATACATTCTGGTAATAGCTTATGGTGTCAAATGTTACCATCGTAGTTTTATTCGCCCCTTCCCCTAAGATTCTCTCTTAGACAGACATCGGCGCCCCACATTATTTTACATTAACCGGGATAACCTTGAAATACGCAACAACTGACAGTCTCCCTAACTTCCATTTAATAAATCAAACCACATGAGCCTTGAGACGTTGCCAGTGTGTGGGCCTGTTTCCATGCAAAGCATCCTCTACAGCTTTTAGGCTCCCTTTGTAAATCTAACTGCATATTCAGCCCTTTTTAATCTCAGTGGGTATATCAGATTTCAGTCAATTTCCTCTATATTTATACAATAAATACTGTCTCCATAAAAAGAGCATCCACCCTCTTTGGAGGATTCCATTTTTTGTGGTTTTGGAAAGTAGATTTTAATGTGTCTGACATTGACTAGCAGAAAAAGGTTAAAAACAAACTGATCTAAATTGATCACTAATATGAAATGTAAATAACTTCTTTGCATTCATACTGCTCATTTAGTCGGACACACTTAACATTACTGCTGCAGTGCTCTTGGTGTCTCATAAGTCTCATAAGCCCCCTTTCGACCGCAGGAACTTTCTCCAGGGACTAGGAAGCGTTTGGGGAATTGTGTTTTGACGGTCTCAAATTCAATCCGGGGCCATTTGTATGCCTTTAAAGAGGCTTTGATCGGGAGGTAGTTCAGGATGGGTTTTTTGGTGTACTGTGTACTAAGGAAAGACTGTCACTCTAGTATCGATTTACGTCGAGAAAAGTAGTCCCGGGACTAAAACGACCAGGAACTACCTGGCTCATGAGCCCAACGCCGTTTTCTCCTTCAGTCATGATTAAACCTTCTTGATTGTTTAAACGTAGGGGGTTCACTTTTGGCTTCAAATGTGATTCCATCCTGTTCACACGGTTTTGCTTTCTGTTCTGTTGGATGAATGAAAGCATAAGCGGACTGTGATTGAGTCTTCCCAGTCGCACGGAGATCTTTCTCTCCGCTTGTACGGGCGACCACATACGAAGCTGTCCTATGGCTCACCTTGCGCCTGTGGAATTATTCACGAGGCAGTTATGCTTGGTTATGTGTCCATTAAGCACCATCTGCAGCCTGCTGGGGCGAGGAGAGAGAGAGAGGAGGCAAAAGAAGACGGAGAGAGAGAAGGAAAGGAATATAAGATACTGGGACATGGTTGGAGTAATAGATGATGGAAGGAGTGAAAAGGGGGAGGGCAAGGAAAGATGAGAGCAGATCCAACACTAAAAGGCAGCTGTTACGTCAACACGCATGTGTTTGGCATATCGCCTGTGGCAGAGAGGCTGTTTGTGGATTCCTGTCCAGAGGTTACGTGCAGAAAAGAGCCCCCCCCCCCCCCCCCCCCCCTTCGCCTTCCTCCACGGGCTACGTTGCAACAGATGAGCCAAGCCAACGGTAATTGGCGGAGGATTGTGCTCTGTTGTGCGCAGTGACAAAGAGATCACACTGACGTCGGACTCACGATGATGAAGTCATGATCACAAGTGGCGGTCAGTGTCTGACTTCACTTCCTTCTAGGAAGCTGCAGCAGTCAGTCTCAACACGGAGACGTTTCATTGGCTGATTTGCCCGGGTTGTTGTGGTGGCATTCAAACATAACTGGTCATTTCAATTATGCCTTTTTAGTGTGATGTTTTCTTGATCACATTTAAATGTACAAATCATCTAAATTCCCCCCCCAAATGTTGTTTCACCATTGTTGTACCTAGTTGGCAGTACCCAAGCTGCATCTAGTCGGCCCTCGGCAGCTGGATTACTCCTTAGAGCAGCAAAATTAGAAATTCCGATAGTTTATATAATCTGAAATTGCATAAAATGGTCCACATTGTCGGCATTATTAATTTAAAGCTATTTTTTTGTTATTTTACTGTCTCTTTAAGAATTCTGGTAAAGAGACATTTTAGATTTCAACTTTGATGTCTTGTCACAAGCGAGCCATATGGCGCTGCATTAACTAATCCTTCTCGTTTCCCAGACATTACTAAATGGATTTTCTACTTGGCTGCTTAATACTATTTCATTTTCATTCTGTCACAGAGTCCTCTCCCCATGCATCACTCACACTGGGATTCAATTAGCATGGCAGTAATTAAGCAGGGGGCTGTTTCTCCCTGAAATATGTGTGTGTGTGTGTGTGTGTGTCATTTTGACAGAGAAGGATACTGTTTCGTCATCCTCACTTGCCACTATACAACATAATTGTGTCAACCAACACATCCACACACGGCTCTAAAGTGAAAACAGTATACATATTATAACTTTGCATCCATGGCTTCCCAGTTGTGCTGAGAAGCTCAGAACGTAAGGTTATTCTCGGGAGCTGAATACCACTCGACACATGGCACTGAAACCGGAGCGACACACCTCTTGTATCTGACGTGTCTAATAAGTAGCGCACAGCAGCGGCACATGCTAGCAAGAGGCAGTACATGCCGTTGAGAATGCCAGTGGAGTGTGACTGCTGCTTTTATGTGCCATTAAACAGTTAAAAAGCAGCATCACACAACCAAAGAGAGCCACACCATCAGTCCTGACTCTGATGTCCTCCCACTTCCTGTTTTCACTTGCACGCTTCATTTGATGTTAACGTGACATATATCTCTCCCCGAGGAGTAAATTACTGGGTACTTTGTTGTTCGCCAAATATCTACACACAAACAAGCACACACACACACACACAGTGATACACAGCCCTACCCGCAGTATTAGAACAGCAGAGGATGGTCTGGAGTGCATACAGTCCCTTACCTTGCTAGTTTGAGTAGCCAATCACCAAAAACAACTGCATGGCTCTTTGAAGTGAAATCTAATTATTGCTGTGAATGTGTGTGTAAATGTCTTTGAGCATGTGTGTGTGTGTGTGTGTGTGTGTGTGTGTGTGTGTGTGTGTGTGTGTGTGCGTACACCCATCAAAACTCCCTCTGGTGAACATGACAGAAGAGACAGGGAGAAAGAACAAGCTGCTCAACCCCGCTTTCATCTTCTCCCCCTTTTTTTTACTGCCTGAAAACTATGCTCTGACACAGAAAATCATCAGGCCTGTGTGTGTGTGTGTGTGTGTGTGTGTTTCATAGACATCGGTACATATTTCATGCTGCTGACAGTCGGAGGAGTCTCATCCTGCATCCCAGTGTTTGACAAAGCAGCACTTGCCCGTGTTTGTTTGGTTTGGTCGAGTGTGAAACACTTGGAAAGCAGCTCTGATGACTAGACAGATGTCTGCTTTCATTTGAACGTGTCATTGCGCTCTTTGAAGCCCTCACACTGACTGATGGGTGTCTGCTTATTGCCAGCTGAGGATAGCTTCTTCGGTGTACACACCGGCTCGCCGTTCACCGGCGTCGTCGCCGACAATGATGGAGACAGACAGAGAGCTGAAATGGCTCGTCGGCAGAATATATAATATAAAATATGCTAATGAACCATGGCATAATAATAACCCATCATCACAAAAACAGCAGACGGAAAATGAAAAACTTTGCAAAGGATTTTGCCTTGATTCGAGACGTGATATTAATTATCTCATCCTCACGGGGGAGGGGGGATGTTGAGGAACAGTACTCAATCATGAGGGAGGCAAAGTAATTTCCTTTTGTGTAAAGACACACACCAAACATTATGAGTTATTTATAAAGTCTTTTAGTAAGCAATATTTCAACACTGTTTACTTCCTGCAGTACACACATTAAGGAAGTATACATTCACACAGCAGGGGAATATGCAAATAGGGAACATCTCTGGTTTATTACTTAGTGGCCTGCGGAGGCAGAGACAGAGACGGCCCTCACCATTAAGCAATGTAAGCCGCTGCTGAGGACCCCTCGTCTCTGGGAGCCATCTAAAAATGTATAAATATATTTTTACAATAAACGTCTAAAAAAACGTCCTCAACATAAACGGACTCGTCGTGCTGCGAACAAGTAGTGACTAAAATAAGCTCAGAGAGAGAATTTACCAAAAAAGAATATACATTTAGAGGTTTCTCATGAAAAAAATCTTTTGGACTAGCACAAATTAACACATTTAATAACACTCAATTAAAGAAAACAATTTCATTTGATTAAATAAGGAGGACTTTTAAACAGCGTTCGTTTTTTGTTTTTTTCTCATTTTATCACGGACCAGACTTTGCGGAATATTATTTTAATAAATCTATTCTTCACCGAGGTTGCCTTGTGCATTGTATCTTTATGGTTGAGCTCAATGGATGCTATATGCTCCGAATTCTGAAGATAGTTTTTCTGTTACAACTAGTTTTTTTCTGCAAGTCTAAGGCAGATAAAGTCTATTTCAAGAAACATATATGGAAACATATTTCAATCATCCTATTCAAAACCTACAATATCCTTTAACTAAATGGCATCAGGAAAACCAACATTTACCTCCAGGAGTCAGTGTGTATGAGCATCCCATGAGGCCCTTTCTCCAAACTTCTTCATGATCAAGTACAAACTGGAAGCTCTAACAAACTGTATCACGGCAGTGTTAATTGCAGCCCGTTGTCATTTTTATTCTAAGGGACAGATTTGTTACTATACACTTTCTATAATGTGTCCAGACTCGTATACTGTGCACTCTTCCATCATGTTAAATACTTAGTGGCAAATACTTTGAGCGATTCCTTCTGTAAAGGACACTCAGAGCCATTTCTCTTTCGACGAGTCTCTGGATTCATTATTGATGCTCACCAGCATCCCTGCTTCAAAACAACGGAGTGCTGCTCTCATCTAATTGCAAAGCATATGTCATTAAAAGGAACAAACACAAACCAGTCCCACTTGCTCTGCATCATATATGTGTTTCATGTTTCAACTGCAGTGACAGAGCTGGGTCCTTTTGATATTGTTTACAGTAAACTGGTAAATGAGTTACTCTCATTGCCATGGTTGTCCCCATGAAAGACGAGTTAAGCCGTCCTTTTATCATGCACAACACTTCAGATAAAGTTGATTTCTTTATTATTATGAAAGCAAATAACAGAAACAATGACTTATACTACGGGTTAGCTCTACTTCATTGCATTGTAATATCAGCCATCCATCCGCTACATTGTTGCTTATTCATGTCCGACTAGGTTGCTGTAAGTATGTATGTAAATAAATATGAAGTTAACAACATTTTGTTTGGAGGACATAGGGAATATTACAGCAAACTCTGAAGCTTGTTACATATACAGTTTTCTGGCTCTATGGCTTTGATTTGAACAATTCCTTTTTCTAGTCCGACGCGTTACTTTATTGAATTACTGTTTTACTGCATGCCTTAAATATGAGGCCAAAAATAAGAAAGTTAATATTCTATGTGTCAACTCAAGTGTGCTGATCTAAAAGATGAGCAGTCCTTCTCAAATAGAGAGGCTCCATCTGTGATCAAAAATATTTATGACACTGAAGGTCTTTCTCAATACCCAAGTACACAAGTACGGACTTGTGTACTTTTGGAGTCCAGACTTCAAATCCAGACTCCAAAAGTACGGTGAATTGGAACGGCAGCGTACTTGATGACGTCATCACGTTGGCCCTCTTTCTTTACGCACGTATATTTAAAGAGCCAGTGGCGCAAAAAGTGTTGTGGGTTGTAGGAGATTGCTGGATATACGTGAGTTAGGAAGATTGCCAACCGAATTTGAGATAAAATACTGTTATAATTTTATATAAACATTTAGGGGAATGAAGATGGTGTTTTTGTGTGAGAGGCAGTGCGGCTCAAGGTTTTTTCTTATTAAACTGAATAACCGATGAACAGTAAGTCTATTCATTAACCTCGGCCTTCATCTCTCTCTCTCCTCTATCTGTTGCCCTTCCCCTCTGCTCCCCTGCATTCCTCCCCCGCCTCCTTCTGTCTTCCCTTCATCCACACTCATTGTTGTCCTGATGAAGAGTAAACAAGGCCATCTATTCTTTCCATCTCTCTCTCTCTCTCTCTCTCTCTCTCTCTCTCTTTCTCTCTCCAGTGTGATAAACATATGGACCTCCCTAAACCTGCTCACCTCGGTTGCCCCCCCTTCTCTTCTGTCTCTTCCCTGGCTTTAGAAACGATAATATTCCTTCATCTGCCTCCTACTTTCTCCGCTGTGTCTGTTGTCTTTTTTCTTCTTCTGCTCTTTGCTTCTCGCTCAACTGCAACTTCTTAATGTTTAATCTTGATTATTTTTTCTTTCTGAACTCATGTAAAAGCTAATGGGGTAAGAAAATGTATATTGTTTCCAAGGATACATTATCCTAAACCAGTGGGAATTATTTTTAATGATTGAGTCATCCTTCTATTTATATATATATATATATATATATATATACATTGTATGTTATCAGCTGTTATCAGTTTTACCACCAGCCTTTAGGCTTCACATGCTAATAGCATGTGCAGACCAAACTTTATTTTTTATTCGACTGTGAACTTCCCAAATTGTTTTCACACCTGTAAAGAAAATCCTACCATAATGGTTTTCTATTGTGTACCTTTTTGTTTCCCTATGGTTTCGTTACATGTTACTCCACTGGGCTCATGCCTCAGTGAGAATGCACGTTCGAAGCCAAGTTTCTTTTCGAAGACGTCATCTTTGATATTTGTTTTGTTTCATGAATAAACATAATATGGTGATACACACTGAGATACAATCTTGGTATCCATTGTAGAAAAGTAATTTGCAAGATTGAACTTGCTGAGAATGGTCCATATAATACCTTTAAAATAAAAATGTTTGTAACTTACATATGTAAATAAAGTTAAATTACGTACGCTATGTACTTTACAAACATTAACAGCAGGAACAGCAGTCTGATAAGTCAAAGTCCTGTGTTGGTTCGACCTCTCCATCCACCACGACCTCTATCGACCACTCAAGAGATTTTCTATCATACTATATAGAAAATGAAGAAAACCTGGAAATGTTAGAACTGGAAGTGCTGCACATTTGATTAAAATTGACTAGAAGGATCAATAGGTTATCAGAAGTGACTTGTGTCATACTCCTTTCAGCTCTAATGCAAATATAGTGGTGGTTCACCTCTGTTTCTCCACTCAAACCTCCATGAAAGTGTGGCAGTCAGCCACGTGTGTGACCATTACATCAGTGGATGGATAGATCAAACCAACACAGGACTTTGACTCAGGAGACTGCTGCTCCTGGGTTAAAGTCTCTCTCTCTCTCTCTCTCTCTCTCTCTCTCTCTCTCTAGGACCATGTAGCACCTGATGATCCCAGGGAGCCTTGACGTCAGCGATGTAAACGGCGGAGATCTGCGGTGCGCGGCAGCAGCGGTGCCCACAGGCACAGCGTCCGTCCACCGGGCAACGCAGGCGGCTGCGGCGGCACCAGCTCCGTCACTCGGCTCAGACTGCCCCTCCCACCTCTCCCTCCCCGACTCCCAGCCCGACTTTCGCAAACATCCACGCACCGCCTGGAAGGAATACATCCACAAACACATCGGCATCCTCCCCGGGATTTCAACCGGTCCCCCCCCCGGTCCCCACCCCAATCTTTGGCTCTATCCAGCCGCGCCATGTCATCCGCTGTCACCGAGACGGACGAGTCGGCGCGCGTCTCCCCGCTGACGCCGCTGAAGCTGGTCGGGCTGGTGTGCGTCTTCCTGGCGCTCTGCCTGGACGTGGGAGCCGTGATGAGCCCGGCGTGGGTGACCGCCGACGACCAGTACTACCTGTCCCTGTGGGAGTCCTGCTGGAAGCCGGCGAGCACCGAGAACTGGCAGTGCAGCAGCACGCTGGGCTCAGGTAAAATAGAAAAAAAGTAACTATTCATCGGTTTCATAACAGAACTGCCCTGTCCCGCGCGCAACGGGCAAAACAGGGTGGTTACTATTGTGTCCTCTGGTTTTTGATATATGAGCCTAGACAACAAAGAGTTAGATGATGATGATGATGATGATGGAGGGATGCCTCCTCAACCCTAGAAGTGCTTTGAGTAATCTGTTGACTCCTCAAGCCTCCCCGTTGTCCTTGTCCAACCACAACAAAGCCTCATTCTGACAACCTGTGACTCCACATGGGGGGGTCCATTTTCATCACTGTAGAGGTGAAATGCGCTCAAATTATATATTTTTTCAAATGTATTCCTGCCTTGAAAACTGTGAAGGACATAATAGATCTTGAATAATAATAAAACATACCTGCAACATAGGCTTCTATTGCCAATAACATCTTGTCACGTTCCTTCTCAGCTCTCTGATCCTCAAAAAGCTGCAGATGTGACATTTAAACACGCACGCACACACACACACGCACACACACCACACACACGCACACACACACACACACACACGCACACACACACATACACCACACACACAGACACACACAGCCGTGTGATAGATACTAACCCTAGCGCCACTCTTTCATGGAGGTTTGTGAGGATAAACACAGGTGAAGTACACCCACTTTATTTCTGAATACGTGAAGAGCTGAAACAATTGTGACAGAAACACTTTAGATCATCCACTGACCATTCAAGTCCTTTTTTTTCATTAAATGTAAAGTGCTTCTACCTTAAGTATTTTGGATATCTTTGAATTTTAGCCTGTGGGTCAAGTCATTTTAATACCTTAACTTGGACTGCTGTTTGACATATTATGTTTAATCTAAAAAGTTAGATGCAGCTCTAAAGTGCAATTTGAAGTTTGATTTATGATAAAATCTTCTCACTGTCCAAATGGTAAGATGGGTTGATGATATGTTCTCCAATTTGTGAGACTAAGTCATGTTGATACACCTGATCGCGCTGCCAAGTCAAATGAATGCTGCTCAGGAGCTATAATGTGCAGACTCTGTTAGAGCTCACAATGGTCTCATCTAGATTACAGAGCAGCCACCACCTCCGTGGTAAAGGCACCAACTCTCCTGGGTGTTGCCTCTACCTGTGCATAATTCATTCTTTTGTCAAAGCAGGAGGAAATAAAGAAAATAATAAAGGTGCAGGCTCGATAAAAAGCTGATCCCGTCTCACATTCTTTTGTTGTCGAGAGAAACGGCCTCGTTGAGAGGAGAGGAGAGGTCTTGAATTTTGGCCAGGGGAGGAGGGTATGATGTCGGATGTTGGATTGGTTTCCAGGGAAACCAGAATTCACAGACGTTACTTTAATTGAGGTGGAAGTGTCTTTCTTTACTACCACTGGTGCTAATTACACCTGGGGGCATTAAAAAGGAATCATTTAAAAGGGCTTTAAAACTGTCAGACACTGTGCCAGACTCTATCTATCTATCTATCTATCTATCTATCTATCTATCTATCTATCTATCTATCTATCTATCTATCTATCTATCTATCTATCTATCTATCTATCTATCTATCTATCTATCTGTCTGTCTGTCTGTCTGTCTGTCTGTCTGTCTGTCTGTCTGTCTGTCTGTCTGTCTGTCTGTCTGTCTGTCTGTCTGTCTGTCACCCATCCATCTATCCACCACCACCACCCACCCATCCATCCGTCCGTCCACCCATCACTCTTTCTCTTTGTCCCCCATCTGTCTTTAAGTCTCTGCTGTGGGTGGGAGGGGATCATGATTGTGTGTGTGTGTGTGTGTGTGTGTGTGTGTGTGTGTGTGTGGTTGAGTTGAGCTGACCTATTTCTGGACAGTCTCCTCTGAAGCCCAGCTGAATATTTTATGTCACACTCTGATTTCTCTGTTGTTGCATCTCCACACCGCCTCTCTTAGGACCTGTTCTCGCTCGCACACACACACACACACACACACACACACACACACACACACACACACACACACACACACACACACACACACACACACACACACACACACACACACACACACACACACACACTTTGTGACCAGAACTTTCAGCAGCTACACTCTTTCTTTCTGTCCTCAATACAGTACATATACATCCAGACTCCAGACCAGAACTCTCTAATTAAAGGTTTTGGCGTGACAGGTTTGTGTCGGCAGTGTGTACGCACCTTCAAATGATATATAACCCCGCTTGTTCCGGCTCCCTTGGCTCGTTCCAGCACCCGAAACAGACCAAAGACGCAGTTTCTGTTAACGAATCTCATCCTTTTCAATTCATCACTACAATACGCGAATGATAAACTGTTAGCTCACAAGCTAACAAGCTAATGCCTTTGCTAACTTACCCTTAGCAAGCTTCTGACTTTGATCAATACCTTTTTTTATTGAACAAAAGGGTCAACAACGATGAACAACATTTCAGGGTTGGTGGGTTTGAACAGAATGGTAGAGAAAAAAATGGAGGCTGTTAGACCAGCCGGCTAGCGAGTTAGCAGTTAGCTCGCTAGCTACAGTGGTTCATCCAACTATTCCACTAGAATCTGAATCAGAACCATTTATTGTAACGTATGTTTTCACGTACAAGGAGTTGGCTGGTGGTGCATAACAATAAACAATAAACACAGTACAAAAAGAAAAAGAAGCATGACATTTACAATTTAAATTTACAATAGAATATAATATAACATTTAAATAAAGTGCACAGACAAACAGGTAACAGTACTTTAGAAAAGTGAAATGTAAGTGTAATGTGAAAGTGACATGTGTAGCCTGTTGCCTTTCGGGAAAGTGTTTGTACAGTGTAAAAAAATAAAAATAGTTTACAGAAGTGGCCAAATGCTATGTCATTCCCCAGCAGGAGGACTGTGTCCGTCTTTGACCACTGGTATATTAGTTAAGATTGTCAGTGTGCAGCCGGAATAAGATACAGACGAAAATTCAAATTTTCTTTTCTGGTTGCTTTTAAAGTTGATAGAGATAATATTATCTGTGTTATTTTAATTTGAAAATATAGTTGAATGGTTAGATTTCTTAGTAAGAAGAGTAATAGCAGACTATCTGAAGATAAAATGTTTTATTTTATACTTTTTTATTTTTTTTAAATTTGTTCCATAGGGATAAAACTGAACTGAATTGCCCCATTTAAAAGAAAAGAAAATTGTGAGTGGCATGTCCCTGGACCCCCCTTAGTTACGTTGTGCTTCTGGCGCCTGTTACTGCACATAACCAGTAAGGCAGTAAAGAAATGTCAACAGTGCCTAATTCAAACATGAAAAGCTATTACCTGGCTGCTATTGTTTCTTTAAACCATAGCATAAAATGACAGTCATGATACTTTAGCTCTTTAAATATGCTATGAAGCTTTTAGAGAAATATTCAACACCTATTAGCTTCATACAAAAGCCTCGCCTGGCAGCAACAAGCAAAATGCGGTAATGTATGCAGAGACGTCTTTAATTCACAATATGCACAGCATAGCTACTAATTAATTGGACCGGGGTGGAAAAAACAAAGGCATTAAGGAAGGATCCTACTTTGCAGAATATAACAAAACTACTATGTTAAGACCAATGAATTGGAATATTAGTTTCCTCCTTAAATGTTACAATTCTAACTGTTTTTGATATCTCCTTTCAGACATTTACCAATACATCCTTGATGGAAGTGGT
Source organism: Cottus gobio (assembly GCA_023566465.1). Taxonomy (NCBI): domain Eukaryota; kingdom Metazoa; phylum Chordata; class Actinopteri; order Perciformes; family Cottidae; genus Cottus; species Cottus gobio. The sequence continues at coordinate 6,767,262 of CM042238.1, read as the reverse complement.
GTCATGTGTGAAAAAGAGTCGCTATGTTAAAGTCACGACAGCAATCTTACAGGTCAGACATAGTTACATGGTGCATTTAATGCTTTATTACAGATATGACAGGGAAGAAGGAGGAGGGGGGTAGACATGCAAAGAATCCCGAGCTGGACGTGAATCCCACGCTCGCATCACATGGGAGGGATGAACCGACACACACACACACACACACACACACACACACACACACACACACACACACACACACACACACACACACACACACACACACACACACTTTATGACCAGCAGCTACACTCTTTCTTTCTGTCCTCAATACAGTGCATATACATCCAGACTCCAGACCAGAACTCTCTAATTAGAGGTTTTTGCGTGACAGGTTTGTGTTAGCAGTGTTGTTACGCCAACCTACTTTCCTCCTTCTAACCCCCACCCTGCCTCCTCCTCTCCGGCTCAACCACCTTCTCCTCATCTTCAACTATACTCATTCATCTTCCTCCTTTTCTCATCTGCTCCTCCTCCGCCAAACCCTTTTTATTTTCCCATTCCTTCTTACATCTCAAGATTTCACACTCAATATAGTAAACAAAAGAAATATCTATTTCACGGCTTCAAATGAAACAGAAGCACAATAAATTACTGGGGGCTATTGGTACCAAATATCTTTGTCATTGACTTGACCTTGACATATTTCAGGCTGTTGGATTTGGTTACAGCCTTAGAAACCATTCCTAAATGCAATGGGAAGCATATTTTCTCCTTTTCTATTTGTTTTGTTCCAAATTATGAAAATTTGGTGAGCTTTTCCAGTTTATCGATCAATTTTGCACATGCTCTGTTTACACATTTAGAAATCAATCCCAAAAGATGTACTCAAGTTTGTAGACAGGTGCGATTTGAAACCAATTCAAACAAAGAAATGTCATTTTTGACCCACATTCACAGTCTTTGGGATCAGTCACCACTGAGGACCTGAGGAACGTCCATAAATGCTGCCTCCTCGCTCCTCTGCCCCTCTCATCTTTCTCCATCGCTCTATCGATCCGTCTGTTGCTTTTACTCCCCCGGCACTTTTTCATCTGTTCTCTCAAAATGAATTGTCTGGTCCTCAATACTCAACCCTCCTCCCATTTCCTCCTCCTATCTCATTTGTGTTTGTTACTCTCTCCCTCTCTTCCCACCCTTCCTGTCCCTCTCTCATCCCTGAGGGCTTCATTGTTACATTTATTACTGTTATCATCTTCCCTTTGTAATTTCACCATCCCTCCTTCTCCTCAGTCCTCTCCAACTCCATTTCCATTTTCTCCAGGGTCAAGTCTCTCAGGGTCAAGTTTCCTTCTTTCCCTCTCCTCCTCTCTTACCCCCTCCTCCTCCCCCCCCTCTCCTCTGACTCCGTCTCTCCTCTCGGTGAGCTGAGCCCCCCGGAGACGCCCGTTCTATTTGTAGCGGCTGAAACGGGGAATGGGAAATGATGTGGCATTCAGTTCTGTGGCGGACAGGCAGACAGGGGAATAGCCAAGAACATACAGCTCCCGCTTGCCATCCCCAAACACACACACACACACACACACACACACACACACACACACACACACACACACACACACACACACACACACACACACACACACACACACACACACACAGGGAAAGGGAGATGCATGTGCCCAAACACACATAATCCTTTTTGGTGGATGCAAATCAAGCTTTCTTCACAGCGTTTACAGTATCACTGCAGCAGCATGTGGCAACACATAAACTGCCTTAAAATGTCTTAAAATAAACAAATAACATAATAGAAGAACACAATGTGTCTTAAATATTTTAATTACATTATATTCCTCTGGTGTATTCCTCTTGCAGTTATTCTTATTTTGTTCTGAATGAACCTATTGTTTTTAAACTTTCATCGCGGAAACAGGCTATACTGATGGCAAAAAGACGTTGGATTCTACAGAAGTCTCTGATAAACTGACTTCTTACTTGATTTATTCCCTCGGTAAACATTGTAAACATGAGTTTATGGTCTCAATCTCTAGTTTTAAGTCTTCTTCAGCATGTTCATTTAGTAAATGATGGTCCCAGTTAGAGTTAAATAGACCATAAAGCAGGGTATGCTTTAGTGTGGCTTCCTTGTGATTGACAGGTTTCTTTTTTTTTTTTTAAAGCACTTTAACCGACTGGGGATCAGTGGTTAGCAGGTCTGTCTTTCAATTAGAGGATCGGTGGTTCGATCCCCGGCTCCGCTAGTTCATGTCGATGTGTCCTTGAGCAAGACACTTAATTGCTCATCGTTGCTGTGTCTAGTCGCTTTGGATAAAAGCGTCCACTAAATGTAATGTAACCCTTTTACACTGTGCTTTAAGTTCATGAAAGTTAATCGTAAATATTTTGGTCATCTAAAAATGTCTTATTCAGCTTTCTGTTGTACTTAGCTCCACACTCTCGAGTCACGAAAACAAAAGATGGTGACAGCCAATAACAAAGAAGATGAAGTCCAAATTCCAAGATGGCGACAAGAACCCAAAAACTAAGATCACGATGGCCCAAATCGAGGCCTTAAAACGACAGTCCACAAACCAACGGGTGACGTCTCGGTGACTACGCACACTTTTTGCATACAGTCTATGGATTTTACATTTCCAGCTGCTGTGCAGAGCTGGTGCACGGATCTGTTCTGGAGACAGGAACCTAAAGTTCTACAGCAGCTAATCAGCGTGACAGCTTGGAGAGGCTTTACGGTAAAGAAAGAAAAGTGACACCGCAGTGCAGTAACCCTGTCACATGGCAAACAGTTATATTACAGCCAGAGGTATTTCTCTCTGCGAGAGCGAGAAAGGTTCACAGAGCAGCGCAGTGTGTGTCTGTGTGTGAGAAACTGGTGAGAGCGCTAGTTAGCAAGTCACGAAAACAACCAGTGTGGTGTGTGAGAGTCACAGAGAAAGCATGATAAATTCTACGATTGATTACATGTGTCCTTGATGCAATTTCAAAAATTCAAAGCAGCCATTTATGTGTGCGTGTATGAAAGAGGAGGCGAGGTATTTTGCAACAGTTGCGTGTGACATTGTGAGAGAGAAATACAAGTTACACAGGATATCTGTACTTTATTTTTTATATTTCTGTTGACTTTTACTTCACTACATTTTGCAAATAAAACTGATACTTCTACTCCGATACATTTCTCCTGAAACCTTCGTTACTCGCTACATGGAAACACCTGCTACTCCCGCAACAAACAACGGTGGTGACGAAGACACCCGTGGCCAGATTTACGAGAAATATTTTCTTATGTTTTCTTGAAAGATTCTTCATACCGGATGAAGTGCCTCTTATGCTTACCCAAAGCTACCCATCCAACCTCAGGAAACACATTATAACACAAATTAAGATTAATCCCATGAGCCGCAAAATTAATGTTTAGTTATCATAATTAGCATCAACCTGTTGAGATATCTAGCAGTGTTTCCCACAGGATTGGAGTGTATCTTTGGCAGGGGAGGGGGGAGACAGGTGTCTGATCTTCTAATTTAGCTATACATTGGTGTATGTTAGGCTAACGTTCGCTAGCTATCATAAATCAAATGAGACAATTAGTGTAATAGACAGTTCGCTAGCGGGTTAGTGAGCTGAGGAAGTGTTGACAGAAGGGAGATTTTGTTGATTTGAGTCGTCTTAGCTATAATCATTGCAGCACTAGCTCTATCTCCTGGTTTTATTTCAACATAGTGGGTCCGTGGGTCCTCTCCCAGAAAACACTTGAATTCCTGCATTCTGGTGATTTTGTATGCACCAATTCATGGTGGAAAAGTCTTGATTCATGTGAGGAAAACACAAATTTCAGGTGCCAGGTGACAATTCAAAATATAAAAATATAATAGAATACAGTGCAGTAAAGCTTGCATGCGTTCTGTATTGCTTTCAAATATTTATTCTCCTGTAGATCAACTCTTCTCATTGAATGTTATCTCTGCTCGGAATCTTGGAATCTGTTCTATTGTTTTAATGTTCTGTTCTAGGAATCAGTTCTCTGTTCTAATCTCGGAATCTCTGCTCTTAATCCATTAGTCCACTAATCGGTCGTTTTGGGTTCTAGCTGAAATTTCTTTAGTCGGTTAGTCAGGTTTTTATGCTGAATGAGCATACCTCTGATAAATATATAAAGTGGCGCTTTTGTGTTATTCTTTGTGGAGAAAATCTTTTTACAGATGCATTTATTAAATCAATTGTGTGAATCTTCGTTGACTAAGACTTTCCTTCCTATCTCTTTTGTATCTGTTTTTCTGAGGACATAACATTTTGAAAAACACATTTTTAGATATGAGAATAAAGTTGCAATTTAATGAGAATAAAATCATAGTATTTCAAGAATAAAATCGATCTGCTCTATAAAACCTAAACTTCTAGACTTCTGATCAGGCATTGGGTGGCTTATTGTATACCGATAAAGTGCAGGCCAGATCCACTTCTTCATATCCATTCAAACCAGCAGTGTTGTTTGTGATTTGTTGTGCTCAAGCTATTCCAGAAGGACCTTTTCAATTGTAAAATATATAGGCCAACTCAAATTTAAACTCAATATTTCATTAAATCAAATAACATTAAAGAATTGAAGAACAGAGCGTCATCAGTTTTCAATAACATCTACAAACACTGCAATGATTTTTGTTTTCTGTCTAAAGCGCTACAGTGGACGTCGTCTCCTCCATGCAGTCACCTCACACCACGGATAGCTGCCTTATTGACAGCTGTCAGTTTCAAGCGGTTTCACCTCCTTTAGATGCAGAGAGACAGTCCGGGAAACAATCACTGAGGTCTGGAACTCGTAATCAAGCTGTCCGCCCCAGAAGATAATTATTCCATGCTGGTCAACAAATACTTCTGCTCTTGTGTGTGTGTGTGTGTGTCTGTCTGTTCTCTCCAAAGATAATTTGAATTTCTCCTGAAGGTTTCTTCCTTTTTTCCCTGTGAAAAGGTTTTTTCTGTTTTTCCTGTCGCATGTGTACAGATTGTACAGTTCCCTCAGATATTGGGACCGTCTATTGACAATGGAGGTTTATTTTAAAAAGACATTCTCGGGGTCCTACAAGTCTGACATAGATATCTGACATTGATAAAACACATGTCAAAAAAGCAGATGAAATATGTGTGTGTGTCTGATAGACAGAGAGATGGGATTCTCACTGGACCATGGCTGCTGACTGAGTTTTGATTGGTTATTTGATGCCTTTCGCTTTCACGCTGCCATTTGATTGGCCGCTTCCACAGAGGGAAGCAGCTCTGTGCATCAGGGGGAATGTGAAAGTGAAATATGAATGGACGTGAACCACCTGAGCCTCCTGAGAGCCTTTTATTTAAATGCTCCACCTCCAAACACCTGTCCTTGTTGCATTGCTTTTTTTTTTTTTTTTTTTTTTACAGGGCAACACTTTTGGGACAACTCTCAGGGGGCAACAGAATTGTAGTTGCTTTTGTTGAGCCGAATTCAGGAAAATAAATTAATTTTAATCCGAAGTGCTTTACCTAAAACATGACGCAAATAGATGCAGAGCCAAAGCCTGGAACATAGAAACTACAGGAATATCTTGTTGCAAGGAAACATTTTATTTAAACTGAAATGGTGTTCTGATCAGCAGCATCATTCAAGATTGGGAGTTTTCTTAATATGAGATGCTTTTTATCTCTCCTCTCTCCTTTCTGCTCTCTCTATCTTCTCTCCTTCCCACTACACTGTCTCCCCCCTCTCATCTTTAATTTCCTCCTTCCCTCTCGGCCTCCCACATCCACCTCTGCATCACATCTTTCACATCTCCATCTCTTTCCCTCCCTCTGCCTCTAAATCTCTCATTTTCTGTATATCTCTCACCTCCCCCATCCATCTTTCATAAGCTTTTTATTTGTTTAGCAGACTTGATAAGTCAATTTAGGCATCACCTGTATTTAAACAGCCTAAATAGCCGAGCTGTAAAATACTAAATACAGTTAGGTCCATAAATATTTGGACATTGACACATTTTTCATTATTTTGGCTCTGTACACCACAACAATGGAGTTGTAATGAAAACATCAATATGTGCTTTAAGTGCAGACTTTCAGCTTTAATTTGAGGGTATTTACATCCAAATCAGGTGAACGGTGTAGGAATTACAACAAATTCAAATGTGGCCACCCTCTTTTTAAGGGACCAAAAGTAATTGGACAATTGGCTGATCAGCTGTTTCAAGGTCAGGTGTGTGTAATTCCCTCGATATTTCATTTACAAGGAGTAGATAAAAGGTCTAGAGTTCATTTCAGGTGTGGTATTTGTGTTTGGAATCTGTTGCGGTCAACTTTCAATATGAAGTCCAAAGAGCTGTCACTATCAGTGAAGCAAGCCATCATTAGGCTGAAAAATCAAAACAAAACCATCAGAGAGATAGCAGACACATTAGGTGTGGCCAAATCAACTGTTTGGTACATTCTTAAGAAAAAAGAACGCACTGGTGAGCTCAGCTACACCAAAAGACTTGGAAGACCACAGAAGACAACTGTGGTGGATGACAGAAGAATCATTTCCCTGGTGAAGAAAAACCCCTTCACAACAGTTGGCCAGATCAAGAACACTCTCCAGGAGGTAGGTGTATCTGTGTCAAAGTCGAAAATCAAGTGAAGACTTCACCAGAGTAAATACAGAGGGTTCACCACAAGATGTAAACCATTGGTGAGCCTCAAAAACAGGAAGACCAGACTAGAGTTTGCCAAAAAACATCTAAAAGAGCCTGTACAGTTCTGGAAGAACATCCTATGGACAGATGAGACGAAGATAAACTTGTACCAGAATGATGGGAAGAGAAGAGTATGGAGAAGGAAAGGAACTGCTCATGATCCAAAGCATACCACCTCATCAGTGAAGCATGGTGGAGGTAGTGTTATGGCGTGGGCATGTATGGCTGCCAATGGAACTGGTTCCCTCGTATTTATTGATGATGTGATTGCTGACAAAAGTAGCAGGATGAATTCGGAAGTGTTTCGGGCAATATTATCTGCTCATATTCAGCCAAATGCTTCAGAACTCATTGGACGGCGCTTCACAGTGCAGATGGACAATGACCCGAAGCATACTGCGAAAGCAACCAAGGAGTTTTTTAAGGCAAAGAAGTGGAATGTTCTGCAATGGCCAAGTCAATCACCTGACCTGAATCCAATTGAGCATGCATTTCACTTGCTGAAGACAAAACTGAAGGGAAAATGCCCCAAGAACCAGCAGGAACTGAAGACGGTTGCAGTAGAGGCCTGGCAGAGCATCACCAGGGACGAAACCCAGCGTCTGGTGATGTCTATGGAATCCAGACTTCAGGCTGTCATTGACTGCAAAGGATTTTCAACAAAGTATTAAAAGTGACAATTAGATTTATGATTATATTAATTTGTCCAATTACTTTTGGTCCCTTAAAAAGAGGGTGGCCACATTTGAATTTGTTGTAATTCCTACACTGTTCACCTGATTTGGATGTAAATACCCTCAAATTAAAGCTGAAAGTCTGCACTTAAAGCACATCTTGATTTTTTCATTTCAACTCCATTGTTGTGGTGTACAGAGCCAAAATAATGAAAAATGTGTCAATGTCCAAATATTTATGGACCTAACTGTACATCCACTTTAACAGCCCTGTAGTTTACCGTTGATGCCAACTACTGTGCATCGGCTACTGGCAGCTACATTTCTGCGTCAGATGCAGTTGATTGATGTTTTATCCAGATCTTTCAGTTTGAAGTTTGCCTTTTACCAGTAACTGTATGTCCTCAGGGAACACATATTATTTCCTTTATTTAAATATTTTGCAATATAGTGCTTCCAAGTTTAGCTGTGTAATAGAGAAATAGGTTTTATTGCAGTTTACACGAGAAAGCCCAATTTGCCAGCATCCCATCTGATCAGTGTGAAGGTGGTACAGGGGGAATACAAGGTTAGAGAAATGGTCAAATCTCTTTTCTCCCTCTGAGCCCAGATGGATTAGACGAATTGTGTGTGTGTGTGTGGGTGTCAAGCCCCTAAACGCCAAGCTACACTATCATCGGTGTCCAGTTCTTAACAGCTGGTTAGCTCACTAGCTACAGCTAGGTTGTGGTCACTTGCATCATCACGCTTCTAGAACCACATATTACATGAAGACACATGGATTTGTTTTGCCGTGAGATCTAATGTGTGACCATAAAGGTGTGTTCAGAAAGAAAACAAAGGTATGTTATATGTTATGTGCTTTAAGCTAGCTTGCGAGGTAGAGGTCAATCTTGAGTGTGACCATAGTCTGTATGTAGCCTTGAGTTCGCCGTGGCCATCTTGGATTACGGCCATGTTGTTTGAGACGGCGTATAAGGATCTGGTGGTGGCAGCGACCTGTCAATTTATTTTATTTTATTATTTATTTTCTCCTAGACTTACAGTATATACAATCAGACTTCTCTTTACAACTGGAGGGGTCGCCCCCTGCTGGTCAGTAGAGAGAATGCACATTTTAAGACAATTCTGCATCGGGTTGCTGCCTGAGTGTGACATGACAATAGTGCCAATTTTGGGTGTGGCTTTATGTGAGTGTGTATCTGTGTGTGTGTGTGTTCTATTTCAGTGTGCATCAAGCCACAGTGCTCTCTATATATAAATGCGGACAGATTTTTGATAACTTGCCAGTGAAGCTTTTTGCCGAGGCTTTTTGTCAGCTCAGGTATACTAAGTGCTCCCTCTCTCTCTCTCCCTCTTTCTCTCTCTCTCTCTCTCTCTCTCTCTCTCTCTCTCTCTCGCTCTTCATTACTTTCACTCCGCACTGCTCTGTCCCCGGCCCCATCACGTCCTCCTAGCCTCCCCCCCTTTAACTTCACCACCACCTTCTCCTCTTCCCTTCCTTTCGGCATTTGTTTTCACGCCGCCTCCTCTTTGTCCTTGTGACATGATGCCTCTTCACTTGCATGTGTCTCCTCTTTTATCTTCTTATCCTACATCCTACCTTACGCCATCCCCCTCTTGCTTCCTTCTTTCCATTCCCTTTTTCCCCTCATTGCTCCTTTATTCTCTCTAAATGTTTCCCTAATTGCATCACTTTTCCTCTCAATTACCTCTTTCCTATATCCCCACCTTCCCCTTTCTTTGTTCCTTCTTGTTTTTTTAGCATTGCTTTTATTCCCTACTCTTCTTATCCCATTCCTTTCCTCTCTTTCACTTAACTTTGTCAACCCTTTCTGTCAATCCATCCTTCCTTCATCTTTCTCCTCCTGTCATCTTGCCTCACTTCTATCCTTCTATATCCTTTGATTCACCACACCCTTTCTTTCCTTTCACTTTCCAAACTTCCCTTCCTTTACTCCACTCATTTGACCTTCTCTTCCTCGTTTTTCTTTCTTTATTAAATGTAAAATAAAATAATTCGTCTCTTGCGGCTCCATCTCTCCTCCCAGGCCACCCTCAAGGTCTCGTGCATTTCACTTTTTGGTTCCAGTATGCCTTTGAATGTTACATTTATTCATGACTGTTCTCTAAATGTGATTTTTTTTTTTTTATGCGGCATGTCGCATGCACGTTGCCTCCTCGTGCTCACTCACTTTTTTCACTTTCTTCTCTTCATCCCCCCCCCCTTCCTTTCTAGATTGGCAGGTTGCTACGCTGGCACTGTTGCTAGGGGGTGGAGCCCTGGTGCTGATGTCATTCCTGGTCGCTCTGGTTGCCGTGTGCATCGGCACGAGACGCCGATTCTACGCACCCGTCGCCTTCATGCTCTTCGCCGCAGGTCAGCGCACACACAGCCCTGGGTCGAGGGCCACACGTTCATTATGCGTTAAAACACACACACACCTAATGACACACACACTTAATTAGCCAATTTAGACAAGGTAACTGGAAGGTTGCAGGGTAATCACATTGGAATGTGAAATGCATTTAAATGAATCCTTACTTACTCATTAGGCACACACACACACACACACACACACACACACACACACACACACACACACACACACACACACGCACCTCTCTCCCTCAAACTCATTTACAGAGAATCCTATTCTATGAGTCGGGTCTCGCCTATCCCTTTTATTTTATTTCCCCAGTCAAACCCAAATCTCAAGTTGGACAACAGTCAAGTTTCCACATTTCCCCCATTTCCAACCTCCCGGAACAATTGGAGAATTAATTATTTTAGGCATGAAAGGTTGCCCTCTGAATCATACTGTGCAAACCACAGAAGTGAGCTCCACGGCACTAAAGAGGAAATCTTATTTGAAGGGCCCGTGTAGAGTTTTACACATTACATGTGATTTCTCGTGGATTCTTCTTATCCCGTAAAAATACCTTCAAAGCATGTATGAGAATAGAAAATGCATAAACGGATTGGAATTAAACCTCCTTATTACTTTTGGATTGACATTTGACTGCTCATTGATATAATCATTTTGCAGACTGTGGTGATTGAGAAGCTTTTCTATCTTTATTCTCAACAAAGCAAACAGTGTGCTATTTCCAGCTTAAATACATAAAGAGGTACACTGTACATTCACTGAAAGTAGGTTTTTACATCACTCTATAGCTTTAATTTATTTAAATCTGAACATTTAAATCATAGTTGAAGTAGAGACAAAATAATTTTTTCCCAAGCATTTCTAAAACTGTTTTACCATGTGACCTGTTGGAGGTTTCTTCATGATGAAGTTGCTACATATATATATATATATATATATATATATATATATATATATATATATATATATATATATATATACATATATATATAATACACCTGCAGTAATTTAGGTGATGGTCGGCATGCTACCAGCTTTGAGAAGTGGGTAGGAGTACTGTCACGGAAGCGATAAGCAACGCACTGCTCTATCAAGTGTTTTTGACATGTTAGTAACAAAAAAATATTTCATGCTTATGCGTGGTAGCTGGCTGAAGATACCTCAGCTTCCATTATAGAATCCAATCCGAAGCATAAATTGGAGCGTAGCAAATTCAAAATGTTTTGTTATACTTATTGACTTTTTAATCAAAGAACCAAAAACCGTACTGAGGATGCAGCTGGGATAGGTTTTGCTCCATCTGACCCTTGGAAGTGCTCCAATGCCAGTCAACCTAATGTTGTCTTTGCAGAACATGAACTTATGCTTCCAGATCCCTGGATGGCCAAAATAACTGCTATTACTGCATCTCACCTGTAAACCTGCACCTGAACACTAATGTATGTAAAGGATTTAAAAAACTGATAGCTTTGTCAGCACTGTTGCCATTAACGTTCGCTGCTGTTTGCACCGTTAGCTTCCAGCCGCTGGCTCAGACGTCTGCATGTTCAGCTCCCTGCTGATTGGTTGTAGCTGCAACAGGAGTCAACCAATCACACGGTGCATTAAATCAAAGAGCACAAAACTACACGAGGGGTCATTCATTTTCTAGATCTGCTCACAAAAATGATCACTGGTAGTCAGTATCGTTTAACTGGAGAAGTATCGATACTACTGACGGGGTCCCAGGCCTACTACTACTATGATAAAGATAGTGTGGCAGACAATACGTTTCAACAGAATTGCCTCGTTTTGCTACAAACTTCAGATTAAAAGAAATAATCTGAAAGACAATCCCATATTAACTGTGTCTATGTTAACAATGTCTTTAAAGGCTGAACCTACCGTCAGGAAACCACAAGAAGTTGCTGAATTACGTTGTTCATCGTTTTCTACACTACCGTACCACTCATTCACTTTAGAAAAGCCTTTTACTTTGAAAGAAGTCAAAATGCACTGCTTTGATTCAATAATAACCAATACTTCAAGCACAAATCCTTATTTAATATATCATTTTAGAGCTTAGAAATTCAGGAATCTATGAATATTCAACATACTCTAAAACCCCTACCTGTCGAAAAGCCTCTCGCAATATCTTATAGACGCAGACCACGAAGGCAAAGTGTGTTTGTGATGGACTAGAAAGAGAACCCTCAGTGAACGATAGATCACAAACACTACTTGACAGCTAATACCTTTAAAGCAGTTTTTCACATCTTCTGTGTTAATATTTGCCTGTTTTTGGAGATTATGCATTCCGCGTTGTTGTTTTTTTCAACGCAGGAAAGTGCCAGAGCTTGTTTATGTTCCCACAAGATGAATTCTCTTTGAGGAAATAACCATTGATGTGCTCTCCTTTGTTCCACTGCCATCCATCTCTCCCCCTCCCTTTTTAAACATCAGCCCTGTCCCATGTTCCCCTCATCCCTCCCGAAAGTCGTCTCGTCCACCTCTGTTTCTCCCCCCCTTCTCTTCCTCCTCTCCTCCACCATCGTCCCCTCCCTTTGCCTCTTGCTCGATCAAGTGTGATTTATTTTGCTTTTCCAAAATGTGCCCAACGAACTAAAGAGAGCTAAATGACATTCCCTCCGGGCTCGCGACGCTTTACTCGACCCAGTCAATGCTAATTTTGGCAGTTTTTGTCTGTGACTGCTGAGAAATGTGAAAGAAAAAAGTGTATGTGACTCAATCCCATAAACCCAATCTCATTAAAATGTGCAGCAAACTTGCTTTTACAATAGAGAAAGTTTGTTCAGAATATCCCTTTGATTCAATAATGTATATACAATTTAAACAATGACCCCCTACTGTGGAAGAATAGAGGACCAACATCTTTCTTCTATGTTGACTCACATATTTGTTCAATTCTACAGCTGTTTTTGAATTGCTGAATTACACAGTACATACATATTTAAACGTAAAATGAAACGTTTCATTCACAGTAGCTATATCTAGGCAAATATTTAGTTTTTTTTGTACATTAAAACATGTTTTAGTATAAACTTAGATAAAAGAATGAACCTTAAAAGGGAGCATGACATGCCCCCTTTAAGAAATGATACCTTGCCTTGGATTTACTGTCTCGTCTCCTCCAGTTGTCCTCCAGGCCTGCAGCTTGGTCCTCTACCCCATCAAGTTCATCGAGAGCATCAACCTGAGGATCTACCACGAGTTCAACTGGGGCTACGGCCTGGCCTGGGGCGGGACCATCTTCTCCTTCGGCGGGGGGATCCTCTACTGCCTCAACCCCAAGAACTACGAGGAGTATTACTAGTTAGGACCCTACATGCTGAGGGAGGTATTCAAGGGGGCTAGCAGGTTTTTCTTTTCTTTTCTTCCAACGGCTCAATTCCCAAGAACTGTAAGGAATACACTGTATTTGAGCCAATAAATGTATCGCCCACAAGCTTCCTCCCCGGGGGAAATTCTCGGGGTGATGCTGGTTCAGGATGATTTCTTTTCTCGGCTCATTCAACAAAGGCTGCGTACTTTACTTCATAGCCCTAACATCACCAGGTTGGTCGTTGGGAGGGTGGGTGGGAAGGAGTTCTACTTCATTCCTAGGACTTGGAGGACTAACATACCCGGATCAAACAACACACTTTGCACTTCATAACTTTTCATAAGACAGTTAGATTCCTTATGGGGGGAAGGAGTGAGGTGAGTGTGTGTGTGTGTGTGTGTGTGTGTGGTAGGGAGTAAAATACAAACACTCCATCGACCCACTTTGTCTGTTACCCTGGCAACCCACGGAGTGGGCACACACAGCTGTCGTGATTGATTAGCCACGGTCGGGAGGTGTGAGACGGGGCCACGCTCGGCTGCGTCCGAAGGGCCCGCTGCCATTCGATTCCCAATGAGCTGAGTTTGTGCGTGCGGTGACGCTCGGAGCATCCTTCCTTCCTCCCCTTGTCGATAGGACAGATATGGACTCCACCGGGCATGTTTACATGCACATCAATAGATGAAGGAAGTCAGCCTCTGCGTTTGGAGCGCAGTAATGTGATTATGGACTCAGCTGAAGGATGTAAAATCACAGAAACACCTGTGGGGGCCTCTGACCTTAATTAGAAAACTCCGTAGTGTCATGTAGACACCTTCGCTTCAAGTAGCCGGTTCCAGTGATGCTTAAATGGAAGTGTGGCCCTTTAGCTTTCAGTCAAGAGGGCTGGACTTCACTCCCTATTTGCTACTTACTGCAGTCCAGTAGACTCACACTTAATAATAAAAAATATAGTTATTGTTATTTTTAACCCAATAAACATGCAGAAAAGGTTGCAGTGTATATATATATAAATGTGCATTACTTGCGTTGGCAAAAGAGTTAAATCCACATTTTAGTAGGAAATCACCACACAATTTAAAGAGGTACTTAACTCGTTGTTCCAGGATGACTTCATGGACTTCAGGACGCAATCCGACGATCGTCTGACTCTTACTATGAGGAATCAATGCATTACTGTGTGCATGTAGACACAGCCACTGAAAATGAAACCAGATCAAAAAGTCAAATGTAGAGAGATACTGGCAACGTCTCGTCGGTAATCTGCATTGTCACATATTTACACCTTACCAAAATGTACCATTTATCTTAAAATGAACGGACAGGATGATGTGTAGCATAGACACAATCATTTCCTTTGTTGTCAATGAGCTCTGCCTGTCACTACAACAGCGTTGCTTCTCAAATTAGCTCATTCAAGTTTATTAACGACTGAGATCTGATGTGGCTAGAAGAAGATTTTGGTATTAGATCACAGCCAGCAAATTACAGTATAATTATGTGATATATATATAGTGTGGGCATACAATAGACTGGGTACATATAACAGGGTATGTACAAGAAAAGAGGTGAGGGACTTAAGGGTCCAGCTTTGTGTTTTAGTGAAACCTTGTCAGAAATTACATTGTAAGTATATTTTTTGAATTACTGAGTACCTATTTAACAATTACAGGGAACAGTAATATTGTTCCTGGGTAACAAAGCTGGAAAAATAGGTCAAAATTACAATACTTAAGTTGAAATTGAATCAAATATTTTGAAACAAAAGCTTTTCAATTAAATTCAATTAAATTCAGTTTATTTTGTATAGCCCAAAATCACAAATACAAATTTGCCTCGAGGAATGTGAGCATTAATATGACTTGGAGAGAGTTAGTTGAGAAGGTCAAAACCACTCTGATGTCTGTACTCTAAATATGAAGCCATCAGCTGGTTAGCTTTACTTGTGTTACCTTAACATGAAGACTGGAAACATGAGAAAAATCTAGCCGGGTTCTGTTTTAGTTACAAAATCTACCTTCCACCACCTCTAAAGCTCACTCATGTTACATTTTGATTCTTTAGTTAAAGGTTTACGCCGGGTTTCCAGTCTTTATGCTAAGCTAAGCTAAGCTAACCACCTGGTCAAAAAATTCTGAATTCTCACAAACATTGGTGGAGAAGGAGCTGATCTGAATTATGAGTCAGATATTATTTTTCACCAATCGCAGCGGCCTTTGCAGAGGTATGTGCTCTCGGATTGTCCTTCTGTCATTGTTACCCTGCATGTATTTACACTGTAATGTGTAGGCTGCAATGTGAAGTATTACAGACGGTCCAGATGTGGTAGAGATTAAAGTTAATCTCACTTTACAAGCATTTTCAAGCTGACATAAACCTCATGCTGTAAATTCACAGTGCATATTCTACTAAGTAGTATTGAACTGATGGATGTTTTATGAAAGAAAGTTTTTCTGAGGGGTACTTCAATGCTTTTGAGCAACTGGATGTCCCCCATCTTTCTTTTTAGCACAGAGAAAACATAAACAGTGCTCACTTTTACACCATTATGCCATCAGGCATACCAGCTATATGGGTCAGTGGCTGCCTCTCAGCATGTGACCCTGCGCTTCAATATTTTATCAGTTTGAAAGATGTCACAGCTTCACCGGTTCAGTGGTGGGGCTCCGGTCAATCAGTGTTTAGCTTTGTTGGTCAGGTCGTGGATGAAGCACCTGACTCTGTGCTGTGAGTGAAACGAAGGTCCTGATCCAATGACGAAGAGCTGTAATAGAGATCATCACCTCCAGTGTGATGTACAATATGGCCACTACTGTATTTAATACTGTATGATCACAGTTTAGTGAGGGTGTTTTTGCTAACTAGAGACGTCTCCGTGCTTTGGTGGTGTAGAGGAGTTACAGTGTAACAGACCTGGGTTAAAACATACAGGAACCAGGTTTATTAAAGGGCCAGTATGCAGCATTTTGGGGGCTCTATTTGCAGAAGTGTATATTAATTAGCATATAATCACCTGTGCTTTTGTTAGCTGAGAATGAGCCCTTCATTAGCCGCCTACAAAAAAACAAATACTGAGTATGTTTTGCCACTATTGTTCCCAATATGACAATATTCCAAATTTGAAATGGCTCATGTAAACATCATATTCCATTTGAATATTATGATTTAGGAGCATTTTCCAATGAAAATATGTGGGATATTCTGATATTATTCTCAATAGGTTGTTTTACGGCACTTTGCAACACCTTTTCCTGTTTATGACCAGCTGTGTTCAGCAAAGCTGATGTAGAGATGTATGTGCAAAATAAAAGCCCACATTTCTGGTCTGAAGGAGAAACACACCTACTTAATACACCTACATAATGTCGGACTCTGATATCAACAGGATTTTGGATATGTGCAAATATCACAACGTCGACATTTTCAAGAAGGTGGTTGAAGGAATGGAAAGGTGGAGGCTGTGTTCAGACGATTCAACAAGTCAAGCTTATGAGGAATATTGTCTTTTTTTGGGCAAAAAAAAAAAACTTGATGTATTTAAACATTATTTTACCTTGAGGTCTTCGTAGGATAACTATGGTGGCATCACTCTGATAAGATTACTGCTAAACGTGGTACAGCCACCGTCTGACTTTCGTTGCTCCTAAAGAAGTGTTATTGTGGAATTGTTATTATATTTGGAAGGACTACATAACAATTGAATACTTTCATCAAATCTAATATTAGTTTGAATGTATATATGTATAATATTTGAAATCCTGAAAATGCTGTTGATTTTGAGTGTGCCACACCCTTATTCTGAGTTTACCTGCCAGACACATACACACTCTAAAGTCCCCCGACAGATCAAAGATGTACAGCTGTTGTTACATCTTCCATCCAAGATTCAACAAACATACCCGAACTTCTCCTTGCTGCTGCCTTCAGGAACGAGCAGATGCAGTTAAAGTGTTTTGGCTTCTTAATGAGGTGAAGGAATAAATGTTGTGTCGGTTGTAATTATGGGATTTCTCAACGACAATGCAAATATGTTTGCGCCCAGTTTCATAAATGACCTACATGCTTTGATTTTTAATGAAGCACTTCAATGTGGTTCTGGGTAAATAGGAGTATTTGTGTTGAGGCCTATCAGTGTCATTGCTAAGGGGACTCACACACACTAACGCAACTCCCCTTTAATACGTTATATACCTGTTATTTGTGGTCCCAGGGTGTCTGACCCCTGCTGGTTCCTTGTATGTTTTAGCCCAGCTCTGACTCCTAGTTATTAGCATTTGTTTGGTTATTAATTTAATGATGCAAAGTAGAGGCTTGCAAACAGAGACAGCTCTGTTTTATGCATCATTTCCCAGTAGACTGGCGCAAAACACTGTCTAATGATGTGCATAGGGATTTAGGAAGTGTGTATGCATGTGTCTGTGTGTGTGTGTTTGTCTGTGTGAATGACAGAGGAAGAGTGTGTTTGACAGAGAGAGCAAGACAGTGGGTGTGTGTGTGTGTATGTGTGTGTGTATTGGCATGTTTTAGATGCCATTGTAGAGATGTCATTTATCTCTTTGTACGTTGCCACATTAAAGCACTGAACAGAACGTCTCCGTCTCATATCGTTGTCACATAATGTCTTTTGTCCTCTTTTTTCAGCTCTGAAATTATTACTGTTGTGCTTATTTCACTTTCAATGTTATCTTACACAACCAGAGAGGTTCTTATCTAAATTTAGCACAATTTGCACTATAATGCACTGAAGTTTCCTGGTATGCTGAGTTAAAGTGATCAAATAGAGCATCCTGAAACAGGAGAACCAGTAAGGTAGAATTAATCAAGTACACCCAGGGGACTAACTATAATATATCTAGGTCACGATATTCTGCTTGTTATGTTCATTTTAAAACATGGTGTATTCTTTCTGACCTTATTATTCTGTTAATGCCATTGCTACAAATGCTGTATGTATGCTTTTAGTTGCAATGTCCGTTTTTATGCTGATGACACAATCTTGTTTGCCATCGGCTGAACTGCAAACCAGTAAAACTCACAACAATGGACATCAAATTAATAGAGTAGAAATACTTACGTTTACATTAACACTTTGTTAAATTTTTCTACAAAAAACGTATTTAAGAACACAGCTTGTTTATCCTTAAACAAGAGAAAAGTCCCGACACAATCCACTATACCATCTACACTGGATTATGAACATATGCTGTATGCTGACGCTGCTACCACTACCTCCAAATAACATTTATCACAGATATTGTAAGCAACTTAACGCAAGACGTCACAGGTGGGTGTGCACCTAACCTCTCCCAACAGTAGTCAGGTTTCCATCCAAATGTATATTTACAAATGTTTCTGAATTTATAGAAAATTGGCAAAAGGAAATTTGAATTAAAGCACGTACTGTTAAGTGAGCAGACGCGGAGCGCATGAAAATAGTCGGTTGCCCTAATTCTCCAGTTAGATGCCATTAAAGAATTGCAGAAAAAGTGGGTGCAATGAGATGATGTAAGTATACAAATAAAATGTAACTTGTACACAAATTAATAATGTGCTTTAAAACCGGTGGTTGGTTAACAGTCGTACTGGGGGTAAATCTTTGGACCATTGTCAAACGTTACTGGAAAATGTATTGAACCTGTTCGGTGTCACTCCAGCCACAGCACTACACCATTCTGCAGAGGAAGCCTTTCCAGCTTTGGTCACCCTGCTAGCCCGATGCTTGGTTCTGCTCAAGTGGAAATCTCCACTACCTCCTTCACATACCCGGTGGATAAAGGAAATCTTGCACTTTGTCAAACTGGAGAATTTGGAGCATAATGAAAGACTCTCCGTTCAGTTTGGAAAATATCGATAAACAGATTTTGGAGGGGATAAAACTGGTCGATGGAAGCATACTTAGTGATTCTATGGATTACCAATCTTGAAACTCATCTCCTATCAACCTGATAACAATTCAGTCTCTGGGGTTCTCGTGTAGCCAACGATATCTAGGCAAGACTTCCTCTACCGTGCAGCCGTTATTGTTGACAATCTGATTGGCAAGTAGATGACAGAACAGATGGATATTTAAAATAAAAAGCTACATTATTGTCAGAGGATAGACATGGCGTCCCATCTATTTTGCTCTCCACAGGGATTATTATTACAGCATGCCTGCTGCAATGTGATTGGTTGATACTTCACAGACTCCAAAGGCAACCAGAACGCTTTCCATACTAAAAATACCTTTCCATACCATTTCCTGCTTTTGACTCAAAGCCACCTCATAACAAACACTCCTTGTGCTAATTAGGAGCTGCAGTGCCAAGTAACAGCTTGAGGAAAGGATCCATAAAGTCGGATTAAACATCTGACCAGAACAACAGTCACGGGGAAAAAACTGCATATTAACAGTTTCAACATTTATTTTTAAAAATGTAATTTCTGTCGGTGAAGGCCTGTGAGTGTCAAGAAGAGCTCAAGAGCTGCTGAGTGAAGTGAAGTGGAGTCTGATTGCTGCTGTGACAGGCACACTTCACTGCAGGGAACTCCAAGATCTCTGCAAGAGAAAAGGATCGAGCAAAGTTTCATTACAGTCGTGTAAATGCAGCAGTTTCCTGGAGCACAAGTCTTTTTCAAGGAGTATGTACAGTGTAATGGACGCTTTGCTCTTGTCACCTGCCTTTGAAAAGTGCTGACATTGCTTATTCACAAATTCACAAGAAAAAACAGATACACAAATTGGTTCTATGAAATTATGCATTTTATTTATTTATTATATATGAATGGGGTGGGGTGGGGGCGTGGGGGATGTGGACGACGACAACGACTCACTGGCCGTTTTCAGTAGAGATTTCTACTATACTCCCTAACGTGGGTTTATACTGCCCCCTGCTGTCCACACATAACCAGCCAGAGCCAAATCCACTCCATCAGAATGTGCTGTGTTCACACTGGGAGACTCACAAAATGAAGCATAAAAATGTCAGGAAACAGGCACTCTTATCCCAAAATGCAACACTGAAAATGGAAAAGGAAGCTCTCATAGCTGTACAACTTAAATCAGTTGCAAATGATTGAGAACTCTGGAAAGATGTTTGAAAACACACAAATAATAATTAATAAATCATCAGAAAGACATTTTGGTTTATGTTTAATATGTTTTTTATTGACATTAAAAGATTCAGTGTTGCAGCAATCACGGGTGACTATATGATTGTAGCATAATGCAATGTGAATTATGTTTTCTTCAAAGTGGACTTTTTATGTTGCAGAATTATAGACATGTCTCTCTATTATAGAAACAAGTTTCAAACTATATGATTATAGAGATATACTGTCTTCAGTGAATGTGTAGTATGGAATTTAGACACAGCAAGGCCAATGTGAAGAAAATAGGGCCTGATGTTCAGTAACTGTAAACAATTGCCTTTTCTGATGGGAGTTATCTTGATGATGGTAAAACATGAAAGAATAAAACTTTTACGCACGAATAAACAATACAAATACATCGAACAGCAATCCTATTAGGTTGCTATCACCACCACGAACCGACGATTCTCCATTGTTTACACATACCGGTCTTATGGTGTGTTCACACCGAACGCGACGCGAAATTTCGCGTCGCGTTACTCGCGTGAGTTTACTCGCTCGACTTTATTGGTGTGTTCACACCGAACGCGACGCGAAATTCGAGTGAGTTTACTCGCGTGAGTTTACTCGCTCGACTTTATGTGGTTAATTTCCGTCAACGCAAATTCGCTTTAACGCGGGCGGGGCTTATCTCCGTGGCTTATCTCCGTAAAAACAGTACCGTTTCCGCCATCCACCATTAAACTAACCACTAGTTCTGCTTTAACCTTCTTGTGGAAGTCCCTCTAATGTCGGACCATCAAACGCCCCCGTGTCCGGGTTCATAATATCATCCGTAGCCGCACAACAGCGTCTGAATGACGGCCGCTGCCAGCGATACTTCTGGTGGATCAGCAGCCGTTTGATTCAAACCGGCAGGACGGCGGTGATGACGCGCAGAGCTTCTCAACGCTGATTGGCTTTCGCGACGCGAATTTTCGCCCGAGTTGGAAAATTTCAACTCACGCGAATTTCGCGTCAAACGCGCCGCGCCAAACGCGCCGCGCCAAACGCGCCGCGCCAAACGCGTCTAACGCGCCGCCCGGCGAAATTTCGCGTCTGTCGCAACCAAACGCGTCTGTGCATTGACTTTACATGTAATCTGGTCGCGCGAAAAATTCGCGTCGCGTTCGGTGTGAACACACCATTATGCGTCTAATGGTGTGTTCACACCGAACGCGACGCGAAATTTCGCGTCGCGTTACTCGCGTGAGTTTACTCGCTCGACTTTATTGGTGTGTTCACACCGAACGCGACGCGAAATTCGAGTGAGTTTACTCGCGTGAGTTTACTCGCTCGACTTTATGTGGTTAATTTCCGTCAACGCAAATTCGCTTTAACGCGGGCGGGGCTTATCTCCGTGGCTTATCTCCGTAAAAACAGTACCGTTTCCGCCATCCACCATTAAACTAACCACTAGTTCTGCTTTAACCTTCTTGTGGAAGTCCCTCTAATGTCGGACCATCAAACGCCCCCGTGTCCGGGTTCATAATATCATCCGTAGCCGCACAACAGCGTCTGAATGACGGCCGCTGCCAGCGATACTTCTGGTGGATCAGCAGCCGTTTGATTCAAACCGGCAGGACGGCGGTGATGACGCGCAGAGCTTCTCAACGCTGATTGGCTTTCGCGACGCGAATTTTCGCCCGAGTTGGAAAATTTCAACTCACGCGAATTTCGCGTCAAACGCGCCGCGCCAAACGCGCCGCGCCAAACGCGCCGCGCCAAACGCGTCTAACGCGCCGCCCGGCGAAATTTCGCGTCTGTCGCAACCAAACGCGTCTGTGCATTGACTTTACATGTAATCTGGTCGCGCGAAAAATTCGCGTCGCGTTCGGTGTGAACACACCATAAGACAAATAAGCAGTGAGTAGGCCTTCAGTTAATGCGCAAAACATAAATGTATTGTTTTTAAGTATAAAAGTGATTTATATTTATACTTGGATCAATGGGAACTTAATTTAATTAAACTTAATTAAACACTTAAACAGTGGCAGTTCTAGGTGGGCGGCGCTGGGGCCACATGTGATTTTAGGGGTATCAACACAACTGTTACTCACCATCACCAATAGGTTTGCTTTTCCAGAAGACTAACGGTACAAATATAACAATAAATACATGAATACTCAAATTGAGTGTATACATTATTTCTATGAATAATTATAAGCTCAGTTTGTGGCAAAGAGGTGAATCACCTTTTTCCGACATGTTGAGGTTTAATAAATTCAGAGGTGGAGTTAACTTCCGTGACGTCACTGTCCGCCGTGGGTCCAGGTGCAACAAACTCTCATTCTGAGGCTATCAGTGAAAAAAAGGTTACAATTTCCCAAATATAGCCAATGTCAACGCACATTGTGAACCCCTCTCCCTATCCAGACAGCAGCTCCAGACAGTCGGCTGCTTGGGATGCCATGTCAGTGCCGAGGTTTCCGTTTTTGGAACACTTGCAGCCCCCCCCTGTGAGTGTAGCTGGGGGAGGGGAGGGTTGTGAGTGTAGCTGCAGTTTGTGTTCCCAGAGCGCCATCAAACCATCAAATCTAATATTAGCAGGCTCATGAATGCGCAGCGCGTCGTGCGTAATGGAGCCATTACAGTAACCAAGCCCCTCTTTCTGTACAGCCAGGAAATCCAAAGTGGTTATATCAGTTTATCAGCAGATCTAATAATACTAAGTGTGTATCAGGCTACAACAATGTCAGTTTCTATTTTACAATGAAGTTCATCCATTTCATCCAACTCATAGGTTACGGGGAATCGTGATGCTTGGAGTAAAAACGATACTGATTGTGGCCTGCCACATGGACCCACGTGGTTGTGGCCTGCCACGTGATCAGGTTCAAACTGGTTGACTCGCCTTGATATTCAGCGCTTAACTCATCGTCCCAGTGCGGGAAATAAACACCGATGCGTCCGCTTGGTGTCGAGTTTTACACATGGCGCCCGCCAAACGGGTCTGGGGGCCTATTTAGAGGTGGGAATGCTCAGACCCCCCCCACGCACACCTGCTCCTATCAGTCTCTCCCTGTCCGACAGACCGGCCGGTCATCCCCCTGTCTTCGTCCTCCCCGTATTCAGGGCTTGGTTCTAGTGTCACCCCTTTGCGCTCCACTTTTTGGCTGTTTGTTCTGGATTTTCTCTTTGGGTCTCCTTCCACTCTCCAGGTCCATTTGACGTGTCTGTTTTGTCACCCCCACTTTGTATAACTTTTTTACACCGGTGCCCTGTTATCAATGGCGGAAGCTGTGCGCCCCGAGGACTACTGCGACGAGCCTGCGGAGGATGAGTTTGGAGAGATCATCAAGTCTCGATCTGGTAGGAGATCAAAGCAGTCTTCATGAGATTGTGTGCGAGAGAGAGAGAGAGAGAGAGAGAGAGAGAGAGAGAGAGAGAGAGAGAGAGAGGCCAGATGTGTGCGTGGCTGTATATCGGTCTGAGAGACCAGAATCTTGTGTATGTAATTTTAATGGCTCACTGACAACTATAAACATAATCACAAACCTTTTCATTAGACTGACGTCAAAGCAAGAAGCAGTTGAAAACACAAAAATATGAATGATATGGTATTCAATATTGTTCAAAAGTTATGAAACTGCTCCCACAACACGGGGCAAGTTGTATAAACTCATTCTCACCTGGAACAAGGAGTGGCGCTGTACTTCAGCCCCTTGTGGCGGAAAAGAGTATTACAACAACAAATGCTTAATCCTGACAACAACAAAAAAATGATTGATCCTGAAAAATATTTTCTTCATCTGTTCTTAAGTCATAAAGACATGGACAGGGAAAACCAATTAGATTAGACTTTTTTAAAATTTATTTATATAGCATACATTTATTTCATACAACCAGACTTTTTTTGAATGAATTAATATATATATATATGGACTCCATCCAGGTTTTGGAAAGTCCTCTTTACAAAAGGATGTTATTTAGGTTTTTACATGGAGAACTAAGCGCATTACAATCATTTAACCAAACTAACAATTTAAAGGGCAGAAAGAGACAAAGGTCCCACTGAGGAAAAATAAATCCCCAGTTATTGGTGGGAGAAACCAGAAGCTTAGCATCAACATTTTTGCAGATTTAAATAGGAGCAATAGATTGCTCAAGCAAAGCTTCAGCAGTATTCTCTCCTGACATGCAACACTGTGGGGACACAAATTCAAGTTTGAATCATCATATTCTTCTTTTGGGGCCCAAAGTGTTTCAAATTTAATACATGCATTTGGTGTCTGAATTATTGTGTTTTAATCCATTTAAATTGTTATTATTGAAGGAAAGAAGGAAAACTTGAATGAAACGTTGCAACAGGTGTGCATGCTCATCTGACATTCTGTTTCTGAGCTTCTATGGGCTCCATATCTAGACTGAGGGTGGCTGTAGTTGTGATGGAGTGGCACACTTCTGTGTGTGACAGATGTTGTTTTGATGCGATGAAGTGTGATTGAAAGTGTGATTACACAGACTGAAGGGAGGTGAGCGTGTCACAGCAGGGTTCCACTCAAAGCTTTACATTAAGTGTATTTATTTAGGATCTTACAAAGAACTGTGCCCCAAGTTGTTATACCACACGAGTCATAATCTGATATTTAATATACTTTTTCTATATATATAGAGTGCGGGCTACTTTTAGACATTGCTGTACGCAAATGTTACTGTGGCCCTTTCCAGTCTCAGTTGTCACTGATAGTGTTTCTGTAAGCTTGAACTACATTTCCCATCAGCACCATTCCTCACTCTGACACTGGCAATATCACATCTTAAAACAGCTGATCCCTGTGACCTTGTGGAGTTGTGTTTGCTACGTACACACACACGCACACGCACACACGCACACACGCACACACACGCACGCACGCACGCACGCACGCACGCACGCACGCACGCGCACACACACACACACACATACACACACACACACACACACACACACGCACACACTGATGCAAGGTGTCACCTGCCCTTCCAGGATCTGCTCAGTCTTTGGGAGCAATTTGTGGTTCAGTATCTTGATGACATTTTGAGCCGGGATCGAACTGCCGATCTTCCGATTAGAGGACGACCTGCTCTACCGCCATCTTAGACTTAGAAAATGGATCACCAGTTTTTGTTTTCTTCTCACTTTGCACTCAAGCCTTCCGTATTCATGCATTATTACGTGTTCATAAATACTAGATAGCATTTAATCCCATCTAGTGGCGTCTCATTCTAAGGTAACTTAAAGCCAACGATTCTTAACTTCAGGTTTTTACACAGAAAAAACATACTTATTAATATCATATTCGATTTCTAACAATAGATCCCCCTAAATGCCATACACTGTTCCTTTTAAGTCAACAGTACAGTCATTTCAATCAAGCTAAATCGGGACTAAATTGTTTCCGTGCTAACTTGCCACCCATAGCCCAACCCAGGGCTAAAAATGTTCTGTGTGGATGTGTTGTTTGTGTGATGTGTCATCTCATGCTGGAAATAGCGGTCAGCTGGCCTGATGGAGCGGTGTCAGATAGCTTAGTTTGGGAGGTTGCCATGCCTCCTCTCTTTTTTCTCTCACTCCCCCTTTCCAGCCTCCCCGTTCATCTAGCATTAGTTTATTTTTCTCTCCATTATCTTCCTTCTATCTCGGTGAAACTTAGATTTTCTTGCTCTTATGTATGGGCCCCCTCTCCACTCATCTCCCTCCCTGTGTCATATTTTGACCTCCCAAGTTGTGGTTTACTGTCTGTCTGTCAGTAGCTAAATCTATCTGTCTATCTGTGGTCTGCAGAGGCAACACTCCACATATTTAACATGCCATGTACTGTAGGGGGAAAATGTATCCATGAAAACTTTCACTTTATTTTACAGGTCCATACATTCTTAATAAATTCCTCAACATTTCAAAGAAATAAGTACATAATAATATGTAAGAGTGTGGCCAACTTCCGCTTCCTAAAATTAATTAAAAATAAATTCTCAAGCTAAAATAGCTTGAGTCCGTTTAACCAGTCAGCTGATCACTGTAATATTATTCATTAATCTGTCACGTATTTGCTTAATTTTGTTCCATAAAATGTTGTAAAATTGCAAAAGAAAACTGATTATTTTGACAGGGGCCTGGCTTATTGAGCAAACAAATCCAATTGATTTCTGATTTTGATTGAGTATGTTTCTAATTCCCTCAAATGTTTTCTCCAAAAAGGTTCCTACTAAAACTGAACCAGAATATTTGTACATTGATTTAGGTATTTTTTTTATTTCAATACTAATAAAAATAATTTAAACCTGTTGGATTAGAAACACATACAACTCACCAAACCTTCTAGAAAATACCTCTGATTTAATAACAAATAATAAAACAAACCATGGAATAACATAACCCTTAAAAAGGTTATACTTTTGATGACTTTTAAAGTGCCTTTCTAGACCTTTTACGTCCACGGTCATATTGTGCATCTGTGCTATACATACCAATACAAATAAATAATAATAATAATAATAATCAAATAAATAATATCATGTGTTAAATCCCTACCGTAACTCCATAAAAGTCAAATTTGATTGTAAAATACATCTCATAAGAAACTAAAGATGCTCTAATTTCCATTTCACTGGGACTTAAATTAATTTGCAAGACACTTCCTTCCTGTACAGACACAAGGGAATGTGGAGCTAATACCTCACTGCATCTACACCTTATTCTAGTTTTTAAATACATATAATCACTTTTCAAAGAAAATTATCCACGAAGTTGCCATTTTTGTGTGTGATTCATTTGGGATAGTTTGTAATTGTTGCCATTCATATTCTAAACAATGTTGTGATTTTATTATTGTGATGTTTATTCACAACAGATGGATGGATAGAGACAGTGTCTCCTCGGCTCCTCTCAGCATGATTTGGCTATTTGGTCTGATGTACCACCTCTAGCAACACAAGCATGTAGCCGATGACATGCTGCCCACTTGATTTATCCCAACCCCATGCTGTGTGTGTGTGTGTGTGTGTGTGTGTGTGCGATGCTGTGGGAGGGTCTGTGTACTTTTGTAGATTGGTTTTGAAATTGTAGAATTGATCAACATTGACAACCTTTCATCGGGTGTGAGGGCGTGTGTGTTGTTTCTGCATGTGTAGCCGTGTCATGCCTTGTTATCGCACC
The DNA here is from genome assembly GCA_023566465.1 of Cottus gobio. Lineage (NCBI taxonomy): Eukaryota > Metazoa > Chordata > Actinopteri > Perciformes > Cottidae > Cottus > Cottus gobio. The sequence continues at coordinate 6,739,927 of CM042238.1, read as the reverse complement.
CCGCGGGTCTATAACCACTTCGCCATTACCCATCATTCCTTGCCTTGGCACAGAGAGGATGATAATCTTGATCGGAGCAGACAGGCAGGTAAACTCAGGCATTGCTGCGAACAGCCGCACCCTAAGGACCCCTGCGTAATAATGCTGAACAGTGAGTACACCCAGAAAAAACTAGATTCATCAGAGGGCGCGTGGTCAGGACAGAAAGCTGACATGAATCTTCTTTCTTCCATTCTCCTTTTTTTCTCTCTCTCTTCTCTTTTCTCTCTACCACTTATCATCACCTTTTCTCCTCTTTTCTTTTTATAATGTCTCTTCACTTGTTTATTTTTTTGCCTTTATTTTGGTGTCTCTTCATTCACTTTACTTCCTGGCCCTTTTCCCTTTCTCTTCACCTCTTTTCTCTTCGCTCCTCCTCTCGTTGCGTCTCTCCTTCCTTAACGTATTATTTCTTCTCTTCGTTTTGACTTAACATCACATCTCTTCACCTCCTCATCCCTTCCCTTCTTTTAATTTCTCTCCTCTCTTCTTCTCACATGCTGATTTGTTTCTTCCTGCTTTGTCCACCGGCCAGGAAACCATAACTGACCATATCGTCTTTCACTCTTTCTCCTTTTGCCACATACACCATCATCAGTCATCCATGGCACAATATGTTTATGAAAGGCCAGTTAAAGATCCTAAAGGCAGTGCAAAAAAAAAAGAGCTGGAATACACACTCCATTGAGTAAAACTCTATAAACTGCATATGTAGACACACACAAAGCCGTCGGTTAAAATTGTCCCTCGTGGTGTTTTAAGATCAGCCTCTCTGCCTTTTAAATCTTAACCTTATCTGTCAGCAACACAGGGGGAGTTACGGATCGAGCACTGCGACAGTGTCTGGGGAACATTTAATGCAGCACCACTTAGAGCTCCCTACTTTCAGCTCATATCAGCCTTCACTTTGCATTCACCAAACAGCCATTCTGCTCGGCCGAGTATGGAGAGAGAAAAAGACAAACATTATTTGACCCTTCTGTTCCCCACCGAGGACAAAAGGAAACATGGAACTTACCAAGCAAAAAGTAGACTGATAACTTTACAAACCACTAAGTAACCAAAACAAATGAGCCACTAAAGAAACACCATGCAGCGTTCTGAGCTGGCAGAAGAACAGCTCTGCTACTCGTGTCGCATCCAGCTCAGTGAAATTATGAAAATGAAACATCACAAATTGTTCAAGCCTGACTGAGGAGCGCCGTTTGGGAAATTGAAATTTGAGGTTGGTAGAATGCGTGTTATAATAGGAACGAGGCCGTGCAGGATTTAAAATGGGAACAAAAGTTTTACCAAACGCTAGAAAAAAAAAGAGAGTGAAGAGAGAATCTAGTATCAGAAGTACTCTCTCACCTTGCAGGTTTCCAGTGACCTTGGTTATGCCTGCACCACTGCTATTATTATTATTATTATTATTAGAACTATTCCTGCTACTATTACTGCTTTTATTGTTATTATCATTCTCTACCACTGCAGTTTTAATTACTGGTAATCATTTTCCTATTCATATTTCTGCTATAATTCATGCTACTACTACTACTTGTACTACTTAATATATGTATAAGTTCTGTCATATAATCCATATGCAGAACTATGTTGTAATTAATGTTGTTGTTCATTCTGTACACATGACATCTATTGCACTTCTGCCGTTCCAGGGAGAGCGATACATTCTCAGTCGCTCTCTCTAAAGATTTCTAACTTTTCTATTCACCTTGAAAGGATTTTTTTTTTTGGGGTGGGGGGTTCTTTATCGGATGAGAGTCCAGGGACAGAGGATGTCGTGCGGGGGAAAGATTGTAAAGCCCTCTGGGGCACGTTTGTGATATTGGGCTATTGAAATTAAATTAAATTATATTTATATTTTTCCATGATTGCTTATTGTAGATATTTAATGAAAAAAAGTTATAAAGAGAAAAATAGTATATTCATGTGTGGCAACTAAAGGGAAAGGAAGTGGAAGGGATTTGGTAATGCAACTCTTTTTTAAATATAGGGACAGAGTTTTTTAACAAAAACGTAGGAGACGATTTAAGATTCTCTCGTTAGCATCAAGCTAACTTATTATACTGTAACGCTAACCCCTCATGGTTTCTAAGGCCAAGGAGAACCTCATTTAATGTCACAGTACTTTGTGTGGTTAGAGGTTATTAAAGACATTTTCCCTCGTAATAAAATCCTAGAAAGTCAAAATGTACAGTTGAAAACTACTTTGACTCCCAACTTGACAACAGTGATCAAGTAATGACATCCACGGACAGAAGATGGCAGCAGAGGAAGACGGTGGCTTTGTAGCCGTCCTCAGAGAGACTCTGTGAGATGCTGCCAATGAAGATGAATGTGTGGGAACGGATCCGCCTGTCCCTGGGAGATTTGAGTCTGGCTCCGTATGATAGAGAGGTTGATAGAAAGAGAGAGACAGAGAGAGAGGGAGAGAAAGAGAGAGAGAGCAAAAGAAAACAAAAGCAAAAACAAGAAAGATGGTGGAGAAGAAAAGGCAGCTGTTGTTTTCCTGGGGGAAGAGAAGGATGGGTGGGTAAACAAATGACGGAGTAGTGATGAATGGGAACACACACATTCAGGATGAAACCGTGGGTTCAGTGTATGATCTGACCCACATGGAGTTTCTGGGTCAGTACAGGCCAGAAGAGGAGGAGGATGTGTGGACGTAATGATTCTGGCGGTTGAGGATCCCAGAGGAACACCCTCCCCGTTCAATCAGACGCATGCACTCGTCTACGAACACAAAGCTTTCTGGGTCAGGAGGAGTCACGCCAGGAAAAGTGCCTTTTTCCGAATCAGGTTGCACCCTGTTCTCATGGAAGTGGGCCAGCAGCTCGCAGCGGGGCCCGCGCTGATCAATCAGGTCGGAGGAAAGAGTCCCGCTGGGCTGAAGTCGACCAAAAAAAGTAATTCTCCCTCGCACGGATTATCATGCCGCATTGATTTGTCAAGCCTCCTTTATCATCGCCATGCTCAGACTGTTGGTGTGGCATCGTCAGAGAACAGCAAATATGACTCAAAGTGGGCATCCGGTGGGTGTGAATGCAAACCTTTCCACTCACTCAGGATCTGAATCCTTCCCGGGTTCTGCATTAGTTGGGATTTTCAACTTGTCAAAGTGTGGATCAATAGTTTTAGGTAACTTTTAAACAACAAATTATCTAAAATACAACAAAGGGAAAAATATTAGTTTTGAGGTCTGAGACAGAAAAGGTTGTGTGCTCATGTATGTCTATCATTGCGAGGACCAATTTGAGTTCCAGACCTTGGAATGAGGACATTTTGGCCAATTCCTTGCTTTGGGACAAACCATCAAAGGGCTGTTTGGGGGTGGTGCCCTTGTGGATTAAAGGAGTCATAGCATGGCCATTTTCAGGTTCATACTTGTATTTACAATTTACGTGTTTTAATGTTCGAAAAAAAAAACTTAATTCTGTTCCTACTGTCTGTTTGAACGAACCCGGAGTCGCCCTCGCTCGGAAACACTTCGTTTTAGTGCCTGTCTCTTTAAGCCCACCTCGTGAAAAAGCTCATTCTGCTCTGATTGGTTGCCGTTTTCCACTCTTGCGCATCGGCACTGTTGCCATCTTGACAGCGCTGCTGCCGACAGAAGCCCAATCCCAATCTCCACCTTTGGTCTGTCCCACGGTCACATCGTCGAGTGTTTGTGGGCTCTCTCCGTAAATCAGAATTAGATGCAGACTTTGGCCAAGGGAATTACCCACAATTCATAGCAATGTGACGTTAAACACGCAGTTTCCAATGAAAGCATGGAGACATAAAAAAGAGGAGGTCACGTGGGCGTTCCGCCCAATAAATTACATTTACACAAGAACATTTAGGATTAAAGATGGGACATGGAAAACACGGAATGCAAGCAGAGATTATATTACACAGATTTACTCGTCAAACATTTCAATAGATTATTTGAAATTCTGTCTCATTTTGTGAGGAAAGAGCCTGGAAGATGTTCAAACCAGGGATTAAAAGTAAAATAAATACCCACAACTGTACACAATGTTTTTTGATGTCATGGTCACGTGGTATGTTGCAGCAAAGTGCTGTCCCATTCAGAGTCACACCAGTTGAAGCCTTCACAGTCGCTCACGTTCAACCACTTAACAGCTGACGTCAGGGAGTCCCTGATGGTTCAGGGTTTGAGGGTTTAGGGGGGACATTGGGAATGGTCCATTCACTGAGCTACAATGAGCTATACAGCCTTCTACCGGTGACATCACAATCTTACGACTCATTACAGAGTTTTCTGAATTTGGGCTGTGTGCATTTTTTCCGTGGATTGAGCATTTATGTACTTTCACATTGCCGACACCAGCTTTAAAATTAAAAAAAGGCACAGAACATCTCACTTTCTACAAGGAAACACACCTTCCCCAGTTCAAGTCTGGCAGGGGTCGTTCATTGCATGACAATCGCTTTCACTCCTGTCTTTTTAAAGCAGTGAACACATAAGATTGCAAATTAGTTTGACAGAATATTAAATCATAAAACAAAAGACAGATAGTGACATGCCAACAACAGAAATAAAAGCGGACAAAAAATGAAATACGTGCAGAAATAAAACGAGTGTTACAGTGAAATAAATGTAATAAAAAACATTTCATGTGTTTGAATTAGAAAGAGGTAGGAAGCCTATTGCTTCTCAGATTATACACTGCAGACGGTGTACCCTGTGTGGAAATAACAAGCTTAGTTATATAAGTGATATAAAGTAGAGAGAGATGGGAAAGATGCGGATAAGAGGGAGAGTCTAATTTAAAAGAGTGATATCACCTTCCATCTGCACTCCTGCTGCGTCTTCCTTTTCCAAGTGCATCCTTCACCACTTGACTCTAAACCTGCAGTGATTTCTTTTACACCCCACTGCCTCTCAGAATATTTTAGGTGAAATTGTCCGAGTGTGCCTATGTGCATGAGAAAGAGATCAGGTGACTCAATGGATTCTGCATTGGAAAGGGAATGTGAGTGTGTATATAAATAGGAGCATGCCATTTATCAGTTGTAGATAAAGTCAATGTATGAAAAGGCCCTCTTCTCCGGCAGCACGTTAGCTCGGCTCAGGGTCAGCTAATCTATAAAATGTCAAAACACAGAGAAAAATCTTCACCACATTGAAGAAGCTGGAACTAGACATTGGACCTTGTTTAATGACACATTCATACAGAGACATTTGTATTTCAGTCACTTTCATGTAACACTATTCTCGTACTTTCTATGTATTTTTGTCAACAGCTATAATATACAGAAAACCGTTTTTAACATATATAATAAGTTCATATATGTGTTAGTGGTGTATTAGTTTATGATTGCACACAGAGAAGAAGAAAAAAAAGTTAAACAAATGTCAACGTTAATTATTATATTCCCAAAGGTGAAGTTTGGCTTTAATTGAGTAAAGTTAAGTATTTTAATAATTACTTTAGTTCAAACATATCAAGAAATCGCGGCAACTCTACCGGCACTGAAAGCGCCATAACTTTTCCGGGCGTACTTGAATGCGTCTCGTTTCACAACATCCGGTTGCTAGGCGGCCATCGGTAGGTAGCAGAAAGGGAAGGAATATTCATATTTAAGTCCATTTCAATTTTTTGCTGGACAAAAATTATATTCTTGTGCGTATCTTTGCAAGGCTTTGTTTGCGGATTCGGCGGTATTGGCGAACTCGGTTTTCGCGTGTAGCATTTTGCTAACGTTTTTAATCAGGGTGCATTCTCGAGCCACTTTAGGGTAACTTTCAATCACTTTTAGTCATATTTATGGTTTATGTTAATGTTTATGGTGGAATTTGTGTTTCTTTATTCACATTTATGTTTTTGACTATGAAGTTCAGACTTTGCGGAATCTTTTGGATATTGACATCAAATGGGTCTGATATTGATTATGGGTTCATATGACCACCTGAAAACATGACTAGAGCTCAGTTTTAGGGGTTCAGCCCCCCATATGGGGCACCATGGTGTTCAAAAGGCTTTAATAATTTGATTGTCATTGTTGTTCATTTGATTTTGAGTTGTTTGTTTGTTGTCTTGTTGACTTTGTACTGTTTTTTTAATCTTTATCTTTCTAATAACTACATGCCATGTACTAAGAATTTGGTCTTTGAAAAAGCTAAATAAAATATTCCAAAAGAAAAAAAAAGCATTTGTTACATAAATTAGTAGATAAATCAATGGTTGACTTGGTTTCAAACAGGACACAAATAGTTGTCTCTGTTCTGTTTTGTTTTTAGACTCGCCCATCAAGCCCAACCTCCCTAATCCCTTATAGTACGTCATGTGAACTGACTTAAGAAAGTAGCGTGTTATTCATATGCCATTTCGTGAGACCCGGCTGATTCAGCTGGTTGCAATTTACAAAATCCCCACCAAATGCCGGCAAAATCCTACACACTGGTCCTTTAATATATTAAAAAAGCATTGGTGAGAGCAGCTTTAATTCTAAGGGCTCGAGGCAAAAGGAAGCGTTGCCTCACTCCTACTGTGAAGCAGCTGCAACTGTGTGCAAGCATCATGGAGCCAGTCGTTCTGACTGCGAGGGGGGAGGTGGGCACCGACGATTACAAGTCTGCACCGGAGTCTCCAGCTGCAAATAGCCTACACTTCTGTGCCAACTGAACTCTGTTACTTCAATGCTTTTGAGTGCGCTAGTGGATATGTGTTAGCTCAGTGAGTACAGTTCTTGCTATGTGTGCTCGCAGCTCAGCGGGTTATAGATCCACAGTTGCCCAGTTTCAGCCAAGCACTTTTTAATCTGGCCTTTGCTCCCTGCACTATTTGCTCTCTGTCTCATTTGTTTGTTCTCCCACTCTCTCTTTCTCCCTCTCTGTATCCCTGTTTTTCTACTCAATTGTCTTATATAGCTCTCCGTCTCCACTTCGCTCTGGATTTTCATTTATATTTTGATTTTTCATTCTCTTTTATTTTGCTCTCACTGTCAGAGGCCCCAAACAAATACTCTGCTTCTTGACTCTTTTATTCCTCACGCCTTTCAATTTCTCTTTTTAAAACCGTTGTCAGCAACGTTCTCTTCACTTTTTGTTCCCTCAAATGGTGTCAAAAGGTTGTGGAAATAAAAGATGGAATGGGAGAGATGATTTATAAAATACAGATGAGGGAAAAAGGGAGTGATAGTAAAAAGCTGAGAAATGGAGACAGATGGCTCGAGGGCAGATGGGGCCACTTAGGGTTGAAAGGTTGAATGGATGATATGAAGGAGGGAAAGATGGAGTATAAAGGGTGAAAAAAACAACAACAAAAAAACAACAACCTTGCAAGGAGCCCAGAGTGATGGCAAGGCAATGAGGGATGGAGGGGAGAAGGTTGAAAGAGCAGCACACACATGCTTTTGGATGAAGGGGTTCAGAGGTGCAGAGCTTGAGAAGCAGGAGGCATATGTGTTTTTCGTAAATATTAGAACCAGTGAGGGTCTTCGGGTTGTTCTGTGGGTTTCTGAGCTGGTTAGCAGGCAGTCTGACTCACCAGCTGTGGACCGCTGTGAGAGGCCTCCCTCTGGCCAAACACTCCTTTTCTCCATTCAACTCACTCCAGGTTGCCACTTTCAAAGTCTGTATAAACTTGGGCCAGACCTCACATGCTACATGCTGATGATGGACAACCTTTACAGGACATTGAAGCGTACATTATATCTATATAGTAGGCTATATGTATAATAATGAAGGATTGCCATCTAAACCAGTGAAATTACTTTTTAGAAACATGTTTTATGTGCCCATCCTGACAGTTTAAATCTTTCCTTTACCACAGGCAACACTTTGATAGACATCTGTTACTGCTAGCTAGCTGACATGATACATACAAAACAGGTTTTCAGGTGTTGAGAACTGAGAAACTAAATGGATGATAAATGGACCTGTACTTGTAGAGCGCTTTTCTAGTCTTCAGACCACTCAAAGCGCTTTAACACTACTTGTCATCATTCACCTATTCACACTCATACACTGATGGGAGGGGCTAAGGTTCCATCTGCCCATCAGGACTAACTAACATTCAAACACCGTAGTCACAGCTACGGGAGAAATTTGGGGTCAAGTGTCTCGCCCGAGGACACATCGACATGGACTAGCGGAGCCGGGGATCAAACTGCCGATCCTCTGATTGAACGATGACCGTGCCGACCACACAGAACCTGCTCAGTACTGTACCAGACCATCAATAGGCCGCACAGGTTAAAATCCAAAAAGCTCCTTGCACAAGTAATGTTAAAAAAAATTGCATATATAACATTAACATATATAACATATACAACATCCGATCAGGCTTCACCACAAGGTTAATTGTGGATCTCTTTTTATGCTGTTTGTTGCTTGGATTTGCAACACTCGCCCCAGGCATGGGCTTAATGTTGCTAGTTTCATTAAAGGCCAGCCAGGCTGCAGGGTGTCTTGGTGGATCAGCCAACTATGGTTTCAGTTTCAACCCTCACCACATCCACCACTCTCATCCCTGCACTGGGTTTTCCTTTCAATCTGTATTTTTATTTACACCCTCTGCAATTCCCCGACTCAAACGGAGCAACTGACTGAATGCTACAGTATAATAAGCATTTTCTTGTGCAGAGTTGTCCCTTAAAAATATAAACATTCAGCCTGAAGGTCCATTCACACCTAACTGACGAGCCAGATAGTTTGTTACACAGAAGCATCATTGGAAACTGTTCAAAGAAATGGAGAAAAAATAAAACAGTTATTCCTCAGAAGGGTCTACAACATGCATTTGAATTATATATCCAGGATGTTAAACTGTTTAAGCAGCAAATACTTTTTGAAGCTAAAGCGAAAGATAACAGTGTAAAAGTGGACCACCACATCATCAAGACAGAAGTACAATTAGGGAACAACTTTGTTTCTGTAAAGTGGCGTAGGTCTATATTTACATTTAATTAAAAAAATAAATCAAAAGCAGCATTTGCTCAGTATAGCTTCAGTAGCTAACATAGCCTAAAAGTGCTAATGCTTGTTAATGATATGCTAACGTACTCTTTTAATGTTAGCCCCCAGGTTTTTACGTAGCACGTTTAAGAAAAAATGGGGCTGAAGGCATCATGTGACGGACCCAACAAATTCTAATTCCACCGTTTGGTCACTATGTAAAATAAATGCTTCAAAGCTCTGCACTCTTACTGGGGGCTTGAAGACAATCGAGAAAATCCTTTGGGGCCTATTGAACAGACGAGCCAGGACCTTCCAGAACCTCGGCTGCACACGCCTCCCAAATCAGACAGCGACCCTTTTTCAACTTACATAAGAGAAGAAACAGAGAGCCAAGATGATAGATAAGACCATATAAATAACTTTTCATCCCCTCCTTAAAATGATGTGCCTGTGTGATATCTCAGTCTCCTCGACAACCTGTTTTTCTCTCTGTTTTGTTGCTCTGTTTTACCGAGTTGAAGCAACACCTGCTCTGACAGAGTTTACATCTTTTAAAACGAAAAAGTGGATAAAGAATTAAATAAAATCATATGCCGTTTGTAGCTCTACTTTTTAGTAGTGCTCTATATTGGATTATATTGGCTATATGCTTACAACTACATAAACAATTTAGTACGCAATAATATAGTGCTAATAATTGGGTGCTATGTGTTTTGATGTATACTATTTAAATAAGAAGCTTGTTGAAATATGTGTATAAGCTTATATATTGTCATCAAATTCATTCATTCCACTCTCTGTAAGTATCAATAAAGGCCTCAAACATTCCAGTATTAGTTAGGCTGTAGTTTGCAGGAAGTGGGGCGATGACATTTTCCTTTACCTCTTGCAAAATCGTATAATGGATTTTAAATGGTCCTTGAAGCCACCTATGCACCTACACCATAAACTAAACTCATAAAAATGAAACATTGGAGAGAAGAAATTTACTGCAGGCTTGTATAGTCAGGGAAACACGGTGGGGCCCGTTGCCATTAGGCACATTTCCAACAACAACCTAAGCGATCGGTCTTTTTTTGGATCCTGACTTACAGGCGAGGAATTTCAGCGCGTGAGTAATCAAACTTTTATGGCTTTGTGAGAACTGAGCCGTGTGTCCCTCCCTCCGAGACGTCCACCATCTGTTATCTTCTGTCAATTGATTTAAATAACGTTTATGCCCTGGATGATGCTTAATAGGCGGCCTTGGAAAGGAGGCTGAATGGCTTCCCCAAAGTGACTGCATTCCACTTCAACCACAGTTGTCAAAATCATTCAAATATAATTGAGTATTTACACGTCTCTGCATGATAGTTTGAGCTTAATTAGAGACCGTCCGATCCAAGTGTGGTGGTTGTCTCGCTCAGTTAACGCCAGGAGATTTAATTTGACCGTTCAATCAGAATTTTGTCTTAATGAGTTAATCAGTTTTCTAGCCTCAGGGCCTGGTAGTCTGCTAGTTGACTTGTTTACGCACCCTTAAGCCGCCATTACATTCAGAAAGGGGCTTTGAATTTTGAGTTTGTTCAGTTTCAGTTGTTCAAACATTCAGTAGACTGCTGTTGCTTTTGAACATAAGGGGTTTGGAAAAAGGGAACATGTTGCTTTTCAACAGAATTATTTCATGTAAATTCTTTCATAAAACGGTTTGTATGATATCTTACAAGAAGTTCCCAATTTTGTGCATTTTGCTACGAAAGTCCAGCAATACTTGGCAATTTACCAGCATACAGTCTTTTCTTAATAAACTTGCGTCTTCACAGTTAGGTAGAAAACAAAAACTACTTGATTAGGTTTTTAGGAAACAAAAAGTACTTGAGGAAAACGTGGGGAAATGACAACGTGGGCTAAAACAACTACTGAATTGCCGTTACTGAAGTATGCAAGTTACGTGATAAATAAATCAACGTTGACTTCTCGCTTCACTTGGGAAACTAACAGCGGCCTTCTGGCTGAAATACCGTAATACCCCGTGATGGCTTTTGCAGCCTTGTTTGCTATTGTGTGAATTATATACGATTTGATTTTGCGGGATATCTTCAAAATCAAATGGGTTGTTTTTTGTAGGCTACGAATTCTGGATGAGAACAGCCTGAATTCTTCGACCAACTATGGAATCCATGTGTTTTTTTATTCGTTTTTTACTGTAAACTCTTGCCTTCAGCACTGTCGACAGATGCCAGATCAGCTTGGAATTGTGGGATATATTCCAGGGATAAGGTTGAGTTTTGCTGAAAATGCCAGAATAACAGCCATTTGCGATGGTGGCTTTGCTGATGAAAGTGAATTACAACAAGTTACTGTGGCACAAAGTGGAACACAACGGAAACATTAGAGCGCATACTTTACATTAAAAAAATAATATGAACATTGTTGATATTTTGTCCACTTGAGGGCAGCACAACAAGCTGTACATTTACACATTATTAGCTCATGAAGCAAACATGATTAACGCATTTACAAAGAGTGGCTTACTTACACGTCAAGCTGAAGCAAAATCAACATTTTTTAGTCTGCTGTCTTCAAAGAAATCTGGATCTTTACACGGAAACTTTTATGCTGCAGGCTTTTAAATAAAAATAACATTAAAGTGATCATTTTCTATGTATTTGGCACTTCAAACAACTGCTTTCACATTAGACACTTTTGAACCATTGAGCAGCTCCCCCCCCTCCCCCCTTAATCAACCATTACAGGCTAGACTATTTAATTATCCCTCAGGTTGTTTTAGTCCATGTATGCTTTTGTAACATAATTCCAAACCACTTTGAGTGGAAAAGAGAATAAAAATGACTTTAAATGTTGTCTTTGGGAGAAATCGTTAGGAGCTCTGTTCTGAAATGAGATCATACGTATTTGACTGAAGACACAATTATAATAATGTTACAAAACAATAAGGCAAAAGACCCGTTTGTCACTACCCCTATAACCTGGAGTACTCCGATTGTGAATAACAGCAGAGATTGTCTTTGGTACTAACTCACTCTGCTTCATTATAGTGGAAATAGTGGACACAAATATAATGTAAAATCTTGATGTGACCTCCAAGAAGGCACTTTCTTTGTTCAAATATTTTATTCTAACTTCTAGAGGAAATGCCAACATTTCCATTTCAAAGTTAATTCTGGGGAATATTTCTATGTGACTGACTTGTGCAGCCATGACAAATCGCAAATAACGAGTCTGAATAACTGCAAACCAGCTGTACAGTGTGGAGCGATGATGATAATGTTCCTCAAAGCTACTTAACAAGAAGAAAACGGTACATTAAGTGGTTAATGCACATTTGATGACAGTTCTATCTCATTTACAGATAATGTGCTTTATTGTATTGGTTTATGTATATGTTTGACGATACAGCCTCTCAAGACCTTTTTTAATTTGAGGATATCAAATGTACAACTATTCCTCTGTGTTCAGTAATTCCACATATGCCCAAAAGTTGAAGGCTGGTTTAACCACTACATCCATGAGTTTGAAGGATTGTCAGAAACACAACACAACTGTTGTGTTGAGATTTAAAAGCCATGATGGGGGCCATCATTTCATCGTTTGGCTGCATGATCACCAAGTAAATAGTAGAAATACAGCCGTAATATTATACAATAATCATAACCTGCTGACCAATGGCACCAAATTATTTAGGAAAATCAAAAATAAATCATGGCTTGTGATTACCAGCTTGATTTAGTTTTAGTTTTTTAGTTCCATCCTATTCCATTATCCGAACCGCTGGCCCTATTCATTGTCACATGGAGGCTGGAGCCGATCCCGGCTGGCATGAAGTGGACTTTGCTAGCCACTACATCACGTGCAGCCTCTGTGTGCCAGTTATTATGGCAAAATATGGTTTTGGAGACACCTACTGTCGCAGGAACTTCCACAGGGGAGGTTTTTAAGTACTTGTGTTTATATGTCTGTCTGTACAAGATGTTGACATGAAATTACCGCTGTGTGGGTGAGATCAAAATAAAGACTGAGTTCAAAGATGGGTATGGTCTGAGCAAGGAGACCAGAAGTATGGATGGACCATTGACTGCAATGCCCCCCTGCCCCATATTGATGTGAACCCTTCTACCAATATGTAACCAAGCCCATGCTCAAAGGGCCTGAACGTAAAAAGTTGAATCATGCTTTTGTTAGCTTGAGTTTAAAATGTCTGTTGAAAACAGATTTACAGATTTAGGTTTACAGATATCAAATTTAAACTCTTTCGACAGCTCTAAATAAATAAATACATTTAGAAGTATTCATTTGAGAACAGAAAATCATTAATTTCCACAAGTTTAATTGACTGGATAGTGTGTATCCAGCTACAACATAATTAAACTAATTCAATCACTGGAAAAGTTTGCTGGTGGACAGCTTTCTCTAATAATAATAATAATAATAATAATAATTAAAATTATCACAGTGATAGAGAGGAGTGAGGTCATGTTTTTCGAGGGTTCCTGAGACATACAATAGCGGGGAAATGATTACAATGCAGTCGGCTTGACTTCGGGCTGTCACACAGGTTAATTGCTTGCTCGCCGGAGAATGCTGGGGTGGTGTTTTTTGGGAGTGAAAAAAATGCTTTTAATAAGTAAACTGCGGGATTATTTCCCTCGAGAAGTCTTTAATAAGTAAACAGAACGATCGGATTAGCTCGCAGGTTGCCTGACTCGGGGCGTCGTACGATTCAAATGGGCTTCGAGCTGACGTGGTTGGAAAACATTTGACAGGGATCTGAACTCCCTGTGGCTTGTTAGTTCAATCAAACATTACTGCGGCCCGACTACAGTCATCTCTTTCTTTATCCCGCACACACATGAACCCGCACACATCAAAGACACACACTGGAGCATAAAGAGACCAAACGCTGGAGTTGACTGACTGTTTATCAAGCTGCCAGGAGTAAAGAGGCGGTAATTACAAGTGTCTTTGTGGATGTGTGTGTATCTTCAGGCCTTCTGCACACATTTGAGTCTATGTGTGTGTGATTTTGTGCGCGTGTGGTGTCATTTGAGCGGTTGCTCGTTTAACTAATGACCCCGCCCCCCCCCGGGATCGCTCTCTGTGGGAAACATGCATACATTTCTCGCCGCTGGCAGCGCAACAATGCAGATGCCATAGCAACTGTAGCCAGGGATACAATACAGGAGGCCCGGAGGTCCTTGGCAACCCGGGCGCTTCCTCCAAAAACTCGCTGTGAGCCTGAAGGCAGCTGGAGCTGACACATGGCTACAGTGGTATACAGTATACACACAGATCCCATGTGTGTTCAGAGGGTGTGTGTGTGTGTGTGTGTGTGTGTGTGTGTGTGTGTGTGTGTGTGTGTGTGTGTGGCATCAGATTCCGGTTCCACTGTTGAATCGTTGTATCTGACAAACCCCCGTTTAGGGCTTTTATGATTGAAAGAGCAGCTGAACGTCTGCCGGCAGCATCTCTTCGTTTGCTGCAGTTTCTGTTCAAACAGAGAATTCAGGGCTGTGAGGAGAAGCTCATGACGCAGCACAGGTCATGTTGGAAGAGTTGAGTTTTGTCAAAAGATGAATATTTAAATATTTAGGACTCTTATACATGGTTCTTGTTTCAAAACGAGTCAGGTGGAGAGATTCAAAAGTCAGCTAAAGACAGTTTTCAACCAACTCACCCAGTGAGCGTTAAGTAGCTCATGCTACTGATATAATCTGATATAAAAGACTCATGATGTAAAAAAGATAGAAATACTATTTGTGCCAAAACGTTATATGTAACATGTTAGCATAGCTTGATGTCATCTTGTTGTTTTGCTAGTGGACGGAAGTGACCATATTTGGACTCTGGAGGAGTGACGGCTCTTGTAGCAACCTCTTAATTGCAAAGTAGCCCCGCCCTGCAGCATCCCCTGCTTTATGGTCTGTTTGACTCTAAATGGACCGTCATTTACTAAATGAGCATCATGCTGTATTGAAGAAGACTTGAAACTAGAGATTGAGACCATAAACTCATGTTTACATTGTTTACTGATGGAATAAATCAAGAGAGAAGTAGAGTCATTTTCCATTGACTTCTATATAATCAGACTTCTTTTTGCAACCATAACATCAGAGAGAATGCAGCTTTAAAGCACTTCTGATTCGCTTCCCTTTTCAGATCCGAAGGTTTGTTCACTTCCTGGAATTGTTACCTCTGATTAAAAGTTAAATTTTTAAGCCTGTGTCTGATGATTAAAGAGACCAACTGATAGCGGGCTTTAATATTTTCCCAAATGAATTGCCTCACAGTATGGCTTAATCAAGGAAGCCGGTGATTAAAGGCCCACGTTTGGTATGCATACACACATGGGTGCCGATACAGCACACACACAGGTGCTTGTATTAACACACCCGTGGTGTACGCACACACACTTACTCACATTCCTATACATGCACTTGAGGGAGCAGTCTCCTTAATGGCCCTGCTCTCAAGTCCCCAACTGCGATAAGTGAATTTTAATTAACAGAATATTGAGAATTGTAATAAATAATTTTAATGACCTGCAAATGGTTTTGCTTCTCTGAGGAGAGAGGGAGAAAGGGAGAGGACACACACCGGCGGTTTCACCAAGGGACGAAAGGGGAGTGTGTATCACTACTGTCTCTTTTTAGTGTCTGTTGGTCATTTATGGACCAGCCATTCCAAATAACTCTAAATGTATTAACTATATAAAGTATAATTTAAATGTTTATTAAATGATTTGTTTTGTATTCTTTAGGATGCTTTCATATGTGACTCCTATTTAAATTTTTTCCATGTTACAAGCACCTAATTGGCGCATTTTACATAAAATGTGTAGTGAGTAATTGCATGTACTTAACTCTTTCGCTAATGTACCTGTGCTTTGTGTGTGTGTGTGTGTGTGTGTGTGTGTGTACTGGTGCCAGACAAACTAGGCAGCAGATTGCACTGATTTTCAACCAGCTGGTCCGGCTGTGTTCCTATCTGTCACCCCCCCGCCAACACACACACACACACACACACACACACACACACACACACACACACACACACACACACACACACACACACACGAGGATCACTGTCAAACCATTCAAAACCCCTTAAAGAGTTTCCCCCAGTCAATGAGCGAGCAGGGAACCCCCTCCAGCCCGGCTAACTAATGGCGGCGCTTAACGACGCTCATGATCGCCGTAAATAAAGGCATATGTTTTATGTTTGCTTGCTGAGGACGCGCCAATATGAGGGTTGTGTGTCACCGGACGGACTTGCTCGGCTGCTGGGGATGGACGCCCCGTGTTGTAGGATTTTGTTTTGCTCTTACGTGCTTGGCAGGCGTGATGTTGGCAAAAAGCAAGCAAGCCCAGAATAGAATTATGATATTCCCAGGTTGGCTGATGGATAATGAGAGTACAGTTAGGGAAAAAGACACTTCAGGCCAGGCGCAACTAAAATACTGCTCCACATGAATACAGATGATCCTGTACGTCACTGGACACACGGTAATCACAATCTGGTATTTGAAGCATCTTACCGGGCTAGATGCACAATTTCATCAGAGAGCAGGGCCCGCGACGTCCTCTGAAACAATTTGTGGCCCGGCGCTCGGCTTCAGACGCTCCACAGTCCCCAGATCAACACCTGGAATACAACCTCCAGGCAGCGCCGGAGATCAGTCCAGCTGCCCTCCAGTTATTGGTAATCCTGTCCACTTCGGGGGCCGACCAGTCTCCTGGAGGACGTTAACACGAAACTCTGCACGTTTGCAGCACTGCGTGGGTCGTGTTTCCATCACTCTCCATCACACAGCCCATTGCTTTGCTGTGGGGCTATCGGAGAATGTGAATGAGAGAAAACAAACAATGGTCAGACGTAATCTGTACAATGGAACATGAAGAGTGTTAAATTAATAAAAATGAGGGACTTAAATTACTATTTCAAATGTACATAAGATGGAAAATAAATAATGCAATGATTATAATTGCTATTAGCTAATTGTCTATTGAGACTGAATAAAAGATTAAGGGGTGTATGTAATATATAAAAAAGAACGCCTGAATACTGCTGGTTTTGTGGTGTTGGCATCTCATCACTGATGCCTGCAGTGCACCCAACTGCACATAAGAAGTGGACGCAGTCATCATGACCACCTCACCCATTGGTTTGTGTGTTCTTGAATTACGACCGTCGCCATGTTGAATTTTTCACTACCGTATTTGTAATGTGGAGGAGTGACATGTATAAGGCCCTGGTAGCAGCAGCGGCGAGTCAGTCATAGTACACCCGCCCTAAAGCATATAAGGTCTATTTGACTCTTTATCTCTCACTTCAACATACCTGCTTGCTTTAGTCATGAGAAACACTTCAGTGGGGATGAACTCTAAACACTGTTGGTGCACAGAATCAATCAACCAAGAAATTCACTTTACAAAGGTGGTGTACAATTTGCTGTCACAGAATATACGTGTCCTTGTGTTTATCTACGATTCACTGACTGAAAGGGCTTGAATCTCACTGGTGGTTTCTGTCTTTTGTTAGCTTTGTATCTCAATGGAGGACTGTTATTGAAGATACAAAATTGGCACTTTGGATTGTTTCGGATGATTTATTGGGTCACGATTATCCCCAGATTTTGAACATATTGTTTTGATTTTCTATGTCGTTCCCATACAAAGGCAGTTGTTTCTTTTAAGCAAAAGAAATGTGAATCTACTGCACACAACCTGCCCAGCACCAAACAGGCAGACATAGTTAGAGACTAGCTGGTGGACAATGTGGAGCATTTAGCAGCTAAAGAGACAACCACAACAGAGCTAGAGAGTGAATATTAGACTTATATTCATCAGGTGAACAAAAACATGACTGATTTGTGTTTTTTCTATGTTTTAGATTAGATTAGATTAGATTCAACTTTATTGTCATTACACATGTACAAGTACAGAGCAACGAAATGCAGTTTAGCATCCAACCAGAAGTGCAATAGCAGTAAATACCAATATACAGATAATAATAAGTATTTTACAGATAATAAGTTAGTGATATAGGTACGGGATATACAGATTGATTGCGGTAATATGTACATGTTATACAGGTTGATTTGTGCATTAAATGTAGGTAGACTATAAGCAGGAACTATAAACATAATTTACAAAAGGCAAATGGGCATATGATAAGTTAAGTAATACAGATTGAGTGAACGTTAAATAGTGCATAATAATAATAAACAGCAGCTGCCTAACGTTACTAGACTAGTGCAATGCTCAGTTTTTAGTGCAGACAGTTCAAAAGTGTTTGAGTGCAGGTGTAGAGTCTTATGTTCCTTATTTATTCAAATTCTAACATTCAAATTTTAGTTGAGGTACGTACGTTTTCCCACGAGACCTGACGTAGCAACGTCCTCATGCTGAAACCTACATGCATCTTTATCCTTTAGTTTATTATATAATATAATATAAATGGTTGTAGGCACGCTCCCAGCTTTGAGAAGCAGACAGGAGTACCGGCGCAGAAGCCAAACCCACCATGTCATTTTGGATGGAGGCAGCGGTCGAGCACTACTCACATGTTCTGCAAGGTTGTTAGTGGAGTGGCTGTCTGACTGCAACAATATATATATATATATATATATATATATTTTCTTTTAGATGGGCCTTTATATATGCGGCATTATCTGCTTATCCTGTACACAGCTGCACTTAAAAAAACAACCCTAAAAAAATCCAAACCCACCCTTATAGTTTCCAAACTTAGCCCAGCTAACGTTAACTCGGCTAGTGCTAGCGTTCACATTAGTCCTGCTTTTTAATAATTGACTTACTTTGATAACCTACATCGCTGCTTTTTTGCTAACAGATGAGTTGGCGTTTCTGTTTAAAAACCACGGAAAAGAAAGTAGATGGAGTTGCACCACCTACCAAGACAAATTCCTCGCATGTGAAACATACCTGGTAATAAACGCTATCTGATTCTGATTGACCACTAAGAAAATTGTACTTAAGTGCAGTAGTTGAGAAATGTACTTCTGATTTTTTTTATTTTTTTATTTTTTAAATCGCTAGGGTTGGAAAAAGCAAGCTTAATACTAGATTACTGTCAGTTCCAATCAGCTAGAAACAGTGAAAGAGAAACACTCCTTGAGCCAAGCGACTAACGCGTACGCCCAGTGGCTCAGTTTAGAGGCCAAAAGAACAAATGCTGTGGTTATACTGGACATCTCCCAGGTGTGAATACGACCTTCTTTCTCCTTGCGACTGCTGTAAACAACAACACGCTCTTATCAGAAGTGTGGAGTCCTTCTAACTTTGGCTCCAGTGTTTTGGATGGTGTCGGACTCTCCGGGGACATGCACAGTCCACTGTGCTCAGACCAGTCGGTGCATTATCCTGTCAGTAGCATTTAACGGTGAATAGATAAGGCCGCACTTGACAGAACTAGTTTTTTATGACGGATCACTTTATTCCCATTGCAGATGAATGGCTCCAGCATCCTGGGCCTTCATCCCTGTCTGTGAATAACGGCCGCTCCTCCCGCTTTAATACAGGGAGGATACGCATTGACATTCATTCTGCTTCTCTTATCACCGCAGGAGGAAATTCGCAATATGCATGATGCAAAAGGTATTTCTGTAATACTCATCCAGTGGTAAATGTGTTGTGTTAATGTGGAACATAAGCTTGCAAGTAAGGATCCACAATGAAGATTGAATCCATTAAAAATTGGATTTTTACCCAAAAACCTTTTGGTGTGAGGCACATTTTCATCCCAAGGACAATGCTCAATATGAATAAGGTAGTACTACTTAAATGTCACTATTTTCAAAAAGAGGAAATACTGTTGTTCCCAGTAGGAGCCCCTCCAACATTGACTGTATTATGATTAGAAAATATAATGAAAGAAAACTAATTAACCCTAACCCTTTTTTCTTATTGCATTTAATGGGTTCCTAATGGTCCTTTTTTTATTTTCTCTCGTTAATACTGTCAAATGAAAAGGTAAACAAGGTTGCTTTACTGTTTTAATTGTAAAAGGGATTGCAGTGCTATTTTAAACCTGGTGTGTTTTTTTATTCCTGTTGCTGCTCTTTACGTCACACAGGTTGTAGCGGCAACAGCGTTTACTAAACCAGACGTGGTCATTTGGTTCCTTTTTCTGACTGCAAATCAGTTTCCAACATGTCAGGGAGTAACGGAGTATCTATGGTGATCACAAATCTAGTCATCATACATAAATTAATAGGTAGTTTGAACATTTATTTTTTTGACGCTGTTGTCTGGAGAGAGCGGTTCGGGATGCTTTTCATTTTTCAGAGTTGCTGCCATAAGCTGTCATTAGATCAATCAACCAAAAGAGTACTGTTAGATTCAGCCCTGTAACTTTATGTAAGTTAAAATAAGTCATGATCAAAAAAGGTTGGTTTCACACCGGACACAAACAGCGTTATTTTATTACTTACACACCAAAAGAAAGTTATTATTATTATTGGGCTTTTGGGGTTAAGCAGTTGAAAAGATGCTTTACAGTACGAGGCTTGTGCTGCCAGGAGTGTAGTTAATCATTGTGTTAAATAGCACTGTTTTTGAGAACAATAACACTCTTTAATCATCGATGGGTTGAGATGATAGAATGTATTTACTGAAGAATAATTGTTTTTAAATGTTGGTTGTAATACTTCAAATGTAAAAGTACCTTGTAAGTGACACGTTCCCTCCCGTTTCCGTGGATGTGGAGGTTGGATGTGTTTCAGTGTGCTCTCAGCCCTTAAGCCTATTACCCAAGCAGCAGATGACCCAGGAAATGAGCTGATATTCTATTCATGAAGAGAAAAATACACTTTGCGAAGATCAAGTCAACTCTGTGCAGATTCTCGTACTTGATAATTGCCCCTCATTTAAGTTTTGAACTCATTTGGCCGTACCAAAATCAAACTCCCGTTTTGTAGAATATTCCTGGTCCACAACTGTTAGGTTTGATGGATGTTTCAAAGCTCCATAAGCTGCACTTCTTCTCACACTGACGCAGTTAAAAGTCAATAGGAGGAGGGTGTGTGTGTGTGTGTGTGTGTGTGTGTGGGTGTGGGTGCCATTTGTTCCCCACTTCCAATCAAATGAGGGCTTGACTGTAAAGATCTTTTGAAAACATAAACACCAGTTATCACAGAATGATTGCGAACAAGAAACTAAAGCCAACTCTAGTTGATTATTAAAGCCATTAGCTGTGCGAAGACAGTTATTTACAAAAACAACACTTAAGATAATGTAGTCATCAATATTTTGGAAATGCTGAGAAATGAACACCATCCATCACGGCACCAAGCCACCTAACAACCAGCTAAGCATACGGCTAACTGAAATAGATAGGAGAAACAGGATATAATTTAATTTTTCATTAAAGTTAATGCGTCATCAGTCAAGCTGATGGGCTGCGTTTGGAATGTTTTCACTCTGAAATGATTCTGATATCAAATCCTGTCCAAGAGAAGCCCATAAAGCTGATCGATGAAGCATTAACTTTGTGAAAAATGGAACTATTTCTGGTTTCTCGCTGTGGAGAAGAAGCTCTGGCCCTGTATTCTCCGCTTTACAAGAATCCTTTTACTCAAGATGTTGCCATTGTATGTTTCTGCAAACCACAGTTACTTTGACTGGACGTTTTTGTATCCAGACATAATAAAGCCATGGACCCGCAGAGCTAGTGACCGTATATCAAGCGACCGTTGAAAGTTACTGGTATTGAATGTTGTTTTATGCAACATTATTTTACGCAGCATTGTAACTCATGATACTAGTGTTATGCAAAAAAGTAATTTATTTACATTTGTTGAATTTTTGAGGTGTATACATTATGTATTTTTTTTTAATGACCTCCTTGAAACCAAGTACTTTTATTCCCTACACATAACCAATTGTTTAACAACTGTCACAGTTCAGCCCCTCACCCACCTGCCTCTGATCATTAATCAAGCCCCTATATGGACTCCGGCCTCCCAGACACACCTTGCCTGTTTGTTCTTTGGTTTTCCACGTCAGACGCTCTAACACTCTCTCACGGGCTGATCTCCGGTTCGACCCGCTACCCCGACTCCCGGTAAACCCACCAGCCTTTTGATCCTGACTCTGTTTAAATCTGCTTGCTGTTTCTGGAAGATTGAAATAAAAAAGTCAAAGATTCCTGGAATCTTGTGTGTTGATTTGGGTCCATATATCGATCGGTTACAACAACGTTAACCATGTGGTGTTGTGCTTTTATATATTTATAATATTATTATGGTTCAGAAATGACAACACTCACCGTATCCCGTTGTTTGCAAAATGGTAAAATGCCAACATTTATTTCTGACAATGATGTCAACTTAGTGAGAAGTTAATTAATTATACAAACCAAAAGTACAAACCAGTTTGTTTTTGGATTTTGATTTTTTTCTTTCTTTTCTACCAAATTTGAACACAAAACCTGTTGCATTCAAGGAGTGTCTAGTTTGAAAAACATGGGCGTCCAATGAAAAAGAGAATCGAGCTGCATTCTGGGAAATGTAGGATCCAATGAGAAGTAGAGTAATTTTCTCATCAACTTCTATACAATCAGGCTTCTTTTTGCAACTGGAGGAGTTGCCCCCTGCTGGACAGAAGAGAGAATGCAGGTTTTAACCCCAACTTAATTTGAAAGTGTAAAACTACATTTCTGGAGAAGCCCTTTTATATAGTTACAATTTTGCACTTTTTTGCTTTATTTGACCAAACTAGGTTTTCTGTGTGTCGTTCTGACACACAGAACAAAAATGTGTTGCATTATGTCTGTAACATAAAACAAATATTAGATAACAATACATGACATGACAACATATAACCAGTAAAGGGGATGTAGAAGAAGACTTTGGATTGTTGGCTTCAATATTTGTAAAATTCTGTCACCTGAAGGATTTGTCACTGTGGAACGCAGCAGCTACACAGCTATGACAGTGGAGTTCAGACTCAGCCCTGAAGTCTCAGTTTGCCAGCTCGTGGTCCTCTCATGTGGGAAACCTAGAGAGGGAGAGGAAGAGAGACTTTCATCCGGTTGTACACCGGACCACGCCAGACGGTGGGAGCGCCGGAGGAGGAGGAGTCTTGGGCGCCGGGAGGCTCTCTAACACCGGGACATCACCGGACTATCTGTGATTGACAGCGAGCGGAGAAACGGCTCGAGCGTTCTGACACACTTCAGTGTTGCCGTCCTGTGTCCGGCTTTTAAAACACACAGGCACGCGCACGAGCACCTGCATCGGCCGTGCTTGCGCGTTCACCTGGATACGCAGAAGGTCGTTTTTACGCACGGTTTCTTGGGTGGAATTTCGGAGAACACCTTGGGCATACACCTGTTCAGCTCATCCGCGGAGCGACTCAGCCCGGCTCGGATTATTTGCGGCTCTGACATGGCGAGCGGCTAGACTGGCACGTTTTCAGGTAAGACTCCTGGAAAGCAACGCTGGGGTGATGCTGGAAGAACCAGGTCGTCTCGGCCGGCCGGCGTTTCCTGCGGTTTGGGGCGCAGTTTCTTTTTTTTTTTTTTTAGTCAAACAAGTCCAGTTGACGTGCCAGTCGCCAGTGCGTGTGCACGCGACTGTCAAGCTCATTTTGACAGGAGACTAGGGATTATGAGGATTAAAGTCCTGCAGTGAGTTTTGGAGGGTTCTGCTACGTGTCCTCACGTTGTTTCTGGAATAAAC
This sequence comes from Cottus gobio, assembly GCA_023566465.1. NCBI lineage: Eukaryota > Metazoa > Chordata > Actinopteri > Perciformes > Cottidae > Cottus > Cottus gobio. The sequence goes on along the minus strand of CM042238.1, from coordinate 6,716,276 downwards.
TCCGAATGAAAAACAGGCAGGCGGGGCACGCGAGAGACATGACATTCCTCAGCATTTAGTGCGTGCACCTGCGCGCGCGTGGGTGTTTGCGAGGGAATACTGCAAGTCATCTGTTTATTCTATTATAGGACTGGCAAAGATTTTGGATCGGTTTATTGGCAACACATATTTGTGTTCGGTCATTTCACTAAAGTCTCATTACATATAGAGAGGGAGCTACTGAGATCCAGACTCAGCCGTGCGTGCGTGTGCGTGTTGCGCGTGTTTTGTCTCGCCCACACTAACAACGTCTACTCCCCCCCTCCTCCCCCCACCCCCTTTTTTGTTTTGTTATTTTGTTTACACGAGGTAATGACCGCTCACTCTGCTGCTTAGAAATAAAGGCTGAACTGGATTTAATAAAGTCTGCAGTTTCCATATCCCGAAATAATTACCCGATTTTTGTGTTGAATATATTTTCTAAATCTCAGTCCTGGACTGACAAGCCAATTAAAATCGTTGTATTAGCAGCTTATGATAAGGGCTGCTTAAAGATATAAAAAGCAGAGCACAGTGGGAATATTAGGGCGATCCTTTGGGCGACAGTAACATCACAAAGGATGCTTGTTCACATAAACTCACTACAGAACACGGCTTTGCTATCACAGGGATTCTGAAAGCAGATGGAAATACTTGAAAGTACCACAAGGCTACTAAAGCCCCATCATACCTACGCTTTAAGACCCTGAGGGCATATTGACAAGACTGTGCCAGACAGAAATCATAAGTACCATCAGGTACATTGTAAACCAATGTGCAAACAAAGAGTTTAAAGTGACCCAACAGACATAAACACAGTGTAAGTGGAAACTGTATTGTCGGAGATAAACATATTAAGTAATAGAAAATCACAGGCACTATGGAACCTCATACAACATAATTTATTACATTTCAAAAGAGCCATAAAAGTAGACAACATCAAACCTGAGCCCATTTATAAAAGAAGTTGTAAAAAACTTTAAAACAGTAGTAGCAGTAGGAAAACACCAAAAGCAGTATTTAAATATTCTTTAAAGACCCCCTGCAGACATGTATCATGAAATATATCTGTTTAAAAAAATATTTGTATTGTTTATTTTTCTCAAATGCAAATATGATATTCCATCACAAATCTTGACGATCACATGTGTACAATATAATTCCAGTTGCCCCACCCCCACCCTAGTCTTTATCTTTATGGATATATAATATAAATCTACTAAATTATTAAGAAATTATACAAATAATTATTTGTGTCTGGTATGGCTTCTCTGTAACCCCCCCCTCCTCAAAAAAAAACCCAGATAAATTAATGAATAAACGATTCTTGAAACTACATGTTTTTTGTCTCCCTCATTACAAATCTAGAATCTCAATTTCTTTGGTAAATATTGTTCATTGGAAAAGTTGGGCACAGAAGAAAAAACTGGCCTCGGCCAGAGAGAGACCTTTGGTCTCGCCAGACAAAAGCATCGTATTAGATCTCATCACATCGCATGCTGCTCTGCCCTGAGGGGAGCGACTCAACCTCGGCATGGAGAGGTGTTTAGTGTCACCGGCGATGGACAAAGCTTCCCAGCTGTACAGCTGCGCTCGAAAGGTCATGCAATGATTTTTGTTGGCCGCCCACCATCTTTCCTGCTGGTTCATCAGCTGGACGCGAGGCGTCTCCTGCTTCACCTGTTGAGCCCACACACCTGCGTGTGTGACCTGGAGTTCCCCCATCACCCTCATGTTGTGTACATACAACACATGCAACACATGCAGCCCACATCCCTGATGGGCGCCGAGCCAGTTGCAATGTCACAAATCCTGCCGGTACGTCCACGTGTTAAAGTGAGATTCAGGGTGAGCTCAGAGGGAGTTTGCCTCCAGCAGATGGATGTGAAAACAGACGCCGCACATTCATCATTCTGCACAGTTGAGCTCAGTGAAGGGACACGCATTTTTGACTGGGGGCTTTAAAATAAAATTCAGAGGCATGGCATTTCAAAAGGATGCAAAACATGTATAAAGTCAGAAGCAAACTAGCACTTGAAAGTGTCCAAGGGTTGTGAGAACAGGAGAAAACCAACGTTAAGGACTAATGTAAACAAAACACATCAATGATATCAGCTGACTCATCCTTCAATCAGAGGGTCGGCAGTTCAGTCTCGTTCTAGCTCCACTAGTTGATGTCGATGTGTCCTTAGGCAAGACACTTAACCCCAAATTGCAGGCTGTGCCCAATACATTAGTCTTAGTTAGAGTCCTGATGGACAGGTGGCACCTTTTAATAGTAGCCTCTGCCATCATCGGGGTGAATGATGACATGTAGCATTAAAGCAGTCAGAAGACAAGAAAAGTCCAAGTTTATTTATGTTGATGATGAATAACAGTTCAGTAAATCTATATCGCTGCATTCATTTGGTACATTTAGTTTTACAAATTTAGAAAAGAGATGTTTAAGTCCATCCTGATATTGCTTTACACATAAAACAATGATTCCAGTCACTTCCACACGCAGCTTATTAATCAAATACTGGCATTCGATCAGTTCTGTGTTCGATTCCAATTCCAGTTATCTGTATTAGGACAGAAAAAAAGTGTTATAGAAAGGCTGTTATTGCCATGCTTCTTTTTTTATTTGATCCCAACCCGTGAACAAGAAAGTCACTTATCGTGTATTCTGCTCAGCAGGAGATAAAGATGCTCTTTGTAAAGTGCCCACAGTGGTATCTTAGCAATATGACGGTGATTTGTATTCCATAAAGTACAGACTAGCCAGCCAGCCGAGCACACGAGTCGGGGCGGCTGGCTAGTCTGAGTCAGGGCCTGTGAGCAACCCGGGACTGGTGAACTAACACACACTTCCTGTCTGCATGCAGCCCTCTCCCCGGGCTACCACTGTAACTGTAACCACAGTTGGGTGGAGGGTCTGGCAACACTGCTGCGCCGGCTGAGCTCGGCCGTTTTTGGGGCGATGCTTTTTTTTTGTTGCTTTTGCAGATCCGTGCATGGCTTTCACGCTCACATGATGACAGGAGGGATGTTAGAGGATGGATCAAGGGTCTTGTGGATGGGAGGAGAGGCAATGTGTGTTTGAGACCAGTCTGCAACTTGGTGTGTCTGGAATAAAAAGACATTGACACAAAAACGTTACAAGGGAACTGTGTCTTTGAGGCCCGATACAGTATCCACAAAGATGTTGCATGAGCTTCTTGAATCCAGTGCATTCATTGTGTAACCTGGAATGTATTTATTTGTACATCAAACAGTGCATGCATATTTTTTTGTTTGTGTTTGTAAATGTAGTGCCTGTAAACATTGTCACCACATTGTCAATATTTTAGTAAACTGTCAATTAACCTGCACCTATTCCATTAAATAAATGTGGCATTTACTCTTTTGTTAGACTGGTGGATAGAAGCTATTATTAAGGCTGGATTTGTGTGTGTGTGTGTGTGTGTGTGTGTGTGTGTGTGTGTGTCTGTGTGTCCATTTCTTGGATATTTATGAGGGCTTTGATGAGAAAAGAAAATATTTCACTTCAAGCTATTCCTCAAATTGAAACTGGGGAACATTTCTTAGATAAATGTTCATGTAGTTTGGCTTGAAATTTGCTGGAAGAGAAAATACAGCCCAGCTTTGGAGATTCACATTAAACAGATGCAAAATATTGTATTAATTGATTCATCTGTCGATAATCTTTTGATAAAGCAATTAACAGTTAGGTCAGTGAACTGTAAAGTAAATCCCTTCAGTGCCCCAATGTGCATCTTCAAATAACTTGTTTTGTCTCCCCAAATGTCTCAAACCTCAAGATATTCCAATAAAGGTGCTACATTTTACATTCAGAGCATTTCCATCGCCTCCACACGGCTCTCAACATGGCGACAGCTGCAGCTAACCGTGCCATGAACAAGTTAGATGGCAATAGTGCTGACCGAGCTAACCGGATGGAAACAGCAGCCTCCTAATGGGACAGGCAGAGTGGCGGCCACGGGCATGGTGGGGCACGACTATGTCAACAAAGCTCAGAGAAATTCAAATTACAACACAAACGGACACCTTTCCATCGCAAATATCTATCTGCTGCTATATTGATGCTCTGAATAACGTCTAGAGAATATTTAGCAATCATAAAACTGAAAATCTTCACTTTTGAAAAAATGGAAGCTATTTATCACTTTAACCTCAGTCAATTTCAGAATGAGTTACTACATGTAGATGAGATTCATATTGCAGGACTTAAACTTGTAATGCAGCATTTGCACAGAGTAATTTTGTTACATATACGTCTTCCACCACTGACCCTGAGCACAACCTGAGTTCAAAATGGCAGACCCTAGGCTTGGGTTGAAGGGTCAGCAGGGTCCTAAACACAAGTCGATAAATCCTCCCAACCTGCTGGAATGTTGTGTAGCCGACCCCTGAGTATTAATATCAGGTGGGTTTGCTGGACACAGTCTTGAAAGGACGGTCACCAGTACGGTCACATGACCGTGTCACCAGCTGTGTTGTTGGTCCTGTGAGATGCTTCCCAGTCACCAGGTGCACACTGGGATTTGCCACACTGGGTCAGCTCAGCTCACCTCATTATCCTCTTTAGACAAGGACGAACGTAATCTCCCTCTCTCGTTCCCCCTTCACCTGTCTCTCTCTTGCGTCACCTCTCTTATTATTATCACCTTTCTGTCGACCTCGGTCTCGTTTAATTTGTCTATTTTTGTCCTTTTTTCTTCTGCTATTCTTCCCATTCTTGCCCCTCCCCCTGTATTGCAGTCTCTCTATCCTCCATCTCTCTCTCTCTCTGTGTGGATTGATTAGTCTAGTCGGCTGTTGCTGTTGAGCCCGCTCGTTGCGCTTGGTTTAGCGGGTTACGGTGGCTCGCGGTAACATGGAGTGTGTTGGTGGGGAAAGTGGGATTGGAGGCTCAGAGGGGGGCTGTTGAAAGGAAAACATGGTCATCCGTTAAACTGCGGCACATGCTTCTTGTTCTGTCACCCTCGGCAGTCTACCTTTCACCGCCTAATATTCCCCTGTCACGTCCTAGGGGGCCGATGCGACTGAGCAAGCAATGCTTACAACTGAGGGAGAGATGCATGGTGAAATAATATCTTTTTTTTTTATCTGACTGGAAAGCAAATGTGAGTCATGTGGGGTGTCATGACAAAAATGAAGGTGGCAATACACTTGTCATTGTCAGGTCCCTGTGGGCCAATCAGCAACAAGCATTTATCGGTTTTAATTGTCAGTGTGATCATTATATTTTTTTTATAAAAGCATCAGCAGAATCCATTCAGTTATTTAAAGCACATGCAGCAGATGAATGTGAGTGGTTGCTGAGCAATACAGTCATCACACATGCGACAGTAAGATGTTGTCAGGAAACTAATGAACTTCTCTTAATGGAAAATTTTAAGAATCTCATCCACTAGAATAATAGAAACGTTCAATGTGGACTTATTTCATTCAGAATAAGTGACATAGCAAAACGTAGTATGTCGAGTTATTGAAAGGGTACGTGGTATGAAATTGACCTGGTATGAAAGCGAGTATAACATATAATCATCATTCCAAGACACCCATGGTCTACAGAAACTCAGAAGGCAGACATTTCTTCATGGCGACAGGGTTGCCTGTCCTCCGTCACCTTTTGGCCTCTCTTTCCAGCAAAGTTGAGGATGCTTTGGAGGAGAAGAGAGCTGAATTTGTGCCCTTCATCACTCATCTGTTTGTTGGCTGGTGTGGGGTCTGGCATTGACCATTCCTTGAAGCCACCAATTCTCCACTTTCTCCCTCCTCTTCCCTTGCTGCCATCGACTCTATTATTCTGTCCATCTGCTGGTTGTCTTTAAGGAAAGCTGTGTCAAAGCCCTGTAAGGGTTGGGAAACCCGTCCTGCAGTTCACAGCACTGTTAGGCCCTCTGCTGGCCTAAACAGAATCACAAAGGTGTAGCTATTTTATAATTTAATTGTTAAATTCACAAATACACTACATGTATTATTATTTTCTCATTGCACAGCTCCTGTCTTCGTCTGTTGCTCTGCGTCCAGCCCGCAGCGCTGCTTCCAGTGCACCTTGTTTTAAGGAGAGCTTTTATCCAATCAGATTTCACCTCTATGTCTCTATGGAAGCAGAGTGGCCTGAGGCCTTCTAGCTGGCCTTTGCAGATTAAAGTACATGGGGACGTTGTTGTGATTGTCATAGTCTTCAAACAATCAGATCTTTAGTTTGACATGCTGGCCGTATTCTTTGACGTGCCACATACGTCAGCATTAACATGCGCTGTGATTGGTCAGTGGGCCAGCGTGACTTTAGTCAATAGATTGCTAGCTAGCTAATAGCATATCTCAGTAGGAGTAAGAACAGTTCAGGCTAAAACATAAGAGAGGTTAAGACATTTTTAGTGTTTTGCTTGATGTGGTTTTTTTAACCCTTCGGGGTCTTGAAGCACGCCGGCGTGTTTGACAGTGTTTCCGTTTTTTAATATCTCCGCGATAATATGGCAGAGAAATACGGTTCAAATGTTTCAGGAGACTCAAGATTTGTGTCCGTCTCCTCCCGTTATCTGTTAAAGCGTATCTTATAAACACAGAAGTGAAGAGCCTGTGACGTTTGTGTTGAGCTCCACCTTCCACCGTGATTTGTCGATTTGTGTCCGTCGACATTTTGTGTGAAACTACCCAATCAGGAAGTCCCTCAGGACCTACCCACTTTACCCTGCAAAAAGTGATGTTTTCAGATAGATATTCAACACAGACAACACAGAGAACACACCTAACAAACTGAAAACGTGTGTTTTTGCAGCGTACTGCAGAACAACACAAAGCACAGAGAGGCAGATCAACTGTTCAGTTTTACTCTGCGCGACACGTGACCATGCGCTGGTAAAGAGTACACAGTACATACAGAGTACAGCGTTTGTTCTTGTTCTGAAAACTGTTCGTGATAAAGTGAAACTGAAACATGCACATTGTGTAAACATAGTAAATAGTTTGTTTTTATATATAGTACATATTTTTTTCTTGTTCTGAAAACTGTTGACAGACAACACTTTACGATAATAAAAAATGTGGTATTATACATTTATTTACATGTATCTACCATTTTATTCATATATTCCACTGCTTTTGTGAACCTAAGACCTTTGGTAAACCAATTTCCATCACCAAAACAGTTCTTCCGCATGAGTAAAGGTATGTTTTCACAAGAAATAGGAAGAATTTCAAAAATTTAGCTTAAGTTTTTCAGCTTTAAGGCCATTTTATCTCTTTACACTTGTGCTTTAGGACAATGGTGCCTCATTATATAGAGAGCTGGATTGTTCTGCAATTTTTTATGTAACACATGGGTATGTATCTCATATGCAAGTGCTTTAAAAATATGAATTTAATAAATTATGTCAAATCGAGAAAAAGGCCCAAGACTGCTTTTTGTGTTTTTACATCTGCAGTAGCGTTGTGTTAATGTGTATATGGTTCTGTTTTTATTATATAGGTCATATTGTTCCTTGTGATCGTGGCTCGTGCTCTTGAGTGTGCTGTGTTTTAGTGCTGCAGTTTTGTTGGATTGTTTTGTCATGTGTTGTTGTTTTGTTATGACTAAATGAGACTGGTTCTTGTTGATGTAGACTACATGCATTTTTCGTTAACGACACAGCATCCTGTCATGCGTGTATTTATGTATACGATATCAGATGACACTGAAGGCCCAGGGAGAAAACATATTTGTATACGGAGAGCAAAAATACTGATATTCCCTTTTGTCAGACATTTGCACTGTAAATGTTTGGTGTAGCTGCTGCTTTTTACGGGAAAACAGTTTGTGCATCACTGGTATAATTGCCAGAATACATAAGATTGGAAGGGAAGAGCAATCCTTTATTATGGTAGAATTGCAGTCTGTTGCTTTTGACAGCAGCTGCCAGCCTTCGCCATACCCACAGTATGTGCATCTGTGCAAGGTGGTGTGTGTTTCTTCTCTCGGATGTTGTCAGTGGTTACAAGTAGTGTGTGTGTGTTTGGAAATGAAGGATAGAGAGAAAATGAAGGAAGCTGTTTTGAGAAGAGGAGTTGGGAAAAGAGGTGAAATAGCAGAAAGACGTGGAAAATGAAAGCTTGGATTCCCCCTCGTACTTAGCATCGCTGGACTGTGTGACCAGCTGGCTGAATAGAGCAATGAAAAGCAGATGGGTAGTGTGTGTTTGTGTGTGTGTGTGTGTGTGTGTGTAGCCAGCCGAGTGGAGCGATGGAAAGAGAGAGCCATGAACAGATTTGCGGTTGTGTGTGCTGACAGAAGCCGTGATTGTATTGACAGCTAGCTTATTGTGGCGGCACCGAGGCCCTCAATAAATCACTTGGCCCCTCATCCTGTGAGACTGTTAATGTGACATCATCACACACTCCCATTAAGCCTCGTTCTGTGTGTGTGTGTGTGTGTGTGTGTGTGTGTAATGGACAGTTGGGGCTGGCGAGAGGGTGAGAGAGATGGATAATTAGAGGAGTAGGGTGTGAGGTGGAAATATATAGCCTGGCCATACGTCATTTGTATGGCACTTTGGACAAAAGCATCTGCCAAGGGAATAAATGCCAATGTAAAAACAGCAGAGGAATATATAGGTAGCATTACCAGTGATGGCCAACACTCTCCCTACTATGATATTGCTCTGCTAGCAGTTCCCTAAATGATTTGTCTTCGCCAGGTGATGGTTCACTTTTACACTGCGATCTGTTTTTTTAGCTTGTCTATTGTGAATAAAATGGTAAGTTATCTTTGCACACAAGGATTTCAAAAAGAAACAGTCACAATTTCGAGATAGCAGTGCTTTTTCAAAAGAATCACGGAAACTTAAATGCAACGGACATCGGACAAGGGTTTGCTGACTCATCAGTATGTGTTTTACATTACATTACGTCCCAGTTTGATTCCCTAATGGCAGTTGGTATAAAGGCTCCAAAACCACATTGATCAGTGCTAAAAGTAATAGAAAATACAAGGAAAAAGATGCAGAAACACCACAGTGGTGATCACATCCCATTGTCGTCATTTGCCTGTGATTGCATTGAAGACACTTAACTTTAAATGTTAATTCAGATCGTCTAAACTGCTGCTATTTCACCAAAGTGATGGGCTACATGCTTGTGGACCTGGATGACATTCAACAAGAAGATGGCTCGTCCATAATTGAGGTGATGCAAGTATGAAAACAAAGGGGAAAGATGGAAAACTGCCTTTGCACCGTGCTGCATTATACAGCTTATTGTATTTTGCTCTCTTTGGGGATCCTCGATTTTTCCACTTATGAGTTCTTAATATTCAGTCTATATGGCTGCAGTGTGGTCACAGGAGAGGTGCAAAAGCCTTTACAGTGTACACTCAGTTGGCAAGGAGCATAAAGTTATCCGCATGTACGTATATGTCCCGTCATTCTTTATTTGCATTTCTTCTCTTTTTGTTTTCTTCACATTAAGCGTCAATAGAGTCCGGCCCACTAACAAGGAGAGATGACTCGCTCTTCAATATAAAAAGCGAGTCACTGCAGACAAATCACTTAGTAGGTAGGAAGGAGGAAAAGGACCACAGTCAAGGAGAAAAACAAAAATAAATAAAATTGCCAAGGTCTTCTGCTACTCCTTAAATAGTGTTATTATGGCACGGGTGTCCTCTGAATGAGGGATATGGCGTTATCATGGTTTTGCACTCGGCAGCTCACATTATCGTGGTCTTGAAAAGGGAGGAGTGAGCGGAGAGGGATTGAGTTGGTTAAAGTGGCCATCGCAATCTTGGCATTGACGACACAAAGAGTGGGAGCGTGGATGCAGCAGAGGTGGGCAGAACCCAACAAGCTAGCCTGAGAAGCTTGACGATTCACTACTTTGTGTTGCTAGCCAGCTAACGGTATCCCTGTGGTCTTGTCGGTCCCGGTGGGCGGTGGAAGCGTGGCGCTCACCCTCAGGCTCCGTCTCGGTTAAACTCTGTTATATCTGCCAGCACTTGTTACATTACATTACATTACATTTCATTTAGCTGACACTTTTTGTGCCCGTGCAGTTAACAGCGTTAGCTGCTAGTGGCTCAGCCGTCGCTATGTTGAGAGCCATTGAGAGGCAATAGAAATGTTCTCAATCTTGTATTGATCATCTTTAACATCACCCAGCCTCAGGTTCCAACCAGGTTAACAGGCCGTTCCCTCTGCTCTGAATTTCACATTAAAAACCTCTAAGACTTGTTTAACATAATGAAATTAATTTGCAGGTTCTTTAAATGAAATCTTGTAGGCAAAGTAACTAGGAGTTGGTGAACTACTGTAGCTGGCGAGCCAACAGTTAACAAGCAAGTGACTAGCAATATTGGATCATGAGAATTCAAGTGACAAGAGCTCTCTGAGCATCAGTCTGTTTCCTCTGTACTCTGCATTACCACCCACACACACAACTTGTTATTCTTCAAGAATCTTTTCATCAACATCTGAAAGAAAAAAAAAAAACATTTAAATGGCCTTTTTTTAACTTTGCGTCAAATCCATACAAATTACAGTAACTGACCTTTTCAGAAAATCTATTTGCCATACTGTGCATATCAACTCATACAATTTATGTGTAAACCTGTACCATACTTCATTGATATTTCATTGGTTTCACATGAGTCTCTGTGTCTCAAAAGACTCTGTGTTTCTTTTGTATGTCTGTCATTGTTCCTCACCAGGAATTCCTTGCTTCGTCTGTCAGTGGGGAGGTGGATGAAATAGTTTACATCCCACCCTTTTTCTCTTACCCGAGGAGTGGCGGGGTTGACAACAATCCCCCTGTGGAAGCGCTAGCTGTAAGCTTACCGCTTGCAAAGTGTTGCGTCACTTTTTTTGGGGGAGCAAAATTAGTTTTGTTCCCCTCCCCTAGCTTTCACGCTGTTGCAGCGAGGACGGCTCGACTGTTGCTGTGATCCTTGAAGTTGTTTTTATTAACACATCACAGTTGCTGTCAGATATTTGACTCCAGTCGGAAATTCGCCCAGTTGGCAGTACAAATACGAACAAATTAATGCATGCAGGTAGAAATAGATAGACAGATGATTGGATGAAAGGATGCAATCAATAAACCAACTCCACAGATGGGAGGCGTCTCTGGCCTGAGTACAATTCTGTTGCCAGGAAAAAGCTCTCATCCCAACGTCCGGCCCAGGTTAGAGCAGAAAGGTGGGGGAGAGAAGGAGCGGCCTGTTTGTGGTTATTTTTAATAGAAGCTTCCCTTGTAGATCAAAGCAAAGGCTCCATAGAACAACTCTGAAGACAGTATGTTCACATTTCTCTCTCAGTTATTTTGCGGGGAGTGTTTTGTTCCGACAAAGATACATTTGGTCCTGTGATGTTGAATGAAAAGACACTCCTCTTTGGTCACACAGTTCTTGTTTTTCCCTGCAATGTTGTGGAATGTGGCTATGAAAACCTGAGCCTTTAATTTAATGCTGTCATTGAAAATGCTCAACAAGCAAATCCATCACTTTCATTTCGCCACTATTCAAATTGAATTGAGTGCATCGAGGTATCGAAAGTTAGATTTTCTTTGGTCAAAATAGCCAACTGAAGAAGCCTAAACTTGCTGAGGAAAGTGTAAGTGTGCTTGCTTACGCTGAAGATTTTAGGTGCAACTGTAAAGTATGAATGTAACGTGAGATGTTGCTTATTGAAGTTGAAATAAAGCAGTCAACCAAGCTGATTTACTAAATAGATTTCCGCGGTGAGCAGTATACTGTTTCTCTTCCTCCCCACCACTATATTTTTTGAGATTACATGTGAACACATCATAGTAACCTCATAATTGACCTTTGCCCAATTCTCATTTTTACTTAACAGAGCCTGAACGCATCATAATGTAACACAACGGAACCTTTGTTCAATTCTGACTCATTTTTGTGGACTGCCGTGATTTTCTATTTACACTCTGAGGTCTGAGGTAATTTTCTCGATTTTAAATATATTTTTTAATTCATCTTTTTAAGGCACTTGATAATGACACATACTCATGTGCACCATTGTCCTAAGGCAAACGTGTAAAGAGATAATATGGCCCTAAAGCGGAAAAATTAAAGCTTTATTTTTTAAATTCTTCATATCTCTTGAGAAAACATACCTTTACTCATATGGTCGAACTGTTTTTCGTGAAACAAATCGACAAATCACGGTGAAGCTTTAGGCCATATGACACGCTGCTCAGGTGCTCAGATCTCGCTGTGTGAATCACCTATAATGTCGCGAGAAGAAGACGAGGAAGTAGAAAGTCTACTGATTCCGGTCCGATTTTAACCTTATTTCTGTGCCGTTTTATCGCGAAGATATTAATTTAAACAAAACGTAAACATCATATTCCGCTTTAGAGTGGGCGCAGACTTCGAAGGGTTAAGAGCCGTCTAAACATACCACCGGTGAAGGGATGTAAGCACTCAGGCTTTCAGGCCTTGGTTACCTCCAAAAAATCATGTTGCCAACAGCCTGGAGTTTGTTACAATTTTACACCTGATAAAAAGCAAGCCGTTTCAAACAGACTGCCCCGGGTTACTTGAGATGACACCTCATGATCCCTGATGAACAGGTGCTCTAATGGAAGTGTTGATCAATGAGAAAAAGCGTTGAAAAAGTCATCATGCTGCTAGAAGCTTTTAGAGGCCCAATGGATATCATGTGGCCAAATACGGCATGCTGGCTTTACTTTGGAGTTTCTCAGTGAGGGACAGGCCACTTTAGTGACGTCCATTAATGGTCTGAGAACACTTTTGGGTTGATATTGGCTGGCGTTTATGTGTGTGTGTGTGTGTGTGTGTGTGAATGTTTTTGTGTCTACACCTGTGTGCATCAGTATGTGTCCATTTATGTGATGTTTGTGAGGGGGGGGGGGGCAAAAAAAGTATCCCCGTCTGCATCACTGCATCACTCAGTACCATTCACATTGTTTTTCCTATCAAAGATGACGCTTTTAGCCCCGTGGCCGGCACTCGCAGCAATCCTTCGTGTCTGTAAGTGGCGGACCGTGGACGGAATTTTTAAAGCATCTGAGTGTGTACGGCGGAGTGAGTGATCAAAATGGACCCTCGAGCTGGGGATGGACTGAAGATTAAAAAAAGGAGAGATGGCCAGAGAGAGGCAGTGTTTCAGGATGGGGGAGTTTCAACAAAGTGCTTTAAAAGCAAAGTTTATTTAAGCGTATCCTGACGCATGGTGAAGGAAATAAGGGAATAAGGGAGAAGGGAGCGAGGATAGAAGAGGTGAAAAGAACATGGATGGATACAACATTTAAAATCTGCTGTCACAGGCTTTCCTAAATTACCTTGCGTCCCCTTGAGACCACGGATACGAATACTTACTTCCTGTTCTGCCCCCCTCTCTTCCACTGTCTGTGACACTCACACGTAGAGTCTAGCCTCGACGCTGACAGGAAGCTTTCCCTCTCCACTTGAAATAGTCATCTGATAAAAACGTCTTTCAAGTTGAAACGATTGGAGAGTACTTCTCCTGCGACAAGATCTGTATCAGTCCGGGATATTTAACAAGGAGGTCTCATTATCACTAGTAGGTGGGGTTAGCACGAGAACGTAACTACAAAAGAAAATATGTCATGCGAGTAAAGCCTTTGAAGGGTTCTGCATGTCATTTAGAGGGCAGCGATTGTTTCAATGGAAAAAATCCCCTCATAAAGACAGATGTCGGTTTTGATATTCCTGCAAGTTTATTGCCTGATTAAAAGCCAAACTGTTGTCAGTGTGAAGCTCCCTCCCAACCGGCGAGTTTAATTTATTTTTAATTCAGCGTCTCACACAAGCATGAAACTGAAGAGCAGTATTGCAAAGGCGTCACTAAAATATATCAGAAATCATAGATTCAATCATTTCCCTTTTGTGTACGCTCCAAATAGAAAATGTAATGGAAAACAGAAGGAAAACAAGCATCAACATCTGGAGCAGACCATGCTGGACGTCATACTAAAGATCTGATGACTGCTTCGTATGGAAACCCAAATAGAAAATATTAAATGAATAAATAAGACACAATAAAATAAATTCTTGCGTTTATAGATGCAGACAATATGTATTATGTACGTTTCTTTTTTATTCTACCCGTTTTCTGTGAATCAAGTCAAACACAAAGCCAGTTGTGTGATTGGCTGATGCTTTTGAGATCAATGAACATCAGCCAATCACATAACTGTATTGATTATTTCACAATGTCATGGTTATATTATACATTCTGTCTGCATTGTTTATATAATTATCTATTTCATAATACTTGGCTCGTGTAGAATTGTGAGAAACAAAATAGAACTCTGATTTTCTACGCTGGTTTTCCACATGTACACTACTATCCCATTTTGGATCAGGTTCTTAAGTATCTTAAAAAAACTGGTGATGATCATAAACCTGAATATGTATAGAGGCAGAGTTTTCAGAGTCTATTTGCACACGATTGAGAATAGTCACATAGCAGCTATTTGGCTAGTTACACCCGGCCAAGTTGTATATGCTACTTTCATTTGTAAAGCCTAGTCGTAAGGCTTTCTGCCAGAAAGGGCTTAGTAGTAGTAACACAATAGTGGTACAAGTTCATAACGACATCTGTGGGAAGCTGGCCATCTGGGAAAAATGGGCCAAAATGCAGGCTATCACATAGGAGGCTGGGGTCTGAGTCCCCTGAGAAGCAAATTTGTTATTTTAGCATCGTCGACTTCTGACACCTGTGTGCTAACAGCATCTGTCTTAAGTTTTCAATGTGAAACAAAAAGCATGCATTGGACTTGTATGTCTTTGCAAGGCCCTTTTTGTGCTTTTCTGCAGTATCTCTAACATGCCGTGGATGACAACAACAACAACTCTACAGTAAATAGACTGTAAATGGGATGCCCTTCGCCCAGCGGTGAACGGAAACAGATGCAATCTAGAGATTACACCCACCCACGGTTGCACCTTCCTTATTTCATTCCCCTGTCGTAGATTGAGCCGGGCCGGGGCTTGTCGGGATTCAGTGGCTCGGAACGAAAACCTCATTGCAAGCAGATGCCGTCCAGAGATTAGCCCGGGCTGCCTCGCATGTACTATAGGGGAATTTTACCCTGCTTTCCTTCAGTTTGCGGTTACAATAAAAAATAAAAATGAGCATTGTGAACAGATGAATTCTGAAGATTGTCACTCAGTCTGATCGGGCTTCAGATATTACACCGAGCCCCCTTAATTCAATCTGATTGTGCATTGATTTCATATTGTCCGCTTGATTGACAAGGGACTAACGTTGTCATTTTAGTCAGTGTGTACTGGTGGTGGGTGGGTGGTAGCATGTGTACGTTCACATAGAGAGAAAGCGGTGAAAGAAGAGAGCCCGGAGGAAGGAAAAGAGAGTGTGAGAGTAGCGGACCTATTTTATTGACAGGGGTAATGCGTGTGGAGTGCATGTGTGTAATTGTGTTTTTGGCAGTGTGTTGGAGCCAGTTTATTGGCTAATAGATGGGCCTTATCATGCTGAGTCCTACTGGTGTTAACTCAATGCTGTCTTGAGGAAATCAATGCTAACATCTTTTGTTATGTCCGTATCACTTCATTTTGTTTTTATTCTTTTTTTTCACCCCCAAATGCGTCTTCATCTCCTCCCGCACTCTTTCTCCCGTCCTACCACTTCCACCACTTCTACTTTGACTTTTACATCCCCCCGCCTTTTTACTCACTCACCTCCCCTTCCGGCAAAAGTTTGGCGATACGCAGAGCACGTACTCTTCTTGTGGATACAAAGTGGAGGGTCAGTGTCCTCACCTCCTCAGATAATATCAAGAGTCAAGAATTCGGGTTGAATTTGCATTTATATGCAGAGAGGCCAATAATACGCAGGTCCAAGAGCACATGTCACTTCCCACATAATCGCTTTCCTCTCCAACTATTGATTCAGTTTGACCGCTGCCTATTTGAGGCAATTTAAGGTGGGTGATATTGCCTTCAGCGGTGACAGAAAGTCAACGGCGTTACACATTTAATAGAATGGCACTGTGGCCTTTGACTAATTAATTAACCATCAAAAAAGACAATTGGTTATCGCTGCTGGCAGATTTTCCTCTATGAGAATTGCAAGAATTTACCTCTTCACAGTTTACAGGATTCCGTTTTTTGAGTATTTCCAGGTAGAATGCGTTAAAGGGATCTGCTCATACATGGCCTTCAGGTAAAAGCCGCTGTCTAATTTAATATACATATTGTTTACATCTGCGTTTCTGCAGAAGGATTCTTTGTATTGTAGCATTAAATGCATCTATTAGGTTTAAAAGAACACCATGATTTATTTTCTCCACTAGGCGTAAACATGTGGAGAGATTGTGCGTTTGGTCACGTTTGTCTGTCTGTCTGTCCGCAGCTAATCTCACATACTACTGGATGCCTAGCCAAAAAATAAAATCAAAATAAAGTTATTATTAACCCAAATTAAGATCTTTTCCTAAACCTAAGTAGCTTAGTTGCCTAAACCTAACTAAGTTCAATCAGGGCAGACCAGTCAGATAAAGAAAAGATAACATGTGATGTGAGTCTTTTGCTTCTGACACGATCAGAAGCAAGGTGAATCCCCTCGTGGAGTCCAGAACTGGCGGTGGTGGTGATGATAAGGCTGATAGGATGATGAGTTGATGAAGCTGAAGGATGCCTAACAGCAACATGAAAGAAATGAAGGTAGAAAGACAGTCATATTTAAAAGAGATGGCAGCAAGATGATCTGTGACGATTTCATTGTTTTGTTTTCTGTTTACTTAGAGAAAGAGATCCAAGTAGAAGTAAGAAACAAATCTAATAAGCTGCATTATAATAGGTTAAACTATCTGGTGTATATAGCAGGAAGTCAAAGTTCAGCACAGATTTGCTGTTTGTAAACCCACTCATCTTTGATGCCCCGTCTGCCGGGCGGGGCATGACGCCATTAAAAACCCACTTCCTGCCTCTCTGGTTACATGCCTTTTCCCAGAGATGCAGACGGAGCAATACACACCCTCCTCTTATCCTGTTATCTCCTGAGGAGCTTGATAGGCCGAACCACGTCTTCATTTCCTGTCCTCTGAGCGTCGGGTCCCTTCCTGTAGCAGAGCGATCTGCTGCCAGATAATGATCCGTCTGAGAGAGGAGGGGGAGATGGCGGGAGGACAATGGAGTTGCGGTCCGTTTGTGCACATCTCTCACCTCGTTATTGCCGTATGGTGTGTGTGTGTGTGTGTGTGTGTGTGTGTGTGTGTGTGTGTGTACGTACGTGGCTGAGTCAAGGCATGGAAGTGGCCATCCATCAACCGGTGAATATCAGAGATTGCAAACATCTGTCGGATGTGGAGCAAAAATAGGAGAGGATGAAAAAGAGTGGAAGAGGTTATGAAATCATATTGACAGATCGTAAACTCTGTTTCTACTCTTACTATAATTCTGCTGCAATTTTTAGACATTTCTGTCTCAACTGTGGCTCAACTCCTCCACAGCAATGGCTTTTTTCCTTGTGTGCAGATTGCCTGTGAAAGCAGAGATACACTCCCTTTGTGTGTGTTTGAGTGTGTGAGCCCTATTACAGTCGGTCTGTATCCGGGTCTCTAAGCAAAACCACTTAGAGGTGTCCAGGGACTCCAGTGGGGCTGCCTTTTAGTGCATCTCTGCACACACACACCAGATATGATCAGCACACAGGGGCCAGACAGGTGGCCAGACTGTGTCAGGGCTGACACCATTCACAGACAAGCATTCGCGCTCACACTCACACCCACGGACAAGCACTCAATTAACGTAAGCTGCATGTCTTTGGACTGTTGGAGGAAGCCGGAGAACCCGGTGAGAACTGACACAGAGAGAACATGCAAACTTCACACAGAAGGGCCGTCCATCCCGGGAAACAATCCTCTTGCTGTGAGGCAGCAGAAATGGAATATAGTATTCATCTGAAACTAACAGTTGTGGTGTTTTGGTTAGCTTAGCATGACCCTCTTCATGGAGTCCACCATGTTACGCCACTATGTTAATACAGTAGCTCAGAAGGGACAAATAAAACAAAACAGCGGCCTTAGCGAGAGCATTTCCTGTTTTTTTTTTTACGTGACCTGAAGGCCACATTAGTTCTCCGACGCCGTTTTTGATTTCTGAATATGTGGCGGCGAAACTTCTTCTGCTCGATTGTCTCGCTGCAGTGATTACGAGCTTATCTGCACACAATATGTGTGTGTGCGTTAATCAGAATCAGAATCAGAACCATTTATTGCCATGTGCCATGTGCGTTAAGGACAAGACTGCGTATGCATAGAACACATCTTATATTCCTCTCAATGAAAAATAAAGCAAAGCAGGCATACAGTATGCTCACATATTTGCAAAAAAGTAAGTTACTTTAAGGAGAAAAGGTCACTACAAGCATCCAAAAACACACACACACACACACACACACACACACACACACACACACACACACACACACACACACATGTAGAGCGCTCCACTGAGACTTTGTAAAGGAGAGGACTGGTAAAAGATTCAGAGCATGGCAGATCATTACAGACCCAGTGTGGGAATTCGGAGAGATGATGTGTGCGTCCGTGTGCGTGCGTGCGTGCATGTGTTTGTGCGTTTCCAGTGTGTGGAAGATCATTATAAGGTCACGGCAGGGGTGTGAGAGAGAGAGAGAGAGAGAGTGAGAGGGAGTTGACTGGAAGAGAGTTCAATCATGGTTTACCCAATGGAGATCGCCCCTGCCAAGTGTGTGTGTGTCTGTGGTGTGTGTTCGAGGAAGGGGTAGAAAAAGAGGGCGTTCAATACTCGGTTCCCCCGTTGGGAAACACCCCTGCGGTGTGTGTTTTGTCTTTGTTTGTAAGAGAGAACAAGTGGGAGGAAACACAGGGGAGGGAAAGTGAGAGAGAGTGACAGGGACACTGTGAGTGTGTCTGCACTTCATCAGCCACCTTTTGTATTTGCAGTCTTGCAGTGTTCCACTCATGAAAGCTTTGATCATTTCCACGTTTCCTCTTTGGCCGTTTCTCGCTTTGTTCCCGGAGCCAACTTCCGATTCCGGCTTTTTGGAATACTGACGTAATCAAATCAACACAAAAACAATCCTTGAAATCGGAGACACGACTGCGACCCTGTTGTAAGCTGCTCTAATATTGTGCGGCCTGCTGCATGTAGAGCTGCGTGCACACATTAGCGCAGTGTTGTGTTGTAAACTCAAACTGGAAAATGACAAGAACAATGTTTGTGGGGGATTCGAACTCTGACGTTTCATGCAGCACTTCTCGTTCACAATGGACCTGGATCTGAAATGACGCAGAGTGACAAACAGTCAGAAACTGGACGACAAAAGGCAGCTGTGTGCATGTTGGCTCCATGAGACCCAGCATGCACCTGTCGCTCAGCATCATCATTGAGTTTCATTCAGCCTGCGTGATGCTGACATGGGGGACATAGGTGGCAGCTGTTCGTGGTCAGATAGAGTTCTGCAGGGTTGACATGTTTTTGAAGGACAACCCTTGAAGTTAGCTTCATGACAAAAAGACAATAAGATTCTCTCATTGTATTTTGGATTATTGCAAAAAACATTTAGTGAACGCAAGTTTATGATACTTACAAGTTTTGTTTACAAAATAAATAATAACAATTGAAAATCACTTTATGATTTTTTTAAGTGTGAATGCAATTTCCAGATGTAAAAATATATATATATATAATTTGGTTTACAAACTGCTTCAAGCTTGCTTGATTATACAAAACCAGGCTGTAAAAGTGGACCAGTTGGGGTGATGGCGTGTTCCCATACAGCCCCTCAATTCACTCGAGGGGTATATGAAGTATACGAGAAGCGTTACAAGGGCGTCATTAGACAGTGAACGTGTCCCGGAAGCAAACATGACCTACAACATGGCCTCGAGCACCACTGACACCACTTAGATGAAATGCTGCAGTATACCTTTTAAAGTGTTTCCCCATTTGTATGTATATGCTATTACTTGCTGTTGTGTGGACTAAATGGATCCTTGTGGATCAATTTATCTTCAAGTTTCTCTCCATCTTTCCCATAAATACTAAACAATGCACAGTGCAGCTCTTTGTCTTCACTATTTGAGGCGTCATTGCACACTTCTCTTGGGGCCGGTGTGGAGACGTTGGTATCTCTGCCTCTTAAGAGATGGATTTTTCCCCCTAAGTCTGAGGAATATAAGTTCAAAATGATTCATCTAGAATGGAGCCCTAGCTCTTTGATTCTGAAAGGCTGACAGCAAAATCTGACATTTACTATTAATGTTTTTCGATTGCTGAAAAATTGCTAAGAGTGCTATCAAACTCCATCTGGGTTTTTGCTGTAAATATCTTGATGGGATGCGACGTCTCTGTGTTGGGCCACAGAAGTAAGAAAAATAGCCAAGAAAACAGTGAAATGGAAACTCGAGATGCATCAATACGAGTTTCTCTCAGTGAAACCCCCGTTTCCAACGGTACAGCAGAGATGCAGCAAGTGCACAATAAACAACTTTGGATAGTTCATCAAAGAGGATCGCTGTCAAACCGGATTCATTAGTGGGAAATTGACTTGACAAGCGTGAGCAGGACTAGCAGGCTATTGATCAGCTGCTGTCATCAGTATAGGTGATTTGTGCTGGCAGCGCCAACAAAGAGAGCGGGGAGAGGCGAAGCAGGAGGAGGTGGAGGGAACTGTAGAGAATATCAGAGCAGCATGTTATAGTGATGGGACTACAGAGACTCCTTAGAGGTCCCTTAGAGGTCAAGAGAGCAACAGTAATATGAACAAGAATTTAATCGTGATTTTACTTTTATATCTGCGGTACACCTTTAAGAGCCGGAACGTCCTTATTGTTCTGATAATTGTAGTCTATCATACCATTGGATCGAGTATGAAAGGCTAGCATGGATACTGGATGTTTTACTGATGACGGGGTATTAAAATGGTTAATGGACTGGACTTGTGTAGCGCTTTTCTTTCTTCCGACCACTCCAAGCCCTTTAACACCACCTATCATCATTAACCAATTCACACGCCATCTGTGATTCAGGACTCAAACCAAACCCTGGACTGGGAATCGAACCACCGATCCTGTGATTGAAGGACAATTGTTCTCTAGATAAGATACTTTTTTTTTTTGTGCGTTTTAATTCGTCGTCAGTACCTGGTATGAAGCTTTTGTTTTACCAGGTGAGCTATCATGAAGAAGTCCTGTGAACTCCACCTGACTACAATCTTTCTGTATGATTTATTATATTATTTTAAACATTTTTAAAAAGTGGGTTTCCAGGCAAGAAGTCTTAAAATACATAAATGAGTCAATATCTTTTTTATTTTTTAAGATCTGTGGTTCATACGCGTTTGAAAACGATTTTCTACAATATAATATAGTATTTTTACTAAGAATACGATACGTATCACGATAGAATTATCATAATTCAATATATTGCTATGTAAGCAAAAAATACTATGAATTCAATAAAAAAATGGGAAAACTGTAAAGCAAAAAACACACCGCCATATGCATGAAGTTGGAGTAAAATAACTTACGGTTAAGAAAAGACGTACTATCACAAACCATAATATTGTGATACTTCATATTCCCTTACACCTCTTATTTGTTTAATGTGGCATTTGATTCTACTTGAATAAAGGATCTG
Organism: Cottus gobio; assembly: GCA_023566465.1. Lineage (NCBI taxonomy): Eukaryota > Metazoa > Chordata > Actinopteri > Perciformes > Cottidae > Cottus > Cottus gobio. The sequence continues at coordinate 6,694,624 of CM042238.1, read as the reverse complement.
AATACTTACTGATACACAGATCTGTTTATTGAATGTAAGCAAGGAGTCCCAAGCGAGTTCATTTTGGGATGCCAGACAGTGATATGGCTCGGGGGTTACCCGAGCATCCTTGTCTCAGTTGTCGGATCTTAGACAGACAGTGAAAAGCTGCATGGGGATATCGACTGGGGCACGGAGCTGCTCCCTTCAGCCTCCGTTGAGTGCTTGTGACAGGCAAAGTCCCAAGTTAGAATTAGTGTGACTGTGTGAAGCAGGGTGTCACTGTCGAGCTCGGTCAAGCATCCCTGGATAGATACAGTGTTTTCTCTCGTTTCGACGAAGTGTTGTGGGAAAGCTTCGATTGTCTGCATAAGAACTGTGTTTAGGATGCACAAGAGTCCCAAGCATATTTCTGACCTGTCGCCGAGGTCCGCCGCCTTTTTGTCTTTACATTTGAAGGTGTCTGTCGGCGTTGGAGTGTTTAAACCTGGACGTGGTCACGCCGGATTCATTTTGAAAGTGTCCATATTTCAAGTTGGTTGTTGTTTGACGTGCAGTTTAAGGGGCTCAACGATCAGTGATATGGTTTTCAAGGTCTGTTTCCCCCAGATGGCTTCTGTCAAAGGTAAACTGTCGTGAGCTTGTTTTATTATGACTAGAGCGCTGTTTTATATGTAGTGGCTGTCGGAACTGAACTTCCCTGCAGAACAAACACGATATTGCCTGCATCTCATGTAAGTGGCTTGGGCGGTGTCTATTTTTCATAACTCCCTGACATTTTACTGGGAATTAAGATAACGGCAAGGACACTTTCACTTTCTCCGTACGGCCACATTCACCTGTATGAATATGAAGTTAGCAGCATATTCATCGGTCGGTCACAGTCTCTCGGCTTCGTAACGTTACCTACAAAACCGACAGATCAAATTATTTCTCCTACATCTGCCAATCACTCCTCACGCATACGCACTCATTATTTACTTGCTGTCATTGTTCGGGGCTGTCAATTACAACATCAGCTGTTTAAATAAGCTGGTCCCCTCTATCCAATAAGCACAGGGAAACAATGACATTGCCGTCTCTTTTAAATATGTCTCTCTACCTTCAGTTCATTCATGTGGCTGTTACGCACCCTCCACCTCTCCATCTCTGTCCAGTCTTCTCAGATCCATCAGCTTCATCAGCTCTGTTCTTTCTCTGACTGGTCAGCCATGTTTGAACTACTGTGATGGCATCACATTGTAGAAAGCGCTTTGCAACTGTATTTATGATGTTTTTAAAACCATACCGTATGGATTTCTAGATACCCTGGTATATTGTCCAAGCCTGAGCGCCTTCATGTTTTTCTCATGAAATTACACAAAGTGCCGCTGAGAGTTGTTCCGTAATTTTTCCGACATTCAGCGGGATCAAATGCGTCCCCCAGACATTTAAAAGTATAGTGTGAATTAACACAAAAGAAAACACTAAATTCAGGAACCAGGTGACAATTCAAAACATAAAAATATAATGGAACATAATGCAGTAAGGCGTTTTCAAGCATTGTGTAATGCTTTCGAATATTTATTCAACTTTAATCAACTTTTAATGTTATCTCTGTTCAGTTAACATGAACCCCTGGACTTTAATAGCTTGTTATGTTAAAAACTTTATTTACATTCAAAACATATCTCAGATACCTGTGTCCTCTGAGAATTGTCTCTGTGCTATGATGCTTTCTAAATCTGACTGAAAGTCCTCAAATAAACTATTGCTATGTAAAAAGTCACACAAATGATTTGCAACTACTTTCTCCAGACTCTTAGACAGGAAGGGCAGGTTGGAAATAGGTCTGTAGTTGGCCGACACCTCTGGATCGAGAGTTGGCTTCTTGAGAAGAGGTTCAATTACAGCCACTTTGAGAGGCTGTGGCACATAACCAGTTAGTAGAGAACCATTGATAATATCCAGCAGAGAGGTGCCAATCAAAGGAAAAAGCTCTTTGAGCAGCCTTGTTGGAATGGGGTCCAGGAGACGGGTAGAAGATTTAGACTTAGAAAGAGTTGAAGACAGTTGGTCCAGGCTTATGGGGAAAAAGCCATCCAAACACACATCAGGGCCCACAGCCGCCTCCAAGGCCAGTCCACTTGCGGATAAACAGTCAGTAGTTGAGGGCAGGAGATCACCAATCCTGCCTCTGATAGCCAGAATCTTACCATTGAAGAAGTTCATGAAGTCATTACTGCTGAGTTCTGTAGGAATACACGGCTCCACTGAGCTGTGACTGTCAGCCTGGCCACAGGGCTGAAGAGAAACCTGGGGTTGTTCTTGTTTTTCTCTATTACTGATGAGTAGTTTGCTCCTCTGGCATTACGAAGCGCTTCCATAATCAATCCCAATTTCTTCAGAATTGTCCAAAAATATTATTCTTATTGGAGGTGTTCATAAGAAACAACATTTTTCCTGTTACCCTTTTTCATTGTTCCTAATACCAGAGAATAACGAGAGACACTGAGAGGGGTGGAGAGAGATGTGTTTCATGAATGGCTTGACAGAGCTGGGTGGAGACAGTTGAAGTGGTGAAGATATTTCAAGTTGAAGTGACTTGTGATGTTTGTCTTCTCCTCATTTGGCAGGAGCTCTGGCATTTTTCGGTCCTGATGGAGTATTTCTCAGCTGAGGAAGAGAATTAAAGAGAGACAGATGAGAGGAAAGAAAGAGAGTAACGCTGTGAGATGCTGAAAGGTAGCAGGGCTGAGAGGGGGTGTAGGGAATGGAAAGAAAGGGATATTAGAGAAAGAGAAATATGAGCAAGGTAGTTGCAGTGCAGCGGCAAAAAGATGAAAATCTAAGCTTTTTTTCATTCAGTTTTCTTAAAATGCAAAAACCTGTGTGCTTTTAAGATCAAATAAAATAAAATAACATATCTGAAGCGGTCCTTCTTCCCTAGAAGGGGAGAACAAATGACAGCTGTCCACTTATGCCGGCTCGGTTGGTGTAATGACAGACATCAGGTTCTTAAAAGGTCTTTCAAGAACAGTCATCCAGACATGGAATGATTGGAAACAGGTGTGACATTAAAATTGACAGCTGTGCTTTTTGTTTCCTTTTTAATTAGAGAATTATGTTTAATTATGTGTAATTCTGTTTCAGTCAATACAGTTGTATATGTGGTCTAATTTAATCCTGGCCGACCTGGTACAATTCAATACAAATGCAATTTTGTTTGTGTTTTTGTTGAAGGTGTTTTTTATTTTATTTATCATATTTTGTTTTAAAGCATCGTCCCTTAATCCAAGAGAAGTTCCCTCTACTTCGAGATACCACTCTCTTCTAGCTTGCTCTTCTGACTAGACTTAAGACTTGCTCTGAAGGACTTGACTTGGACTTGAGACATGATTTGAAACCTGCTCTAACTTGACTTTCACATGCTTTTTCAGTTTTCTTACTAGACGTAAGACTTCAGTTGACTCGTGACCTGACTTGGACTTGTTCTAACATACTACAGACTTAAAGATGTGCGCTGCCAGACTAGACTTGACCCTGACTTGGTGTGACTTACGTGAGACTTGACTAAAGCTTGGTCTGATCGACTGTACTGTGACTCACCGTCCTGACTGACTGGAGATGACAAAGCAGTTCAAAGAGACTTCCTTCCCACTTAACTTCCCCGCTCTGAAAGTTTCCCACACTTCATAGCATGTGGCGGTTTTCTAAATAATGTGACTCCACACAAAAAGACCGATCCCAATGACCTGCAACTCCCCACCTCGCAGTCAGTCAGCGAGTCTCTTAGCACAGCATTCAGCCCTGCTGGCCGGCCGGTCTCTCAGCCACCAGCCAAAAGAGAGAAAGTGCATATTGGCATTTCAGAGAAAGGGAGGTCGGAAGCAAGATTGATTCCCAACTCGACCAAAGCACAATGCTGCACATAGAATTAAATGGCACTAGACCAGTGAAATTTCTTGCTGCTGCGAGAGCTTACTGCTTACTCAAACAGGCCCCTTCCCAGCAACATTAAGTGATTAGGAGATTAGATATTTGGTTGAAAAAGAGAACTGTTATCGAGATGAAAACAGGAGGATAAATGGAAATATCACAGTAAAGGAGACGGAGAGAATCATTCTGGCCTAACCCACCACTGTAGGTAGATTGTAACTGCCCAGGGATAACTCTGTTCCCGCTGGGGCCACTTATCCTACACCAATGTATTCACAAGTAGTTTGCTACAACCGTGAGAGAAGCAGCTATTCAAATTGTCATTTAAATGAATGGACTTCATGTGGTCTAAGCAGGGAAAGAAGAGGGGGAAAAGAAAAAGGTTCTGCCGCAATAAACATAATGATCCGTCAAAAGTTTGATGTCGGTAAGTGGTGGTTGCTTCCAGCTTGCTTCAAATGTTTTTTCATGGCCATATGGTGGTTTGAAGCAGTAAGCAAAGCAATTCTTCCCTGAGCCATTTTTTTCTTGTTGAACATACAACAGGAAAAAAACACATTGCAGTTTAGCAATGACAATGCTTAGCTCAGCATAAATTAGAATATATGTATATATCCATTTAGTTTTAACTAAACCTGGACTTGAGTTGAGACAATCATTGTCTTGTTTACAATGATGTGCGCCTATGAGGAGGGCATCACGCCCATATATTTTCTGGACCGGTCCCTATAGAGGCTGTTGCTGGAGTTTCATTCAGCGCATACGCACATTAAACATGTCCACGCTCGGCGCTATCTCTTCCGAGCTGCCGTTAATCAACAGCGGCCCCTCGTCCAAAAGCTGTGTGCGTCTGGTGTGATCCCAGTTTGTACTCTGAATTATATAACTGATGCACTGTATGGAGAAGATATGAATAACGTCAAGTACAGTACAGACTGAGGGGACAGGATTATGCAAACAGGAGATCGCTGTCTCGCTCCGTGGCTACAAGAGTTGGACAAGACAGGCTTTCCCAAGCTTTAAGAGACTTGTGAGCACAATCAGACCAGATTTCTAGTCTGTATTCTTATATAATATTTTATATTACACGTTGATTGTTTAAAAAAAAAAAGAGGATCACAATCATGTTATATTCAGTGTTATTTGTCAGCTCTGTATTCAAATGGGTACATATGCAACCTGTATTGAAAGAGATTCTACAAAAGAGGCGCGGATTAGCTCTTACTCATCATTCGTGTGTCGGCCTTGTATACTCTCGCATTGTGATTGTGATTTAAACATGGAGACATGGTGACTCTCACCACTGAGTTCCATCATGTCATTGTTCATGCCACTCAGTTCAAAAACTCATGGAAAAAATCACCTTATTCTCACGATAATACTCAAAACTAGCTGCATGGCTTTGTGGATCTTTTGCACTCGAGCATGAGGGGGTGGCGGCTTAATGGTCGCTACGTGTTAACAGGAGACAGTGGAGGGCAAAATGATTTCATCATTTATAAAGTATAAACCAATCATGAAATGCATAATAGTAAAGCGTATTAATCAATAATAAAACATTATCAATAATTAAACAATATGAATTGCGTACTAATGAGTTACTAATGAGTGTTTATGTTGGAAAAATGCTTTATAAATCATGCTTTACTAATAGTGTGCAGTTATTTTAAAGTGTTACCACTTAAATTGTAAGTCTTGACCCTGCAAGCACACGTTGACCACCTCAGTCTAATCAATTGTTCCTTGGTCCAAGGCCTGTCCACAAAAGAAATTGTACCCAAAAGGGGTTGAAAATATAACTTCTTTGGCGTTTTCATTCCCACGAGGTCAAAGGTCTTAAATCCAATAAAGCAAAGTGTAAACAAAGCCAACGCTGAGGTGACAGGGCATCACGCTGCAGTTACAGCATGGAGGCTGTGGCAAGTCAGTTCTTTGCTATCATCCACTTTTAGTCAAAGAGTCCTCTTTCTTTTTGAGCTCCGCCCCGACGCAAATCCCCCCCACCCCAGATCCCCTCAAGCCAATTAGGGACTAGAGAAGTGAAAATGTGTCTTTTGGCTAATCTCTCCGGAGACTGGCTGGCGAGAGAGGCTGAGGAGGAGGGGCGGGAAGAGAAGAAAAAGGTTTGGAGACGGATCGAAGAAAGGAGATAGAGGAGGATTTAAAGATGTGCACAGTTTGTTTTCACACGCTGCAGATGTCTGCATCCGAATGTGTGCGCTCACCCCCGTGTACCGCCCATGTGTTAACGCACGGCAAACACACAACACGGGACAGATGCTTCACGTGGCGTGGAAAACAGACCGGGGTGAGAGATGTGCCACAATCACCCCAGGGGGAGATATTCACACTCTAGTCACACTGTGTACTTAATAATAAACACTATTATATATATATATAGTTTTCAAGTGTTCAAAGTGTGTTCCTCAGATAGCACCTGACTTGTTAGCGTAAGCTGTTACAAAGAGGATTTGGTCACTTTCTTTACCATCAGATTAAACATACACATTTTTTTTTATAACAAACAGATGATTTTATTTATTGATGTATTACCTCAGTTCACATTGTAAACATGAGTTTGTGGCCTCACTCGTTATCTTTAAGTCTTCTTCAATGCGTAGTGATTTTCATTATTGTCCATGATGGGTTAAACTGAGCATAAAGCAGAGTTTGCTTGAGGCCATATTCCTAAATGGTCCACGATAACTGCGTCCACTTCTTGTATACAGTCTATGATATGAATGTCAACATATCGTTATTGTTAGTGCTCACAGCTGTCAAGCTAGCAGCCTGTAGAGGACTCTGGTGAAGAGCAATGAGTGCACAGGCAGTGAGTCAGCAGGCAGCTAGGCTGGGAGTCCAATCATTTCATTGAGCCAGAATGAACTAAGACAGAACGATATAATAATAATAATATATGACGAACTAGTAATAAAACGTATATTTTGCCCAATGCTACATACCCTCCATCTGTGCATGCCGTATACCAAGCTGAAACTCAGCTTTTACACTGACTGACAGCAGTGATGGCAATCCACAATGCCAACATACATTTGCCAAAGTTAACTGATATTTATTTTGCTTATTGCAGTACACAGCCGCAGAGCAGTCAGCAGACAATCAGTCAGTTGTAGCAAATATTAGGCCCCCAATCCACATGTTGGAGTTCTGACAGAGAGAGAGCTTTTTCTTTTTGGACAGTTTATATACGGCGCAGACCTTAAAAGAGTAAATGTTTTCCCCTTCAACTCAAATATATATATATTCCTCCCTCACCACTCACCGCCATAGCCTGCTGAAGTGTGCCCAGTTTGTCAGTCTGAAATTGTGTTTATCCGACGGAAGTCTAACCATCTAATATAATGTCCTCACTTAAGAATGGGTGTTAACACGCAGAGCTTTATACTGGCAGTACCTTGCATATTATGCATGTGGTATTTGGAGCACTGTATTTGGAGTGGATATTTGTGCCTTTTGGGTGTATTTTTTTTAATGACTTTTGATGCAACCATGCCTGATATAAGAGATATTTACAGATGAAGAACTACATATTTGTCATATTACTACGCTGCTCATTGAAGCATTTGAGAGGTATTTCTAAAAGTCCATTAAACAACAGTTGGAGGTCAATAGAAAGTTATTGCTTGTGACTGGAGATGGACCAAAACAATTTAACCAGGACAGTACCCTCCATTAAGCCTCCGGTTGTGCATTTAGCATCAACAAGTCTTTGCAGAGCTGTGCATGGGGGATTGTGGGTATTCATACCACACACAAGCTCTTTCGTGTCCCTTAACGAAAGCTGTGTAACACGTAAAATGCTTCCACAGAGTGTGTACACATGCAATAAACAAGCCATTTTCCCTTTCTTTATCACAGTCTCATTTTTGGGATTTGGGCAATTTTCTGATATGGTATCTTTTTTTTTTTTTTTTTTTGTGCTCTGAATTGGACCTGAAATCTGATGCCAGCACCAGTAATCCCCCATTCAAAGCAGATATGAACAATTTTCCAATTACAGGGATGAGAAAATACAGACGGCCACCATTAGATGATGAAAATGAGTCGACAAAGGAGAGAAATTTGAGCGAGATTGAAACAGCCCGAAGAGTGAATAGACAGAGATAGACGGACGGCTGCGGTGAAACAAACCTGAGATTAGAGCAAAATTGGAGCTTTAAACTTTGTTTGAAATGAAAGCTGACTTTCAGTGGTCTTTATGTAATGAGGAGGCTCGCTGTGTGGACGTGAGTGGGATAATTATCAATGGTTTCCAATACCAGATCGGCATATTTGTCACGGCTCGTGAAAGGGATCCAAAAGCAAACACCGGAACACGGTAAAGTATAAACACAAAATGCGTATTTATTGTCTCTCTTTACAAACGCAACTTAAATACTCAGGCCGTCTGGCAAAACTCCACCCAAAACGTAAAACAGAATGTCTCTCAAAAAACAACTGAAATACTCAGGCCCTCCGGCAATGCACCGCCGGTGTCGGCGGCGTCTCGTGTCCCACTCGTGACGTAGAATCGGAAGCCACTCCCGAAGCCTCCGGACCCAGAAAAACGTGTGTCTGGTAGACCATACTCGACAATCCCTCGGCGCCGAACCTCTGAAAGATGTCCCTCTTTAACTGCTCCCTGAAGACTTGCAGCAGCTGCCAGCGATGAGTGCACTCCTCCCAGCTGGCCCGCATCAGCCTGATTAGACCACAGAAGAGAGAACAAGAGTCCCACCAGCTACCCCCTGAATTACTGTGGCTCCCCCTTGTGACCCTGCCCCGTATCACCACAGTACCCCCCCCTCAACGGGCGCCTCCCGGTGGCCGCCCGGGCTTACCCGGATTGTCCCGATAGAACTCCCGGAATAATGTGGAGCCAAAAATCTGCCGGCGGGGCAGCCAAGATCGTTCCTCTGGTCCATACCCCTCCCAGTCCACCAGATATTGAAACCCCCGCCCCCGACGCCGGACGTCCAGTATCCTGGAAACCCTGTGTGCTGGATGCCCCTCGATGACCAAGGGAGCCGGGGGAGCAGTGGCCGGAGGGCTGAATTCGCTCTCCCCCACCGGTTTCAACAGTGAGATGTGAAACGTCGGATGTACCTTCAGGGCCGCCGGTAGGGTCAGACGAACCGCCGAAGGGTTGACGATCTGTTCGATAGGGTATGGTCCGACGTACCTTGGGTTCAGCTTGCGGCCCTCCGTTGCCAGGGGGAGGTCCTTCGCGGACAACCACACCTGCTGTCCTACCCTGTATGCCGGTCAGCCATCCTCTTGTTGATCTCCACCGACCGGGTGATAGCTGCACGCGCCGTGTTCCACACCTCCTGAATCCGCCGGAGATGGTCATCGACGGACGGGACTGCCACTGCTGCCTCCTGGATCTGAAACAACGGGGGCTGAAAACCGAAACAGACCATAAATGGCGACATACCCGTAGCAGAACGTGACAGGGAGTTGTGGGCATACTCCACCCACGGCAGAAACTTGCTCCACGACACCGGATGCTGTGCCGCGATGCACCGCAAGGCCGACCCCAGGTCTTGATTTGCCCGCTCAGTCTGTCCGTTGGACTGTGGATGATACCCTGAAGATAAACTGGCCCTTGCCCCCACAGCCCTGCAGAACGCACTCCATACCTTTGACGCGAACTGCGGTCCTCTGTCGGAAACAATGTCCACAGGGATCCCGTGAATCCGGAACACATGCAAGACCAACAGGTCGGCGGTCTCCAACGCAGAAGGCAGTTTGGTGAGGGGAACATAATGAACCGCTTTGGAAAAACGGTCCACTATGGTCAGAATGGTTGTGTTCCCGTCAGATGGAGGCAAGCCCGTAACAAAGTCCACCGCGATGTGGGACCACGGCCTGCCCGGGACAGGCAATGGTTGCAGCAGACCCGCCGGGGCCTGATGCGAAGCCTTACCTCTGGCACATTCGGGGCACGCCGCCACAAACGCCCTTGTGTCTCGATCCAGTCCCGGCCACCAAAACCGCTGACGAATGAAGAGAGCTGTCCGTCTCGACCCCGGATGACACGTCAGCTTCGATGAGTGGCCCCACTGAAGTACCTGCGATCTGACCGTCCTTGGCACGAACAGGCGGTCCGCTGGTCCCCCCTCTGGCACCGACTCCCCCCGCTGCGCCTCCTGCACCACCGACTCGATCTCCCAAGTTGCTGCCCCTACAATACACTCGGAAGGAAGTATTGGCATGGAATCCGGTGATGCAGGCGGCGGGAAGATCCTGGAAAGGGCGTCCGGCTTACCGTTCTTGCTTCCCGGGCGATAGGACAACGTAAACTGGAATCGGCTGAGAAACAAGGCCCACCGCGCCTGTCGGGAGTTCAGCCTCCGAGCCGCCTGGATGTACGCCAGATTCTTGTGATCCGTCCAAATCCAGAAGGGCTGCAGGCTACCCTCCAACCAATGCCGCCATTCCTGTAGCGCGAGGACCACTGCCAGCAGCTCCCGATTCCCGACGTCATAATTCTTCTCCGCCGGACTCAACCGTTTGGAGAAGAAAGCGCATGGATGTAGCTTCTGCGTTGACGGATCTCGCTGAGACAGAACGGCCCCGACCCCTGCTTCCGACGCATCCACTTCCACCACAAACTGCCGAGCGGAATCAGGGTGCTTAAGAATGGGGGCGCTGGTGAAGAGAGTCCTCAATTTACTAAACGCCCCCTGTGCTTCTGGCGTCCAGCAGAAGGGTGCCTTGGTGGACGTTAGCACGGTGAGAGGTGCGGCCACTCTACTGAAGTCCCTCACAAACCGGCGATAGAAATTTGCGAACCCCAGGAACCGCTGCAAGTCCTTCCGCGTGCTCGGGGTCGGCCAGTCTGCTACCGCTCGAATCTTATCAGGATCTGGTTCCACCTGCCCCCGCGCAATCACGAACCCGAGGAAACGAACCGACGCCACGTGAAATTCGCACTTCTCGGGTTTAACGTATAGCCTGTTTTCCAGAAGTCGCCGCAGCACCAGTCGCACATGTTGCTGGTGCTCGGTGAGGGACCGGGAGAAAATCAGGATATCGTCCAGATAAATGAAAGCGAAGCTACTGGTGATATCCCGAAACAGATTATTCATTAATGACTGGAAGACGGCCGGGGCATTTGTCAGCCCAAACGGCATGACCCGATACTCGAATTGCCCCATGGGCGTGTTAAAGGCCGTCTTCCATTCATCACCTTCACGGATTCGAACCAAGTGATACGCTGTTCGGAGATCCAGCTTGGTAAAGAACTGCGCCTGAGAGAGAGGTTCGAATGAAGGGTCGATTAATGGCAATGGAGTCTTATTTTTTATCGTGATTTGATTCAAGCCCCGATAGTCAATGCACGGACGCAGTGAGTGGTCCTTTTTCTCAACGAAAAAGAACCCCGCGCCTAACGGGGCGGACGAAGGACGGATGAGACCCGCTTCCAGGCACTCCCGAATGTACTTTTCCATCGCTAACCGTTCCGGGCGGGAGATGTTGAAAAGACGACTAGTGGGCAGCGGAGCCCCCGGGAGCAAGTCTATCGCACAATCGAATGGTCGGTGCGGTGGCAAAGTACGAGCCTTGTCCTTACTAAACACCTGCGCAAGGTCATGGTAGACTGATGGAACTGCGGATAAGTCTGGAGGAAGTGATGGTACAACTGGCGTCGCTGGTGTTCCCCCCGCAGCCCGCAGACACCGGGCATGACACCCCACGCTCCAGCCCGCGATGGACATAGTGGTCCAATCTACCATGGGGTTATGAAGTTTTAACCACGGGAGACCCAGCACGATCGGACTCGCCGGAGACGGAATAATTAGTAACTGAATGGTTTCTGAATGGTTTCCCGATATACGGAGCGTGAGGGGCCCTGTGCGATGCGTGACCCGGCTGATCAGTCGACCATCTAGTGCGTTAACTGCCCTGGCGCCCTCGAGCGTCTCTAACGGCACTCGCAACCGGGCGGCTAGTCCCTCGTCCAGAAAATTAGCATCAGAGCCGGAGTCCACGAGGGCGGTGGTCGAGTGATTATGGGAATGAAACAGTAGAGTGGCCGGAATGGAAATACGGGGTGGTATAGTAGAGGACGCCGCGTTACTCACCAGGAGGTCCTCTCCGCCTGGTGAGGAGCCCCGTTTGGGGACTCCGGACAGTTCCTAGCATAATGTCCCGCGCGTCCGCAATACAAACACAGTCGACGTCTAAATCGCTGTTCGCGTTCGGACGGAGTCAACCGAGCCCGCCCCAGCTGCATCGGCTCGCCCGAGCCTCCCGAAAACTCCCCCTCCGACCCGACCGGGCCCGAAACCTCCCCCCCCGCGAACTGCGGACGCGACGGCCGCCTCCCCCGCTCGCGTTCACGTTCCCGAATGCGATTATCCATCGTAATCGCCAATGAAATAAGCTGCTCCAAAGTGGTGGTGGCGTCGCGAGAGAGCAGCTCGTCTTTCAGGGTCCCCGACAGGTTCCGCGAAAAGATGGTCCTTAGCGTGTGTTCGTTGGCGCCGCTCTCGGCGGCAAGGATCCGGAACGAGATAGCAAAGTCCGCCACTGATCCAGACCCCTGCCGCAGCGACAGCAGCCTATTCAAAGCGTCCTCCCCCCGCACCGGGTGGTCGAACACACGTCGCAGTTCCTCAGAAAAACCCGCGAAAGAGCTCAACGCCGAGGACTGACCCCCCCACAACGCGGTCGCCCACTGGGCCGCCCTTCCCCGAAGCAAATTAATACAAAAGGCTATCTTGGCTCTGTCGGAGGCATAACTACGG